>JANJGN010000097.1:0-1200000 GCA_026770705.1 Isurus oxyrinchus
ACATTGAAAAACACCAACAAATTCAAAAACAACCTCAACATTGAAAAACAACAACAACCTCAACATTGAAAAACACCAAAAAATTCAACAACAACCTCAACATTGAAAAACACCAACAAATTCAACAACAACCTCAGCATTGAAAAACAACAACAACCTCAACATTGAAAAACACCAACAAATTCAACAACAACCTCAACATTGAAAAACAACAACCTCAACATTGAAAAACACCAACAAATTCAACAACAACTTCAACACTGAAAAACACGAACAAATTCAACATCAACCTCGAAATTGAAAAACACCAACAAATTCAACAACAACCTCAAAATTGAAAAACAACAGCTACCTCAACATTGAAAAACACCAACAAATTCAACAACAACCTCAACATTGAAAAACAACAACAACCTCAACATTGAAAAACACCAACAAATTCAACAACAACCTCAACATTCAAAAATAACAACATCCTCAACATTGAAAAACAGCAACAAATTCAACAACAACTTCAACATTGAAAACACCAACAAATTCAACAAACAACCTCGACATTGAAAAACACGATCAAATTCAACAACAACCTCAACATTGAAAAACAACAACAACCTCAACATTGAAAAACACCAACAAATTCAACAAAAACCTTAACATTGAAAACAAAAACAAATTCAACAATTACCTCAACTTTTAAAAACGCCAACAAATTCAACAACAACCTCAACATTGAAAAACACCAACAAATTCAACAACAAACTCAAGATTGAAATTCACCAACAAATTCAACAACCTCAACATTGAAAAACAACAACAACCTCAACATTGAAAAACACCAACAAATTCAACAACAACCTCAACATTGAAAAACACTAACAAATTCAACAACAACCTCAAAATTGAAAAACAACAACAAGCACAACATTGAAAAACACCATCAAATTCAACAACAACCTCAACATTGAAAAACAACAACAACCTCAACATTGAAAAACACCAACAAATTCAACAACAACCTCAACATTGAAAAACAACAACAAACTCAACATTGAAAAACACCAACAAATTCAACAACAACGTCAACATTGAAAAACAACAACAACCTCAACATTGAAAAATACCAACAAATTCAACAATAACCTCAACATTGAAAAACAACAACAACCTCAACATTGAAAAACAACAACAACCTCAACATTGAAAAACACCAACAAATTCAACAACAAGCTCAATATTGAAAAACACCAACAAATTCAACAACAACCTCAACATTGAAAAACAACAACAACCTCAACATTGAAAAACACCAACAAATTCAACAACAACCTCAACATTGAAAAACAACAACAAGCTCAATATTGAAAAACACCAACAAATTCAACAACAACCTCAACATTGAAAAACAACAACAATCTCAACATTGAAAAACACCAACAAATTCAACAACAACCTCAACATTGAAAAACACCAACAAACTCAACAACAACATCAACATTGAAAAACAACAACAACCTCAACATTGAAAAACACCAACAAATTCAACAACAACCTCAACATTGAAAAACACCAACAAATTCAACAACAAACTCAACATTGAAAAACACCAACAAATTCAAAAACAACCTCAACATTGAAAAACAACAACAACCTCAACATTGAAAAACACCAACAAATTCAACAACAACCTCAACATTGAAAAACAACAACAACTTCAGCATTGAAAAACAACAACAACCTCAACATAGAAAAACCACTACAAATTCAACAAAAACCTCAACATTGAAAAACACCAACAAATTCAACAACAACCTCAACATTGAAAAACAACAACCTCAACATTGAAAAACACCAACAAATTCAACAACAACTTCAACACTGAAAAACACGAACAAATTCAACAGCAACCTCGAAATTGAAAAACACCAACAAATTCAACAACAACCTCAAAATTGAAAAACAACAGCTACCTCAACATTGAAAAACACCAACAAATTCAACAACAACCTCAACATTCAAAAATAACAACATCCTCAACATTGAAAAACAGCAACAAATTCAACAACAACTTCAACATTGAAAACACCAACAAATTCAACAAACAACCTCGACATTGAAAAACACCATCAAATTCAACAACAACCTCAAGATTGAAAAACAACAACAACCTCAACATTGAAAAACACCAACAAATTCAAAAACAACCTCAACATTGAAAAACAACAACAACCTCAACATTGAAAAACACCAAAAAATTCAACAACAACCTCAACATTGAAAAACATCAACAAATTCAACAACAACCTCAGCATTGAAAAACAACAACAACCTCAACATTGAAAAACACCAACAAATTCAACAACAACCTCAACTTTGAAAAACAACAACCTCAACTTTGAAAAACACCAACAAATTCAACAACAACTTCAACACTGAAAAACACGAACAAATTCAACAGCAACCTCGAAATTGAAAAACACCAACAAATTCAACAACAACCTCAACATTGAAAAACAACAGCTACCTCAACATTGAAAAACACCAACAAATTCAACAACAACCTCAACATTGAAAAACATCAACAACCTCAACATTGAAAAACACCAACAAATTCAATAAACAACCTCAACATTTAAAAGCACCAACAAATTCAACAACCTCAACATTGAAAAACAACAACAATCTCAACATTGAAAAACACCAACAAATTCAACAACAACCTCAACATTCAAAAATAACAACATCCTCAACATTGAAAAACAGCAACAAATTCAACAACAACTTCAACATTGAAAACACCAACAAATTCAAGAAACAACCTCGACATTGAAAAACACCATCAAATTCAACAACAACCTCAACATTGAAAAACAACAACAACCTCAACATTGAAAAACACCAACAAATTCAACAACAACCTCAACATTGAAGAACACCAACAAATTCAACAACAACCTCAACATTGAAAAACAACAACCTCAACATTGAAAAACAGCAACAAATTCAACAAAAAATTCAACATTGAAAAACACCAACAAATTCAACGACAACCTCGACATTGAAAAACACCAACAAATTCAACAACAAACTCAACTTTGAAAAACAACAACAACCTCATCATGGAAAAACACCAACAAATTCAACAACAACCTCAACATTGAAAAACACCAACAAATTCAACTACAAACTCAAGATTGAAAAAGACCAACAAATTCAACAACCTCAACATTGAAAAACAACAACAACCTCAACATTGAAAAACACCAACAAATTCAACAATAACCTCAACATTGAAAAACACCAACAAATTCAACAACAACCTCAACATTGAAAAACAACAAGAACCTCAACATTGAAAAACACCAACAAATTCAAAAACAACCTCAACATTGAAAAACAACAACAAACACAACATTGAAAAACGCCAACAAATTCAACAACAACCTGAACATTGAAAACAACAACATCCTCAACATTGAAAAATACCAACAATTTCAACAATAACCTCAACATTGAAAAACAACAACAACCTCAACATTGAAAAACACCAACAAATTCAACAACAACCTCAATATTGAAAAACATCAACAAATTCAACAACAACCTCAACATTGAAAAACAACAACAACCTCAACATTGAAAAACACCAACAAATTCAACAACAACCTCAACATTGAAAAACACCAACAAATTCAACAAAAACCTCAACATTGAAAACACCAACAAATTCAACAACAACCTCAACATTTAAAAACGCCAACAAATTCAACAACAACCTCAACATTGAAGAACACCAACAAATTCAACAACAACCTCAACATTGAAAAACAACAACCTCAACATTGAAAAACACCAACAAATTCAACAAAAAATTCAACATTGAAAAACACCAACAAATTCAACAACAACCTCGACATTGAAAAACAGCAACAAATTCAACAACAACCTCAACTTTGAAAAACAACAACATCCTCAACATGGAAAAACACCAACAAATTCAACAACAACCTCAACATTGAAAAACACCAACAAATTCAACAACAAACTCAAGATTGAAAAACACCAACAAATTCAACAACCTCAACATTGAAAAACAACAACCTCAACATTGAAAAACACCAACAAATTCAACAACAACCTCAACATTGAAAAACACCAACAAATTCAACAACAACCTCAACATTGAAAAACAACAACAACCTCAAAATTGAAAAACACCAACAAATTCAACAACAACCTCAACATTGGAAAACAACAACAACCTCAACATTGAAAAACACCAACAAATTCAACAACAACCTCAACATTGAAAAACCACAACAAACTCAACATTGAAAAACACCAACAAATTCAACAACAACCTCAACATTGAAAAACAACAAGAATCTCAACATTGAAAAATACCAACAAATTCAACAATAACCTCAACATTGAAAAACAACAACAACCTCAACATTGAAATACACCAACAAATTCAACAACAAGCTCAATATTGAAAAACACCAACAAATTCAACAACAACCTCAACATTGAAAAACAACAACAACCTCAACATTGAAAAACACCAACAAATTCAACAACAACCTCAACATTGAAAAACAACAACAAACTCAACATTGAAAAACACCAACAAATTCAACAACAACCTCAACATTGAAAAACAACAACAATCTCAACATTGAATAACACCAACAAATTCAACAACAACCTCAACATTTAAAAACACCAACAAATTCAACAACAACCTCAACATTGAAAAACAACAACAATCTCAACATTGAAAAACACCAACAAATTCAACAACAACCTCAACATTGAAAAACACCAACAAACTCAACAACAACATCAACATTGAAAAACAACAACAACCTCAACATTGAAAAACACCAACAAATTCAACAACAACCTCAACATTGAAAAACACCAACAAATTCAACAACAAACTCAACATTGAAAAACACCAACAAATTCAAAAACAACCTCAACATTGAAAAACAACAACAACCTCAACATTGAAAAACACCAACAAATTCAACAACAACCTCAACATTGAAAAACAACAACAACTTCAGCATTGAAAAACAACAACAACCTCAACATAGAAAAACCACTACAAATTCAACAAAAACCTCAACATTGAAAAACACCCACAAATTCAACAACAACCTCAGCATTGAAAAACAACAACAACCTCAACATTGAAAAACACCAACAAATTCAACAACAACCTCAAGATTGAAAAACAACAACAACCTCAACATTGAAAAACACCAACAAATTCAAAAACAACCTCAACATTGAAAAACAACAACAACCTCAACATTGAAAAACACCAAAAAATTCAACAACAACCTCAACATTGAAAAACACCAACAAATTCAACAACAACCTCAGCATTGAAAAACAACAACAACCTCAACATTGAAAAACACCAACAAATTCAACAACAACCTCAACATTGAAAAACAACAACCTCAACATTGAAAAACACCAACAAATTCAACAACAACTTCAACACTGAAAAACACGAACAAATTCAACATCAACCTCGAAATTGAAAAACACCAACAAATTCAACAACAACCTCAAAATTGAAAAACAACAGCTACCTCAACATTGAAAAACACCAACAAATTCAACAACAACCTCAACATTGAAAAACAACAACAACCTCAACATTGAAAAACACCAACAAATTCAACAACAACCTCAACATTCAAAAATAACAACATCCTCAACATTGAAAAACAGCAACAAATTCAACAACAACTTCAACATTGAAAACACCAACAAATTCAACAAACAACCTCGACATTGAAAAACACGATCAAATTCAACAACAACCTCAACATTGAAAAACAACAACAACCTCAACATTGAAAAACACCAACAAATTCAACAAAAACCTTAACATTGAAAACAAAAACAAATTCAACAATTACCTCAACTTTTAAAAACGCCAACAAATTCAACAACAACCTCAACATTGAAAAACACCAACAAATTCAACAACAAACTCAAGATTGAAATTCACCAACAAATTCAACAACCTCAACATTGAAAAACAACAACAACCTCAACATTGAAAAACACCAACAAATTCAACAACAACCTCAACATTGAAAAACACTAACAAATTCAACAACAACCTCAAAATTGAAAAACAACAACAAGCACAACATTGAAAAACACCATCAAATTCAACAACAACCTCAACATTGAAAAACAACAACAACCTCAACATTGAAAAACACCAACAAATTCAACAACAACCTCAACATTGAAAAACAACAACAAACTCAACATTGAAAAACACCAACAAATTCAACAACAACGTCAACATTGAAAAACAACAACAACCTCAACATTGAAAAATACCAACAAATTCAACAATAACCTCAACATTGAAAAACAACAACAACCTCAACATTGAAAAACACCAGCAAATTCAACAACAACCTCAATATTGAAAAACATCAACAAATTCAACAACAACCTCAACATTGAAAAACAACAACAAACTCAACATTGAAAAACATCAACAAATTCAACAACAACCTCAACATTGAAAAACAACAACAACCTCAACATTGAAAAACACCAACAAATTCAACAACAACCTCAACATTTAAAAACACCAACAAATTCAACAACCACCTCAACATTGAAAAACAACAACAATCTCAACATTGAAAAACACCAAAAATTCAACAACAACCTCAACATTGAAAAACACCAACAAACTCAACAACAACCTCAACATTGAAAAACAACAACAACCTCAACATTGAAAAACACCAACAAATTCAACAACAACCTCAACATTGAAAAAAACCAACAAATTCAACAACAAACTCAACATTGAAAAACACCAACAAATTCAACAACAACCTCAACATTGAAAAACACCAACAAATTCAACAACAACCTCAAGATTGAAAAACAACAACAACCTCAACATTGAAAAACACCAACAAATTCAAAAACAACCTCAACATTGAAAAACAACAACAACCTCAACATTGAAAAACACCAACAAATTCAACAAAAACCTCAACATTGAAAAAGACCCACAAATTCAACAACAACCTCAGCATTGAAAAACAACAACAACCTCAACATTGAAAAACCCCAACAAATTCAACAACAACCTCAACATTGAAAAACAACAACCTCAACATTGAAAAACACCAACAAATTCAACAACAACTTCAACACTGAAAAACACGAACAAATTCAACAGCAACCTCGAAATTGAAAAACACCAACAAATTCAACAACAACCTCAACATTGAAAAACAACAGCAACCTCAACATTGAAAAACACCAACAAATTCAACAATAACCTCAACATTGAAAAACAACAACAACCTCAACATTGAAAAACACCAACAAATTCAACAACAACCTCAATATTGAAAAACACCAACAAATTCAACAACAACCTCAACATTGAAAAACAACAACAACCTCAACATTGAAAAACACCAACAAATTCAAAAACAACCTCAACATTGAAAAACAACAAGAACCTCAACATTGAAAAACACCAAAAAATTCAACAACAACCTCAACATTGAAAAACACCAACAAATTCAACAACAACCTCAGCATTGAAAAACAACAACAACCTCAACATTGAAAAACACCAACAAATTCAAAAACAACCTCAACATTGAAAATCAACAACAACCTCAACATTGAAAAACACCAAAAAATTCAACAACAACCTCAACATTGAAAAACAACAACAACCTCAACATTGAAAAACACCAACAAACTCAACAAAAACCTTAACATTGAAAACAACAACAAATTCAACAATAACCTCAACATTTAAAAACGCCAACAAATTCAACAACAACCTCAACATTGAAAAACACCAACAAATTCAACAACAAACTCAAGATTGAAATTCACCAACAAATTCAACAACCTCAACATTGAAAAACAACAACAACCTCAACATTGAAAAACACCAACAAATTCAACAACAACCTCAACATTGAAAAACACTAACAAATTCAACAACAACCTCAAAATTGAAAAACAACAACAAGCACAACATTGAAAAACACCAACAAATTCAACAACAACCTCAACATTGAAAAACAACAACAACCTCAACATTGAAAAACACCAACAAATTCAACAACAACCTCAACATTGAAAAACAACAACAAACTCAACATTGAAAAAGACGAACAAATTCAACAACAACGTCAACATTGAAAAACAACAACAACCTCAACATTGAAAAATACCAACAAATTCAACAATAACCTCAACATTGAAAAACAACAACAACCTCAACATTGAAAAACACCAGCAAATTCAACAACAACTTCAACACTGAAAAACACGAACAAATTCAACATCAACCTCGAAATTGAAAAACACCAACAAATTCAACAACAACCTCAAAATTGAAAAACAACAGCTACCTCAACATTGAAAAACACCAACAAATTCAACAACAACCTCAACATTGAAAAACAACAACAACCTCAACATTGAAAAACACCAACAAATTCAACAACAACCTCAACATTCAAAAATAACAACATCCTCAACATTGAAAAACAGCAACAAATTCAACAACAACTTCAACATTGAAAACACCAACAAATTCAACAAACAACCTCGACATTGAAAAACACGATCAAATTCAACAACAACCTCAACATTGAAAAACAACAACAACCTCAACATTGAAAAACACCAACAAATTCAACAAAAACCTTAACATTGAAAACAAAAACAAATTCAACAATTACCTCAACTTTTAAAAACGCCAACAAATTCAACAACAACCTCAACATTGAAAAACACCAACAAATTCAACAACAAACTCAAGATTGAAATTCACCAACAAATTCAACAACCTCAACATTGAAAAACAACAACAACCTCAACATTGAAAAACACCAACAAATTCAACACAACCTCAACATTGAAAAACACTAACAAATTCAACAACAACCTCAAAATTGAAAACAACAACAAGCACAACATTGAAAAACACCAACAAATTCAACAACAACCTCAACATTGAAAAACAACAACAACCTCAACATTGAAAAACACCAACAAATTCAACAACAACCTCAACATTGAAAAACAACAACAAACTCAACATTGAAAAACACCAACAAATTCAACAACAACGTCAACATTGAAAAACAACAACAACCTCAACATTGAAAAATACCAACAAATTCAACAATAACCTCAACATTGAAAAACAACAACAACCTCAACATTGAAAAACACCAGCAAATTCAACAACAACCTCAATATTGAAAAACATCAACAAATTCAACAACAACCTCAACATTGAAAAACAACAACAAACTCAACATTGAAAAACATCAACAAATTCAACAACAACCTCAACATTGAAAAACAACAACAACCTCAACATTGAAAAACACCAACAAATTCAACAACAACCTCAACATTTAAAAACACCAACAAATTCAACAACCACCTCAACATTGAAAAACAACAACAATCTCAACATTGAAAAACACCAAAAATTCAACAACAACCTCAACATTGAAAAACACCAACAAACTCAACAACAACCTCAACATTGAAAAACAACAACAACCTCAACATTGAAAAACACCAACAAATTCAACAACAACCTCAACATTGAAAAAAACCAACAAATTCAACAACAAACTCAACATTGAAAAACACCAACAAATTCAACAACAACCTCAACATTGAAAAACACCAACAAATTCAACAACAACCTCAAGATTGAAAAACAACAACAACCTCAACATTGAAAAACACCAACAAATTCAAAAACAACCTCAACATTGAAAAACAACAACAACCTCAACATTGAAAAACACCAAAAAATTCAACAACAACCTCAACATTGAAAAACACCAACAAATTCAACAACAACCTCAGCATTGAAAAACAACAACAACCTCAACATTGAAAAACCCCAACAAATTCAACAACAACCTCAACATTGAAAAACAACAACCTCAACATTGAAAAACACCAACAAATTCAACAACAACTTCAACACTGAAAAACACGAACAAATTCAACAGCAACCTCGAAATTGAAAAACACCAACAAATTCAACAACAACCTCAACATTGAAAAACAACAGCAACCTCAACATTGAAAAACACCAACAAATTCAACAATAACCTCAACATTGAAAAACAACAACAACCTCAACATTGAAAAACACCAACAAATTCAACAACAACCTCAATATTGAAAAACACCAACAAATTCAACAACAACCTCAACATTGAAAAACAACAACAACCTCAACATTGAAAAACACCAACAAATTCAAAAACAACCTCAACATTGAAAAACAACAAGAACCTCAACATTGAAAAACACCAAAAAATTCAACAACAACCTCAACATTGAAAAGCACCAACAAATTCAACAACAACCTCAGCATTGAAAAACAACAGCAACCTCAACATTGAAAAACACCAACAAATTCAAAAACAACCTCAACATTGAAAAACAACAACAACCTCAACATTGAAAAACACCAAAAAATTCAACAACAACCTCAACATTGAAAAACAACAACAACCTCAACATTGAAAAACACCAACAAACTCAACAAAAACCTTAACATTGAAAACAACAACAAATTCAACAATAACCTCAACATTTAAAAACGCCAACAAATTCAACAACAACCTCAACATTGAAAAACACCAACAAATTCAACAACAAACTCAAGATTGAAATTCACCAACAAATTCAACAACCTCAACATTGAAAAACAACAACAACCTCAACATTGAAAAACACCAACAAATTCAACAACAACCTCAACATTGAAAAACACTAACAAATTCAACAACAACCTCAAAATTGAAAAACAACAACAAGCACAACATTGAAAAACACCAACAAATTCAACAACAACCTCAACATTGAAAAACAACAACAACCTCAACATTGAAAAACACCAACAAATTCAACAACAACCTCAACATTGAAAAACAACAACAAACTCAACATTGAAAAAGACGAACAAATTCAACAACAACGTCAACATTGAAAAACAACAACAACCTCAACATTGAAAAATACCAACAAATTCAACAATAACCTCAACATTGAAAAACAACAACAACCTCAACATTGAAAAACACCAGCAAATTCAACAACAACCTCAATATTGAAAAACATCAACAAATTCAACAACAACCTCAACATTGAAAAACAACAACAAACTCAACATTGAAAAAGATCAACAAATTCAACAACAACCTCAACATTGAAAAACAACAACAACCTCAACATTGAAAAACACCAACAAATTCAACAACAACCTCAACATTTAAAAACACCAACAAATTCAACAACAACCTCAACATTGAAAAACAACAACAATCTCAACATTGAAAAACACCAAAAATTCAACAACAACCTCAACATTGAAAAACACCAACAAACTCAACAACAACCTCAACATTGAAAAACAACAACAACCTCAACATTGAAAAACACCAACAAATTCAACAACAACCTCAACATTGAAAAAAACCAACAAATTCAACAACAAACTCAACATTGAAAAACACCAACAAATTCAACAACAACCTCAACATTGAAAAACACCAACAAATTCAACAACAACCTCAACTTTGAAAAACAATAACAACCTCAACATTGAAAATTGCCAACAAATTCAACAACAACCTCAACATTGAAAAACACCAACAAATTCAACAACAACCTCAAGATTGAAAAACAACAACAACCTCAACATTGAAAAACACCAACAAATTCAAAAACAACCTCAACATTCAAAAACAACAACAACCTCAACATTGAAAAACACCAAAAAATTCAACAACAACCTCAACATTGAAAAACACCAACAAATTCAACAACAACCTCAGCATTGAAAAACAACAACAACCTCAACATTGAAAAACACCAACAAATTCAACAACAACCTCCACATTGAAAAACAACAACCTCAACATTGAAAAACACCAACAAATTCAACAACAACTTCAACACTGAAAAACACGAACAAATTCAACAGCAACCTCAACATTCAAAAATAACAACATCCTCAACATTGAAAAACAGCAACAAATTCAACAACAACTTCAACATTGAAAACACCAACAAATTCAACAAACAACCTCGACATTGAAAAACACCATCAAATTCAACAACAACCTCAACATTGAAAAACAACAACAACCTCAACATTGAAAAACACCAACAAATTCAACAAAAACCTTAACATTGAAAACAACAACAAATTCAACAATAACCTCAACTTTTAAAAACGCCAACAAATTCAACAACAACCTCAACATTGAAAAACACCAACAAATTCAACAACAAACTCAAGATTGAAATTCACCAACAAATTCAACAACCTCAACATTGAAAAACAACAACAACCTCAACATTGAAAAACACCAACAAATTCAACAACAACCTCAACATTGAAAAACACTAACAAATTCAACAACAACCTCAAAATTGAAAAACAACAACAAGCACAACATTGAAAAACACCAACAAATTCAACAACAACCTCAACATTGAAATACAACAACAACCTCAACATTGAAAAACACCAACAAATTCAACAACAACGTCAACATTGAAAAACAACAACAACCTCAACATTGAAAAATACCAACAAATTCAACAATAACCTCAACATTGAAAAACAACAACAACCTCAACATTGAAAAACACCAGCAAATTCAACAACAACCTCAATATTGAAAAACATCAACAAATTCAACAACAACCTCAACATTGAAAAACAACAACAAACTCAACATTGAAAAACATCAACAAATTCAACAACAACCTCAACATTGAAAAACAACAACAACCTCAACATTGAAAAACACCAACAAATTCAACAACAACCTCAACATTTAAAAACACCAACAAATTCAACAACAACCTCAACATTGAAAAACAACAACAATCTCAACATTGAAAAACACCAAAAATTCAACAACAACCTCAACATTGAAAAACACCAACAAACTCAACAACAACCTCAACATTGAAAAACAACAACAACCTCAACATTGAAAAACACCAACAAATTCAACAACAACCTCAACATTGAAAAAAACCAACAAATTCAACAACAAACTCAACATTGAAAAACACCAACAAATTCAACAACAACCTCAACATTGAAAAACACCAACAAATTCAACAACAACCTCAAGATTGAAAAACAACAACAACCTCAACATTGAAAAACACCAACAAATTCAAAAACAACCTCAACATTGAAAAACAACAACAACCTCAACATTGAAAAACACCAAAAAATTCAACAACAACCTCAACATTGAAAAACACCAACAAATTCAACAACAACCTCAGCATTGAAAAACAACAACAACCTCAACATTGAAAAACCCCAACAAATTCAACAACAACCTCAACATTGAAAAACAACAACCTCAACATTGAAAAACACCAACAAATTCAACAACAACTTCAACACTGAAAAACACGAACAAATTCAACAGCAACCTCGAAATTGAAAAACACCAACAAATTCAACAACAACCTCAACATTGAAAAACAACAGCAACCTCAACATTGAAAAACACCAACAAATTCAACAATAACCTCAACATTGAAAAACAACAACAACCTCAACATTGAAAAACACCAACAAATTCAACAACAACCTCAATATTGAAAAACACCAACAAATTCAACAACAACCTCAACATTGAAAAACAACAACAACCTCAACATTGAAAAACACCAACAAATTCAAAAACAACCTCAACATTGAAAAACAACAAGAACCTCAACATTGAAAAACACCAAAAAATTCAACAACAACCTCAACATTGAAAAACACCAACAAATTCAACAACAACCTCAGCATTGAAAAACAACAACAACCTCAACATTGAAAAACACCAACAAATTCAAAAACAACCTCAACATTGAAAAACAACAACAACCTCAACATTGAAAAACACCAAAAAATTCAACAACAACCTCAACATTGAAAAACAACAACAACCTCAACATTTAAAAACGCCAACAAATTCAACAACAACCTCAACATTGAAAAACACCAACAAATTCAACAACAAACTCAAGATTGAAATTCACCAACAAATTCAACAACCTCAACATTGAAAAACAACAACAACCTCAACATTGAAAAACACCAACAAATTCAACAACAACCTCAACATTGAAAAACACTAACAAATTCAACAACAACCTCAAAATTGAAAAACAACAACAAGCACAACATTGAAAAACACCAACAAATTCAACAACAACCTCAACATTGAAAAACAACAACAACCTCAACATTGAAAAACACCAACAAATTCAACAACAACCTCAACATTGAAAAACAACAACAAACTCAACATTGAAAAAGACGAACAAATTCAACAACAACGTCAACATTGAAAAACAACAACAACCTCAACATTGAAAAATACCAACAAATTCAACAATAACCTCAACATTGAAAAACAACAACAACCTCAACATTGAAAAACACCAGCAAATTCAACAACAACCTCAATATTGAAAAACATCAACAAATTCAACAACAACCTCAACATTGAAAAACAACAACAAACTCAACATTGAAAAACATCAACAAATTCAACAACAACCTCAACATTGAAAAACAACAACAACCTCAACATTGAAAAACACCAACAAATTCAACAACAACCTCAACATTTAAAAACACCAACAAATTCAACAACAACCTCAACATTGAAAAACAACAACAATCTCAACATTGAAAAACACCAAAAATTCAACAACAATCTCAACATTGAAAAACACCAACAAACTCAACAACAACCTCAACATTGAAAAACAACAACAACCTCAACATTGAAAAACACCAACAAATTCAACAACAACCTCAACATTGAAAAAAACCAAAAAATTCAACAACAAACTCAACATTGAAAAACACCAACAAATTCAACAACAACCTCAACATTGAAAAACACCAACAAATTCAACAACAACCTCAACTTTGAAAAACAATAACAACCTCAACATTGAAAATTGCCAACAAATTCAACAACAACCTCAACATTGAAAAACAACAACAAATTCAACAACAACCTCAAGATTGAAAAACAACAACAACCTCAACATTGAAAAACACCAACAAATTCAACAATAACCTCAACATTGAAAAACAACAACAACCTCAACATTGAAAAACACCAACAAATTCAACAACAACCTCAATATTGAAAAACACCAACAAATTCAACAACAACCTCAAGATTGAAAAACAACAACAACCTCAACATTGAAAAACACCAACAAATTCAAAAACAACCTCAACATTGAAAAACAACAACAACCTCAACATTGAAAAACACCAAAAAATTCAACAACAACCTCAACATTGAAAAACACCAACAAATTCAACAACAACCTCAGCATTTAAAAACAACAACAACCTCAACATTGAAAAACACCAACAAATTCAACAACAACCTCAACATTGAAAAACAACAACCTCAACATTGAAAAACACCAACAAATTCAACAACAACTTCAACACTGAAAAACACGAACAAATTCAACAGCAACCTCGAAATTGAAAAACACCAACAAATTCAACAACAACCTCAAAATTGAAAAACAACAGCTACCTCAACATTGAAAAACACCAACAAATTCAACAACAACCTCAACATTGAAAAACAACAACAACCTCAACATTGAAAAACACCAACAAATTCAAAAACAACCTCAACATTTAAAAGCACCAACAAATTCAACAACCTCAACATTGAAAAACAACAACAATCTCAACATTGAAAAACACCAACAAATTCAACAACAACCTCAACATTCAAAAATAACAACATCCTCAACATTGAAAAACAGCAACAAATTCAACAACAACTTCAACATTGAAAACACCAACAAATTCAACAAACAACCTCGACATTGAAAAACACCATCAAATTCAACAACAACCTCAACATTGAAAAACACCAACAAACTCAACAACAACCTCAACATTGAAAAACAACAACAACCTCAACATTGAAAAACACCAACAAATTCAACAACAACCTCAACATTGAAAAAAACCAACAAATTCAACAACAAACTCAACATTGAAAAACACCAACAAATTCAACAACAACCTCAACATTGAAAAACACCAACAAATTCAACAACAACCTCAAGATTGAAAAACAACAACAACCTCAACATTGAAAAACACCAACAAATTCAAAAACAACCTCAACATTGAAAAACAACAACAACCTCAACATTGAAAAACACCAAAAAATTCAACAACAACCTCAACATTGAAAAACACCAACAAATTCAACAACAACCTCAGCATTGAAAAACAACAACAACCTCAACATTGAAAAACCCCAACAAATTCAACAACAACCTCAACATTGAAAAACAACAACCTCAACATTGAAAAACACCAACAAATTCAACAACAACTTCAACACTGAAAAACACGAACAAATTCAACAGCAACCTCGAAATTGAAAAACACCAACAAATTCAACAACAACCTCAACATTGAAAAACAACAGCAACCTCAACATTGAAAAACACCAACAAATTCAACAATAACCTCAACATTGAAAAACAACAACAACCTCAACATTGAAAAACACCAACAAATTCAACAACAACCTCAATATTGAAAAACACCAACAAATTCAACAACAACCTCAACATTGAAAAACAACAACAACCTCAACATTGAAAAACACCAACAAATTCAAAAACAACCTCAACATTGAAAAACAACAAGAACCTCAACATTGAAAAACACCAAAAAATTCAACAACAACCTCAACATTGAAAAACACCAACAAATTCAACAGCAACCTCAGCATTGAAAAACAACAACAACCTCAACATTGAAAAACACCAACAAATTCAAAAACAACCTCAACATTGAAAAACAACAACAACCTCAACATTGAAAAACACCAAAAAATTCAACAACAACCTCAACATTGAAAAACAACAACAACCTCAACATTGAAAAACACCAACAAATTCAACAAAAACCTTAACATTGAAAACAACAACAAATTCAACAATAACCTCAACATTTAAAAACGCCAACAAATTCAACAACAACCTCAACATTGAAAAACACCAACAAATTCAACAACAAACTCAAGATTGAAATTCACCAACAAATTCAACAACCTCAACATTGAAAAACAAGAACAACCTCAACATTGAAAAACACCAACAAATTCAACAACAACCTCAACATTGAAAAACACTAACAAATTCAACAACAACCTCAAAATTGAAAAACAACAACAAGCACAACATTGAAAAACACCAACAAATTCAACAACAACCTCAACATTGAAAAACAACAACAACCTCAACATTGAAAAACACCAACAAATTCAACAACAACCTCAACATTGAAAAACAACAACAAACTCAACATTGAAAAAGACGAACAAATTCAACAACAACGTCAACATTGAAAAACAACAACAACCTCAACATTGAAAAATACCAACAAATTCAACAATAACCTCAACATTGAAAAACAACAACAACCTCAACATTGAAAAACACCAGCAAATTCAACAACAACCTCAATATTGAAAAACATCAACAAATTCAACAACAACCTCAACATTGAAAAACAACAACAAACTCAACATTGAAAAACATCAACAAATTCAACAACAACCTCAACATTGAAAAACAACAACAACCTCAACATTGAAAAACACCAACAAATTCAACAACAACCTCAACATTTAAAAACACCAACAAATTCAACAACAACCTCAACATTGAAAAACAACAACAATCTCAACATTGAAAAACACCAAAAATTCAACAACAACCTCAACATTGAAAAACACCAACAAACTCAACAACAACCTCAACATTGAAAAACAACAACAACCTCAACAT
The DNA here is from genome assembly GCA_026770705.1 of Isurus oxyrinchus. Taxonomy (NCBI): domain Eukaryota; kingdom Metazoa; phylum Chordata; class Chondrichthyes; order Lamniformes; family Lamnidae; genus Isurus; species Isurus oxyrinchus. Next base: position 17,962 of record JANJGN010000097.1, read on the forward strand.
TGAAAAACACCAACAAATTCAACAACAACCTCAACATTGAAAAAAACCAAAAAATTCAACAACAAACTCAACATTGAAAAACACCAACAAATTCAACAACAACCTCAACATTGAAAAACACCAACAAATTCAACAACAACCTCAACTTTGAAAAACAATAACAACCTCAACATTGAAAATTGCCAACAAATTCAACAACAACCTCAACATTGAAAAACAACAACAAATTCAACAACAACCTCAAGATTGAAAAACAACAACAACCTCAACATTGAAAAACACCAACAAATTCAACAATAACCTCAACATTGAAAAACAACAACAACCTCAACATTGAAAAACACCAACAAATTCAACAACAACCTCAATATTGAAAAACACCAACAAATTCAACAACAACCTCAAGATTGAAAAACAACAACAACCTCAACATTGAAAAACACCAACAAATTCAAAAACAACCTCAACATTGAAAAACAACAACAACCTCAACATTGAAAAACACCAAAAAATTCAACAACAACCTCAACATTGAAAAACACCAACAAATTCAACAACAACCTCAGCATTGAAAAACAACAACAACCTCAACATTGAAAAACACCAACAAATTCAACAACAACCTCAACATTGAAAAACAACAACCTCAACATTGAAAAACACCAACAAATTCAACAACAACTTCAACACTGAAAAACACGAACAAATTCAACAGCAACCTCGAAATTGAAAAACACCAACAAATTCAACAACAACCTCAAAATTGAAAAACAACAGCTACCTCAACATTGAAAAACACCAACAAATTCAACAACAACCTCAACATTGAAAAACAACAACAACCTCAACATTGAAAAACACCAACAAATTCAAAAACAACCTCAACATTTAAAAGCACCAACAAATTCAACAACCTCAACATTGAAAAACAACAACAATCTCAACATTGAAAAACACCAACAAATTCAACAACAACCTCAACATTCAAAAATAACAACATCCTCAACATTGAAAAACAGCAACAAATTCAACAACAACTTCAACATTGAAAACACCAACAAATTCAACAAACAACCTCGACATTGAAAAACACCATCAAATTCAACAACAACCTCAACATTGAAAAACAACAACAACCTCAACATTGAAAAACACCAACAAATTCAACAAAAACCTTAACATTGAAAACAACAACAAATTCAACAATAACCTCAACATTTAAAAACGCCAACAAATTCAACAACAACCTCAACATTGAAGAACACCAACAAATTCAACAACAACCTCAACATTGAAAAACAACAACCTCAACATTGAAAAACAGCAACAAATTCAACAAAAAATTCAACATTGAAAAACACCAACAAATTCAACGACAACCTCGACATTGAAAAACACCAACAAATTCAACAACAAACTCAACTTTGAAAAACAACAACAACCTCATCATGGAAAAACACCAACAAATTCAACAACAACCTCAACATTGAAAAACACCAACAAATTCAACTACAAACTCAAGATTGAAAAACACCAACAAATTCAACAACCTCAACATTGAAAAACAACAACAACCTCAACATTGAAAAACACCAACAAATTCAACAATAACCTCAACATTGAAAAACACCAACAAATTCAACAACAACCTCAACATTGAAAAACAACAACAACCTCAACATTGAAAAACACCAACTAATTCAACAACAACCTCAACATTGAGAAACAACAACAACCTCAACATTGAAAAACACCAACAAATTCAAAAACAACCTCAACATTGAAAAACAACAACAAACTCAACATTGAAAAACGCCAACAAATTCAACAACAACCTCAACATTGAAAACAACAACATCCTCAACATTGAAAAATACCAACAATTTCAACAATAACCTCAACATTGAAAAACAACAACAACCTCAACATTGAAAAACACCAACAAATTCAACAACAACCTCAATATTGAAAAACATCAACAAATTCAACAACAACCTCAACATTGAAAAACAACAACAACCTCAACATTGAAAAACACCAACGAATTCAACAACAACCTCAACATTGAAAAACACCAACAAATTCAACAACAACCTCTGCATTGAAAAACAACAACAACCTCAACATTGAAAAACACCAACAAATTCAACAACAACCTCAACATTGAAAACAACAACCTCAACATTGAAAAACACCAACAAATTCAACAACAACTTCAACACTGAAAAACACCAACAAATTCAACAGCAACCTCGAAATTGAAAAACACCAACAAATTCAACAACAACCTCCACATTGAAAAACAACAACAACCTCAACATTTAAAAACATCAACAAATTCAACAACAACCTCAACATTGAAAAACAACAACAACCTCAACATTGAAAAACACCAACAAATTCAAAAACAAACTCAACATTTAAAAGCACCAACAAATTCAACAACAACCTCAACATTGAAAAACAACAACAATCTCAACATTGAAAAACACCAACAAATTCAACAACAACCTCAACATTCAAAAACAACAACATCCTCAACATTGAAAAACACCAACAAATTCAACAACAACTTCAACATTGAAAAACACCAACAAATTCAACAACAACCTCGACATTGAAAAACACCATCAAATTCAACAACAACCTCAACATTGAAAAACAACAACAACCTCAACATTGAAAAACACCAACAAATTCAACAAAAACCTCAACAATGAAAACAACAACATATTCAACAACAACCTCAACATTTAAAAACGCCAACAAATTCAACAACAACCTCAACATTGAAGAACACCAACAAATTCAACAACAACCTCAACATTGAAAAACAACAACCTCAACATTGAAAAACACCAACAAATTCAACAAAAAATTCAACATTGAAAAACACCAACAAATTCAACAACAACCTCAACTTTGAAAAACAACAACAACCTCATCATGGAAACACACCAACAAATTCAACAAGAACCTCAACATTGAAAAACACCAACAAATTCAACAACAAACTCAAGATTGAAATTCACCAACAAATTCAACAACCTCAACATTGAAAAACAACAACAACCTCAACATTGAAAAACACCAACAAATTCAACAACAACCTCAACATTGAAAAACACTAACAAATTCAACAACAACCTCAAAATTGAAAAACAACAACAAGCACAACATTGAAAAACACCAACAAATTCAACAACAACCTCAACATTGAAAAACAACAACAACCTCAACATTGAAAAACACCAACAAATTCAACAACAACCTCAACATTGAAAAACAACAACAAACTCAACATTGAAAAACACCAACAAATTCAACAACAACGTCAACATTGAAAAACAACAACAACCTCAACATTGAAAAATACCAACAAATTCAACAATAACCTCAACATTGAAAAACAACAACAACCTCAACATTGAAAAACACCAGCAAATTCAACAACAACCTCAATATTGAAAAACATCAACAAATTCAACAACAACCTCAACATTGAAAAACAACAACAAACTCAACATTGAAAAACATCAACAAATTCAACCACAACCTCAACATTGAAAAACAACAACAACCTCAACATTGAAAAACACCAACAAATTCAACAACAACCTCAACATTTAAAAACACCAACAAATTCAACAACAACCTCAACATTGAAAAACAACAACAATCTCAACATTGAAAAACACCAAAAATTCAACAACAACCTCAACATTGAAAAACACCAACAAACTCAACAACAACCTCAACATTGAAAAACAACAACAACCTCAACATTGAAAAATACCAACAAATTGAACAACAACCTCAACATTGAAAAAAACCAACAAATTCAACAACAAACTCAACATTGAAAAACACCAACAAATTCAACAACAACCTCAACATTGAAAAACACCAACAAATTCAACAACAACCTCAACTTTGAAAAACAATAACAACCTCAACATTGAAAATTGCCAACAAATTCAACAACAACCTCAACATTGAAAAACACCAACAAATTCAACAACAACCTCAAGATTGAAAAACAACAACAACCTCAACATTGAAAAACACCAACAAATTCAAAAACAACCTCAACATTGAAAAACAACAACAACCTCAACATTGAAAAACACCAAAAAATTCAACAACAACCTCAACATTGAAAAACACCAACAAATTCAACAACAACCTCAGCATTGAAAAACAACAACAACCTCAACATTGAAAAACACCAACAAATTCAACAACAACCTCAACATTGAAAAACAACAACCTCAACATTGAAAAACACCAACAAATTCAACAACAACTTCAACACTGAAAAACACGAACAAATTCAACAGCAACCTCGAAATTGAAAAACACCAACAAATTCAACAACAACCTCAACATTGAAAAACAACAGCAACCTCAACATTGAAAAACACCAACAAATTCAACAATAACCTCAACATTGAAAAACAACAACAACCTCAACATTGAAAAACACCAACAAATTCAACAACAACCTCAATATTGAAAAACACCAACAAATTCAACAACAACCTCAACATTGAAAAACAACAACAACCTCAACATTGAAAAACACCAACAAATTCAAAAACAACCTCAACATTGAAAAACAACAACAACCTCAACATTGAAAAACACCAAAAAATTCAACAACAACCTCAACATTGAAAAACACCAACAAATTCAACAACAACCTCAGCATTGAAAAACAACAACAACCTCAACATTGAAAAACACCAACAAATTCAACAACAACCTCAACATTGAAAAACAACAACCTCAACATTGAAAAACACCAACAAATTCAACAACAACTTCAACACTGAAAAACACGAACAAATTCAACAGCAACCTCGAAATTGAAAAACACCAACAAATTCAACAACAACCTCAAAATTGAAAAACAACAGCTACCTCAACATTGAAAAACACCAACAAATTCAACAACAACCTCAACATTGAAAAACAACAACAACCTCAACATTGAAAAACACCAACAAATTCAAAAACAACCTCAACATTTAAAAGCACCAACAAATTCAACAACCTCAAAATTGAAAAACAACAACAATCTCAACATTGAAAAACACCAACAAATTCAACAACAACCTCAACATTCAAAAATAACAACATCCTCAACATTGAAAAACAGCAACAAATTCAACAACAACTTCAACATTGAAAACACCAACAAATTCAACAAACAACCTCGACATTGAAAAACACCATCAAATTCAACAACAACCTCAACATTGAAAAACAACAACAACCTCAACATTGAAAAACACCAACAAATTCAACAAAAACCTTAACATTGAAAACAACAACAAATTCAACAATAACCTCAACATTTAAAAACGCCAACAAATTCAACAACAACCTCAACATTGAAAAACAACAACAACCTCAACATTGAAAAACACCAACTAATTCAACAACAACCTCAACATTGAGAAACAACAACAACCTCAACATTGAAAAACACCAACAAATTCAAAAACAACCTCAACATTGAAAAACAACAACAAACTCAACATTGAAAAACGCCAACAAATTCAACAACAACCTCAACATTGAAAACAACAACATCCTCAACATTGAAAAATACCAACAATTTCAACAATAACCTCAACATTGAAAAACAACAACAACCTCAACATTGAAAAACACCAACAAATTCAACAACAACCTCAATATTGAAAAACATCAACAAATTCAACAACAACCTCAACATTGAAAAACAACAACAACCTCAACATTGAAAAACACCAACGAATTCAACAACAACCTCAACATTGAAAAACACCAACAAATTCAACAACAACCTCTGCATTGAAAAACAACAACAACCTCAACATTGAAAAACACCAACAAATTCAACAACAACCTCAACATTGAAAACAACAACCTCAACATTGAAAAACACCAACAAATTCAACAACAACTTCAACACTGAAAAACACCAACAAATTCAACAGCAACCTCGAAATTGAAAAACACCAACAAATTCAACAACAACCTCCACATTGAAAAACAACAACAACCTCAACATTTAAAAACATCAACAAATTCAACAACAACCTCAACATTGAAAAACAACAACAACCTCAACATTGAAAAACACCAACAAATTCAAAAACAAACTCAACATTTAAAAGCACCAACAAATTCAACAACAACCTCAACATTGAAAAACAACAACAATCTCAACATTGAAAAACACCAACAAATTCAACAACAACCTCAACATTCAAAAACAACAACATCCTCAACATTGAAAAACACCAACAAATTCAACAACAACTTCAACATTGAAAAACACCAACAAATTCAACAACAACCTCGACATTGAAAAACACCATCAAATTCAACAACAACCTCAACATTGAAAAACAACAACAACCTCAACATTGAAAAACACCAACAAATTCAACAAAAACCTCAACAATGAAAACAACAACATATTCAACAACAACCTCAACATTTAAAAACGCCAACAAATTCAACAACAACCTCAACATTGAAGAACACCAACAAATTCAACAACAACCTCAACATTGAAAAACAACAACCTCAACATTGAAAAACACCAACAAATTCAACAAAAAATTCAACATTGAAAAACACCAACAAATTCAACAACAACCTCAACTTTGAAAAACAACAACAACCTCATCATGGAAACACACCAACAAATTCAACAAGAACCTCAACATTGAAAAACACCAACAAATTCAACAACAAACTCAAGATTGAAATTCACCAACAAATTCAACAACCTCAACATTGAAAAACAACAACAACCTCAACATTGAAAAACACCAACAAATTCAACAACAACCTCAACATTGAAAAACACTAACAAATTCAACAACAACCTCAAAATTGAAAAACAACAACAAGCACAACATTGAAAAACACCAACAAATTCAACAACAACCTCAACATTGAAAAACAACAACAACCTCAACATTGAAAAACACCAACAAATTCAACAACAACCTCAACATTGAAAAACAACAACAAACTCAACATTGAAAAACACCAACAAATTCAACAACAACGTCAACATTGAAAAACAACAACAACCTCAACATTGAAAAATACCAACAAATTCAACAATAACCTCAACATTGAAAAACAACAACAACCTCAACATTGAAAAACACCAGCAAATTCAACAACAACCTCAATATTGAAAAACATCAACAAATTCAACAACAACCTCAACATTGAAAAACAACAACAAACTCAACATTGAAAAACATCAACAAATTCAACCACAACCTCAACATTGAAAAACAACAACAACCTCAACATTGAAAAACACCAACAAATTCAACAACAACCTCAACATTTAAAAACACCAACAAATTCAACAACAACCTCAACATTGAAAAACAACAACAATCTCAACATTGAAAAACACCAAAAATTCAACAACAACCTCAACATTGAAAAACACCAACAAACTCAACAACAACCTCAACATTGAAAAACAACAACAACCTCAACATTGAAAAATACCAACAAATTGAACAACAACCTCAACATTGAAAAAAACCAACAAATTCAACAACAAACTCAACATTGAAAAACACCAACAAATTCAACAACAACCTCAACATTGAAAAACACCAACAAATTCAACAACAACCTCAACTTTGAAAAACAATAACAACCTCAACATTGAAAATTGCCAACAAATTCAACAACAACCTCAACATTGAAAAACACCAACAAATTCAACAACAACCTCAAGATTGAAAAACAACAACAACCTCAACATTGAAAAACACCAACAAATTCAAAAACAACCTCAACATTGAAAAACAACAACAACCTCAACATTGAAAAACACCAAAAAATTCAACAACAACCTCAACATTGAAAAACACCAACAAATTCAACAACAACCTCAGCATTGAAAAACAACAACAACCTCAACATTGAAAAACACCAACAAATTCAACAACAACCTCAACATTGAAAAACAACAACCTCAACATTGAAAAACACCAACAAATTCAACAACAACTTCAACACTGAAAAACACGAACAAATTCAACAGCAACCTCGAAATTGAAAAACACCAACAAATTCAACAACAACCTCAACATTGAAAAACAACAGCAACCTCAACATTGAAAAACACCAACAAATTCAACAATAACCTCAACATTGAAAAACAACAACAACCTCAACATTGAAAAACACCAACAAATTCAACAACAACCTCAATATTGAAAAACACCAACAAATTCAACAACAACCTCAACATTGAAAAACAACAACAACCTCAACATTGAAAAACACCAACAAATTCAAAAACAACCTCAACATTGAAAAACAACAACAACCTCAACATTGAAAAACACCAAAAAATTCAACAACAACCTCAACATTGAAAAACACCAACAAATTCAACAACAACCTCAGCATTGAAAAACAACAACAACCTCAACATTGAAAAACACCAACAAATTCAACAACAACCTCAACATTGAAAAACAACAACCTCAACATTGAAAAACACCAACAAATTCAACAACAACTTCAACACTGAAAAACACGAACAAATTCAACAGCAACCTCGAAATTGAAAAACACCAACAAATTCAACAACAACCTCAAAATTGAAAAACAACAGCTACCTCAACATTGAAAAACACCAACAAATTCAACAACAACCTCAACATTGAAAAACAACAACAACCTCAACATTGAAAAACACCAACAAATTCAAAAACAACCTCAACATTTAAAAGCACCAACAAATTCAACAACCTCAAAATTGAAAAACAACAACAATCTCAACATTGAAAAACACCAACAAATTCAACAACAACCTCAACATTCAAAAATAACAACATCCTCAACATTGAAAAACAGCAACAAATTCAACAACAACTTCAACATTGAAAACACCAACAAATTCAACAAACAACCTCGACATTGAAAAACACCATCAAATTCAACAACAACCTCAACATTGAAAAACAACAACAACCTCAACATTGAAAAACACCAACAAATTCAACAAAAACCTTAACATTGAAAACAACAACAAATTCAACAATAACCTCAACATTTAAAAACGCCAACAAATTCAACAACAACCTCAACATTGAAGAACACCAACAAATTCAACAACAACCTCAACATTGAAAAACAACAACCTCAACATTGAAAAACAGCAACAAATTCAACAAAAAATTCAACATTGAAAAACACCAACAAATTCAACGACAACCTCGACATTGAAAAACACCAACAAATTCAACAACAAACTCAACTTTGAAAAACAACAACAACCTCATCATGGAAAAACACCAACAAATTCAACAACAACCTCAACATTGAAAAACACCAACAAATTCAACTACAAACTCAAGATTGAAAAACACCAACAAATTCAACAACCTCAACATTGAAAAACAACAACAACCTCAACATTGAAAAACACCAACAAATTCAACAATAACCTCAACATTGAAAAACACCAACAAATTCAACAACAACCTCAACATTGAAAAACAACAACAACCTCAACATTGAAAAACACCAACTAATTCAACAACAACCTCAACATTGAGAAACAACAACAACCTCAACATTGAAAAACACCAACAAATTCAAAAACAACCTCAACATTGAAAAACAACAACAAACTCAACATTGAAAAACGCCAACAAATTCAACAACAACCTCAACATTGAAAACAACAACATCCTCAACATTGAAAAATACCAACAATTTCAACAATAACCTCAACATTGAAAAACAACAACAACCTCAACATTGAAAAACACCAACAAATTCAACAACAACCTCAATATTGAAAAACATCAACAAATTCAACAACAAACTCAACATTGAAAAACAACAACAACCTCAACATTGAAAAACACCAACAAATTCAACAACAACCTCAACATTGAAAAACACCAACAAATTCAACAAAAACCTCAACATTGAAAACACCAACAAATTCAACAACAACCTCAACATTTAAAAACGCCAACAAATTCAACAACAACCTCAACATTGAAGAACACCAACAAATTCAACAACAACCTCAACATTGAAAAACAACAACCTCAACATTGAAAAACACCAACAAATTCAACAAAAAATTCAACATTGAAAAACACCAACAAATTCAACAACAACCTCGACATTGAAAAACAGCAACAAATTCAACAACAACCTCAACTTTGAAAAACAACAACATCCTCAACATGGAAAAACACCAACAAATTCAACAACAACCTCAACATTGAAAAACACCAACAAATTCAACAATAACCTCAACATTGAAAAACAACAACAACCTCAACATTGAAAAACACCAACAAATTCAACAACAACCTCAATATTGAAAAACACCAACAAATTCAACAACAACCTCAAGATTGAAAAACAACAACAACATCAACATTGAAAAACACCAACAAATTCAAAAACAACCTCAACATTGAAAAACAACAACAACCTCAACATTGAAAAACACCAAAAAATTCAACAACAACCTCAACATTGAAAAACAACAACAAATTCAACAACAACCTCAGCATTGAAAAACAACAACAACCTCAACATTGAAAAACACCAACAAATTCAACAACAACCTCAACATTGAAAAACAACAACCTCAACATTGAAAAACACCAACAAATTCAACAACAACTTCAACACTGAAAAACACGAACAAATTCAACAGCAACCTCGAAATTGAAAAACACCAACAAATTCAACAACAACCTCAAAATTGAAAAACAACAGCTACCTCAACATTGAAAAACACCAACAAATTCAACAACAACCTCAACATTGAAAAACAACAACAACCTCAACATTGAAAAACACCAACAAATTCAAAAACAACCTCAACATTTAAAAGCACCAACAAATTCAACAACCTCAACATTGAAAAACAACAACAATCTCAACATTGAAAAACACCAACAAATTCAACAACAACCTCAACATTCAAAAATAACAACATCCTCAACATTGAAAAACAGCAACAAATTCAACAACAACTTCAACATTGAAAACACCAACAAATTCAACAAACAACCTCGACATTGAAAAACACCATCAAATTCAACAACAACCTCAACATTGAAAAACAACAACAACCTCAACATTGAAAAACACCAACAAATTCAACAAAAACCTTAACAATGAAAACAACAACAAATTCAACAATAACCTCAACATTTAAAAACGCCAACAAATTCAACAACAACCTCAACATTGAAGAACACCAACAAATTCAACAACAACCTCAACATTGAAAAACAACAACCTCAACATTGAAAAACAGCAACAAATTCAACAAAAAATTCAACATTGAAAAACACCAACAAATTCAACGACAACCTCGACATTGAAAAACACCAACAAATTCAACAACAAACTCAACTTTGAAAAACAACAACAACCTCATCATGGAAAAACACCAACAAATTCAACAACAACCTCAACATTGAAAAACACCAACAAATTCAACTACAAACTCAAGATTGAAAAACACCAACAAATTCAACAACCTCAACATTGAAAAACAACAACAACCTCAACATTGAAAAACACCAACAAATTCAACAACAACCTCAACATTGAAAAACAACAACAACCTCAACATTGAAAAACACCAACTAATTCAACAACAACCTCAACATTGAGAAACAACAACAACCTCAACATTGAAAAACACCAACAAATTCAAAAACAACCTCAACATTGAAAAACAACAACAAACTCAACATTGAAAAACGCCAACAAATTCAACAACAACCTCAACATTGAAAACAACAACATCCTCAACATTGAAAAATACCAACAATTTCAACAATAACCTCAACATTGAAAAACAACAACAACCTCAACATTAAAAAACACCAACAAATTCAACAACAACCTCAATATTGAAAAACATCAACAAATTCAACAACAACCTCAACATTGAAAAACAACAACAACCTCAACATTGAAAAACACCAACAAATTCAACAACAACCTCAACATTGAAAAACACCAACAAATTCAACAACAACCTCTGCATTGAAAAACAACAACAACCTCAACATTGAAAAACACCAACAAATTCAACAACAACCTCAACATTGAAAACAACAACCTCAACATTGAAAAACACCAACAAATTCAACAACAACTTCAACACTGAAAAACACCAACAAATTCAACAGCAACCTCGAAATTGAAAAACACCAACAAATTCAACAACAACCTCCACATTGAAAAACAACAACAACCTCAACATTGAAAAACATCAACAAATTCAACAACAACCTCAACATTGAAAAACAACAACAACCTCAACATTGAAAAACACCAACAAATTCAAAAACAAACACAACATTTAAAAGCACCAACAAATTCAACAACAACCTCAACATTGAAAAACAACAACAATCTCAACATTGAAAAACACCAACAAATTCAACAACAACCTCAACATTCAAAAACAACAACATCCTCAACATTGAAAAACACGAACAAATTCAACAACAACTTCAACATTGAAAAACACCAACAAATTCAACAACAACCTCGACATTGAAAAACACCATCAAATTCAACAACAACCTCAACATTGAAAAACAACAACAACCTCAACATTGAAAAACACCAACAAATTCAACAAAAACCTCAACAATGAAAACAACAACAAATTCAACAACAACCTCAACATTTAAAAACGCCAACAAATTCAACAACAACCTCAACATTGAAGAACACCAACAAATTCAACAACAACCTCAACATTGAAAAACAACAACCTCAACATTGAAAAACACCAACAAATTCAACAAAAAATTCAACATTGAAAAACACCAACAAATTCAACAACAACCTCAACTTTGAAAAACAACAACAACCTCATCATGGAAACACACCAACAAATTCAACAAGAACCTCAACATTGAAAAACACCAACAAATTCAACAACAAACTCAAGATTGAAATTCACCAACAAATTCAACAACCTCAACATTGAAAAACAACAACAACCTCAACATTGAAAAACACCAACAAATTCAACAACAACCTCAACATTGAAAAACACTAACAAATTCAACAACAACCTCAAAATTGAAAAACAACAACAAGCACAACATTGAAAAACACCAACAAATTCAACAACAACCTCAACATTGAAAAACAACAACAACCTCAACATTGAAAAACACCAACAAATTCAACAACAACCTCAACATTGAAAAACAACAACAAACTCAACATTGAAAAACACCAACAAATTCAACAACAACGTCAACATTGAAAAACAACAACAACCTCAACATTGAAAAATACCAACAAATTCAACAATAACCTCAACATTGAAAAACAACAACAACCTCAACATTGAAAAACACCAGCAAATTCAACAACAACCTCAATATTGAAAAACATCAACAAATTCAACAACAACCTCAACATTGAAAAACAACAACAAACTCAACATTGAAAAACATCAACAAATTCAACAACAACCTCAACATTGAAAAACAACAACAACCTCAACATTGAAAAACACCAACAAATTCAACAACAACCTCAACATTTAAAAACACCAACAAATTCAACAACAACCTCAACATTGAAAAACAACAACAACCTCAACATTGAAAAACACCAAAAATTCAACAACAACCTCAACATTGAAAAACACCAACAAACTCAACAACAACCTCAACATTGAAAAACAACAACAACCTCAACATTGAAAAACACCAACAAATTCAACAACAACCTCAACATTGAAAAAAACCAACAAATTCAACAACAAACTCAACATTGAAAAACACCAACAAATTCAACAACAACCTCAACATTGAAAAACACCAACAAATTCAACAACAACCTCAACTTTGAAAAACAATAACAACCTCAACATTGAAAATTGCCAGCAAATTCAACAACAACCTCAACATTGAAAAACACCAACAAATTCAACAACAACCTCAAGATTGAAAAACAACAACAACCTCAACATTGAAAAACACCAACAAATTCAAAAACAACCTCAACATTGAAAAACACCAAAAAATTCAACAACAACCTCAACATTGAAAAACACCAACAAATTCAACAACAACCTCAGCATTGAAAAACAACAACAACCTCAACATTGAAAAACACCAACAAATTCAACAACAACCTCAACATTGAAAAACAACAACCTCAACATTGAAAAACACCAACAAATTCAACAACAACTTCAACACTGAAAAACACGAACAAATTCAACAGCAACCTCGAAATTGAAAAACACCAACAAATTCAACAACAACCTCAACATTGAAAAACAACAGCAACCTCAACATTGAAAAACACCAACAAATTCAACAATAACCTCAACATTGAAAAACAACAACAACCTCAACATTGAAAAACACCAACAAATTCAACAACAACCTCAATATTGAAAAACACCAACAAATTCAACAACAACCTCAACATTGAAAAACAACAACAACCTCAACATTGAAAAACACCAACAAATTCAAAAACAACCTCAACATTGAAAAACAACAACAACCTCAACATTGAAAAACACCAAAAAATTCAACAACAACCTCAACATTGAAAAACACCAACAAATTCAACAACAACCTCAGCATTGAAAAACAACAACAACCTCAACATTGAAAAACACCAACAAATTCAACAACAACCTCAACATTGAAAAACAACAACCTCAACATTGAAAAACACCAACAAATTCAACAACAACTTCAACACTGAAAAACACGAACAAATTCAACAGCAACCTCGAAATTGAAAAACACCAACAAATTCAACAACAACCTCAAAATTGAAAAACAACAGCTACCTCAACATTGAAAAACACCAACAATATCAACAACAACCTCAACATTGAAAAACAACAACAACCTCAACATTGAAAAACACCAACAAATTCAAAAACAACCTCAACATTTAAAAGCACCAACAAATTCAACAACCTCAACATTGAAAAACAACAACAATCTCAACATTGAAAAACACCAACAAATTCAACAACAACCTCAACATTCAAAAATAACAACATCCTCAACATTGAAAAACAGCAACAAATTCAACAACAACTTCAACATTGAAAACACCAACAAATTCAACAAACAACCTCGACATTGAAAAACACCATCAAATTCAACAACAACCTCAACATTGAAAAACAACAACAACCTCAACATTGAAAAACACCAACAAATTCAACAAAAACCTTAACATTGAAAACAACAACAAATTCAACAATAACCTCAACATTTAAAAACGCCAACAAATTCAACAACAACCTCAACATTGAAGAACACCAACAAATTCAACAACAACCTCAACATTGAAAAACAACAACCTCAACATTGAAAAGCAGCAACAAATTCAACAAAAAATTCAACATTGAAAAACACCAACAAATTCAACGACAACCTCGACATTGAAAAACACCAACAAATTCAACAACAAACTCAACTTTGAAAAACAACAACAACCTCATCATGGAAAAACACCAACAAATTCAACAACAACCTCAACATTGAAAAACACCAACAAATTCAACTACAAACTCAAGATTGAAAAACACCAACAAATTCAACAACCTCAACATTGAAAAACAACAACAACCTCAACATTGAAAAACACCAACAAATTCAACAATAACCTCAACATTGAAAAACACCAACAAATTCAACAACAACCTCAACATTGAAAAACAACAACAACCTCAACATTGAAAAACACCAACTAATTCAACAACAACCTCAACATTGAGAAACAACAACAACCTCAACATTGAAAAACACCAACAAATTCAAAAACAACCTCAACATTGAAAAACAACAACAAACTCAACATTGAAAAACGCCAACAAATTCAACAACAACCTCAACATTGAAAACAACAACATCCTCAACATTGAAAAATACCAACAATTTCAACAATAACCTCAACATTGAAAAACAACAACAACCTCAACATTGAAAAACACCAACAAATTCAACAACAACCTCAATATTGAAAAACATCAACAAATTCAACAACAAACTCAACATTGAAAAACAACAACAACCTCAACATTGAAAAACACCAACAAATTCAACAACAACCTCAACATTGAAAAACACCAACAAATTCAACAAAAACCTCAACATTGAAAACACCAACAAATTCAACAACAACCTCAACATTTAAAAACGCCAACAAATTCAACAACAACCTCAACATTGAAGAACACCAACAAATTCAACAACAACCTCAACATTGAAAAACAACAACCTCAACATTGAAAAACACCAACAAATTCAACAAAAAATTCAACATTGAAAAACACCAACAAATTCAACAACAACCTCGACATTGAAAAACAGCAACAAATTCAACAACAACCTCAACTTTGAAAAACAACAACATCCTCAACATGGAAAAACACCAACAAATTCAACAACAACCTCAACATTGAAAAACACCAACAAATTCAACAACAAACTCAAGATTGAAAAACACCAACAAATTCAACAACCTCAACATTGAAAAACAACAACCTCAACATTGAAAAACACCAACAAATTCAACAACAACCTCAACATTGAAAAACACCAACAAATTCAACAACAACCTCAACATTGAAAAACAACAACAACCTCAACATTGAAAAACACCAACAAATTCAACAACAACCTCAACATTGGAAAACAACAACAACCTCAACATTGAAAAACACCAACAAATTCAACAACAACCTCAACATTGAAAAACCACAACAAACTCAACATTGAAAAACACCAACAAATTCAACAACAACCTCAACATTGAAAAACAACAAGAATCTCAACATTGAAAAATACCAACAAATTCAACAATAACCTCAACATTGAAAAACAACAACAACCTCAACATTGAAAAACACCAACAAATTCAACAACAAGCTCAATATTGAAAAACACCAACAAATTCAACAACAACCTCAACATTGAAAAACAACAACAACCTCAACATTGAAGAACACCAACAAATTCAACAACAACCTCAACATTGAAAAACAACAACAAACTCAACATTGAAAAACACCAACAAATTCAACAACAACCTCAACATTGAAAAACACCAACAAATTCAACAACAAGCTCAATATTGAAAAACACCAACAAATTCAACAACAACCTCAACATTGAAAAACAACAACAACCACAACATTGAAGAACACCAACAAATTCAACAACAACCTCAACATTGAAAAACAACAACAAACTCAACATTGAAAAACACCAACAAATTCAACAACAACCTCAACATTTAAAAACACCAACAAATTCAACAACAACCTCAACATTGAAAAACAACAACAATCTCAACATTGAAAAACACCAACAAATTCAACAACAACCTCAACATTGAAAAACACCAACAAACTCAACAACAACCTCAACATTGAAAAACAACAACAACCTCAAAATTGAAAAACACCAACAAATTCAACAACAACCTCAACATTGAAAAACACCAACAAATTCAACAACAAACTCAGCATTGAAAAACACCAACAAATTCAACAACAACCTCAACATTGAAAAACAACAACAACTTCAGCATTGAAAAACAACAACAACCTCAACATAGAAAAACCACTACAAATTCAACAAAAACCTCAACATTGAAAAACATCCACAAATTCAACAACAACCTCAGCATTGAAAAGCAACAACAACCTCAACATTGAAAAACACCAACAAATTCAACAACGACCTCAACTTTGAAAAACAATAACAACCTCAAGATTGAAAAACACCAACAAATTCAACAACAACCTCAGCATTGAAATTCAACAACAACCTCAACATTGAAAAACACCAACAAATTCAACAACAACCTCAACATTGAAAAACACCAACAAATTCAACAACAACCTCAAGATTGAAAAACAACAACAACCTCAACATTGAAAAACACCAACAAATTCAAAAACAACCTCAACATTGAAAAACAACAACAACCTCAACATTGAAAAACACCAACAAATTCAACAACAACCTCAACATTGAAAAACACCAACAAATTCAACAACAACCTCTGCATTGAAAAACAACAACAACCTCAACATTGAAAAACACCAACAAATTCAACAACAACCTCAACATTGAAAAACAAAAACCTCAACATTGAAAAACACCAACAAATTCAACAACAACTTCAACACTGAAAAACACCAACAAATTCAACAACAACCTCGAAATTGAAAAACACCAACAAATTCAACAACAACCTCCACATTGAAAAACAACAACAACCTCAACATTGAAAAACATCAACAAATTCAACAACAACCTCAACATTGAAAAACAACAACAACCTCAACATTGAAAAACACCAACAAATTCAAAAACAAACACAACATTTAAAAGCACCAACAAATTCAACAACAACCTCAACATTGAAAAACAACAACAATCTCAACATTGAAAAACACCAACAAATTCAACAACAACCTCAACATTCAAAAACAACAACATCCTCAACATTGAAAAACACCAACAAATTCAACAACAACTTCAACATTGAAAAACACCAACAAATTCAACAACAACCTCGACATTGAAAAACACCATCAAATTCAACAACAACCTCAACATTGAAAAACAACAACAACCTCAACATTGAAAAACACCAACAAATTCAACAAAAACCTCAACAATGAAAACAACAACAAATTCAACAACAACCTCAACATTTAAAAACGCCAACAAATTCAACAACAACCTCAACATTGAAGAACACCAACAAATTCAACAACAACCTCAACATTGAAAAACAACAACCTCAACATTGAAAAACACCAACAAATTCAACAAAAAATTCAACATTGAAAAACACCAACAAATTCAACAACAACCTCAACTTTGAAAAACAACAACAACCTCATCATGGAAACACACCAACAAATTCAACAAGAACCTCAACATTGAAAAACACCAACAAATTCAACAACAAACTCAAGATTGAAATTCACCAACAAATTCAACAACCTCAACATTGAAAAACACCAACAAATTCAACAACCACCTCAACATTGAAAAACACTAACAAATTCAACAACAACCTCAAAATTGAAAAACAACAACAAGCACTACATTGAAAAACACCAACAAATTCAACAACAACCTCAACATTGAAAAACAACAACAACCTCAACATTGAAAAACACCAACAAATTCAACAACAACCTCAACATTGAAAAACAACAACAAACTCAACATTGAAAAACACCAACAAATTCAACAACAACGTCAACATTGAAAAACAACAACAACCTCAACATTGAAAAATACCAACAAATTCAACAATAACCTCAACATTGAAAAACAACAACAACCTCAACATTGAAAAACACCAGCAAATTCAACAACAACCTCAATATTGAAAAACATCAACAAATTCAACAACAACCTCAACATTGAAAAACAACAACAAACTCAACATTGAAAAACATCAACAAATTCAACAACAACCTCAACATTGAAAAACAACAACAACCTCAACATTGAAAAACACCAACAAATTCAACAACAACCTCAACATTTAAAAACACCAACAAATTCAACAACAACCTCAACATTGAAAAACAACAACAATCTCAACATTGAAAAACACCAAAAATTCAACAACAACCTCAACATTGAAAAACACCAACAAACTCAACAACAACCTCAACATTGAAAAACAACAACAACCTCAACATTGAAAAACACCAACAAATTCAACAACAACCTCAACATTGAAAAAAACCAACAAATTCAACAACAAACTCAACATTGAAAAACACCAACAAATTCAACAACAACCTCAACATTGAAAAACACCAACAAATTCAACAACAAACTCAACTTTGAAAAACAACAACAACCTCATCATGGAAAAACACCAACAAATTCAACAACAACCTCAACATTGAAAAACACCAACAAATTCAACTACAAACTCAAGATTGAAAAACACCAACAAATTCAACAACCTCAACATTGAAAAACAACAACAACCTCAACATTGAAAAACACCAACAAATTCAACAATAACCT
This sequence comes from Isurus oxyrinchus, assembly GCA_026770705.1. Lineage (NCBI taxonomy): Eukaryota > Metazoa > Chordata > Chondrichthyes > Lamniformes > Lamnidae > Isurus > Isurus oxyrinchus. The sequence continues at coordinate 38,079 of JANJGN010000097.1, forward strand.
CAACATTGAAAAACACCAACAAATTCAACAACAACCTCAACATTGAAAAACAACAACAACCTCAACATTGAAAAACACCAACTAATTCAACAACAACCTCAACATTGAGAAACAACAACAACCTCAACATTGAAAAACACCAACAAATTCAAAAACAACCTCAACATTGAAAAACAACAACAAACTCAACATTGAAAAACGCCAACAAATTCAACAACAACCTCAACATTGAAAACAACAACATCCTCAACATTGAAAAATACCAACAATTTCAACAATAACCTCAACATTGAAAAACAACAACAACCTCAACATTGAAAAACACCAACAAATTCAACAACAACCTCAATATTGAAAAACATCAACAAATTCAACAACAAACTCAACATTGAAAAACAACAACAACCTCAACATTGAAAAACACCAACAAATTCAACAACAACCTCAACATTGAAAAACACCAACAAATTCAACAAAAACCTCAACATTGAAAACACCAACAAATTCAACAACAACCTCAACATTTAAAAACGCCAACAAATTCAACAACAACCTCAACATTGAAGAACACCAACAAATTCAACAACAACCTCAACATTGAAAAACAACAACCTCAACATTGAAAAACACCAACAAATTCAACAAAAAATTCAACATTGAAAAACACCAACAAATTCAACAACAACCTCGACATTGAAAAACAGCAACAAATTCAACAACAACCTCAACTTTGAAAAACAACAACATCCTCAACATGGAAAAACACCAACAAATTCAACAACAACCTCAACATTGAAAAACACCAACAAATTCAACAACAAACTCAAGATTGAAAAACACCAACAAATTCAACAACCTCAACATTGAAAAACAACAACCTCAACATTGAAAAACACCAACAAATTCAACAACAACCTCAACATTGAAAAACACCAACAAATTCAACAACAACCTCAACATTGAAAAACAACAACAACCTCAACATTGAAAAACACCAACAAATTCAACAACAACCTCAACATTGGAAAACAACAACAACCTCAACATTGAAAAACACCAACAAATTCAACAACAACCTCAACATTGAAAAACCACAACAAACTCAACATTGAAAAACACCAACAAATTCAACAACAACCTCAACATTGAAAAACAACAAGAATCTCAACATTGAAAAATACCAACAAATTCAACAATAACCTCAACATTGAAAAACAACAACAACCTCAACATTGAAAAACACCAACAAATTCAACAACAAGCTCAATATTGAAAAACACCAACAAATTCAACAACAACCTCAACATTGAAAAACAACAACAACCTCAACATTGAAGAACACCAACAAATTCAACAACAACCTCAACATTGAAAAACAACAACAAACTCAACATTGAAAAACACCAACAAATTCAACAACAACCTCAACATTGAAAAACACCAACAAATTCAACAACAAGCTCAATATTGAAAAACACCAACAAATTCAACAACAACCTCAACATTGAAAAACAACAACAACCACAACATTGAAGAACACCAACAAATTCAACAACAACCTCAACATTGAAAAACAACAACAAACTCAACATTGAAAAACACCAACAAATTCAACAACAACCTCAACATTTAAAAACACCAACAAATTCAACAACAACCTCAACATTGAAAAACAACAACAATCTCAACATTGAAAAACACCAACAAATTCAACAACAACCTCAACATTGAAAAACACCAACAAACTCAACAACAACCTCAACATTGAAAAACAACAACAACCTCAAAATTGAAAAACACCAACAAATTCAACAACAACCTCAACATTGAAAAACACCAACAAATTCAACAACAAACTCAGCATTGAAAAACACCAACAAATTCAACAACAACCTCAACATTGAAAAACAACAACAACTTCAGCATTGAAAAACAACAACAACCTCAACATAGAAAAACCACTACAAATTCAACAAAAACCTCAACATTGAAAAACATCCACAAATTCAACAACAACCTCAGCATTGAAAAGCAACAACAACCTCAACATTGAAAAACACCAACAAATTCAACAACGACCTCAACTTTGAAAAACAATAACAACCTCAAGATTGAAAAACACCAACAAATTCAACAACAACCTCAGCATTGAAATTCAACAACAACCTCAACATTGAAAAACACCAACAAATTCAACAACAACCTCAACATTGAAAAACACCAACAAATTCAACAACAACCTCAAGATTGAAAAACAACAACAACCTCAACATTGAAAAACACCAACAAATTCAAAAACAACCTCAACATTGAAAAACAACAACAACCTCAACATTGAAAAACACCAACAAATTCAACAACAACCTCAACATTGAAAAACACCAACAAATTCAACAACAACCTCTGCATTGAAAAACAACAACAACCTCAACATTGAAAAACACCAACAAATTCAACAACAACCTCAACATTGAAAAACAAAAACCTCAACATTGAAAAACACCAACAAATTCAACAACAACTTCAACACTGAAAAACACCAACAAATTCAACAACAACCTCGAAATTGAAAAACACCAACAAATTCAACAACAACCTCCACATTGAAAAACAACAACAACCTCAACATTGAAAAACATCAACAAATTCAACAACAACCTCAACATTGAAAAACAACAACAACCTCAACATTGAAAAACACCAACAAATTCAAAAACAAACACAACATTTAAAAGCACCAACAAATTCAACAACAACCTCAACATTGAAAAACAACAACAATCTCAACATTGAAAAACACCAACAAATTCAACAACAACCTCAACATTCAAAAACAACAACATCCTCAACATTGAAAAACACCAACAAATTCAACAACAACTTCAACATTGAAAAACACCAACAAATTCAACAACAACCTCGACATTGAAAAACACCATCAAATTCAACAACAACCTCAACATTGAAAAACAACAACAACCTCAACATTGAAAAACACCAACAAATTCAACAAAAACCTCAACAATGAAAACAACAACAAATTCAACAACAACCTCAACATTTAAAAACGCCAACAAATTCAACAACAACCTCAACATTGAAGAACACCAACAAATTCAACAACAACCTCAACATTGAAAAACAACAACCTCAACATTGAAAAACACCAACAAATTCAACAAAAAATTCAACATTGAAAAACACCAACAAATTCAACAACAACCTCAACTTTGAAAAACAACAACAACCTCATCATGGAAACACACCAACAAATTCAACAAGAACCTCAACATTGAAAAACACCAACAAATTCAACAACAAACTCAAGATTGAAATTCACCAACAAATTCAACAACCTCAACATTGAAAAACACCAACAAATTCAACAACCACCTCAACATTGAAAAACACTAACAAATTCAACAACAACCTCAAAATTGAAAAACAACAACAAGCACTACATTGAAAAACACCAACAAATTCAACAACAACCTCAACATTGAAAAACAACAACAACCTCAACATTGAAAAACACCAACAAATTCAACAACAACCTCAACATTGAAAAACAACAACAAACTCAACATTGAAAAACACCAACAAATTCAACAACAACGTCAACATTGAAAAACAACAACAACCTCAACATTGAAAAATACCAACAAATTCAACAATAACCTCAACATTGAAAAACAACAACAACCTCAACATTGAAAAACACCAGCAAATTCAACAACAACCTCAATATTGAAAAACATCAACAAATTCAACAACAACCTCAACATTGAAAAACAACAACAAACTCAACATTGAAAAACATCAACAAATTCAACAACAACCTCAACATTGAAAAACAACAACAACCTCAACATTGAAAAACACCAACAAATTCAACAACAACCTCAACATTTAAAAACACCAACAAATTCAACAACAACCTCAACATTGAAAAACAACAACAATCTCAACATTGAAAAACACCAAAAATTCAACAACAACCTCAACATTGAAAAACACCAACAAACTCAACAACAACCTCAACATTGAAAAACAACAACAACCTCAACATTGAAAAACACCAACAAATTCAACAACAACCTCAACATTGAAAAAAACCAACAAATTCAACAACAAACTCAACATTGAAAAACACCAACAAATTCAACAACAACCTCAACATTGAAAAACACCAACAAATTCAACAACAACCTCAACTTTGAAAAACAATAACAACCTCAACATTGAAAATTGCCAACAAATTCAACAACAACCTCAACATTGAAAAACACCAACAAATTCAACAACAACCTCAAGATTGAAAAACAACAACAACCTCAACATTGAAAAACACCAACAAATTCAAAAACAACCTCAACATTGAAAAACAACAACAACCTCAACATTGAAAAACACCAAAAAATTCAACAACAACCTCAACATTGAAAAACACCAACAAATTCAACAACAACCTCAGCATTGAAAAACAACAACAACCTCAACATTGAAAAACACCAACAAATTCAACAACAACCTCAACATTGAAAAACAACAACCTCAACATTGAAAAACACCAACAAATTCAACAACAACTTCAACACTGAAAAACACGAACAAATTCAACAGCAACCTCGAAATTGAAAAACACCAACAAATTCAACAACAACCTCAACATTGAAAAACAACAGCAATCTCAACATTGAAAAACACCAACAAATTCAACAATAACCTCAACATTGAAAAACAACAACAACCTCAACATTGAAAAACACCAACAAATTCAACAACAACCTCAATATTGAAAAACACCAACAAATTCAACAACAACCTCAACATTGAAAAACAACAACAACCTCAACATTGAAAAACACCAACAAATTCAAAAACAACCTCAACATTTAAAAGCACCAACAAATTCAACAACAACCTCAACATTGAAAAACAACAACAATCTCAACATTGAAAAACACCAACAAATTCAACAACAACCTCAACATTCAAAAATAACAACATCCTCAACATTGAAAAACAGCAACAAATTCAACAACAACTTCAACATTGAAAACACCAACAAATTCAACAAACAACCTCGACATTGAAAAACACCATCAAATTCAACAACAACCTCAACATTGAAAAACAACAACAACCTCAACATTGAAAAACACCAAGAAATTCAACAAAAACCTTAACATTGAAAACAACAACAAATTCAACAATAACCTCAACATTTAAAAACGCCAACAAATTCAACAACAACCTCAACATTGAAGAACACCAACAAATTCAACAAAAACCTCAACATTGAAAAACAACAACCTCAGCATTGAAAAACAGCAACAAATTCAACAAAAAATTCAACATTGAAAAACACCAACAAATTCAACGACAACCTCGACATTGAAAAACACCAACAAATTCAACAACAAACTCAACTTTGAAAAACAACAACAACCTCATCATGGAAAAACACCAACAAATTCAACAACAACCTCAACATTGAAAAACACCAACAAATTCAACTACAAACTCAAGATTGAAAAACACCAACAAATTCAACAACCTCAACATTGAAAAACAACAACAACCTCAACATTGAAAAACACCAACAAATTCAACAATAACCTCAACATTGAAAAACACCAACAAATTCAACAACAACCTCAAAATTGAAAAACAACAACTAATTCAACAACAACCTCAACATTGAGAAACAACAACAACCTCAACATTGAAAAACACCAACAAATTCAAAAACAACCTCAACATTGAAAAACAACAACAAACTCAACATTGAAAAACGCCAACAAATTCAACAACAACCTCAACATTGAAAAAGAACAACATCCTCAACATTGAAAAATACCAACAATTTCAACAATAACCTCAACATTGAAAAACAACAACAACCTCAACATTGAAAAACACCAACAAATTCAACAACAACCTCAATATTGAAAAACATCAACAAATTCAACAACAACCTCAACATTGAAAAACAACAACAACCTCAACATTGAAAAACACCAACAAATTCAACAACAACCTCAACATTGAAAAACACCAACAAATTCAAAAACAACCTCAACATTGAAAAACAACAACAAACTCAACATTGAAAAACGCCAACAAATTCAACAACAACCTCAACATTGAAAAAGAACAACATCCTCAACATTGAAAAATACCAACAATTTCAACAATAACCTCAACATTGAAAAACAACAACAACCTCAACATTGAAAAACACCAACAAATTCAACAACAACCTCAACATTGAAGAACACCAACAAATTCAACAACAACCTCAACATTGAAAAACAACAACCTCAACATTGAAAAACACCAACAAATTCAACAAAAAATTCAACATTGAAAAACACCAACAAATTCAACAACAACCTCGACATTGAAAAACAGCAACAAATTCAACAACAACCTCAACTTTGAAAAACAACAACATCCTCAACATGGAAAAACACCAACAAATTCAACAACAACCTCAACATTGAAAAAAACCAACAAATTCAACAACAAACTCAAGATTGAAAAACACCAACAAATTCAACAACCTCAACATTGAAAAACAACAACCTCAACATTGAAAAAAACCAACAAATTCAACAACAACCTCAACATTGAAAAACACCAACAAATTCAACAACAACCTCAACATTGAAAAACAACAACAACCTCAACATTGAAAAACACTAACAAATTCAACAACAACCTCAACATTGGAAAACAACAACAACCTCAACATTGAAAAACACCAACAAATTCAACAACAACCTCAACATTGAAAAACAATAAGAATCTCAACATTGAAAAATACCAACAAATTCAACAATAACCTCAACATTGTAAAACAACAACAACCTCAACATTGAAAAACACCAACAAATTCAACAACAAGCTCAATATTGAAAAACACCAACAAATTCAACAACAACCTCAACATTGAAAAACAACAACAACCTCAACATTGAAAAACACCAACAAATTCAACAACAACCTCAACATTGAAAAACAACAACAAACTCAACATTGAAAAACACCAACAAATTCAACAACAACCTCAACATTGAAAAACAACAACAATCCCAACATTGAATAACACCAACAAATTCAACAACAACCTCAACATTTAAAAACACCAACAAATTCAACAACAACCTCAACATTGAAAAACAACAACAATCTCAACATTGAAAAACACCAACAAATTCAACAACAACCTCAACATTGAAAAACACCAACAAACTCAACAACAACCTCAACATTGAAAAACAACAACAACCTCAAAATTGAAAAACACCAACAAATTCAACAACAACCACAACATTGAAAAACACCAACAAATTCAACAACAAACTCAACATTGAAAAACACCAACAAATTCAAAAACAACCTCAACATTGAAAAACAACAACAAACTCAACATTGAAAAACACCAACAAATTCAACAACAACCTCAACATTGAAAAACAACAACAACTTCAGCATTGAAAAACAACAACAACCTCAACATAGAAAAACCACTACAAATTCAACAAAAACCTCAACATTGAAAAACACCCACAAATTCAACAACAACCTCAGCATTGAAAAACAACAACAACCTCAAGATTGAAAAACACCAACAAATTCAACAACAACCTCAACATTGAAAAACACCAACAAATTCAACTACAAACTCAAGATTGAAAAACACCAACAAATTCAGCAACCTCAACATTGAAAAACAACAACAACCTCAACATTGAAAAACACCAACAAATTCAACAATAACCTCAACATTGTAAAACACCAACAAATTCAACAACAACCTCAACATTGAAAAACAACAACAACCTCAACATTGAAAAACACCAACTAATTCAACAACAACCTCAACATTGAGAAACAACAACAACCTCAACATTGAAAAACACCAACAAATTCAAAAACAACCTCAACATTGAAAAACAACAACAAACTCAACATTGAAAAACGCCAACAAATTCAACAACAACCTCAACATTGAAAAAGAACAACATCCTCAACATTGAAAAATACCAACAATTTCAACAATAACCTCAACATTGAAAAACAACAACAACCTCAACATTGAAAAACACCAACAAATTCAACAACAACCTCAATATTGAAAAACATCAACAAATTCAACAACAACCTCAACATTGAAAAACAACAACAACCTCAACATTGAAAAACACCAACAAATTCAACAACAACCTCAACATTGAAAAACACCAACAAATTCAACAAAAACCTCAACATTGAAAACACCAACAAATTCAACAACAACCTCAACATTTAAAAACGCCAACAAATTCAACAACAACCTCAACATTGAAGAACACCAACAAATTCAACAACAACCTCAACATTGAAAAACAACAACCTCAACATTGAAAAACACCAACAAATTCAACAAAAAATTCAACATTGAAAAACACCAACAAATTCAACAACAACCTCAACATTGAAAAACAACAACAATCTCAACATTGAATAACACCAACAAATTCAACAACAACCTCAACATTTAAAAACACCAACAAATTCAACAACAACCTCAACATTGAAAAACAACAACAATCTCAACATTGAAAAACACCAACAAATTCAACAACAACCTCAACATTGAAAAACACCAACAAACTCAACAACAACCTCAACATTGAAAAACAACAACAACCTCAACATTGAAAAACACCAACAAATTCAACAACAACCTCAACATTGAAAAACACCAACAAATTCAACAACAAACTCAGCATTGAAAAACACCAACAAATTCAACAACAACCTCAACATTGAAAAACAACAACAACTGCAGCATTGAAAAACAACAACAACCTCAACATAGAAAAACCACTACAAATTCAACAAAAACCTCAACATTGAAAAACACCCACAAATTCAACAACAACCTCAGCATTGAAAAGCAACAACAACCTCAACATTGAAAAACACCAACAAATTCAACAACGACCTCAACTTTGAAAAACAATAACAACCTCAAGATTGAAAAACACCAACAAATTCAACAACAACCTCAGCATTGAAATTCAACAACAACCTCAACATTGAAAAACACCAACAAATTCAACAACAACCTCAACATTGAAAAACACCAACAAATTCAACAACAACCTCAAGATTGAAAAACAACAACAACCTCAACATTGAAAAACACCAACAAATTCAAAAACAACCTCAACATTGAAAAACAACAACAACCTCAACATTGAAAAACACCAACAAATTCAACAACAACCTCAACATTGAAAAACACCAACAAATTCAACAACAACCTCTGCATTGAAAAACAACAACAACCTCAACATTGAAAAACACCAACAAATTCAACAACAACCTCAACATTGAAAAACAACAACCTCAACATTGAAAAACACCAACAAATTCAACAACAACTTCAACACTGAAAAACACCAACAAATTCAACAGCAACCTCGAAATTGAAAAACACCAACAAATTCAACAACAACCTCCACATTGAAAAACAACAACAACCTCAACATTGAAAAACATCAACAAATTCAACAACAACCTCAACATTGAAAAACAACAACAACCTCAACATTGAAAAACACCAACAAATTCAAAAACAAACTCAACATTTAAAAGCACCAACAAATTCAACAACAACCTCAACATTGAAAAACAACAACAATCTCAACATTGAAAAACACCAACAAATTCAACAACAACCTCAACATTCAAAAACAACAACATCCTCAACATTGAAAAACACCAACAAATTCAACAACAACTTCAACATTGAAAAACACCAACAAATTCAACAACAACCTCGACATTGAAAAACACCATCAAATTCAACAACAACCTCAACATTGAAAAACAACAACAACCTCAACATTGAAAAACACCAACAAATTCAACAAAAACCTCAACAATGAAAACAACAACAAATTCAACAACAACCTCAACTTTTAAAAACGCCAACAAATTCATCAACAACCTCAACATTGAAGAACACCAACAAATTCAACAACAACCTCAACATTGAAAAACAACAACCTCAACATTGAAAAACACCAACAAATTCAACAAAAAATTCAACATTGAAAAACACCAACAAATTCAACAACAACCTCAACTTTGAAAAACAACAACAACCTCATCATGGAAACACACCAACAAATTCAACAAGAACCTCAACATTGAAAAACACCAACAAATTCAACAACAAACTCAAGATTGAAATTCACCAACAAATTCAACAACCTCAACATTGAAAAACAACAACAACCTCAACATTGAAAAACACCAACAAATTCAACAACCACCTCAACATTGAAAAACACTAACAAATTCAACAACAACCTCAAAATTGAAAAACAACAACAAGCACTACATTGAAAAACACCAACAAATTCAACAACAACCTCAACATTGAAAAACAACAACAACCTCAACATTGAAAAACACCAACAAATTCAACAACAACCTCAACATTGAAAAACACCAACAAATTCAACAACAACCTCAGCATTGAAAAACAACAACAACCTCAACATTGAAAAACACCAACAAATTCAACAACAACCTCAACATTGAAAAACAACAACCTCAACATTGAAAAACACCAACAAATTCAACAAAAAATTCAACATTGAAAAACACCAACAAATTCAACAACAATCTCAACATTGAATAACACCAACAAATTCAACAACAACCTCAACATTTAAAAACACCAACAAATTCAACAACAACCTCAACATTGAAAAACAACAACAATCTCAACATTGAAAAACACCAACAAATTCAACAACAACCTCAACATTGAAAAACACCAACAAACTCAACAACAACCTCAACATTGAAAAACAACAACAACCTCAACATTGAAAAACACCAACAAATTCAACAACAACCTCAACATTGAAAAACACCAACAAATTCAACAACAAACTCAGCATTGAAAAACAGCAACAAATTCAACAACAACCTCAACATTGAAAAACAACAACAACTTCAGCATTGAAAAACAACAACAACCTCAACATAGAAAAACCACTACAAATTCAACAAAAACCTCAACATTGAAAAACACCCACAAATTCAACAACAACCTCAGCATTGAAAAGCAACAACAACCTCAACATTGAAAAACACCAACAAATTCAACAACGACCTCAACTTTGAAAAACAATAAAAACCTCAAGATTGAAAAACACCAACAAATTCAACAACAACCTCAGCATTGAAATTCAACAACAACCTCAACATTGAAAAACACCAACAAATTCAACAACAACCTCAACATTGAAAAACACCAACAAATTCAACAACAACCTCAAGATTGAAAAACAACAACAACCTCAACATTGAAAAACACCAACAAATTCAAAAACAACCTCAACATTGAAAAACAACAACAACCTCAACATTGAAAAACACCAACAAATTCAACAACAACCTCAACATTGAAAAACACCAACAAATTCAACAACAACCTCTGCATTGAAAAACAACAACAACCTCAACATTGAAAAACACCAACAAATTCAACAACAACCTCAACATTGAAAAACAACAACCTCAACATTGAAAAACACCAACAAATTCAACAACAACTTCAACACTGAAAAACACCAACAAATTCAACAGCAACCTCGAAATTGAAAAACACCAACAAATTCAACAACAACCTCCACATTGAAAAACAACAACAACCTCAACATTGAAAAACATCAACAAATTCAACAACAACCTCAACATTGAAAAACAACAACAACCTCAACATTGAAAAACACCAACAAATTCAAAAACAAACTCAACATTTAAAAGCACCAACAAATTCAACAACAACCTCAACATTGAAAAACAACAACAATCTCAACATTGAAAAACACCAACAAATTCAACAACAACCTCAACATTCAAAAACAACAACATCCTCAACATTGAAAAACACCAACAAATTCAACAACAACTTCAACATTGAAAAACACCAACAAATTCAACAACAACCTCGACATTGAAAAACACCATCAAATTCAACAACAACCTCAACATTGAAAAACAACAACAACCTCAACATTGAAAAACACCAACAAATTCAACAAAAACCTCAACAATGAAAACAACAACAAATTCAACAACAACCTCAACATTTAAAAACGCCAACAAATTCAACAACAACCTCCACATTGAAAAACAACAACAACCTCAACATTGAAAAACATCAACAAATTCAACAACAACCTCAACATTGAAAAACAACAACAACCTCAACATTGAAAAACACCAACAAATTCAAAAACAAACTCAACATTTAAAAGCACCAACAAATTCAACAACAACCTCAACATTGAAAAACAACAACAATCTCAACATTGAAAAACACCAACAAATTCAACAACAACCTCAACATTCAAAAACAACAACATCCTCAACATTGAAAAACACCAACAAATTCAACAACAACTTCAACATTGAAAAACACCAACAAATTCAACAACAACCTCGACATTGAAAAACACCATCAAATTCAACAACAACCTCAACATTGAAAAACAACAACAACCTCAACATTGAAAAACACCAACAAATTCAACAAAAACCTCAACAATGAAAACAACAACAAATTCAACAACAACCTCAACATTTAAAAACGCCAACAAATTCAACAACAACCTCAACATTGAAGAACACCAACAAATTCAACAACAACCTCAACATTGAAAAACAACAACCTCAACATTGAAAAACACCAACAAATTCAACAAAAAATTCAACATTGAAAAACACCAACAAATTCAACAACAACCTCAACTTTGAAAAACAACAACAACCTCATCATGGAAACACACCAACAAATTCAACAAGAACCTCAACATTGAAAAACACCAACAAATTCAACAACAAACTCAAGATTGAAATTCACCAACAAATTCAACAACCTCAACATTGAAAAACAACAACAACCTCAACATTGAAAAACACCAACAAATTCAACAACCACCTCAACATTGAAAAACACTAACAAATTCAACAACAACCTCAAAATTGAAAAACAACAACAAGCACTACATTGAAAAACACCAACAAATTCAACAACAACCTCAACATTGAAAAACAACAACAACCTCAACATTGAAAAACACCAACAAATTCAACAACAACCTCAACATTGAAAAACAACAACAAACTCAACATTGAAAAACACCAACAAATTCAACAACAACGTCAACATTGAAAAAGAACAACAACCTCAACATTGAAAAATACCAACAAATTCAACAATAACCTCAACATTGAAAAACAACAACAACCTCAACATTGAAAAACACCAGCAAATTCAACAACAACCTCAATATTGAAAAACATCAACAAATTCAACAACAACCTCAACATTGAAAAACAACAAGAAACTCAACATTGAAAAACATCAACAAATTCAACAACAACCTCAACATTGAAAAACAACAACAACCTCAACATTGAAAAACACCAACAAATTCAACAACAACCTCAACATTTAAAAACACCAACAAATTCAACAACAACCTCAACATTGAAAAACAACAACAATCTCAACATTGAAAAACACCAAAAATTCAACAACAACCTCAACATTGAAAAACACCAACAAACTCAACAACAACCTCAACATTGAAAAACAACAACAACCTCAACATTGAAAAACACCAACAAATTCAACAACAACCTCAACATTGAAAAAAACCAACAAATTCAACAACAAACTCAACATTGAAAAACACCAACAAATTCAACAACAACCTCAACATTGAAAAACACCAACAAATTCAACAACAACCTCAACTTTGAAAAACAATAACAACCTCAACATTGAAAATTGCCAACAAATTCAACAACAACCTCAACATTGAAAAACACCAACAAATTCAACAACAACCTCAAGATTGAAAAACAACAACAACCTCAACTTTGAAAAACACCAACAAATTCAAAAACAACCTCAACATTGAAAAACAACAACAACCTCAACATTGAAAAACACCAAAAAATTCAACAACAACCTCAACATTGAAAAACACCAACAAATTCAACAACAACCTCAGCATTGAAAAACAACAACAACCTCAACATTGAAAAACACCAACAAATTCAACAACAACCTCAACATTGAAAAACAACAACCTCAACATTGAAAAACACCAACAAATTCAACAACAACTTCAACACTGAAAAACACGAACAAATTCAACAGCAACCTCGAAATTGAAAAACACCAACAAATTCAACAACAACCTCAACATTGAAAAACAACAGCAACCTCAACATTGAAAAACACCAACAAATTCAACAATAACCTCAACATTGAAAAACAACAACAACCTCAACATTGAAAAACACCAACAAATTCAACAACAACCTCAATATTGAAAAACACCAACAAATTCAACAACAACCTCAACATTGAAAAACAACAACAACCTCAACATTGAAAAACACCAACAAATTCAAAAACAACCTCAACATTTAAAAGCACCAACAAATTCAACAACAACCTCAACATTGAAAAACAACAACAATCTCAACATTGAAAAACACCAACAAATTCAACAACAACCTCAACATTCAAAAATAACAACATCCTCAACATTGAAAAACAGCAACAAATTCAACAACAACTTCAACATTGAAAACACCAACAAATTCAACAAACAACCTCGACATTGAAAAACACCATCAAATTCAACAACAACCTCAACATTGAAAAACAACAACAACCTCAACATTGAAAAACACCAAGAAATTCAACAAAAACCTTAACATTGAAAACAACAACAAATTCAACAATAACCTCAACATTTAAAAACGCCAACAAATTCAACAACAACCTCAACATTGAAGAACACCAACAAATTCAACAACAACCTCAACATTGAAAAACAACAACCTCAGCATTGAAAAACAGCAACAAATTCAACAAAAAATTCAACATTGAAAAACACCAACAAATTCAACGACAACCTCGACATTGAAAAACACCAACAAATTCAACAACAAACTCAACTTTGAAAAACAACAACAACCTCATCATGGAAAAACACCAACAAATTCAACAACAACCTCAACATTGAAAAACACCAACAAATTCAACTACAAACTCAAGATTGAAAAACACCAACAAATTCAACATCCTCAACATTGAAAAACAACAACAACCTCAACATTGAAAAACACCAACAAATTCAACAATAACCTCAACATTGAAAAACACCAACAAATTCAACAACAACCTCAACATTGAAAAACAACAACAACCTCAACATTGAAAAACACCAACTAATTCAACAACAACCTCAACATTGAGAAACAACAACAACCTCAACATTGAAAAACACCAACAAATTCAAAAACAACCTCAACATTGAAAAACAACAACAAACTCAACATTGAAAAACGCCAACAAATTCAACAACAACCTCAACATTGAAAAAGAACAACATCCTCAACATTGAAAAATACCAACAATTTCAACAATAACCTCAACATTGAAAAACAACAACAACCTCAACATTGAAAAACACCAACAAATTCAACAACAACCTCAATATTGAAAAACATCAACAAATTCAACAACAACCTCAACATTGAAAAACAACAACAACCTCAACATTGAAAAACACCAACAAATTCAACAACAACCTCAACATTGAAAAACACCAACAAATTCAACAAAAACCTCAACATTGAAAACACCAACAAATTCAACAACAACCTCAACATTTAAAAACGCCAACAAATTCAACAACACCCTCAACATTGAAGAACACCAACAAATTCAACAACAACCTCAACATTGAAAAACAACAACCTCAACATTGAAAAACACCAACAAATTCAACAAAAAATTCAACATTGAAAAACACCAACAAATTCAACAACAACCTCGACATTGAAAAACAGCAACAAATTCAACAACAACCTCAACTTTGAAAAACAACAACATCCTCAACATGGAAAAACACCAACAAATTCAACAACAACCTCAACATTGAAAAAAACCAACAAATTCAACAACAAACTCAAGATTGAAAAACACCAACAAATTCAACAACCTCAACATTGAAAAACAACAACCTCAACATTGAAAAAAACCAACAATTTCAACAACAACCTCAACATTGAAAAACACCAACAAATTCAACAACAACCTCAACATTGAAAAACAACAACAACCTCAACATTGAAAAACACTAACAAATTCAACAACAACCTCAACATTGGAAAACAACAACAACCTCAACATTGAAAAACACCAACAAATTCAACAACAACCTCAACATTGAAAAACAATAAGAATCTCAACATTGAAAAATACCAACAAATTCAACAATAACCTCAACATTGTAAAACAACAACAACCTCAACATTGAAAAACACCAACAAATTCAACAACAAGCTCAACATTGAAAAACACCAACAAATTCAACAACAACCTCAACATTGAAAAACAACAACAACCTCAACATTGAAAAACACCAACAAATTCAACAACAACCTCAACATTGAAAAACAACAACAAACTCAACATTGAAAAACACCAACAAATTCAACAACAACCTCAACATTGAAAAACAACAACAATCCCAACATTGAATAACACCAACAAATTCAACAACAACCTCAACATTTAAAAACACCAACAAATTCAACAACAACCTCAACATTGAAAAACAACAACAATCTCAACATTGAAAAACACCAACAAATTCAACAACAACCTCAACATTGAAAAACACCAACAAACTCAACAACAACCTCAACATTGAAAAACAACAACAACCTCAAAATTGAAAAACACCAACAAATTCAACAACAACCACAACATTGAAAAACACCAACAAATTCAACAACAAACTCAACATTGAAAAACACCAACAAATTCAAAAACAACCTCAACATTGAAAAACAACAACAAACTCAACATTGAAAAACACCAACAAATTCAACAACAACCTCAACATTGAAAAACAACAACAACTTCAGCATTGAAAAACAACAACAACCTCAACATAGAAAAACCACTACAAATTCAACAAAAACCTCAACATTGAAAAACACCCACAAATTCAACAACAACCTCAGCATTGAAAAACAACAACAACCTCAAGATTGAAAAACACCAACAAATTCAACAACAACCTCAACATTGAAAAACACCAACAAATTCAACTACAAACTCAAGATTGAAAAACACCAACAAATTCAACAACCTCAACATTGAAAAACAACAACAACCTCAACATTGAAAAACACCAACAAATTCAACAATAACCTCAACATTGAAAAACACCAACAAATTCAACAACAACCTCAACATTGAAAAACAACAACAACCTCAACATTGAAAAACACCAACTAATTCAACAACAACCTCAACATTGAGAAACAACAACAACCTCAACATTGAAAAACACCAACAAATTCAAAAACAACCTCAACATTGAAAAACAACAACAATCTCAACATTGAAAAACGCCAACAAATTCAACAACAACCTCAACATTGAAAAAGAACAACATCCTCAACATTGAAAAATACCAACAATTTCAACAATAACCTCAACATTGAAAAACAACAACAACCTCAACATTGAAAAACACCAACAAATTCAACAACAACCTCAATATTGAAAAACATCAACAAATTCAACAACAACCTCAACATTGAAAAACAACAACAACCTCAACATTGAAAAACACCAACAAATTCAACAACAACCTCAACATTGAAAAACACCAACAAATTCAACAAAAACCTCAACATTGAAAACACCAACAAATTCAACAACAACCTCAACATTTAAAAACGCCAACAAACTCAACAACACCCTCAACATTGAAGAACACCAACAAATTCAACAACAACCTCAACATTGAAAAACAACAACCTCAACATTGAAAAACACCAACAAATTCAACAAAAAATTCAACATTGAAAAACACCAACAAATTCAACAACAACCTCGACATTGAAAAACAGCAACAAATTCAACAACAACCTCAACTTTGAAAAACAACAACATCCTCAACATGGAAAAACACCAACAAATTCAACAACAACCTCAACATTGAAAAAAACCAACAAATTCAACAACAAACTCAAGATTGAAAAACACCAACAAATTCAACAACCTCAACATTGAAAAACAACAACCTCAACATTGAAAAAAACCAACAAATTCAACAACAACCTCAACATTGAAAAACACCAACAAATTCAACAACAACCTCAACATTGAAAAACAACAACAACCTCAACATTGAAAAACACTAACAAATTCAACAACAACCTCAACATTGGAAAACAACAACAACCTCAACATTGAAAAACACCAACAAATTCAACAACAACCTCAACATTGAAAAACAATAAGAATCTCAACATTGAAAAATACCAACAAATTCAACAATAACCTCAACATTGTAAAACAACAACAACCTCAACATTGAAAAACACCAACAAATTCAACAACAAGCTCAATATTGAAAAACACCAACAAATTCAACAACAACCTCAACATTGAAAAACAACAACAACCTCAACATTGAAAAACACCAACAAATTCAACAACAACCTCAACATTGAAAAACAACAACAAACTCAACATTGAAAAACACCAACAAATTCAACAACAACCTCAACATTGAAAAACAACAACAATCCCAACATTGAATAACACCAACAAATTCAACAACAACCTCAACATTTAAAAACACCAACAAATTCAACAACAACCTCAACATTGAAAAACAACAACAATCTCAACATTGAAAAACACCAACAAATTGAACAACAACCTCAACATTGAAAAACACCAACAAACTCAACAACAACCTCAACATTGAAAAACAACAACAACCTCAAAATTGAAAAACACCAACAAATTCAACAACAACCACAACATTGAAAAACACCAACAAATTCAACAACAAACTCAACATTGAAAAACACCAACAAATTCAAAAACAACCTCAACATTGAAAAACAACAACAAACTCAACATTGAAAAACACCAACAAATTCAACAACAACCTCAACATTGAAAAACAACAACAACTTCAGCATTGAAAAACAACAACAACCTCAACATAGAAAAACCACTACAAATTCAACAAAAACCTCAACATTGAAAAACACCCACAAATTCAACAACAACCTCAGCATTGAAAAACAACAACAACCTCAAGATTGAAAAACACCAACAAATTCAACAACAACCTCAACATTGAAAAACACCAACAAATTCAACTACAAACTCAAGATTGAAAAACACCAACAAATTCAACAACCTCAACATTGAAAAACAACAACAACCTCAACATTGAAAAACACCAACAAATTCAACAATAACCTCAACATTGAAAAACACCAACAAATTCAACAACAACCTCAACATTGAAAAACAACAACAACCTCAACATTGAAAAACACCAACTAATTCAACAACAACCTCAACATTGAGAAACAACAACAACCTCAACATTGAAAAACACCAACAAATTCAAAAACAACCTCAACATTGAAAAACAACAACAAACTCAACATTGAAAAACGCCAACAAATTCAACAACAACCTCAACATTGAAAAAGAACAACATCCTCAACATTGAAAAATACCAACAATTTCAACAATAACCTCAACATTGAAAAACAACAACAACCTCAACATTGAAAAGCACCAACAAATTCAACAACAACCTCAATATTGAAAAACATCAACAAATTCAACAACAACCTCAACATTGAAAAACAACAACAACCTCAACATTGAAAAACACCAACAAATTCAACAACAACCTCAACATTGAAAAACACCAACAAATTCAACAAAAACCTCAACATTGAAAACACCAACAAATTCAACAACAACCTCAACATTTAAAAACGCCAACAAATTCAACAACAACCTCAACATTGAAGAACAACAACAAATTCAACAACAACCTCAACATTGAAAAACAACAACCTCAACATTGAAAAACACCAACAAATTCAACAAAAAATTCAACATTGAAAAACACCAACAAATTCAACAACAACCTCGACATTGAAAAACAGCAACAAATTCAACAACAACCTCAACTTTGAAAAACAACAACATCCTCAACATGGAAAAACACCAACAAATTCAACAACGACCTCAACATTGAAAAAAACCAACAAATTCAACAACAAACTCAAGATTGAAAAACACCAACAAATTCAACAACCTCAACATTGAAAAACAACAACCTCAACATTGAAAAAAACCAACAAATTCAACAACAACCTCAACATTGAAAAACACCAACAAATTCAACAACAACCTCAACATTGAAAAACAACAACAACCTCAACATTGAAAAACACTAACAAATTCAACAACAACCTCAACATTGGAAAACAACAACAACCTCAACATTGAAAAACACCAACAAATTCAACAACAACCTCAACATTGAAAAACCACAACAAACTCAACATTGAAAAACACCAACAAATTCAACAACAACCTCAACATTGAAAAACAATAAGAATCTCAACATTGAAAAATACCAACAAATTCAACAATAACCTCAACATTGTAAAACAACAACAACCTCAACATTGAAAAACACCAACAAATTCAACAACAAGCTCAATATTGAAAAACACCAACAAATTCAACAACAACCTCAACATTGAAAAACAACAACAACCTCAACATTGAAAAACACCAACAAATTCAACAACAACCTCAACATTGAAAAACAACAACAAACTCAACATTGAAAAACACCAACAAATTCAACAACAACCTCAACATTGAAAAACAACAGCAATCCCAACATTGAATAACACCAACAAATTCAACAACAACCTCAACATTTAAAAACACCAACAAATTCAACAACAACCTCAACATTGAAAAACAACAACAATCTCAACATTGAAAAACACCAACAAATTCAACAACAACCTCAACATTGAAAAACACCAACAAACTCAACAACAACCTCAACATTGAAAAACAACAACAACCTCAAAATTGAAAAACACCAACAAATTCAACAACAACCACAACATTGAAAAACACCAACAAATTCAACAACAAACTCAACATTGAAAAACACCAACAAATTCAAAAACAACCTCAACATTGAAAAACAACAACAACCTCAACATTGAAAAACACCAACAAATTCAACAACAACCTCAACATTGAAAAACAACAACAACTTCAGCATTGAAAAACAACAACAACCTCAACATAGAAAAACCACTACAAATTCAACAAAAACCTCAACATTGAAAAACACCCACAAATTCAACAACAACCTCAGCATTGAAAAACAACAAAAACCTCAAGATTGAAAAACACCAACAAATTCAACAACAACCTCAGCATTGAAAAACAACAACAACCTCAACATTGAAAATTGCCAACAAATTCAACAACAACCTCAAGATTGAAAAACAACAACAACCTCAACATTGAAAAACACCAACAAATTCAAAAACAACCTCAACATTGAAAAACAACAACAACCTCAACATTGAAAAACACCAACAAATTCAACAACAACCTCAACATTGAAAAACACCAACAAATTCAACAACAACCTCTGCATTGAAAAACAACAACAACCTCAACATTGAAAAACACCAACAAATTCAACAACAACCTCAACATTGAAAAACAACAACCTCAACATTGAAAAACAGCAACAAATTCAACAACAACTTCAACACTGAAAAACACCAACAAATTCAACAGCAACCTCGAAATTGAAAAACACCAACAAATTCAACAACAACCTCCACATTGAAAAACAACAACAACCTCAACATTGAAAAACATCAACAAATTCAACAACAACCTCAACATTGAAAAACAACAACAACCTCAACATTGAAAAACACCAACAAATTCAAAAACAAACTCAACATTTAAAAGCACCAACAAATTCAACAACAACCTCAACATTGAAAAACAACAACAATCTCAACATTGAAAAACACCAACAAATTCAACAACAACCTCAACATTCAAAAACAACAACATCCTCATCATTGAAAAACACCAGCAAATTCAACAACAACCTCGACATTGAAAAACACCATCAAATTCAACAACAACCTCAACATTGAAAAACAACAACATCCTCAACATTGAAAAACACCAACAAATTCAACAAAAACCTCAACAATGAAAACAACAACAAATTCAACAACAACCTCAACATTTAAAAACGCCAACAAATTCAACAACAACCTCAACATTGAAGAACACCAACAAATTCAACAACAACCTCAACATTGAAAAACAACAACCTCAACATTGAAAAACACCAACAAATTCAACAAAAAATTCAACATTGAAAAACACCAACAAATTCAACAACAACCTCAACTTTGAAAAACAACAACAACCTCATCATGGAAACACACCAACAAATTCAACAACAACCTCAACATTGAAAAACACCAACAAATTCAACAACAAACTCAAGATTGAAATTCACCAACAAATTCAACAACCTCAACATTGAAAAACAACAACAACCTCAACATTGAAAAACACCAACAAATTCAACAACCACCTCAACATTGAAGAACACTAACAAATTCAACAACAACCTCAAAATTGAAAAACAAAAACAACCACAACATTGAAAAACACCAACAAATTCAACAACAACCTCAACATTGAAAAACAACAACGACCTCAACATTGAAAAACACCAACAAATTCAACAACAACCTCAACATTGAAAAACAACAACAAACTCAACATTGAAAAACACCAACAAATTCAACAACAACGTCAACATTGAAAAACAACAACAACCTCAACATTGAAAAATACCAACAAATTCAACAATAACCTCAACATTGAAAAACAACAACAACCTCAACATTGAAAAACACCAGCAAATTCAACAACAACCTCAATATTGAAAAACATCAACAAATTCAACAACAACCTCAACATTGAAAAACAACAACAAACTCAACATTGAAAAACATCAACAAATTCAACAACAACCTCAACATTAAAAAACAACAACAACCTCAACATTGAAAAACACCAGCAAATTCAACAACAACCTCAACATTTAAAAACACCAACAAATTCAACAACAACCTCAACATTCAAAAACAACAACAATCTCAACATTGAAAAACACCAAAAATTCAACAACAACCTCAACATTGAAAAACACCAACAAACTCAACAACAACCTCAACATTGAAAAACAACAACAACCTCAACATTGAAAAACACCAACAAATTCAACAACAACCTCAACATTGAAAAAAACCAACAAATTCAACAACAAACTCAACATTGAAAAACACCAACAAATTCAACAACAACCTCAACATTGAAAAACAACAATAACCTCAACATTGAAAAACACCAACAAATTCAACAACAACCTCAACATTGAAAAACAACAACAACCTCAACATTGAAAAACAACAACAACCTCAACATAGAAAAACACCAACAAATTCAACAAAAACCTCAACATTGAAAAACACCCACAAATTCAACAACAACCTCAGCATTGAAAAACAACAACAACCTCAACATTGAAAAAGACCAAGAAATTCAACAACAACCTCAGCATTGAAAAACAACAACAACCTCAACATTGAAAATCACCAACAAATTCAACAACAACCTCAACATTGAAAAACACCAACAAATTCAACAACAACCTCAAGATTGAAAAACAACAACAACCTCAACATTGAAAGACACCAACAAATTCAACAACAACCTCAACGTTGAAGAACAACAACAACCTCAAGATTGAAAAACACCAACAAATTCAACAACAACCTCAGCATTGAAAAACAACAACAACCTCAACATTGAAAATCACCAACAAATTCAACAAAAACCTCAACATTGAAAAACACCAACAAATTCAACAACAACCTCAAGATTGAAAAACAACAACAACCTCAACATTGAAAAACACCAACAAATTCAACAACAACCTCAACATTGAAAAACAACAACAACCTCAACATTGAAAAACGCCAACAAATTCAACAACAACCTCAACATTGAAAAACACCAACAAATTCAACAACAACCTCAGCATTGAAAAACAACAACAACCTCAACATTGAAAAACAACCAACAAATTCAACAACAACCTCAACATTGAAAAACAACAACCTCAACATTGAAAAACACCAACAAATTCAACAACAACTTCAACACTGAACAACACCAACAAATTCAACAGCAACCTCGAAATTGAAAAACACCAACAAATTCAACAACAACCTCAACATTGAAAAACAACAACAACCTCAACATTGAAAAACACCAACAAATTCAACAACAACCTCAACATTGAAAAACAACAACAACCTCAACATTGAAAAACTCCAACAAATTCAAAAACAACCTCAACATTTAAAAAAACCAACAAATTCAACAACAACTTCAACATTGAAAAACACCAACAAATTCAACAACAACCTCGACATTGAAAAGCACCAACAAATTCAACAACAACCTCAACATTGAAAAACACCAACAACGTCAAAATTGAAAAACACCAACAAATTCAACAACAACCTCAACATTAAAAACAACAACAACCTCAACATTGAAAACCACCAACAAATTCAACAACAACCTCAACATTGAAAAACACCAACAAATTCAAAAACAACCTCAACATTGAAAAACACCCACAAATTCAACAAAAACCTCAACATTGAAAAACAACAACAACCTCAACATTGAAAAACACCAACAAATTCAACAACAACCTCAACATTGAAAAACAACAACAACCTCAACATTGTAAATCACCAACAAATTCAACAACAACCTCAGCATTGAAAAACAAAACAACCTCAACATTGAAAATCACCAACAAATTCAACAACAACCTCAACATTGAAAAACACCAACAAATTCAACAACAACCTCAAGATTGAAAAACAACAACAACCTCAACATTGAAAAACACCAACAAATTCAACAACAACCTCAACATTGAAAAACAACAACAACCTCAACATTGAAAAACACCAACAAATTCAACAACAACCTCAACATTGAAAAACACCAACAAATTCAACAACAACCTCAGCATTGAAAAACAACAACAACCTCAACATTGAAAAACAACCAACAAATTCAACAACAACCTCAACATTGAAAAACAACAACCTCAACATTGAAAAACACCAACAAATTCAACAACAACTTCAACACTGAAAAACACCAACAAATTAAACAGCAACCTCGAAATTGAAAAACACCAATAAATTCAACAACAACCTCAACATTGAAAAACAACAACAACCTCAACCTTGAAAAACACCAACAAATTCAACAACAACCTCAACATTGAAAAACAACAACAACCTGAACATTGAAAAACTCCAACAAATTCAAAAACAACCTCAGCATTTAAAAACACCAACAAATTCAACAACAACCTCAAGATTGAAAAACAACAACAACCTCAACATTGAAAAACACCAACAAATTCAACAACAACCTCAACATTGAAAAACAACAACAACCTCAACATTGAAAAACACCAACAAATTCAACAACAACCTCAACATTGAAAAACACCAACAAATTCAACAACAACCTCAGCATTGAAAAACAACAACAACCTCAACATTGAAAAACAACCAACAAATTCAACAACAACCTCAACATTGAAAAACAACAACCTCAACATTGAAAAACACCAACAAATTCAACAACAACTTCAACACTGAAAAACACCAACAAATTGAACAGCAACCTCGAAATTGAAAAACACCAATAAATTCAACAACAACCTCAACATTGAAAAACAACAACAACCTCAACCTTGAAAAACACCAACAAATTCAACAACAACCTCAACATTGAAAAACAACAACAACCTCAACATTTAAAAACACCAACAAATTCAACAACAACCTCAACATTGAAAAACAACAACAATCAACATTGAAAAACACCAACAAATTCAACAACAACCTCAACATTCAAAAACAACAACAACCTCAACATTGAAAAACACCAATAAATTCAACAACAACTTCAACATTGAAAAACACCAACAAATTCAACAACAACCTCGACATTGAAAAACACCATCAAATTCAACAACAACCTCAACATTGAAAAACACCAACAACCTCAAAATTGAAAAACACCAACAAATTCAACAACAACCTCAACATTTAAAAACAACAACAACCTCAACATTGAAAAACACCAACAAATTCAACAACAACCTCAACATTGAAAAACACCAACAAATTCAACAACAACCTCAACATTGAAAAACACCAACAAACTCAACAAAAACCTCAACATTGAAAAACAACAACAACCTCAACATTGAAAAACACCAACAAATTCAACAACAACCTCAACATTGAAAAACACCAACAAATTCAACAACAAACTCAAGATTGAAAAACACCAACAAATTCAACAACCTCAACATTGAAAAACAACAACAAACCTCAACATTGAAAAACACCAACAAATTCAACAACAACCTCAACATTGAAAAACACCAACAAATTCAACAACAACCTCAACATTGAAAAACAACAACAAACTCAACACTGAAAAACACCAACAAATTCAACAACAACCTCAACATTGAAAAACAACAACAAACTCAACATTGAAAAACACCAACAAATTCAACAACAACATCAACATTGAAAAACAACAACAACCTCAACATTGAAAAACACCAACAAATTCAACAATAACCTCAACATTGAAAAACAACAACAACCTCAACATTGAAAAACACCAACAAATTCAAAAACAACCTCAACATTGAAAAACACCAACAAATTCAACAACAACCTCAACATTGAAAAACAACAACAACCTCAACATTGAAAAACACCAACAAATTCAACAGCAACCTCAACATTGAAAAACAACAACAACCTCAACATTGAAAAACACCAACAAATTCAACAACAACCTCAACATTGAAAAACAACAACAAACTCAACATTGAAAAACACCAACAAATTCAACAACAACCTGAACATTGAAAAACAACAACAACCTCAACATTGAAAAACACCAACATATTCAACAACAACCTGAACATTTAAAAACACCAACAAATTCAACAACAGCCTCAACATTGAAAAACAACAACAATCTCAACATTGAAAAACACCAACAAATTCAACAACAACCTCCACATTGAAAAAACAACAACAACCTCAACATTGAAAAACATCAACAAATTCAACAACAACCTCAACATTGAAAACCAACAACAACCTCAACATTGAAAAACACCAACAAATTCAAAAACAAACTCAACATTTAAAAGCACCAACAAATTCAACAACAACCTCAACATTGAAAAACAACAACAATCTCAACATTGAAAAACACCAACAAATTCAACAACAACTTCAACATTGAAAAACACCAACAAATTCAACAACAACCTCGACATTGAAAAACACCATCAAATTCAACAACAACCTCAACATTGAAAACAACAACAAACTCAACATTGAAAAACACCAACAAATTCAACAACAACCTCAACATTTAAAAACGCCAACAAATTCAACAACAACCTCAACATTGAAGAACACCAACAAATTCAACAACAACCTCAACATTGAAAAACAACAACCTCAACATTGAAAAACACCAACAAATTCAACAAAAAATTCAACATTGAAAAACACCAACAAATTCAACAACAACCTCAACTTTGAAAAACAACAACAACCTCATCATGGAAACACACCAACAAATTCAACAACAACCTCAACATTGAAAAACACCAACAAATTCAACAACAAACTCAAGATTGAAATTCACCAACAAATTCAACAACCTCAACATTGAAAAACAACAACAACCTCAACATTGAAAAACACCAACAAATTCAACAACAACCTCAACATTGAAAAACACTAACAAATTCAACAACAACCTCAAAATTGAAAAACAACAACAACCACAACATTGAAAAACACCAACAAATTCAACAACAACCTCCACATTGAAAAACAACAACAACCTCAACATTGAAAAACATCAACAAATTCAACAACAACCTCAACATTGAAAAACAACAACAACCTCAACATTGAAAAATACCAACAAATTCAAAAACAAACTCAACATTTAAAAGCACCAACAAATTCAACAACAACCTCAACATTGAAAAACAACAACAATCTCAACATTGAAAAACACCAACAAATTCAACAACAACTTCAACATTGAAAAACACCAACAAATTCAACAACAACCTCGACATTGAAAAACACTATCAAATTCAACAACAACCTCAACATTGAAAAACAACAACAACCTCAACATTGAAAAACACCAACAAATTCAACAACAACCTCAACATTTAAAAACGCCAACAAATTCAACAACAACCTCAACATTGAAGAACACCAACAAATTCAACAACAACCTCAACATTGAAAAACAACAACCTCAACATTGAAAAACACCAACAAATTCAACAAAGAATTCAACATTGAAAAACACCAACAAATTCAACAACAACCTCAACTTTGAAAAACAACAACAACCTCATCATGGAAACACACCAACAAATTCAACAACAACCTCAACATTGAAAAACACCAACAAATTCAACAACAAACTCAAGATTGAAATTCACCAACAAATTCAACAACCTCAACATTGAAAAACAACAACAACCTCAACATTGAAAAACACCAACAAATTCAACAACAACCTCAACATTGAAAAACACTAACAAATTCAACAACAACCTCAAGATTGAAAAACAACAACAACCACAACATTGAAAAACACCAACAAATTCAACAACAACCTCCACATTGAATAACAACAACAACCTCAACATTGAAAAACATCAACAAATTCAACAACAACCTCAACATTGAAAAACAACAACAACCTCAACATTGAAAAAGACCAACAAATTCAAAAACAAACTCAACATTTAAAAGCACCAACAAATTCAACAACAACCTCAACATTGAAAAACAACAACAATCTCAACATTGAAAAACACCAACAAATTCAACAACAACCTCAACATTCAAAAACAACAACATCCTCAACATTGAAAAACACCAACAAATTCAACAACAACTTCAACATTGAAAAACACCAACAAATTCAACAACAACCTCGACATTGAAAAACACCTTCAAATTCAACAACAACCTCAACATTGAAAAATAACAACAACCTCAACATTGAAAAACACCAACAAATTCAACAAAAACCTCAACATTGAAAACAACAACAAATTCAACAACAACCTCAACATTGAAAAACGCCAACAAATTCAACAACAACCTCAACATTGAAGAACACCAACAAATTCAACAACAACCTCAACATTGAAAAACAACAACCTCAACATTGAAAAACACCAACAAATTCAACAAAAAATTCAACATTGAAACACACCAACAAATTCAACAACAACCTCAACATTGAAAAACAACAACAAATTCAACAACAAACTCAAGATTGAAATTCACCAACAAATTCAACAACCTCAACATTGAAAAACAACAACAACCTCAACATTGAAAAACACCAACAAATTCAACAACAACCTCAACATTGAAAAACACTAACAAATTCAACAACAACCTCAAAATTGAAAAACAACAACAACCACAACATTGAAAAACACCAACAAATTCAACAACAACCTCAACATTGAAAAACAACAACAACCTCAACATTGAAAAACACCAACAAATTCAACAACAACCTCAACATTGAAAAACAACAACAAACTCAACATTGAAAAACACCAACAAATTCAACAACAACGTTCACATTGAAAAACAACAACAACCTCAACATTGAAAAATACCAACAAATTCAACAATAACCTCAACATTGAAAAACAACAACAACCTCAACATTGAAAAACACCAGCAAATTCAACAACAACCTCAATATTGAAAAACATCAACAAATTCAACAACAACCTCAACATTGAAAAACAACAACAAACTCAACATTGAAAAACATCAACAAATTCAACAACAACCTCAACATTAAAAAACAACAACAACCTCAACATTGAAAAACACCAACAAATTCAACAACAACCTCAACGTTTAAAAACACCAACAAATTCAACAACAACCTCAACATTGAAAAAGAACAACAATCTCAACATTGAAAAACACCAAAAATTCAACAACAACCTCAACATTGAAAAACACCAACAAACTCAACAACAACCTCAACATTGAAAAACAACAACAACCTCAACATTGAAAAACACCAACAAATTCAACAACAACCTCAACATTGAAAAAAACCAACAAATTCAACAACAAACTCAACATTGAAAAACACCAACAAATTCAACAACAACCTCAACATTGAAAAACAACAACAACCTCAACATTGAAAAACACCAACAAATTCAACAACAACCTCAACATTGAAAAACAACAACAACCTCAACATTGAAAAACAACAACAACCTCAACATAGAAAAACACCAACAAATTCAACAAAAACCTCAACATTGAAAAACACCCACAAATTCAACAACAACCTCAGCATTGAAAAACAACAACAACCTCAACATTGAAAAACACCAAGAAATTCAACAACAACCTCAACTTTGAAAAACAATAACAACCTCAAGATTGAAAAACACCAACAAATTCAACAACAACCTCAGCAATGAAAAACAACAACAACCTCAACATTGAAAATCACCAACAAATTCAACAACAACCTCAACATTGAAAAACACCAACAAATTCAACAACAACCTCAAGATTGAAAAACAACAACAACCTCAACATTGAAAAACACCAACAAATTCAACAACAACCTCAACGTTGAAGAACAACAACAACCTCAAGATTGAAAAACACCAACAAATTCAACAACAACCTCAGCATTGAAAAACAACAACAACCTCAACATTGAAAATCACCAACAAATTCAACAACAACCTCAACATTGAAAAACACCAACAAATTCAACAACAACCTCAAGATTGAAAAACAACAACCTCAACATTGAAAAACACCAACAAATTCAACAACAACCTCAACATTGAAAAACAACAACAACCTCAACATTGAAAAACACCAACAAATTCAACAACAACCTCAACATTGAAAAACACCAACAAATTCAACAACAACCTCAGCATTGAAAAACAACAACAACCTCAACATTGAAAAACAACCAACAAATTCAACAACAACCTCAACATTGAAAAACAACAACCTCAACATTGAAAAACACCAACAAATTCAACAACAACTTCAACACTGAACAACACCAACAAATTCAACAGCAACCTCGAAATTGAAAAACACCAACAAATTCAACAACAACCTCAACATTGAAAAACAACAACAACCTCAACATTGAAAAACTCCAACAAATTCAAAAACAACCTCAACATTTAAAAAAACCAACAAATTCAACAACAACCTCAACATTGAAAAACAACAACAATCTCAACATTGAAAAACACCGACAAATTCAACAACCTCAACATTCAAAAACAACAACAACCTCAACATTGAAAAACACCTACAAATTCAACAACAACTTCAACATTGAAAAACACCAACAAATTCAACAACAACCTCGACATTGAAAAACACCAACGAATTCAACAACAACCTCAACATTGAAAAACATAAACAACCTCAAAATTGAAAAACACCAACAAATTCAACAACAACCTCAACATTTAAAAACAACAACAACCTCAACATTGAAAAACACCAACAAATTCAACAACAACCTCAACATTGAAAAACACCAACAAATTCAACAACAACCTCAACATTGAAAAACACCCACAAATTCAACAAAAACCTCAACATTGAAAAACAACAACAACCTCAACATTGAAAAACACCAACAAATTCAACAACAACCTCAACATTGAAAAACAACAACAACCTCAACGTTGTAAATCACCAACAAATTCAACAACAACCTCAGCATTGAAAAACAACAACAACCTCAACATTGAAAATCACCAACAAATTCAACAACAACCTCAACATTGAAAAACACCAACAAATTCAACAACAACCTCAGCATTGAAAAACAACAACAACCTCAACATTGAAAATCATCAACAAATTCAACAACAACCTCAACATTGAAAAACAACAACAACCTCAACGTTGTAAAACACCAACAAATTCAACAACAACCTCAGCATTGAAAAACAACAACAACCTCAACATTGAAAATCACCAACAAATTCAACAACAACCTCAAGATTGAAAAACAACAACAACCTCAACATTGAAAAACACCAACAAATTCAACAACAACCTCAACGTTGAAGAACAACAACAACCTCAAGATTGAAAAACACCAACAAATTCAACAACAACCTCAGCATTGAAAAACAACAACAACCTCAACATTGAAAATCACCTACAAATTCAACAACAACCTCAACATTGAAAAACACCAACAAATTCAACAACAACCTCAAGATTGAAAAACAACAACAACCTCAACATTGAAAAACACCAACAAATTCAACAACAACCTCAACATTGAAAAACAACAACAACCTCAACATTGAAAAACACCAACAAATTCAACAACAACCTCAACGTTTAAAAACACCAACAAATTCAACAACAACCTCAACATTGAAAAAGAACAACAATCTCAACATTGAAAAACACCAAAAATTCAACAACAACCTCAACATTGAAAAACACCAACAAACTCAACAACAACCTCAACATTGAAAAACAACAACAACCTCAACATTGAAAAACACCAACAAATTCAACAACAACCTCAACATTGAAAAAAACCAACAAATTCAACAACAAACTCAACATTGAAAAACACCAACAAATTCAACAACAACCTCAACATTGAAAAACAACAACAACCTCAACATTGAAAAACACCAACATATTCAACAACAACCTCAACATTGAAAAACAACAACAACCTCAACATTGAAAAACAACAACAACCTCAACATAGAAAAACACCAACAAATTCAACAAAAACCTCAACATTGAAAAACACCCACAAATTCAACAACAACCTCAGCATTGAAAAACAACAACAACCTCAACATTGAAAAACACCAAGAAATTCAACAACAACCTCAACTTTGAAAAACAATAACAACCTCAAGATTGAAAAACACCAACAAATTCAACAACAACCTCAGCATTGAAAAACAACAACAACCTCAACATTGAAAATCACCAACAAATTCAACAACAACCTCAACATTGAAAAACACCAACAAATTCAACAACAACCTCAAGATTGAAAAACAACAACAACCTCAACATTGAAAAACACCAACAAATTCAACAACAACCTCAACGTTGAAGAACAACAACAACCTCAAGATTGAAAATCACCAACAAATTCAACAACAACCTCAACATTGAAAAACACCAACAAATTCAACAACAACCTCAAGATTGAAAAACAACAACCTCAACATTGAAAAACACCAACAAATTCAACAACAACCTCAACATTGAAAAACAACAACAACCTCAACATTGAAAAACACCAACAAATTCAACAACAACCTCAACATTGAAAAACACCAACAAATTCAACAACAACCTCAGCATTGAAAAACAACAACAACCTCAACATTGAAAAACAACCAACAAATTCAACAACAACCTCAACATTGAAAAACAACAACCTCAACATTGAAAAACACCAACAAATTCAACAACAACTTCAACACTGAACAACACCAACAAATTCAACAGCAACCTCGAAATTGAAAAACACCAACAAATTCAACAACAACCTCAACATTGAAAAACAACAACAACCTCAACATTGAAAAACTCCAACAAATTCAAAAACAACCTCAACATTTAAAAAAACCAACAAATTCAACAACAACCTCAACATTGAAAAACAACAACAATCTCAACATTGAAAAACACCGACAAATTCAACAACCTCAACATTCAAAAACAACAACAACCTCAACATTGAAAAACACCTACAAATTCAACAACAACTTCAACATTGAAAAACACCAACAAATTCAACAACAACCTCGACATTGAAAAACACCAACAAATTCAACAACAACCTCAACATTGAAAAACATAAACAACCTCAAAATTGAAAAACACCAACAAATTCAACAACAACCTCAACATTTAAAAACAACAACAACCTCAACATTGAAAAACACCAACAAATTCAACAACAACCTCAACATTGAAAAACACCAACAAATTCAACAACAACCTCAACATTGAAAAACACCCACAAATTCAACAAAAACCTCAACATTGAAAAACAACAACAACCTCAACATTGAAAAACACCAACAAATTCAACAACAACCTCAACATTGAAAAACAACAACAACCTCAACGTTGTAAATCACCAACAAATTCAACAACAACCTCAGCATTGAAAAACAACAACAACCTCAACATTGAAAATCACCAACAAATTCAACAACAACCTCAACATTGAAAAACACCAACAAATTCAACAACAACCTCAGCATTGAAAAACAACAACAACCTCAACATTGAAAATCACCAACAAATTCAACAACAACCTCAACATTGAAAAACACCAACAAATTCAACAACAACCTCAAGATTGAAAAACAACAACAACCTCAACATTGAAAAACACCAACAAATTCAACAACAACCTCAACGTTGAAGAACAACAACAACCTCAAGATTGAAAAACACCAACAAATTCAACAACAACCTCAGCATTGAAAAACAACAACAACCTCAACATTGAAAATCACCAACAAATTCAACAACAACCTCAACATTGAAAAACACCAACAAATTCAACAACAACCTCAAGATTGAAAAACAACAACAACCTCAACATTGAAAAACACCAACAAATTCAACAACAACCTAAACATTGAAAAACAACAACAACCTCAACACTGAAAAACACCAACAAATTCAACAACAACCTCAACATTGAAAAACACCAACAAATTCAACAACAACCTCAGCATTGAAAAACAACAACAACCTCAACATTGAAAAACAACCAACAAATTCAACAACAACCTCAACATTGAAAAACAACAACCTCAACATTGAAAAACACCAACAAATTCAACAACAACTTCAACACTGAACAACACCAACAAATTCAACAGCAACCTCGAAATTGAAAAACACCAACAAATTCAACAACAACCTCAACATTGAAAAACAACAACAACCTCAACATTGAAAAACACCAACAAATTCAACAACAACCTCAACATTGAAAAACAACAACAACCTCAACATTGAAAAACTCCAACAAATTCAAAAACAACCTCAACATTTAAAAAAACCAACAAATTCAACAACAACCTCAACATTGAAAAACAACAACAATCTCAACATTGAAAAACACCGACAAATTCAACAACCTCAACATTCAAAAACAACAACAACCTCAACATTGAAAAACACCTACAAATTCAACAACAACTTCAACATTGAAAAACACCAACAAATTCAACAACAACCTCGACATTGAAAAACACCAACAAATTCAACAACAACCTAAACATTGAAAAACACCAACAACCTCAAAATTGAAAAACACCAACAAATTCAACAACAACCTCAACATTTAAAAACAACAACAACCTCAACATTGAAAAACACCAACAAATTCAACAACAACCTCAACATTGAAAAACACCAACAAATTCAACAACAACCTCAACATTGAAAAACACCCACAAATTCAACAAAATCCTCAACATTGAAAAACAACAACAACCTCAACATTGAAAAACACCAACAAATTCAACAACAACCTCAACATTGAAAAACAACAACAACCTCAACATTGTAAATCACCAACAAATTCAACAACAACCTCAGCAGTGAAAAACAACAACAACCTCAACATTGAAAATCACCAACAAATTCAACAACAACCTCAACATTGAAAAACACCAACAAATTCAACAACAACCTCAGCATTGAAAAACAACAACAACCTCAACATTGAAAATCACCAACAAATTCAACAACAACCTCAACATTGAAAAACACCAACAAATTCAACAACAACCTCAAGATTGAAAAACAACAACAACCTCAACATTGAAAAACACCAACAAATTCAACAACAACCTCAACGTTGAAGAACAACAACAACCTCAAGATTGAAAAACACCAACAAATTCAACAACAACCTCAGCATTGAAAAACAACAACAACCTCAACATTGAAAAGCACCAACAAATTCAACAACAACCTCAACATTGAAAAACACCAACAAATTCAACAACAACCTCAAGATTGAAAAACAACAACAACCTCAACTTTGAAAAACACCAACAAATTCAACAACAACCTCAACATTGAAAAACAACAACAACCTCAACATTGAAAAACACCAACAAATTCAACAACAACCTCAACATTGAAAAACACCAACAAATTCAACAACAACCTCAGCATTGAAAAACAACAACAACCACAACATTGAAAAACAACCTCAACATTGAAAAACAACCAACAAATTCAACAACAACTTCAACACTGAACAACACCAACAAATTCAACAGCAACCTCGAAATTGAAAAACACCAACAAATTCAACAACAACCTCAACATTGAAAAACAACAACAACCTCAACATTGAAAAACACCAACAAATTCAACAACAACCTCAACATTGAAAAACAACAACAACCTCAACATTGAAAAACTCCA
This sequence comes from Isurus oxyrinchus, assembly GCA_026770705.1. NCBI lineage: Eukaryota > Metazoa > Chordata > Chondrichthyes > Lamniformes > Lamnidae > Isurus > Isurus oxyrinchus. The sequence continues at coordinate 74,847 of JANJGN010000097.1, forward strand.
ACAAATTCAAAAACAACCTCAACATTTAAAAAAACCAACAAATTCAACAACAACCTCAACATTGAAAAACAACAACAATTTCAACATTGAAAAACACCGACAAATTCAACAACCTCAACATTCAAAAACAACAACAACCTCAACATTGAAAAACACCTACAAATTCAACAACAACTTCAACATTGAAAAACACCAACAAATTCAACAACAACCTCGACATTGAAAAACACCAACAAATTCAACAACAACCTCAACATTGAAAAACACCAACAACCTCAAAATTGAAAAACACCAGCAAATTCAACAACAACCTCAACATTCAAAAACAACAACAACCTCAACATTGAAAAACACCAATAAATTCAACAACAACTTCAACATTGAAAAACACCAACAAATTCAACAACAACCTCGACATTGAAAAACACCATCAAATTCAACAACAACCTCAACATTGAAAAACACCAACAACCTCAAAATTGAAAAACACCAACAAATTCAACAACAACCTCAACATTTAAAAACAACAACAACCTCAACAATAAAAACATCAACAAATTCAACAACAACCTCAACATTGAAAAACACCAACAAATTCAACAACAACCTCAACATTGAAAAACACCAAAAAACTCAACAAAAACCTCAACATTGAAAAACAACAACAACCTCAACATTGAAAAACACCAACAAATTCAACAACAACCTCAACATTGAAAAACACCAACAAATTCAACAACAAACTCAAGATTGAAAAACACCAACAAATTCAAAAACCTCAACATTGAAAAACAACAACAAACCTCAACATTGAAAAACACCAACAAATTCAACAACAACCTCAACATTGAAAAACACCAACAAATTCCACAACAACCTCAACATTGAAAAACAACAACAAACTCAACATTGAAAAACACCAACAAATTCAACAACAACATCAACATTGAAAAACAACAACAACCTCAACATTGAAAAACACCAACAAATTCAACAACAACCTCAACATTGAAAAACAACAACAACCTCAACATTGAAAAACACCAACAAATTGAACAACAACCTCAACATTGAAAAACAACAACAACCTCAACATTGAAAAACACCAACAAATTCAACAACAACCTCAACATTGAAAAACAACAACAAACTCAACATTGAAAAACACCAACAAATTCAACAACAACCTGAACATTGAAAAACAACAACAACCTCAACTTTGAAAAACACCAACATATTCAACAACAACCTCAACATTTAAAAACACCAACAAATTCAACAACAACCTCAACATTGAAAAACAACAACAATCTCAACATTGAAAAACACCAACAAATTCAGCAACAACCTCAACATTTAAAAACACCAACAAACTCAACAAAAACCTCAACATTGAAAAACAACAACAACCTCAACATTGAAAAACACCAACAAATTCAACAACAACCTCAACATTGAAAAACAACAACAACCTCAACATTGAAAATCACCAACAAATTCAACAACAACCTCAGCATTGAAAAACAACAACAACCTCAACATTGAAAATCACCAACAAATTCAACGACAACCTCAACATTGAAAAACAACAACAAATTCAACAACAACCTCAAGATTGAAAAACAACAGCAACCTCTACATTGAAAAACACCAACAAATTCAACAACAACCTCAACATTGAAAAACAACAACAACCTCAACATTGAAAAACACCAACAAATTCAACAACAACCTCAACATTGAAAAACAACAACAACCTCAACATTGAAAAACACCAACAAATTCAACAACAACCTCAACATTGAAAAACAACAACAACCTCAACATTGAAAAACACCAACATATTCAACAACAACCTCAACATTTAAAAACACCAACAAATTCAACAACAACCTCAACATTGAAAAACAACAACAATCTCAACATTGAAAAACACCAACAAATTCAACAACAACCTCAACATTTAAAAACACCAACAAACTCAACAAAAACCTCAACATTGAAAAACAACAACAACCTCAACATTGAAAAACACCAACAAATTCAACAACAACCTCAACATTGAAAAACAACAACAACCTCAACATTGAAAATCACCAACAAATTCAACAACAACCTCAGCATTGAAAAACAACAACAACCTCAACATTGAAAATCACCAACAAATTCAACAACAACCTCAACATTGAAAAACACCAACAAATTCAACAACAACCTCAAGATTGAAAAACAACAGCAACCTCTACATTGAAAAACACCAACAAATTCAACAACAACCTCAACATTGAAAAACAACAACAACCTCAACATTGAAAAACACCAACAAATTCAAAAACAACCTCAACATTGAAAAACACCAACAAATTCAACAACAACCTCAACATTGAAAAACAACAACAACCTCAACATTGAAAAACACCAACAAATTCAACAACAACCTCAACATTGAAAAACAACAACAACCTCAACATTGAAAAACACCAACAAATTCAACAACAACCTCAACATTGAAAAACAACAACAAACTCAACATTGAAAAACACCAACAAATTCAACAACAACCTGAACATTGAAAAACAACAACAACCTCAACATTGAAAAACACCAACATATTCAACAACAACCTCAACATTTAAAAACACCAACAAATTCAACAACAACCTCAACATTGAAAAACAACAACAATCTCAACATTGAAAAACACCAACAAATTCAACAACAACCTCAACATTTAAAAACACCAACAAACTCAACAAAAACCTCAACATTGAAAAACAACAACAACCTCAACATTGAAAAACACCAACAAATTCAACAACAACCTCAACATTGAAAAACAACAACAACCTCAACATTGAAAATCACCAACAAATTCAACAACAACCTCAGCATTGAAAAACAACAACAACCTCAGCATTGAAAATCACCAACAAATTCAACAACAACCTCAACATTGAAAAACACCAACAAATTCAACAACAACCTCAAGATTGAAAAACAACAGCAACCTCTACATTGAAAAACACCAACAAATTCAACAACAACCTCAACATTGAAAAACAACAACAACCTCAACATTGAAAAACACCAACAAATTCAACAACAACCTCAACATTGAAAAACACCAACAAATTCAACAACAACCTCAGCATTGAAAAACAACAACAACCTCAACATTGAAAAACAACCAACAAATTCAACAACAACCTCAACATTGAAAAACAACAACCTCAACATTGAAAAACACCAACAAATTCAACAACAACTTCAACACTGAAAAACACCAACAAATTGAACAGCAACCTCGAAATTGAAAAACACCAACAAATTCAACAACAACCTCAACATTGAAAAACAACAACAACCTCAACATTGAAAAACACCAACAAATTCAACAACAAACTCAACATTGAAAAACAACAACAACCTCAACATTGGAAAACTCCAACAAATTCAAAAACAACCTCAACATTTAAAAACACCAACAAATTCAACAACAACCTCAACATTGAAAAACAACAACAATCTCAACATTGAAAAACACCAACAAATTCAACAACAACATCAACGTTCAAAAACAACAACAACCTCAACATTGAAAAACACCAACAAATTCAACAACAACTTCAACATTGAAAAACACCAACAAATTCAACAACAACCTCGACATTGAAAAACACCATCAAATTCAACAACAACCTCAACATTGAAAAACACCAATAACCTCAAAATTGAAAAACACCAACAAATTCAACAACAACCTCAACATTTAAAAACAACAACAACCTCAACATTGAAAAACACCAACAAATTCAACAACAACCTCAACATTGAAAAACACCAACAAATTCAACAGCAACCTCAACATTGAAAAACACCAACAAACTCAACAAAAACCTCAACATTGAAAAACAACAACAACCTCAACATTGAAAAACACCAACAAATTCAACAACAACCTCAACATTGAAAAACACCAACAAATTCAACAACAAACTCAAGATTGAAAAACACCAACAAATTCAACAACCTCAACATTGAAAAACAACAACAAACCTCAACTTTAAAAACACCAACAAATTCAACAACAACCTCAACATTGAAAAACACCAACAAATTCAACAACAACCTCAGCATTGAAAAACAATAACCACCTCAACACTGAAAAACACCAACAAATTCAACAACAACCTCAACATTGAAAAACAACAACAAACTCAACATTGAAAAACACCAACAAATTCAACAACAACATCAACATTGAAAAACAACAACAACCTCAACATTGAAAAACACCAACAAATTCAACAATAACCTCAACATTGAAAAACAACAACGACCTCAACATTGAAAAACACCAACAAATTCAAAAACAACCTCAACATTGAAAAACACCAACAAATTCAACAAGAACCTCAACATTGAAAAACAACAATAACCTCAACTTTGAAAAACACCAACAAATTCAACAACAACCTCAACATTGAAAAACAACAACAACCTCAACATTGAAAAACACCAACAAATTCAACAACAACCTCAACATTGAAAAACACCAACAAATTCAACAACAACCTCAACATTGAAAAACAACAACAACCTCAACATTGAAAAACACCAACAAATTGAACAACAACCTCAACATTGAAAAACAACAACAACCTCAACATTGAAAAACACCAACAAATTCAACAACAACCTCAACATTGAAAAACAACAACAAACTCAACATTGAAAAACACCAACAAATTCAACAACAACCTGAACATTGAAAAACAACAACAACCTCAACTTTGAAAAACACCAACATATTCAACAACAACCTCAACATTTAAAAACACCAACAAATTCAACAACAACCTCAACATTGAAAAACAACAACAATCTCAACATTGAAAAACACCAACAAATTCAGCAACAACCTCAACATTTAAAAACACCAACAAACTCAACAAAAACCTCAACATTGAAAAACAACAACAACCTCAACATTGAAAAACACCAACAAATTCAACAACAACCTCAACATTGAAAAACAACAACAACCTCAACATTGAAAATCACCAACAAATTCAACAACAACCTCAGCACTGAAAAACAACAACAACCTCAACATTGAAAATCACCAACAAATTCAACAACAACCTCAACATTGAAAAACAACAACAAATTCAACAACAACCTCAAGATTGAAAAACAACAGCAACCTCTACATTGAAAAACACCAACAAATTCAACAACAACCTCAACATTGAAAAACAACAACCTCAACATTGAAAAACACCAACAAATTCAACAACAACCTCAACATTGAAAAACAACAACAACCTCAACATTGAAAAACACCAACAAATTCAACAACAACCTCAACATTGAAAAACAACAACAACCTCAACATTGAAAAACACCAACATATTCAACAACAACCTCAACATTTAAAAACACCAACAAATTCAACAACAACCTCAACATTGAAAAACAACAACAATCTCAACATTGAAAAACACCAACAAATTCAACAACAACCTCAACATTTAAAAACACCAACAAACTCAACAAAAACCTCAACATTGAAAAACAACAACAACCTCAACATTGAAAAACACCAACAAATTCAACAACAACCTCAACATTGAAAAACAACAACAACCTCAACATTGAAAATCACCAACAAATTCAACAACAACCTCAGCATTGAAAAACAACAACAACCTCAACATTGAAAATCACCAACAAATTCAACAACAACCTCAACATTGAAAAACACCAACAAATTCAACAACAACCTCAAGATTGAAAAACAACAGCAACCTCTACATTGAAAAACACCAACAAATTCAACAACAACCTCAACATTGAAAAACAACAACAACCTCAACATTGAAAAACACCAACAAATTCAAAAACAACCTCAACATTGAAAAACACCAACAAATTCAACAACAACCTCAACATTGAAAAACAACAACAACCTCAACATTGAAAAACACCAACAAATTCAACAACAACCTCAACATTGAAAAACAACAACAACCTCAACATTGAAAAACACCAACAAATTCAACAACAACCTCAACATTGAAAAACAACAACAAACTCAACATTGAAAAACACCAACAAATTCAACAACAACCTGAACATTGAAAAACAACAACAACCTCAACATTGAAAAACACCAACATATTCAACAACAACCTCAACATTTAAAAACACCAACAAATTCAACAACAACCTCAACATTGAAAAACAACAACAATCTCAACATTGAAAAACACCAACAAATTCAACAACAACCTCAACATTTAAAAACACCAACAAACTCAACAAAAACCTCAACATTGAAAAACAACAACAACCTCAACATTGAAAAACACCAACAAATTCAACAACAACCTCAACATTGAAAAACAACAACAACCTCAACATTGAAAATCACCAACAAATTCAACAACAACCTCAGCATTGAAAAACAACAACAACCTCAGCATTGAAAATCACCAACAAATTCAACAACAACCTCAACATTGAAAAACACCAACAAATTCAACAACAACCTCAAGATTGAAAAACAACAGCAACCTCTACATTGGAAAACACCAACAAATTCAACAACAACCTCAACATTGAAAAACAACAACAACCTCAACATTGAAAAACACCAACAAATTCAACAACAACCTCAACATTGAAAAACACCAACAAATTCAACAACAACCTCAGCATTGAAAAACAACAACAACCTCAACATTGAAAAACAACCAACAAATTCAACAACAACCTCAACATTGAAAAACAACAACCTCAACATTGAAAAACACCAACAAATTCAACAACAACTTCAACACTGAAAAACACCAACAAATTGAACAGCAACCTCGAAATTGAAAAACACCAACAAATTCAACAACAACCTCAACATTGAAAAACAACAACAACCTCAACATTGAAAAACACCAACAAATTCAACAACAAACTCAACATTGAAAAACAACAACAACCTCAACATTGGAAAACTCCAACAAATTCAAAAACAACCTCAACATTTAAAAACACCAACAAATTCAACAACAACCTCAACATTGAAAAACAACAACAATCTCAACATTGAAAAACACCAACAAATTCAACAACAACATCAACGTTCAAAAACAACAACAACCTCAACATTGAAAAACACCAACAAATTCAACAACAACTTCAACATTGAAAAACACCAACAAATTCAACAACAACCTCGACATTGAAAAACACCATCAAATTCAACAACAACCTCAACATTGAAAAACACCAATAACCTCAAAATTGAAAAACACCAACAAATTCAACAACAACCTCAACATTTAAAAACAACAACAACCTCAACATTGAAAAACACCAACAAATTCAACAACAACCTCAACATTGAAAAACACCAACAAATTCAACAGCAACCTCAACATTGAAAAACACCAACAAACTCAACAAAAACCTCAACATTGAAAAACAACAACAACCTCAACATTGAAAAACACCAACAAATTCAACAACAACCTCAACATTGAAAAACACCAACAAATTCAACAACAAACTCAAGATTGAAAAACACCAACAAATTCAACAACCTCAACATTGAAAAACAACAACAAACCTCAACTTTAAAAACACCAACAAATTCAACAACAACCTCAACATTGAAAAACACCAACAAATTCAACAACAACCTCAGCATTGAAAAACAACAACCACCTCAACACTGAAAAACACCAACAAATTCAACAACAACCTCAACATTGAAAAACAACAACAAACTCAACATTGAAAAACACCAACAAATTCAACAACAACATCAACATTGAAAAACAACAACAACCTCAACATTGAAAAACACCAACAAATTCAACAATAACCTCAACATTGAAAAACAACAACGACCTCAACATTGAAAAACACCAACAAATTCAAAAACAACCTCAACATTGAAAAACACCAACAAATTCAACAAGAACCTCAACATTGAAAAACAACAATAACCTCAACTTTGAAAAACACCAACAAATTCAACAACAACCTCAACATTGAAAAACAACAACAACCTCAACATTGAAAAACACCAACAAATTCAACAACAACCTCAACATTGAAAAACACCAACAAATTCAACAACAACCTCAACATTGAAAAACAACAACAACCTCAACATTGAAAAACACCAACAAATTGAACAACAACCTCAACATTGAAAAACAACAACAACCTCAACATTGAAAAACACCAACAAATTCAACAACAACCTCAACATTGAAAAACAACAACAAACTCAACATTGAAAAACACCAACAAATTCAACAACAACCTGAACATTGAAAAACAACAACAACCTCAACTTTGAAAAACACCAACATATTCAACAACAACCTCAACATTTAAAAACACCAACAAATTCAACAACAACCTCAACATTGAAAAACAACAACAATCTCAACATTGAAAAACACCAACAAATTCAGCAACAACCTCAACATTTAAAAACACCAACAAACTCAACAAAAACCTCAACATTGAAAAACAACAACAACCTCAACATTGAAAAACACCAACAAATTCAACAACAACCTCAACATTGAAAAACAACAACAACCTCAACATTGAAAATCACCAACAAATTCAACAACAACCTCAGCACTGAAAAACAACAACAACCTCAACATTGAAAATCACCAACAAATTCAACAACAACCTCAACATTGAAAAACAACAACAAATTCAACAACAACCTCAAGATTGAAAAACAACAGCAACCTCTACATTGAAAAACACCAACAAATTCAACAACAACCTCAACATTGAAAAACAACAACCTCAACATTGAAAAACACCAACAAATTCAACAACAACCTCAACATTGAAAAACAACAACAACCTCAACATTGAAAAACACCAACAAATTCAACAACAACCTCAACATTGAAAAACAACAACAACCTCAACATTGAAAAACACCAACATATTCAACAACAACCTCAACATTTAAAAACACCAACAAATTCAACAACAACCTCAACATTGAAAAACAACAACAATCTCAACATTGAAAAACACCAACAAATTCAACAACAACCTCAACATTTAAAAACACCAACAAACTCAACAAAAACCTCAACATTGAAAAACAACAACAACCTCAACATTGAAAAACACCAACAAATTCAACAACAACCTCAACATTGAAAAACAACAACAACCTCAACATTGAAAATCACCAACAAATTCAACAACAACCTCAGCATTGAAAAACAACAACAACCTCAACATTGAAAATCACCAACAAATTCAACAACAACCTCAACATTGAAAAACACCAACAAATTCAACAACAACCTCAAGATTGAAAAACAACAGCAACCTCTACATTGAAAAACACCAACAAATTCAACAACAACCTCAACATTGAAAAACAACAACAACCTCAACATTGAAAAACACCAACAAATTCAAAAACAACCTCAACATTGAAAAACACCAACAAATTCAACAACAACCTCAACATTGAAAAACAACAACAACCTCAACATTGAAAAACACCAACAAATTCAACAACAACCTCAACATTGAAAAACAACAACAACCTCAACATTGAAAAACACCAACAAATTCAACAACAACCTCAACATTGAAAAACAACAACAAACTCAACATTGAAAAACACCAACAAATTCAACAACAACCTGAACATTGAAAAACAACAACAACCTCAACATTGAAAAACACCAACATATTCAACAACAACCTCAACATTTAAAAACACCAACAAATTCAACAACAACCTCAACATTGAAAAACAACAACAATCTCAACATTGAAAAACACCAACAAATTCAACAACAACCTCAACATTTAAAAACACCAACAAACTCAACAAAAACCTCAACATTGAAAAACAACAACAACCTCAACATTGAAAAACACCAACAAATTCAACAACAACCTCAACATTGAAAAACAACAACAACCTCAACATTGAAAATCACCAACAAATTCAACAACAACCTCAGCATTGAAAAACAACAACAACCTCAGCATTGAAAATCACCAACAAATTCAACAACAACCTCAACATTGAAAAACACCAACAAATTCAACAACAACCTCAAGATTGAAAAACAACAGCAACCTCTACATTGGAAAACACCAACAAATTCAACAACAACCTCAACATTGAAAAACAACAACAACCTCAACATTGAAAAACACCAACAAATTCAACAACAACCTCAACATTGAAAAACACCAACAAATTCAACAACAACCTCAGCATTGAAAAACAACAACAACCTCAACATTGAAAAACAACCAACAAATTCAACAACAACCTCAACATTGAAAAACAACAACCTCAACATTGAAAAACACCAACAAATTCAACAACAACTTCAACACTGAAAAACACCAACAAATTGAACAGCAACCTCGAAATTGAAAAACACCAACAAATTCAACAACAACCTCAACATTGAAAAACAACAACAACCTCAACATTGAAAAACACCAACAAATTCAACAACAAACTCAACATTGAAAAACAACAACAACCTCAACATTGGAAAACTCCAACAAATTCAAAAACAACCTCAACATTTAAAAACACCAACAAATTCAACAACAACCTCAACATTGAAAAACAACAACAATCTCAACATTGAAAAACACCAACAAATTCAACAACAACATCAACGTTCAAAAACAACAACAACCTCAACATTGAAAAACACCAACAAATTCAACAACAACTTCAACATTGAAAAACACCAACAAATTCAACAACAACCTCGACATTGAAAAACACCATCAAATTCAACAACAACCTCAACATTGAAAAACACCAATAACCTCAAAATTGAAAAACACCAACAAATTCAACAACAACCTCAACATTTAAAAACAACAACAACCTCAACATTGAAAAACACCAACAAATTCAACAACAACCTCAACATTGAAAAACACCAACAAATTCAACAGCAACCTCAACATTGAAAAACACCAACAAACTCAACAAAAACCTCAACATTGAAAAACAACAACAACCTCAACATTGAAAAACACCAACAAATTCAAAAACAACCTCAACATTGAAAAACACCAACAAATTCAACAACAAACTCAAGATTGAAAAACACCAACAAATTCAACAACCTCAACATTGAAAAACAACAACAAACCTCAACTTTAAAAACACCAACAAATTCAACAACAACCTCAACATTGAAAAACACCAACAAATTCAACAACAACCTCAGCATTGAAAAACAACAACCACCTCAACACTGAAAAACACCAACAAATTCAACAACAACCTCAACATTGAAAAACAACAACAAACTCAACATTGAAAAACACCAACAAATTCAACAACAACATCAACATTGAAAAACAACAACAACCTCAACATTGAAAAACACCAACAAATTCAACAATAACCTCAACATTGAAAAACAACAACGACCTCAACATTGAAAAACACCAACAAATTCAAAAACAACCTCAACATTGAAAAACACCAACAAATTCAACAAGAACCTCAACATTGAAAAACAACAATAACCTCAACTTTGAAAAACACCAACAAATTCAACAACAACCTCAACATTGAAAAACAACAACAACCTCAACATTGAAAAACACCAACAAATTCAACAACAACCTCAACATTGAAAAACAACAACAAACTCAACATTGAAAAACACCAACAAATTCAACAACAACCTCAACATTGAAAAACAACAACAACCTCAACATTGAAAAACACCAACATATTCAACAACAACCTCAACATTTAAAAACATCAACAAATTCAACAACAACCTCAACATTGAAAAACAACAACAATCTCAACATTGAAAAACACCAACAAATTCAACAACTACCTCAACATTGAAAAACACCAACAAACTCAACAACAACCTCAACATTGAAAAACAACAACAACCTCAACTATGAAAAAAACCAACAAATTCAACAACAACCTCAACATTGAAAAACAACAACAACCTCAACACTGAAAAACACCAACAAATTCAACAACAACCTCAACATTGAAAAACAACAACAACCTCAACATTGAAAAACAACAAAAACCTCAACATAGAAAAACACCAACAAATTCAACAAAAACCTCAACATTGAAAAAGACCCACAAATTCAACAACAACCTCAGCATTGAAACACAACAACAACCTCAACATTGAAAAACACCAACAAATTCAACAACAACCTCAACTTTGAAAAACAGTAACAACCTCAACATTGAAAATTGCCAACAAATTCAACAACAACCTCAACATTGAAAAACACCAACAAATTCAACAACAACCTCAGCATTGAAAAACAACAACAACCTCAACATTGAAAAACACCAACAAATTCAACAACAACCTCAACATTGAAAAACAACAACCTCAACATTGAAAAACACCAACAAATTCAACAACAACTTCAACACTGAAAAACACGAAGAAATTCAACAGCAACCTCGAAATTGAAAAACACCAACAAATTCAACAACAACCTCAACATTGAAAAACAACAACCTCAACATTGAAAAACACCAACAAATTCAACAAAAAATTCAACATTGAAAAACACCAAAAAATTCAACAACAACCTCGACATTGAAAAACACCAACAAATTCAACAACCTCAACATTGAAAAACAACAACCTCAACACTGAAAAACACCAACAAATTCAACAACAACCTCAACATTGAAAAACACCAACAAATTCAACAACAACCTCAACATTGAAAAACAACAACAACCTCAACATTGAAAAACACCAACAAATTCAACAACAACCTCAACATTGGAAAACAACAACAACCTCAACATTGAAAAACACCAACATATTCAACAACAACCTCAACATTGAAAAACCACAACAAACTCAACATTGAAAAACGCCAACAAATTCAACAACAACCTCAACATTGAAAAACAACAAGAATCTCAACATTGAAAAATACCAACTAATTCAACAATAACCTCAACATTGAAAAACAACAACAACCTCAACATTGAAAAACACCAACAAATTCAACAACAACCTCAATATTGAAAAACACCAACAAATTCAACAACAACCTCAACATTGAAAAACAACAACAACCTCAACATTGAAAAACACCAACAAATTCAACAACAACCTCAACATTGAAAAACAACAACAAACTCAACATTAAAAAACACCAACAAATTCAACAACAACCTCAACATTGAAAAACAACAACAATCTCAACATTGAATAACACCAACAAATTCAACAACAACCTCAACATTTAAAAACACCAACAAATTCAACAACAACCTCAACATTGAAAAACAACAACAATCTCAACATTGAAAAACACCAACAAATTCAACAACAACCTCAACATTGAAAAACACCAACAAACTCAACAACAACCTCAACATTGAAAAACAACAACAACCTCAACATTGAAAAACACCAACAAATTCAACAACAAACTCAACATTGAAAAACACCAACAAATTCAACAACAACCTCAACATTGAAAAACACCAACAAATTCAACAACAACCTCAACATTGAAAAACAACAACAAACTCAACATTGAAAAACACCATCAAATTCAACAACAACCTCAACATTGAAAAACAACAACAACCTCAACATTGAAAAACACCAACATATTCAACAACAACCTCAACATTTAAAAACACCAACAAATTCAACAACAACCTCAACATTGAAAAACAACAACAATCTCAACATTGAAAAACACCAACAAATTCAACAACTACCTCAACATTGAAAAACACCAACAAACTCAACAACAACCTCAACATTGAAAAACAACAACAACCTCAACTATGAAAAAAACCAACAAATTCAACAACAACCTCAACATTGAAAAACACCAACAAATTCAACAACTACCTCAACATTGAAAAACACCAACAAATTCAACAACAACATCAACATTGAAAAACAACAACAACCTCAACATTGAAAAACACCAACAAATTCAACAACAACCTCAACATTGAAAAACAACAACAACCTCAACATTGAAAAACACCAACAAATTCAACAACAACCTCAACATTGAAAAACAACAACAACCTCAACATTGAAAAACAACAACAACCTCAACATAGAAAAACACCAACAAATTCAACAAAAACCTCAACATTGAAAAAGACCCACAAATTCAACAACAACCTCAGCATTGAAACACAACAACAACCTCAACATTGAAAAACACCAACAAATTCAACAACAACCTCAACTTTGAAAAACAGTAACAACCTCAACATTGAAAATTGCCAACAAATTCAACAACAACCTCAACATTGAAAAACACCAACAAATTCAACAAAAACCTCAAGATTGAAAAACAACAACAACCTCAACATTGAAAAACACCAACAAATTCAAAAACAACCTCAACATTGAAAAACAACAACAACCTCAACATTGAAAAACACCAACAAATTCAACAACAACCTCAACATTGAAAAACACCAACAAATTCAACAACAACCTCAGCATTGAAAAACAACAACAACCTCAACATTGAAAAACACCAACAAATTCAACAACAACCTCAACATTGAAAAACAACAACCTCAACATTGAAAAACACCAACAAATTCAACAACAACTTCAACACTGAAAAACACGAACAAATTCAACAGCAACCTCGAAATTGAAAAACACCAACAAATTCAACAACAACCTCAACATTGAAAAACAACAACCTCAACATTGAAAAACACCAACAAATTCAACAAAAAATTCAACATTGAAAAACACCAACAAATTCAACAACAACCTCGACATTGAAAAAAACCAACAAATTCAACAACAACCTCAACTTTGACAAACAACAACATCCTTAACATGGAAAAACACCAACAAATTCAACAACAACCTCAACATTGAAAAACACCAACAAATTCAACAACAAACTCAAGATTGAAAAACACCAACAAATTCAACAACCTCAACATTGAAAAACAAAAACCTCAACATTGAAAAACACCAACAAATTCAACAACAACCTCAACATTGAAAAACACCAACAAATTCAACAACAACCTCAACATTGAAAAACAACAACAACCTCAACATTGAAAAACACCAACAAATTCAACAACAACCTCAACATTGGAAAACAACAACAACCTCAACATTGAAAAACACCAACAAATTCAACAACAACCTCAACATTGAAAAACCACAACAAACTCAACATTGAAAAACGCCAACAAATTCAACAACAACCTCAACATTGAAAAACAACAAGAATCTCAACATTGAAAAATACCAACTAATTCAACAATAACCTCAACATTGAAAAACAACAACAACCTCAACATTGAAAAACACCAACAAATTCAACAACAACCTCAATATTGAAAAACACCAACAAATTCAACAACAACCTCAACATTGAAAAACAACAACAACCTCAACATTGAAAAACACCAACAAATTCAACAACAACCTCAACATTGAAAAACAACAACAAACTCAACATTGAAAAACACCAACAAATTCAACAACAACCTGAACATTGAAAAACAACAACAATCTCAACATTGAATAACACCAACAAATTCAACAACAACCTCAACATTTAAAAACACCAACAAATTCAACAACAACCTCAACATTGAAAAACAACAACAATCTCAACATTGAAAAACACCAACAAATTCAACAACAACATCAACATTGAAAAACACCAACAAACTCAACAACAACCTCAACATTGAAAAACAACAACAACCTCAACATTGAAAAACACCAACAAATTCAACAACAACCTCAACATTGAAAAACACCAACAAATTCAACAACAAACTCAACATTGAAAAACACCAACAAATTCAACAACAACCTCAACATTGAAAAACAACAACAACCTCAACATTGAAAAACACCAATAAATTCAACAACAACCTCAACATTGAAAAATAACAACAACTTCAGCATTGAAAAACAACAGCAACCTCAACATAGAAAAACCACAACAAATTCAACAAAAACCTCAACATTGAAAAACACCCACAAATTCAACAACAACCTCAGCATTGAAAAACAACAACAACCTCAACATTGAAAAACACCAACAAATTCAACAACAACCTCAACATTGAAAAACAACAACCTCAACATTGAAAAACACCAACAAATTCAACAACAACTTCAACACTTAAAAACACGAACAAATTCAACAGCAACCTCGAAATTGAAAAACACCAACAAATTCAACAACAACCTCAACATTGAAAAACAACAACCTCAACATTGAAAAACACCAACAAATTCAACAAAAAATTCAACATTGAAAAACACCAACAAATTCAACAACAACCTCGACTTTGAAAAAAACCAACAAATTCAACAACAACCTCAACTTTGACAAACAACAACATCCTTAACATGGAAAAACACCAACAAATTCAACAACAACCTCAACATTGAAAAACACCAACAAATTCAACAACAAACTCAAGATTGAAAAACACCAACAAATTCAACAACCTCAACATTGAAAAACAACAACCTCAACATTGAAAAACACCAACAAATTCAACAACAACATCAACATTGAAAAACACCAACAAATTCAACAACAACCTCAACATTGAAAAACAACAACAACCTCAACATTGAAAAACACCAACAAATTCAACAACAACCTCAACATTGAAAAACAACAACAATCTCAACATTGAAAAACACCAACAAATTCAACAACTACCTCAACATTGAAAAACACCAACAAACTCAACAACAACCTCAACATTGAAAAACAACAACAACCTCAACTATGAAAAAAACCAACAAATTCAACAACAACCTCAACATTGAAAAACACCAAAAAATTCAACAACAAACTCAACATTGAAAAACACCAACAAATTCAACAACAACCTCAACATTGAAAAACAACAACAACCTCAACATTGAAAAACACCAACAAATTCAACAACAACCTCAACATTGAAAAACAACAACAACCTCAACATTGAAAAACAACAACAACCTCAACATAGAAAAACACCAACAAATTCAACAAAAACCTCAACATTGAAAAAGACCCACAAATTCAACAACAACCTCAGCATTGAAACACAACAACAACCTCAACATTGAAAAACACCAACAAATTCAACAACAACCTCAACTTTGAAAAACAGTAACAACCTCAAAATTGAAAATTGCCAACAAATTCAACAACAACCTCAACATTGAAAAACACCAACAAATTCAACAAAAACCTCAAGATTGAAAAACAACAACAACCTCAACATTGAAAAACACCAACAAATTCAAAAACAACCTCAACATTGAAAAACAACAACAACCTCAACATTGAAAAACACCAACAAATTCAACAACAACCTCAACATTGAAAAACACCAACAAATTCAACAACAACCTCAGCATTGAAAAACAACAACAACCTCAACATTGAAAAACACCAACAAATTCAACAACAACCTCAACATTGAAAAACAACAACCTCAACATTGAAAAACACCAACAAATTCAGCAACAACTTCAACACTGAAAAACACGAACAAATTCAACAGCAACCTCGAAATTGAAAAACACCAACAAATTCAACAACAACCTCAACATTGAAAAACAACAACCTCAACATTGAAAAACACCAACAAATTCAACAAAAAATTCAACATTGAAAAACACCAACAAATTCAACAACAACCTCGACATTGAAAAAAACCAACAAATTCAACAACAACCTCAACTTTGACAAACAACAACATCCTTAACATGGAAAAACACCAACAAATTCAACAACAACCTCAACATTGAAAAACACCAACAAATTCAACAACAAACTCAAGATTGAAAAACACCAACAAATTCAACAACCTCAACATTGAAAAACAACAACCTCAACATTGAAAAACACCAACAAATTCAACAACAACCTCAACATTGAAAAACAACAACAAACTCTACATTAAAAAACACCAACAAATTCAACAACAACCTCAACATTGAAAAACAACAACAATCTCAACATTGAATAACACCAACAAATTCAACAACAACCTCAACATTTAAAAACACCAACAAATTCAACAACAACCTCAACATTGAAAAACAACAACAATCTCAACATTGAAAAACACCAACAAATTCAACAACAACCTCAACATTGAAAAACACCAACAAACTCAACAACAACCTCAACATTGAAAAACAACAACAACCTCAACATTGAAAAACACCAACAAATTCAACAACAACCTCAACATTGAAAAACACCAACAAATTCAACAACAAACTCAACATTGAAAAACACCAACAAATTCAACAACAACCTCAACATTGAAAAACACCAACAAATTCAACAACAACCTCAACATTGAAAAACAACAACAAACTCAACATTGAAAAACACCATCAAATTCAACAACAACCTCAACATTGAAAAACAACAACAACCTCAACATTGAAAAACACCAACATATTCAACAACAACCTCAACATTTAAAAACACCAACAAATTCAACAACAACCTCAACATTGAAAAACAACAACAATCTCAACATTGAAAAACACCAACAAATTCAACAACTACCTCAACATTGAAAAACACCAACAAACTCAACAACAACCTCAACATTGAAAAACAACAACAACCTCAACTATGAAAAAAACCAACAAATTCAACAACAACCTCAACATTGAAAAACACCAAAAAATTCAACAACAAACTCAACATTGAAAAACACCAACAAATTCAACAACAACCTCAACATTGAAAAACAACAACAACCTCAACATTGAAAAACACCAACAAATTCAACAACAACCTCAACATTGAAAAACAACAACAACCTCAACATTGAAAAACAACAACAACCTCAACATAGAAAAACACCAACAAATTCAACAAAAACCTCAACATTGAAAAAGACCCACAAATTCAACAACAACCTCAGCATTGAAACACAACAACAACCTCAACATTGAAAAACACCAACAAATTCAACAACAACCTCAACTTTGAAAAACAGTAACAACCTCAACATTGAAAATTGCCAACAAATTCAACAACAACCTCAACATTGAAAAACACCAACAAATTCAACAAAAACCTCAAGATTGAAAAACAACAACAACCTCAACATTGAAAAACACCAACAAATTCAAAAACAACCTCAACATTGAAAAACAACAACAACCTCAACATTGAAAAACACCAACAAATTCAACAACAACCTCAACATTGAAAAACACCAACAAATTCAACAACAACCTCAGCATTGAAAAACAACAACAACCTCAACATTGAAAAACACCAACAAATTCAACAACAACCTCAACATTGAAAAACAACAACCTCAACATTGAAAAACACCAACAAATTCAACAACAACTTCAACACTGAAAAACACGAACAAATTCAACAGCAACCTCGAAATTGAAAAACACCAACAAATTCAACAACAACCTCAACATTGAAAAACAACAACCTCAACATTGAAAAACACCAACAAATTCAACAAAAAATTCAACATTGAAAAACACCAACAAATTCAACAACAACCTCGACATTGAAAAAAACCAACAAATTCAACAACAACCTCAACTTTGACAAGCAACAACATCCTTAACATGGAAAAACACCAACAAATTCAACAACAACCTCAACATTGAAAAACACCAACAAATTCAACAACAAACTCAAGATTGAAAAACACCAACAAATTCAACAACCTCAACATTGAAAAACAACAACCTCAACATTGAAAAACACCAACAAATTCAACAACAACCTCAACATTGAAAAACACCAACAAATTCAACAACAACCTCAACATTGAAAAACAACAACAACCTCAACATTGAAAAACACCAACAAATTCAACAACAACCTCAACATTGGAAAACAACAACAACCTCAACATTGAAAAACACCAACAAATTCAACAACAACCTCAACATTGAAAAACCACAACAAACTCAACATTGAAAAACGCCAACAAATTCAACAACAACCTCAACATTGAAAAACAACAAGAATCTCAACATTGAAAAATACCAACTAATTCAACAATAACCTCAACATTGAAAAACAACAACAACCTCAACATTGAAAAACACCAACAAATTCAACAACAACCTCAATATTGAAAAACACCAACAAATTCAACAACAACCTCAACATTGAAAAACAACAACAACCTCAACATTGAAAAACACCAACAAATTCAACAACAACCTCAACATTGAAAAACAACAACAAACTCAACATTGAAAAACACCAACAAATTCAACAACAACCTCAACATTGAAAAACAACAACAATCTCAACATTGAATAACACCAACAAATTCAACAACAACCTCAACATTTAAAAACACCAACAAATTCAACAACAACCTCAACATTGAAAAACAACAACAATCTCAACATTGAAAAACACCAACAAATTCAACAACAACATCAACATTGAAAAACACCAACAAACTCAACAACAACCTCAACATTGAAAAACAACAACAACCTCAACATTGAAAAACACCAACAAATTCAACAACAACCTCAACATTGAAAAACACCAACAAATTCAACAACAAACTCAACATTGAAAAACACCAACAAATTCAACAACAACCTCAACATTGAAAAACAACAACAACCTCAACATTGAAAAACACCAATAAATTCAACAACAACCTCAACATTGAAAAATAACAACAACTTCAGCATTGAAAAACAACAGCAACCTCAACATAGAAAAACCACAACAAATTCAACAAAAACCTCAACATTGAAAAACACCCACAAATTCAACAACAACCTCAGCATTGAAAAACAACAACAACCTCAACATTGAAAAACACCAACAAATTCAACAACAACCTCAACATTGAAAAACAACAACCTCAACATTGAAAAACACCAACAAATTCAACAACAACTTCAACACTGAAAAACACGAACAAATTCAACAGCAACCTCGAAATTGAAAAACACCAACAAATTCAACAACAACCTCAACATTGAAAAACAACAACCTCAACATTGAAAAACACCAACAAATTCAACAAAAAATTCAACATTGAAAAACACCAACAAAGTCAACAACAACCTCGACTTTGAAAAAAACCAACAAATTCAACAACAACCTCAACTTTGACAAACAACAACATCCTTAACATGGAAAAACACCAACAAATTCAACAACAACCTCAACATGGAAAAACACCAACAAATTCAACAACAAACTCAAGATTGAAAAACACCAACAAATTCAACAACCTCAACATTGAAAAACAACAACCTCAACATTGAAAAACACCAACAAATTCAACAACAACATCAACATTGAAAAACACCAACAAATTCAACAACAACCTCAACATTGAAAAACAACAACAACCTCAACATTGAAAAACACCAACAAATTCAACAACAACCTCAACATTGGAAAACAACAACAACCTCAACATTGAAAAACACCAACAAATTCAACAACAACCTCAACATTGAAAAACCACAACAAACTCAACATTGAAAAACGCCAACAAATTCAACAACAACCTCAACATTGAAAAACAACAAGAATCTCAACATTGAAAAATACCAACTAATTCAACAATAACCTCAACATTGAAAAACAACAACAACCTCAACATTGAAAAACACCAACAAATTCAACAACAACCTCAATATTGAAAAACACCAACAAATTCAACAACAACCTCAACATTGAAAAACAACAACAACCTCAACATTGAAAAACACCAACAAATTCAACAACAACCTCAACATTGAAAAACAACAACAAACTCAACATTGAAAAACACCAACAAATTCAACAACAACCTCAACATTGAAAAACAACAACAATCTCAACATTGAAAAACACCAACAAATTCAACAACAACATCAACATTGAAAAACACCAACAAACTCAACAACAACCTCAACATTGAAAAACAACAACAACCTCAACATTGAAAAACACCAACAAATTCAACAACAACCTCAACATTGAAAAACACCAACAAATTCAACAACAAACTCAACATTGAAAAACACCAACAAATTCAACAACAACCTCAACATTGAAAAACAACAACAACCTCAACATTGAAAAACACCAATAAATTCAACAACAACCTCAACATTGAAAAATAACAACAACTTCAGCATTGAAAAACAACAGCAACCTCAACATAGAAAAACCACAACAAATTCAACAAAAACCTCAACATTGAAAAACACCCACAAATTCAACAACAACCTCAGCATTGAAAAACAACAACAACCTCAACATTGAAAAACACCAACAAATTCAACAACAACGTCAACTTTGAAAAACAATAACAACCTCAAGATTGAAAAACACCAACAAATTCAACAACAACCTTAGCATTGAAAAACAACAACAACCTCAACATTGAAAATTGCCAACAAATTCAACAACAACCTCAACATTGAAAAACACCAACAAATTCAACAACAACCTCAAGTTTGAAAAACAACAACAACCTCAACATTGAAAAACACCAACAAATTCAAAAACAACCCCAACATTGAAAAACAACAACAACGTCAACATTGAAAAACACCAACAAATTCAACAACAACCTCAACATTGAAAAACACCAACAAATTCAACAACAACCTCAACATTGAAAAACACCAACAAACTCAACAAAAACCTCAACATTGAAAAACAACAAGAACCTCAACATTGAAAAACACCAACAAATTCAACAACAACCTCAACATTGAAAAACAACAACAACCTCAACATTGAAAATCACCAACCAATTCAACAACAACCTCAGCATTGAAAAACAACAACAACCTCAACATTGAAAATCACCAACAAATTCAACAACAACCTCAACATTGAAAAACACCAACAAATTCAACAACAACCTCAAGATTGAAAAACAACAACAACCTCAACATTTGAAAACACCAACAAATTCAACAACAACCTCAACATTGAAAAACAACAAGAACCTCAACATTGAAAAACACCAACAAATTCAACAACAACCTCAACATTGAAAAACACCAACAAATTCAACAACAACCTCAGCATTGAAAAACAACAACAACCTCAACATTGAAAAACAACCAACAAATTCAACAACAACCTCAACATTGAAAAACAACAACCTCAACATTGAAAAACACCAACAAATTCAACAACAACTTCAAGACTGAAAAGGACCAACAAATTGAACAGCAACCTCGAAATTGAAAAACACCAACAAATTCAACAACAACCTCAACATTGAAAAACAACAACAACCTCAACATTGAAAAACACCAACAAATTCAACAACAACCTCAACATTGAAAAACAACAACAACCTCAACAATGAAAAACTCCAACAAATTCAAAAACAACCTCAACATTTAAAAACACCAACAAATTCAACAACAACCTCAACATTGAAAAACAACAACAATCTCAACATTGAAAAACACCAACAAATTCAACAACAACCTCAACATTCAAAAACAACAACAACCTCAACATTGAAAAACACCAACAAATTCAACAACAACTTCAACATTGAAAAACACCAACAAATTCAACAACAACCTCGACATGGAAAAACACCATCAAATTCAACAACAACCTCAACATTGAAAAACACCAACAACCTCAAAATTGAAAAACACCAACAAATTCAACAACAACCTCAACATTTAAAAACAACAACAACCTCAACATTGAAAAACACCAACAAATTCAACAACAACCTCAACATTGAAAAACAACAACAACCTCAACATTGAAAAACACCAACAAATTCAACAAGAACCTCAACATTGAAAAACAACAACAACCTCAACATTGAAAAACACCAACAAATTCAAAAACAACCTCAACATTGAAAAACACCAACAAATTCAACAACAACCGCAACATTGAAAAACAACAATAACCTCAACTTTGTAAAACACCAACAAATTCAACAACAACCTCAACATTGAATAACAACAACAACCTCAACATTGAATAACAACAACATACCTCAACATTGAAAAACACCAACAAATTCAACAACAACCTCAACATTGAAAAACAACAACAAACTCAACATTGAAAAGCACCAACAAATTCGACAACAACCTCAACATTGAAAAACAACAACAACCTCAACATTGAAAAACACCAACATATTCAACAACAACCTCAACATTTAAAAACACCAACAAATTCAACAACAACCTCAACATTGAAAAACAACAACAATCTCAACATTGAAAAACACCAACAAATTCAACAACTACCTCAACATTGAAAAACACCAACAAACTCAACAACAACCTCAACATTGAAAAACAACAACAACCTCAACTATGAGAAAAACCAACAAATTCAACAACAACCTCAACATTGAAAAACACCAACAAAT
This sequence comes from Isurus oxyrinchus, assembly GCA_026770705.1. NCBI lineage: Eukaryota > Metazoa > Chordata > Chondrichthyes > Lamniformes > Lamnidae > Isurus > Isurus oxyrinchus. The sequence goes on from JANJGN010000097.1 coordinate 99,295, forward strand.
TCAACAACAAACTCAACATTGAAAAACACCAACAAATTCAACAACAACCTCAACATTGAAAAACAACAACAACCTCAACATTGAAAAACACCAACAAATTCAACAACAACCTCAACATTGAAAAACAACAACAACCTCAACATTGAAAAACAACAACAACCTCAACATAGAAAAACACCAACAAATTCAACAAAAACCTCAACATTGAAAAAGACCGACAAATTCAACAACAACCTCAGCATTGAAACACAACAACAACCTCAACATTGAAAAACACCAGCAAATTCAACAACAACCTCAACTTTGAAAAACAGTAACAACCTCAACATTGAAAATTGCCAACAAATTCAACAACAACCTCAACATTGAAAAACACCAACAAATTCAACAAAAACCTCAAGATTGAAAAACAACAACAACCTCAACATTGAAAAACACCAACAAATTCAAAAACAACCTCAACATTGAAAAACAACAACAACCTCAACATTGAAAAACACCAACAAATTCAACAACAACCTCAACATTGAAAAACACCAACAAATTCAACAACAACCTCAGCATTGAAAAACAACAACAACCTCAACATTGAAAAACACCAACAAATTCAACAACAACCTCAACATTGAAAAACAACAACCTCAACATTGAAAAACACCAACAAATTCAACAACAACTTCAACACTGAAAAACACGAACAAATTCAACAGCAACCTCGAAATTGAAAAACACCAACAAATTCAACAACAACCTCAACATTGAAAAACAACAACCTCAACATTGAAAAACACCAACAAATTCAACAAAAAATTCAACATTGAAAAACACCAACAAATTCAGCAACAACCTCGACATTGAAAAACACCAACAAATTCAACAACAACCTCAACTTTGACAAACAACAACATCCTTAACATGGAAAAACACCAACAAATTCAACAACAACCTCAACATTGAAAAACACCAACAAATTCAACAACAAACTCAAGATTGAAAAACACCAACAAATTCAACAACCTCAACATTGAAAAATAACAACCTCAACATTGAAAAACACCAACAAATTCAACAACAACCTCAACATTGAAAAACACCAACAAATTCAACAACAACCTCAACATTGAAAAACAACAACAACCTCAACATTGAAAAACACCAACAAATTCAACAACAACCTCAACATTGGAAAACAACAACAACCTCAACATTGAAAAACACCAACAAATTCAACAACAACCTCAACATTGAAAAACCACAACAAACTCAACATTGAAAAACGCCAACAAATTCAACAACAACCTCAACATTGAAAAACAACAAGAATCTCAACATTGAAAAATACCAACTAATTCAACAATAACCTCAACATTGAAAAACAACAACAACCTCAACATTGAAAAACACCAACAAATTCAACAACAACCTCAATATTGAAAAACACCAACAAATTCAACAACAACCTCAACATTGAAAAACAACAACAACCTCAACATTGAAAAACACCAACAAATTCAACAACAACCTCAACATTGAAAAACAACAACAAACTCAACATTGAAAAACACCAACAAATTCAACAACAACCTCAACATTGAAAAACAACAACAATCTCAACATTGAATAACACCAACAAATTCAACAACAACCTCAACATTTAAAAACACCAACAAATTCAACAACAACCTCAACATTGAAAAACAACAACAATCTCAACATTGAAAAACACCAACAAATTCAACAACAACCTCAACATTGAAAAACACCAACAAACTCAACAACAACCTCAACATTGAAAAACAACAACAACCTCAACATTGAAAAACACCAACAAATTCAACAACAACCTCAACATTGAAAAACACCAACAAATTCAACAACAAACTCAACATTGAAAAACACCAACAAATTCAACAACAACCTCAACATTGAAAAACAACAACAACCTCAACATTGAAAAACACCAATAAATTCAACAACAACCTCAACATTGAAAAACAACAACAACTTCTGCATTGAAAAACAACAGCAACCTCAACATAGAAAAACCACAACAAATTCAACAAAAACCTCAACATTGAAAAACACCCACAAATTCAACAACAACCTCAGCATTGAAAAACAACAACAACCTCAACATTGAAAAACACCAACAAATTCAACAACAACCTCAACTTTGAAAAACAATAACAACCTCAAGATTGAAAAACACCAACAAATTCAACAACAACCTCAGCATTGAAAAACAACAACAACCTCAACATTGAAAATTGCCAACAAATTCAACAACAACCTCAACATTGAAAAACACCAACAAATTCAACAACAACCTCAAGATTGAAAAACAACAACAACCTCAACATTGAAAAACACCAACAAATTCTAAAACAACCTCAACATTGAAAAACAACAACAACGTCAATATTGAAAAACACCAACAAATTCAACAACAACCTCAACATTGAAAAACACCAACAAATTCAACAACAACCTCAACATTGAAAAACACCAACAAACTCAACAAAAACCTCAACATTGAAAAACAACAACAACCTCAACATTGAAAAACACCAACAAATTCAACAACAACCTCAACATTGAAAAACAACAACAACCTCAACATTGAAAATCACCAACAAATTCAACAACAACCTCAGCATTGAAAAACAACAACAACCTCAACATTGAAAATCACCAACAAATTCAAAAACAACCTCAACATTGAAAAACACCAACAAATTCAACAACAACCTCAACATTGAAAAACAACAAGAACCTCAACATTGAAAAACACCAACAAATTCAACAACAACCTCAACATTGAAAAACACCAACATATTCAACAACAACCTCAGCATTGAAAAACAACAACAACCTCAACATTGAAAAACAACCAACAAATTCAACAACAACCTCAACATTGAAAAACAACAACCTCAACATTGAAAAACACCAACAAATTCAACAACAACTTCAAGACTGAAAAGCACCAACAAATTGAACAGCAAACTCGAAATTGAAAAACACCAACAAATTCAACAACAACATCAACATTGAAAAACAACAACAACCTCAACATTGAAAAACACCAACAAATTCAACAACAACCTCAACATTGAAAAACAACAACAACCTCAACATTGAAAAACTCCAACAAATTCAAAAACAACCTCAACATTTAAAAACACCAACAAATTCAACAACAACCTCAACATTGAAAAACAACAACAATCTCAACATTGAAAAACACCAACAAATTCAACAACAACCTCAACATTCAAAAACAACAACAACCTCAACATTGAAAAACACCAACAAATTCAACAACAACTTCAACATTGAAAAACACCAACAAATTCAACAACAACCTCGACATGGAAAAACACCATCAAATTCAACAACAACATCAACATTGAAAAACACCAACAACCTAAAAATTGAAAAACACCAACAAATTCAACAACAACCTCAACTTTTAAAAACAACAACAACCTCAACATTGAAAAACACCAACAAATTCAACAACAACCTCAACATTGAAAAACACCAACAAATTCAACGACAACCTCAACATTGAAAAATACCAACAAACTCAACAAAAACCACAACATTGAAAAACAACAACAACCTCAACATTGAAAAAGACCAACAAATTCAACAACAACCTCAACATTGAAAAACACCAACAAATTCAACAACAAACTCAAGATTGAAAAACACCAACAAATTCAACAACCTCAACATTGAAAAACAACAACAAACCTCAACATTGAAAAACACCAACAAATTCAACAACAACCTAAACATTGAAAAACACCAACAAATTCAACAACAACCTCAACATTGAAAAACAACAACAACCTCAACACTGAAAAACACCAACAAATTCAACAACAACCTCAACAATGAAAAACAACAACAAACTCAACATTGAAAAACACCAACAAATTCAACAACAACCTCAACATTGAAAAACAACAACAACCTCAACATTGAAAAACACCAACAAATTCAACAATAACCTCAACATTGAAAAACAACAACAACCTCAACATTGAAAAACACCAACAAATTCAAAAACAACCTCAACATTGAAAAACACCAACAAATTCAACAACCTCAACATTGAAAAACAACAACAACCTCAACATTGAAAAACACCAACAAATTCAACAACAACCTCAACATTGAAAAACAACAACAAATTCAACAACAAACTCAAGATTGAAAAACACCAACAAATTCAACAACCTCAACATTGAAAAACAACAACAAACCTCAACATTGAAAAACACCAACAAATTCAACAACAACCTCAACATTGAACAACACCAACAAATTCAAAAACAACCTCAACATTGAAAAACAACAACAACCTCAACATTGAAAAACACCAACAAATTCAACAACAACCTCAACATTGAAAAACACCAACAAATTCAACAACAACCTCAACATTGAAAAACAACAACAACCTCAACATTGAAAAACTCCAACAAATTCAACAACAACCTCAACATTGAAAAACAACAACAACCTAAACATTGAAAAACGCCAACAAATTCAACAACAACCTCAACATTGAAAAACACCAACAAAATCAACAACAACCTCAGCATTGAAAAACAACAACAACCTCAACATTGAAAAACACCAACAAATTCAACAACAACCTCAACATTGAAAAACAACAAGAACCTCAACGTTGAAAAACAAACAAATTCAACAACACCTTCAACATTGAAAAACACCAACAAATTCAACAACAACCTCGAAATTGAAAAACACCAACAAATTCAACAACAAACTCAACATTGAAAAAGAACAACAACCTGAACATTGAAAAACACCTACAAATTCAACAACCTCAACATTTAAAAACACCAACAAATTCAACAACAACCTCAACATTGAAAAACAACAACAATCTCAACATTGAAAAATACCAACTAATTCAACAATAACCTCAACATTGAAAAACAACAACAACCTCAACATTGAAAAACACCAACAAATTCAACAACAACCTCAATATTGAAAAACACCAACAAATTCAACAACAACCTCAACATTGAAAAACAACAACAACCTCAACATTGAAAAACACCAACAAATTCAACAACAACCTCAACATTGAAAAACAACAACAAACTCAACATTGAAAAACACCAACAAATTCAACAACAACCTCAACATTGAAAAACAACAACAATCTCAACATTGAATAACAACAACAAATTCAACAACAACCTCAACATTTAAAAACACCAACAAATTCAACAACAACCTCAACATTGAAAAACAACAACAATCTCAACATTGAAAAACACCAACAAATTCAACAACAACCTCAACATTGAAAAACACCAACAAACTCAACAACAACCTCAACATTGAAAAACAACAACAACCTCAACATTGAAAAACACCAACAAATTCAACAACAACCTCAACATTGAAAAACACCAACAAATTCAAAAACAAACTCAACATTGAAAAACACCAACAAATTCAACAACAACCTCAACATTGAAAAACAACAACAACCTCAACATTGAAAAACACCAATAAATTCAACAACAACCTCAACATTGAAAAACAACAACAACTTCTGCATTGAAAAACAACAGCAACCTCAACATAGAAAAACCACAACAAATTCAACAAAAACCTCAACATTGAAAAACACCCACAAATTCAACAACAACCTCAGCATTGAAAAACAACAACAACCTCAACATTGAAAAACACCAACAAATTCAACAACAACCTCAACTTTGAAAAACAATAACAACCTCAAGATTGAAAAACACCAACAAATTCAACAACAACCTCAGCATTGAAAAACAACAACAACCTCAACATTGAAAATTGCCAACAAATTCAACAACAACCTCAACATTGAAAAACACCAACAAATTCAACAACAACCTCAAGATTGAAAAACAACAACAACCTCAACATTGAAAAACACCAACAAATTCTAAAACAACCTCAACATTGAAAAACAACAACAACGTCAATATTGAAAAACACCAACAAATTCAACAACAAACTCAACATTGAAAAACACCAACAAATTCAACAACAACCTCAACATTGAAAAACACCAACAAACTCAACAAAAACCTCAACATTGAAAAACAACAACAACCTCAACATTGAAAAACACCAACAAATTCAACAACAACCTCAACATTGAAAAACAACAACAACCTCAACATTGAAAAGCACCAACAAATTCAACAACAACCTCAGCATTGAAAAACAACAACAACCTCAACATTGAAAATCACCAACAAATTCAAAAACAACCTCAACATTGAAAAACACCAACAAATTCAACAACAACCTCAACATTGAAAAACAACAAGAACCTCAACATTGAAAAACACCAACAAATTCAACAACAACCTCAACATTGAAAAACACCAACATATTCAACAACAACCTCAGCATTGAAAAACAACAACAACCTCAACATTGAAAAACAACCAACAAATTCAACAACAACCTCAACATTGAAAAACAACAACCTCAACATTGAAAAACACCAACAAATTCAACAACAACTTCAAGACTGAAAAGCACCAACAAATTGAACAGCAAACTCGAAATTGAAAAACACCAACAAATTCAACAACAACATCAACATTGAAAAACAACAACAACCTCAACATTGAAAAACACCAACAAATTCAACAACAACCTCAACATTGAAAAACAACAACAACCTCAACATTGAAAAACTCCAACAAATTCAAAAACAACCTCAACATTTAAAAACACCAACAAATTCAACAACAACCTCAACATTGGAAAACAACAACAATCTCAACATTGAAAAACACCAACAAATTCAACAACAACCTCAACATTCAAAAACAACAACAACCTCAACATTGAAAAACACCAACAAATTCAACAACAACTTCAACATTGAAAAACACCAACAAATTCAACAACAACCTCGACATGGAAAAACACCATCAAATTCAACAACAACATCAACATTGAAAAACACCAACAACCTAAAAATTGAAAAACACCAACAAATTCAACAACAACCTCAACTTTTAAAAACAACAACAACCTCAACATTGAAAAACACCAACAAATTCAACAACAACCTCAACATTGAAAAACACCAACAAATTCAACAACAAACTCAAGATTGAAAAACACCAACAAATTCAACAACCTCAACATTGAAAAACAACAACAAACCTCAACATTGAAAAACACCAACAAATTCAACAACAACCTCAACATTGAAAAACAACAACAACCTCAACATTGAAAAACACCAACAAATTCAACAACAACCTCAACATTGAAAAACAACAACAACCTCAACATTGAAAAACAACAACAACCTCAACATAGAAAAACACCAACAAATTCAACAAAAACCTCAACATTGAAAAAGACCGACAAATTCAACAACAACCTCAGCATTGAAACACAACAACAACCTCAACATTGAAAAACACCAGCAAATTCAACAACAACCTCAACTTTGAAAAACAGTAACAACCTCAACATTGAAAATTGCCAACAAATTCAACAACAACCTCAACATTGAAAAACACCAACAAATTCAACAAAAACCTCAAGATTGAAAAACAACAACAACCTCAACATTGAAAAACACCAACAAATTCAAAAACAACCTCAACATTGAAAAACAACAACAACCTCAACATTGAAAAACACCAACAAATTCAACAACAACCTCAACATTGAAAAACACCAACAAATTCAACAACAACCTCAGCATTGAAAAACAACAACAACCTCAACATTGAAAAACACCAACAAATTCAACAACAACCTCAACATTGAAAAACAACAACCTCAACATTGAAAAACACCAACAAATTCAACAACAACTTCAACACTGAAAAACACGAACAAATTCAACAGCAACCTCGAAATTGAAAAACACCAACAAATTCAACAACAACCTCAACATTGAAAAACAACAACCTCAACATTGAAAAACACCAACAAATTCAACAAAAAATTCAACATTGAAAAACACCAACAAATTCAGCAACAACCTCGACATTGAAAAACACCAACAAATTCAACAACAACCTCAACTTTGACAAACAACAACATCCTTAACATGGAAAAACACCAACAAATTCAACAACAACCTCAACATTGAAAAACACCAACAAATTCAACAACAAACTCAAGATTGAAAAACACCAACAAATTCAACAACCTCAACATTGAAAAATAACAACCTCAACATTGAAAAACAACAACAAATTCAACAACAACCTCAACATTGAAAAACACCAACAAATTCAACAACAACCTCAACATTGAAAAACAACAACAACCTCAACATTGAAAAACACCAACAAATTCAACAACAACCTCAACATTGGAAAACAACAACAACCTCAACATTGAAAAACACCAACAAATTCAACAACAACCTCAACATTGAAAAACCACAACAAACTCAACATTGAAAAACGCCAACAAATTCAACAACAACCTCAACATTGAAAAACAACCAGAATCTCAACATTGAAAAATACCAACTAATTCAACAATAACCTCAACATTGAAAAACAACAACAACCTCAACATTGAAAAACACCAACAAATTCAACAACAACCTCAATATTGAAAAACACCAACAAATTCAACAACAACCTCAACATTGAAAAACAACAACAACCTCAACATTGAAAAACACCAACAAATTCAACAACAACCTCAACATTGAAAAACAACAACAAACTCAACATTGAAAAACACCAACAAATTCAACAACAACCTCAACATTGAAAAACAACAACAATCTCAACATTGAATAACACCAACAAATTCAACAACAACCTCAACATTTAAAAACACCAACAAATTCAACAACAACCTCAACATTGAAAAACAACAACAATCTCAACATTGAAAAACACCAACAAATTCAACAACAACCTCAACATTGAAAAACACCAACAAACTCAACAACAACCTCAACATTGAAAAACAACAACAACCTCAACATTGAAAAACACCAACAAATTCAACAACAACCTCAACATTGAAAAACACCAACAAATTCAACAACAAACTCAACATTGAAAAACACCAACAAATTCAACAACAACCTCAACATTGAAAAACAACAACAACCTCAACATTGAAAAACACCAATAAATTCAACAACAACCTCAACATTGAAAAACAACAACAACTTCTGCATTGAAAAACAACAGCAACCTCAACATAGAAAAACCACAACAAATTCAACAAAAACCTCAACATTGAAAAACACCCACAAATTCAACAACAACCTCAGCATTGAAAAACAACAACAACCTCAACATTGAAAAACACCAACAAATTCAACAACAACCTCAACTTTGAAAAACAATAACAACCTCAAGATTGAAAAACACCAACAAATTCAACAACAACCTCAGCATTGAAAAACAACAACAACCTCAACATTGAAAATTGCCAACAAATTCAACAACAACCTCAACATTGAAAAACACCAACAAATTCAACAACAACCTCAAGATTGAAAAACAACAACAACCTCAACATTGAAAAACACCAACAAATTCTAAAACAACCTCAACATTGAAAAACAACAACAACGTCAATATTGAAAAACACCAACAAATTCAACAACAACCTCAACATTGAAAAACACCAACAAATTCAACAACAACCTCAACATTGAAAAACACCAACAAACTCAACAAAAACCTCAACATTGAAAAACAACAACAACCTCAACATTGAAAAACACCAACAAATTCAACAACAACCTCAACATTGAAAAACAACAACAACCTCAACATTGAAAATCACCAACAAATTCAACAACAACCTCAGCATTGAAAAACAACAACAACCTCAACATTGAAAATCACCAACAAATTCAAAAACAACCTCAACATTGAAAAACACCAACAAATTCAACAACAACCTCAACATTGAAAAACAACAAGAACCTCAACATTGAAAAACACCAACAAATTCAACAACAACCTCAACATTGAAAAACACCAACATATTCAACAACAACCTCAGCATTGAAAAACAACAACAACCTCAACATTGAAAAACAACCAACAAATTCAACAACAACCTCAACATTGAAAAACAACAACCTCAACATTGAAAAACACCAACAAATTCAACAACAACTTCAAGACTGAAAAGCACCAACAAATTGAACAGCAAACTCGAAATTGAAAAACACCAACAAATTCAACAACAACATCAACATTGAAAAACAACAACAACCTCAACATTGAAAAACACCAACAAATTCAACAACAACCTCAACATTGAAAAACAACAACAACCTCAACATTGAAAAACTCCAACAAATTCAAAAACAACCTCAACATTTAAAAACACCAACAAATTCAACAACAACCTCAACATTGAAAAACAACAACAATCTCAACATTGAAAAACACCAACAAATTCAACAACAACCTGAACATTCAAAAACAACAACAACCTCAACATTGAAAAACACCAACAAATTCAACAACAACTTCAACATTGAAAAACACCAACAAATTCAACAACAACCTCGACATGGAAAAACACCATCAAATTCAACAACAACATCAACATTGAAAAACACCAACAACCTAAAAATTGAAAAACACCAACAAATTCAACAACAACCTCAACTTTTAAAAACAACAACAACCTCAACATTGAAAAACACCAACAAATTCAACAACAACCTCAACATTGAAAAACACCAACAAATTCAACGACAACCTCAACATTGAAAAATACCAACAAACTCAACAAAAACCTCAACATTGAAAAACAACAACAACCTCAACATTGAAAAAGACCAACAAATTCAACAACAACCTCAACATTGAAAAACACCAACAAATTCAACAACAAACTCAAGATTGAAAAACACCAACAAATTCAACAACCTCAACATTGAAAAACAACAACAAACCTCAACATTGAAAAACACCAACAAATTCAACAACAACCTAAACATTGAAAAACACCAACAAATTCAACAACAACCTCAACATTGAAAAACAACAACAACCTCAACACTGAAAAACACCAACAAATTCAACAACAACCTCAACAATGAAAAACAACAACAAACTCAACATTGAAAAACACCAACAAATTCAACAACAACCTCAACATTGAAAAACAACAACAACCTCAACATTGAAAAACACCAACAAATTCAACAATAACCTCAACATTGAAAAACAACAACAACCTCAACATTGAAAAACACCAACAAATTCAAAAACAACCTCAACATTGAAAAACACCAACAAATTCAACAACCTCAACATTGAAAAACAACAACAACCTCAACATTGAAAAACACCAACAAATTCAACAACAACCTCAACATTGAAAAACAACAACAAATTCAACAACAAACTCAAGATTGAAAAACACCAACAAATTCAACAACCTCAACATTGAAAAACAACAACAAACCTCAACATTGAAAAACACCAACAAATTCAACAACAACCTCAACATTGAACAACACCAACAAATTCAAAAACAACCTCAACATTGAAAAACAACAACAACCTCAACATTGAAAAACACCAACAAATTCAACAACAACCTCAACATTGAAAAACACCAACAAATTCAACAACAACCTCAACATTGAAAAACAACAACAACCTCAACATTGAAAAACTCCAACAAATTCAACAACAACCTCAACATTGAAAAACAACAACAACCTCAACATTGAAAAACGCCAACAAATTCAACAACAACCTCAACATTGAAAAACACCAACAAAATCAACAACAACCTCAGCATTGAAAAACAACAACAACCTCAACATTGAAAAACACCAACAAATTCAACAACAACCTCAACATTGAAAAACAACAAGAACCTCAACGTTGAAAAACAAACAAATTCAACAACACCTTCAACATTGAAAAACACCAACAAATTCAACAACAACCTCGAAATTGAAAAACACCAACAAATTCAACAACAAACTCAACATTGAAAAAGAACAACAACCTGAACATTGAAAAACACCTACAAATTCAACAACCTCAACATTTAAAAACACCAACAAATTCAACAACAACCTCAACATTGAAAAACAACAACAATCTCAACATTGAAAAATACCAACTAATTCAACAATAACCTCAACATTGAAAAACAACAACAACCTCAACATTGAAAAACACCAACAAATTCAACAACAACCTCAATATTGAAAAACACCAACAAATTCAACAACAACCTCAACATTGAAAAACAACAACAACCTCAACATTGAAAAACACCAACAAATTCAACAACAACCTCAACATTGAAAAACAACAACAAACTCAACATTGAAAAACACCAACAAATTCAACAACAACCTCAACATTGAAAAACAACAACAATCTCAACATTGAATAACACCAACAAATTCAACAACAACCTCAACATTTAAAAACACCAACAAATTCAACAACAACCTCAACATTGAAAAACAACAACAATCTCAACATTGAAAAACACCAACAAATTCAACAACAACCTCAACATTGAAAAACACCAACAAACTCAACAACAACCTCAACATTGAAAAACAACAACAACCTCAACATTGAAAAACACCAACAAATTCAACAACAACCTCAACATTGAAAAACACCAACAAATTCAACAACAAACTCAACATTGAAAAACACCAACAAATTCAACAACAACCTCAACATTGAAAAACAACAACAACCTCAACATTGAAAAACACCAATAAATTCAACAACAACCTCAACATTGAAAAACAACAACAACTTCTGCATTGAAAAACAACAGCAACCTCAACATAGAAAAACCACAACAAATTCAACAAAAACCTCAACATTGAAAAACACCCACAAATTCAACAACAACCTCAGCATTGAAAAACAACAACAACCTCAACATTGAAAAACACCAACAAATTCAACAACAACCTCAACTTTGAAAAACAATAACAACCTCAAGATTGAAAAACACCAACAAATTCAACAACAACCTCAGCATTGAAAAACAACAACAACCTCAACATTGAAAATTGCCAACAAATTCAACAACAACCTCAACATTGAAAAACACCAACAAATTCAACAACAACCTCAAGATTGAAAAACAACAACAACCTCAACATTGAAAAACACCAACAAATTCTAAAACAACCTCAACATTGAAAAACAACAACAACGTCAATATTGAAAAACACCAACAAATTCAACAACAAACTCAACATTGAAAAACACCAACAAATTCAACAACAACCTCAACATTGAAAAACACCAACAAACTCAACAAAAACCTCAACATTGAAAAAGAACAACAACCTCAACATTGAAAAACACCAACAAATTCAACAACAACCTCAACATTGAAAAACAACAACAACCTCAACATTGAAAATCACCAACAAATTCAACAACAACCTCAGCATTGAAAAACAACAACAACCTCAACATTGAAAATCACCAACAAATTCAAAAACAACCTCAACATTGAAAAACACCAACAAATTCAACAACAACCTCAACATTGAAAAACAACAAGAACCTCAACATTGAAAAACACCAACAAATTCAACAACAACCTCAACATTGAAAAACACCAACATATTCAACAACAACCTCAGCATTGAAAAACAACAACAACCTCAACATTGAAAAACAACCAACAAATTCAACAACAACCTCAACATTGAAAAACAACATCCTCAACATTGAAAAACACCAACAAATTCAACATCAACTTCAAGACTGAAAAGCACCAACAAATTGAACAGCAAACTCGAAATTGAAAAACACCAACAAATTCAACAACAACATCAACATTGAAAAACAACAACAACCTCAACATTGAAAAACACCAACAAATTCAACAACAACCTCAACATTGAAAAACAACAACAAACTCAACATTGAAAAACTCCAACAAATTCAAAAACAACCTCAACATTTAAAAACACCAACAAATTCAACAACAACCTCAACATTGAAAAACAACAACAATCTCAACATTGAAAAACACCAACAAATTCAACAACAACCTCAACATTCAAAAACAACAACAACCTCAACATTGAAAAACACCAACAAATTCAACAACAACTTCAACATTGAAAAACACCAACAAATTCAACAACAACCTCGACATGGAAAAACACCATCAAATTCAACAACAACATCAACATTGAAAAACACCAACAACCTAAAAATTGAAAAACACCAACAAATTCAACAACAACCTCAACTTTTAAAAACAACAACAACCTCAACATTGAAAAACACCAACAAATTCAACAACAACCTCAATATTGAAAAACACCAACAAATTCAACGACAACCTCAACATTGAAACATACCAACAAACTCAACAAAAACCTCAACATTGAAAAACAACAACAACCTCAACATTGAAAAACACCAACAAATTCAACAACAACCTCAACATTGAAAAACACCAACAAATTCAACAACAAACTCAAGATTGAAAAACACCAACAAATTCAACAACCTCAACATTGAAAAACAACAACAAACCTCAACATTGAAAAACACCAACAAATTCAACAACAACCTAAACATTGAAAAACACCAACAAATTCAACAACAACCTCAACATTGAAAAACAACAACAACCTCAACACTGAAAAACACCAACAAATTCAACAACAACCTCAACAATGAAAAACAACAACAAACTCAACATTGAAAAACACCAACAAATTCAACAACAACCTCAACATTGAAAAACAACAACAACCTCAACATTGAAAAACACCAACAAATTCAACAATAACCTCAACATTGAAAAACAACAACAACCTCAACATTGAAAAACACCAACAAATTCAAAAACAACCTCAACATTGAAAAACACCAACAAATTCAACAACCTCAACATTGAAAAACAACAACAACCTCAACATTGAAAAACACCAACAAATTCAACAACAACCTCAACATTGAAAAACAACAACAAATTCAACAACAAACTCAAGATTGAAAAACACCAACAAATTCAACAACTTCAACATTGAAAAACAACAACAAACCTCAACATTTAAAAACACCAACAAATTCAACAACAACCTCAACATTGAACAACACCAACAAATTCAAAAACAACCTCAACATTGAAAAACAACAACAACCTCAACATTGAAAAACACCAACAAATTCAACAACAACCTCAACATTGAAAAACACCAACAAATTCAACAACAACCTCAACATTGAAAAACAACAACCTCAACATTGAAAAACACCAACAAATTCAACAACAACTTCAAGACTGAAAAGCACCAACAAATTGAACAGCAAACTCGAAATTGAAAAACACCAACAAATTCAACAACAACATCAACATTGAAAAACAACAACAACCTCAACATTGAAAAACACCAACAAATTCAACAACAACCTCAACATTGAAAAACAACAACAACCTCAACATTGAAAAACTCCAACAAATTCAAAAACAACCTCAACATTTAAAAACACCAACAAATTCAACAACAACCTCAACATTGAAAAACAACAACAATCTCAACATTGAAAAACACCAACAAATTCAACAACAACCTCAACATTCAAAAACAACAACAACCTCAACATTGAAAAACACCAACAAATTCAACAACAACTTCAACATTGAAAAACACCAACAAATTCAACAACAACCTCGACATGGAAAAACACCATCAAATTCAACAACAACATCAACATTGAAAAACACCAACAACCTAAAAATTGAAAAACACCAACAAATTCAACAACAACCTCAACTTTTAAAAACAACAACAACCTCAACATTGAAAAACACCAACAAATTCAACAACAACCTCAATATTGAAAAACACCAACAAATTCAACGACAACCTCAACATTGAAACATACCAACAAACTCAACAAAAACCTCAACATTGAAAAACAACAACAACCTCAACATTGAAAAACACCAACAAATTCAACAACAACCTCAACATTGAAAAACACCAACAAATTCAACAACAAACTCAAGATTGAAAAACACCAACAAATTCAACAACCTCAACATTGAAAAACAACAACAAACCTCAACATTGAAAAACACCAACAAATTCAACAACAACCTAAACATTGAAAAACACCAACAAATTCAACAACAACCTCAGCATTGAAAAACAACAACAACCTCAACACTGAAAAACACCAACAAATTCAACAACAACCTCAACAATGAAAAACAACAACAAACTCAACATTGAAAAACACCAACAAATTCAACAACAACCTCAACATTGAAAAACAACAACAACCTCAACATTGAAAAACACCAACAAATTCAACAATAACCTCAACATTGAAAAACAACAACAACCTCAACATTGAAAAACACCAACAAATTCAAAAACAACCTCAACATTGAAAAACACCAACAAATTCAACAACCTCAACATTGAAAAACAACAACAACCTCAACATTGAAAAACACCAACAAATTCAACAACAACCTCAACATTGAAAAACAACAACAAATTCAACAACAAACTCAAGATTGAAAAACACCAACAAATTCAACAACCTCAACATTGAAAAACAACAACAAACCTCAACATTGAAAAACACCAACAAATTCAACAACAACCTCAACATTGAACAACACCAACAAATTCAAAAACAACCTCAACATTGAAAAACAACAACAACCTCAACATTGAAAAACACCAACAAATTCAACAACAACCTCAACATTGAAAAACACCAACAAATTCAACAACAACCTCAACATTGAAAAACAACAACAACCTCAACATTGAAAAACTCCAACAAATTCAACAACAACCTCAACATTGAAAAACAACAACAACCTCAACATTGAAAAACGCCAACAAATTCAACAACAACCTCAACATTGAAAAACACCAACAAAATCAACAACAACCTCAGCATTGAAAAACAACAACAACCTCAACATTGAAAAACACCAACAAATTCAACAACAACCTCAACATTGAAAAACAACAAGAACCTCAACGTTGAAAAACAAACAAATTCAACAACACCTTCAGCATTGAAAAACACCAACAAATTCAACAACAACCTCGAAATTGAAAAACACCAACAAATTCAACAACAAACTCAACATTGAAAAAGAACAACAACCTGAACATTGAAAAACACCTACAAATTCAACAACCTCAACATTTAAAAACACCAACAAATTCAACAACAACCTCAACATTGAAAAACAACAACAATCTCAACATTGAAAAACACCAACAAATTCAATAACAACTTCAACATTGAAAAACACCAACAAATTCAACAACAGCCTCGACATTGAAAAACACCATCAAATTCATCAACAACCTCAACATTGAAAAACAACAAGAACCTGAACATTGAAAAACACCAACAAATTCAACAAAAACCTCAACATTGAAAACACCAACAAATTCAACAACAACCTCAACATTTAAAAACGCCAACAAATTCAACAACAACCTCAACATTGAAGAACACCAACAAATTCAACAACAACCTCAACATTAAAAAACAGCAACCTCTACATTGAAAAACTCCAACAAATTCAACAAAAAATTCAACATTGATAAACACCAACAAATTCAAAAACAACCTCAAAATTGAAAAACACCAACAAATTCAACAACAACTTCAACATTGAAAAACACCAACAAATTCAACAACAACCTCGACATTGAAAAACGCCATCAAATTCAACAACAACCTCAACAGTGAAAAACAACAACAACCTCAACATTGAAAAACACCAACAAATTCAAAAACAACCTCAACTTTGAAAAACACCAACAAGTTCAACAACAACCTCAACATTGAAAAACACCAACAAATTCAACAACAACCACAACAGTGAAAAACAACAACAACCTCAACATTGAAAAATACCAACAAATTCAACACCAACCTCAACATTGAAAAACACAAATTCAACAACAACCTCAATATTGAAAAATAACAACAACCTCCACATTGAAAAACACCAAACAATTCAACAACAACCTCAACACTGAAAAACACCACCAAATTCAACAACAACCTCAACATTGAAGAACACCAACAAATTCAACAACAACCTCAACATTGAAAAACAACAACAACCTCAACATTGAAAAACACCAACAAATTCAACAACAACCTCAACATTGGAAAACAAGAACAACCTCAACATTGAAAAACACCAACAAATTCAACAACAACCTCAACATTGAAAAACCACAACAAACTCAACATTGAAAAACACCCACAAATTCAACAACAACCTCAACATTGAAAAACAACAAGAATCTCAACATTGAAAAACACCAACGAATTCAACAACAACCTCAACATTGAAAAACAACAACAACCTCAACGTTGAAAAACACCAACAAATTCAACAACAACTGCAACATTGAAAAACACCAACAAATTCAACAACAACCTCGAAATTGAAAAACACCAACAAATTCAACAACAACCTCAACATTGAAAAAGAACAACAACCGCAACATTGAAAAACACAACAAATTCAACAACCACAACATTTAAAAGCAAAAAAAAATTCAACAACATCCTCAACATTGAAAAACAACAACAATCTCAACATTGGAAAACACCAACAAATTCAACAACAACCTCAACATTGAAAAACAACAACAACCTCAACATTGAAAAACACCAACAAATTCAACAACAGCCTCGACATTGAAAAACACCATCAAATTCAACAACAACCTCATAATTGAAAAGCAACAACAATCTCAACATTGAAAAACACCAACAAATTCAACAAAAACCTCAACATTGAAAACACCAACAAATTGAACAACAACCTCAACATTTAAAAACGCCAACAAATTCAACAAAAACCTCAACATTGAAGAACACCAACAAATTCAACAACAACCTCAACATTGAAAAACAACAACCTCAACATTGAAAAACACCAACAAATTCAACAAAAAATTCAACATTGAAAAACACCAACAAATTCAACAACAACCTCGACATTGAAAAACACCAACAAATTCAACAACAACCTCAACTTTGAAAAACAACAACAACCTCATCATGGAAAAACACCAACAAATTCAACAGCAACCTCAACATTGAAAAACACCAACAAGTTCATCAACAAACTCAAGATTGAAAAACATCAACAAATTCGACAACAACCTCAACATTGAAAAACAACAACAACCTCCACATTGAAAAACACCAACAAATTCAAAAACAACCTCAACATTTAAAAACACCAACAAATTCAACAACAACCTCAACATTGAAAAACAATAACAATCTCAACATTGAAAAAAACCAACAAATTCAACAACAACCTCAACATTCAAAAACAACAACAACCTCAACATTGAAAAACACCAACAAATTCAACAACAACTTCAACATTGAAAAACACCAACAAATTCAACAACAACCTCGACATTGAAAAACACCATCAAATTCAACAACAACATCAACATTGAAAAACACCAACAACCTCAAAATTGAAAAACACCAACAAATTCAACAACAACCTCAACATTTAAAAACAACAACAACCTCAACATTGAAAAACACCAACAAATTCAAAAACAACCTCAACATTGAAAAACACCAACAAATTCAACAACAACCTCAACATTGAAAAACACCAACAAACTCAACAAAAACCTCAACATTGAAAAACAACAACAACCTCAACATTGAAAAACACCAACAAATTCAACAACAACCTCAACATTGAAAAACAACAACAACCTCAACATTGAAAAACAACAACAACCTCAACTTTGAAAAACACCAACAAATTCAACAACAACCTCAACATTGAAAAACAACAACAAACTCAACATTGAAAAACACCTACAAATTCAACAACAACCTCAAGATTGAAAAACAACAACGACCCCAACATTGAAAAACACCAACAAATTCAACAATAACCTCAACATTGAAACACAACAACAACCTCAACATTGAAAAACACCAACAAATTCAACAACAACCTCAACATTGAAAAACACCAACAAATTCAACAACAACCTCAACATTGAAAAACAACAACAACCTCAACATTGAACAACACCAACAAATTCAAGAACAACCTCAACATTGAAAAACAACAACAACCTCAACATTGAAAACGACCAACAAATTCAACAACAACCTCAACATTGAAAAACAACAACAATCTCAACATTGAAAAACACCAACAAATTCAACAACAACTTCAACATTGAAAAACACCAACAAATTCAACAACAGCCTCGACATTGAAAAACTCCATCAAATTCAACAACAACTTCAACATTGAAAAACAACAACAACCTCAACATTGAAAAACACCAACAAATTCAACAAAAACCTCAACATTGAAAACACCAACAAATTCAACAACAACCTCAACATTTAAAAACGCCAACAAATTAAACAACAACCTCAACATTGAAGAACACCAACAAATTCAACAACAACCTCAACATTAAAAAACAACAACCTCTACATTTAAAAACACCAACAAATTCAACAAAAAAATTTCAACATTGAAAAACACACACAAATTCACAACAACCTCGACATTGAAAAACACCAACAAATTCAACAACAACCTCAACTTTGAAAAACAACAACAACCTCATCATGGAAAAACACCAACAAATTCAACAACTACCACAACATTGAAAAACAACAACAACCTCAAAATTGAAAAACACCAACAAATTCAACAACAACCTCAACATTTAAAAACAACAACAACCTCAACATTGAAAAACACCAACAAATTCAACAACAACCTTAACATTGAAAAACAACAACAAATTCAACAACAACCTCAACATTGAAAAACACCAACAAACTCAACAACAAACTCAACATTGAAAAACAAAAACAACCTCAACATTGAAAAACACCAACAAATTCAACAACAACCTTAACATTGAAAAACACCAACAAATTCAACAACAAACTCAACACTGAAAAACACCAACAAATTCAACAACAACCTCAACATTGAAAAACAACAACAACCTCAACATTGAAAAACAACAACAACCTCAACATAGAAAAACACAAACAAATTCAACAAAAACCTCAACATTGAAAAACACCCACAAATTCCACAACAACCTCAGCATTGAAAAACAACAACAACCTCAACATTGAAAAACACCAACAAATTCAACAACAACCTCAACTTTGAAAAACAACAACAACCTGAACATTGAAAAACACCAACAAATTCAACAACAACCTCAACATTGAAAAACACCAACAAACTCAACAAAAACCTCACATTGAAAAACAACAACAACCTCAACATTGAAAAACACCAACAAATTCAACAACAACCTGAACATTGAAAAACACCAACAAATTCAACAACAACCTCAACACTGAAAAACACCAACAAACTCAACAAAAACCTCAACATTGAAAAACAACAACAACCTCAACATTGAAAAACACCAACAAATTCAACAACAACCTCAACATTGAAAAACACCAACAAATTCAACAACAAACTCAATATTGAAAAACACCAACAAATTCAACAACCTCAACATTGAAAAACAACAACAAACCTCAACATTGAAAAACACCAACAAATTCAACAATAACCTCAACATTGAAAAACAACAACAACCTCAACATTGAAAAACACCAACAAATTCAACAACAACCTCAACATTGAAAAACACCAACAAATTCAACAACAACCTCAACATTGAAAAAGAACAACAACCTCAACATTGAAAAACTCCAACAAATTCAACAACCTCAACATTTAAAAACAAAAACAAATTCAACAACAACCTCAACATTGAAAAACAACAACAATCTCAACATTGGAAAACACCAACAAATTCAACAACAACCTCAACATTGAAAAACAACAACAACCTCAACATTGAAAAACACCAACAAATTCAACAACAACTTCAACATTGAAAAACACAAACAAATTCAACAACTGCTTCGACATTGAAAAACAACAACAACCTCAACATTGAAAAACACCAACAAATTCAACAACAACCTGAACATTGAAAAACACCAACAAATTCAACAACAACCTCAACACTGAAAAACACCAACAAACTCAACAAAAACCTCAACATTGAAAAACAACAACAACCTCAACATTGAAAAACACCAACAAATTCAACAACAACCTCAACATTGAAAAACACCAACAAATTCAACAACAAACTCAATATTGAAAAACACCAACAAATTCAACAACCTCAACATTGAAAAACAACAACAAACCTCAACATTGAAAAACACCAACAAATTCAACAACAACCTCAACATTGAAAAACACCAACAAATTCAAAAACAACCTCAACATTGAAAAACAACAACAACCTCAACATTGAAAAACACCAACAAATTCAACAACAACCTCAACATTGAAAAACACCAACAAATTCAACAACAACCTCAACATTGAAAAACAACAACAACCTCAACATTGAAAAACACCAACAAATTCAACAACAACCTCAACATTGGAAAACAACAACAACCTCAACATTGAAAAACACCAACAAATTCAACAACAACCTCAACATTGAAAAACCACAACAAACTCAACATTGAAAAACACCAACAAATTCAACAACAACCTCAACATTGAAAAACAACAAGAATCTCAACATTGAAAAACACCAACGAATTCAACAACAACCTCAACATTGAAAAACAACAACAACTTCAACATTGAAAAACACCAACAAATTCAACAACAACTTCAACATTGAAAAACACCAACAAATTCAACAACAACCTCGAAATTGAAAAACACCAACAAATTCAACAACAACCTCAACATTGAAAAAGAACAACAACCTCAACATTGAAAAACTCCAACAAATTCAACAACCTCAACATTTAAAAACAAAAACAAATTCAACAACAACCTCAACATTGAAAAACAACAACAATCTCAACATTGGAAAACACCAACAAATTCAACAACAACCTCAACATTGAAAAACAACAACAACCTCAACATTGAAAAACACCAACAAATTCAACAACAACTTCAACATTGAAAAACACAAACAAATTCAACAAAAGCTTCGACATTGAAAAACAAAATCAAATTCACCAACAACCTCAACATTGAAAAGCAACAACAACCTCAACATTGAAAAACACCAACAAATTCAACAAAAACCTCAACATTGAAAACACCAACAAATTCAACAACAACCTCAACATTTAAAAACGCCAACAAATTCAACAACAACCTCAACATTGAAGAACACCATCAAATTCAACAACAACCTCAACATTGAAAAACAACAACCTCAACATTGAAAAACACCAACAAATTCAAAAAAAATTCAACATTGAAAAACACCAACAAATTCAACAACAACCTCGACATTGAAAAACACCAACAAATTCAACAGCAACCTCAACTTTGAAAAACAACAACAACCTCATCATGGAAAAACACCAACAAATTCAACAGCAACCTCAACATTGAAAAACAACAACAAATTCAACAACAAACTCAAGATTGAAAAACACCAACAAATTCAACAACAACCTCAACATTGAAAAACAACAACAATCTCAACATTGAAAAACACCAACAAATTCAAAAACAACCTCAACATTTAAAAACACCAACAAATTCAACAACAACCTAAACATTGAAAAACAATAACAATCTCAACATTGAAAAACACCAACAAATTCAACAACAACCTGAACATTCAAAAACAACAACAACCTCAACATTGAAAAACACCAACAAATTCAACAACAACCTTAACATTGAAAAACACCAACAAATTCAACAACAAACTCAACACTGAAAAACACCAACAAATTCAACAACAACCTCAACATTGAAAAACAACAACAACCTCAACATTGAAAAACAACAACAACCTCAACATAGAAAAACACAAACAAATTCAACAAAAACCTCAACATTGAAAAACACCCACAAATTCCACAACAACCTCAGCATTGAAAAACAACAACAACCTCAACATTGAAAAACACCAACAAATTCAACAACAACCTCAACTTTGAAAAACAACAACAACCTGAACATTGAAAAACACCAACAAATTCAACAACAACCTCAACATTGAAAAACACCAACAAACTCAACAAAAACCTCAACATTGAAAAACAACAACAACCTCAACATTGAAAAACACCAACAAATTCAACAACAACCTCAACATTGAAAAACACCAACAAATTCAACAACAACCTGAACATTGAAAAACACCAACAAATTCAACAACAACCTCAACACTGAAAAACACCAACAAACTCAACAAAAACCTCAACATTGAAAAACAACAACAACCTCAACATTGAAAAACACCAACAAATTCAACAACAACCTCAACATTGAAAAACACCAACAAATTCAACAACAAACTCAATATTGAAAAACACCAACAAATTCAACAACCTCAACATTGAAAAACAACAACAAACCTCAACATTGAAAAAACACCAACAAATTCAACAACAACCTCAACATTGAAAAACACCAACAAATTCAAAAACAACCTCAACATTGAAAAACAACAACAACCTCAACATTGAAAAACACCAACAAATTCAACAACAACCTCAACATTGAAAAACACCAACAAATTCAACAACAACCTCAACATTGAAAAACAACAACAACCTCAACATTGAAAAACACCAACAAATTCAGCAACAACCTCAACATTGGAAAACAACAACAACCTCAACATTGAAAAACACCAACAAATTCAACAACAACCTCAACATTGAAAAACCACAACAAACTCAAAATTGAAAAACACCAACAAATTCAACAACAACCTCAACATTGAAAAACAACAAGAATCTCAACATTGAAAAACACCAACGAATTCAACAACAACCTCAACATTGAAAAACAACAACAACTTCAACATTGAAAAACACCAACAAATTCAACAACAACTTCAACATTGAAAAACACCAACAAATTCAACAACAACCTCGAAATTCAAAAACACCAACAAATTCAACAAGAACCTCAACATTGAAAAAGAACAACAACCTCAACATTGAAAAACACCAACAAATTCAACAACCTCAACATTTACAAACAAAAACAAATTCAACAACAACCTCAACATTGAAAAACAACAACAATCTCAACATTGGAAAACACCAACAAATTCAACAACAACCTCAACATTGAAAAACAACAACAACCTCAACATTGAAAAACACCAACAAATTCAACAACAACTTCAACATTGAAAAACACAAACAAATTCAACAACAGCCTCGACATTGAAAAACACAATCAAATTCACCAACAACCTCAGCATTGAAAAGCAACAACAACCTCAACATTGAAAAACACCAACAAATTCAACAAAAACCTCAACATTGAAAACACCAACAAATTCAACAACAACCTCAACATTTAAAAACGCCAACAAAATCAACAACAACCTCAACATTGAAGAACACCATCAAATTCAACAACAACCTCAACATTGAAAAACAACAACCTCAACATTGAAAAACACCAACAAATTCAACAAAAAATTCAACATTGAAAAACACCAACAAATTCAACAACAACCTCGACATTGAAAAACACCAACAAATTCAACAACAACCTCAACTTTGAAAAACAACAACAACCTCATCATGGAAAAACACCAACAAATTCAACAGCAACCTCAACATTGAAAAACACCAACAAATTCAACAACAAACTCAAGATTGAAAAACACCAACAAATTCAACAACAACCTCAACATTGAAAAACAACAACAATCTCAACATTGAAAAACACCAACAAATTCAAAAACAACCTCAACATTTAAAAATACCAACAAATTCAACAACAACCTCAACATTGAAAAACAATAACAATCTCAACATTGAAAAACACCAACAAATTCAACAACAACCTGAACATTCAAAAACAACAACAACCTCAACATTGAAAAACACCAACAAATTCAACAACAACCTTAACATTGAAAAACACCAACAAATTCAACAACAAACTCAACACTGAAAAACACCAACAAATTCAACAACAACCTCAACATTGAAAAACAACAACAACCTCAACATTGAAAAACAACAACAACCTCAACATAGAAAAACACAAACAAATTCAACAAAAACCTCAACATTGAAAAACACCCACAAATTCCACAACAACCTCAGCATTGAAAAACAACAGCAACCTCAACATTGAAAAACACCAACAAATTCAACAACAACCTCAACTTTGAAAAACAACAACAACCTGAACATTGAAAAACACCAACAAATTCAACAACAACCTCAACATTGAAAAACACCAACAAACTCAACAAAAACCTCAACATTGAAAAACAACAACAACCTCAACATTGAAAAACACCAACAAATTCAACAACAACCTCAACATTGAAAAACACCAACAAATTCAACAACAAACTCAAGATTGAAAAACACCAACAAATTCAACAACAACCTCTACATTTAAAAACAACAACAACCTCAACATTGAAAAACACCAACAAATTCAACAACAACCTGAACATTGAAAAACACCAACAAATTCAACAACAACCTCAACACTGAAAAACACCAACAAACTCAACAAAAACCTCAACAATTAAAAACAACAACAACCTCAACATTGAAAAACACCAACAAATTCAACAACAACTTCAACATTGAAAAACACAAACAAATTCAACAACAGCTTCGACATTGAAAAACATAATCAAATTCACCAACAACCTCAACATTGAAAAGCAACAACAACCTCAACATTGAAAAACACCAACAAATTCAACAAAAACCTCAACATTGAAAACACCAACAAATTCAACAACAACCTCAACATTTAAAAACGCCAACAAATTCAACAACAACCTCAACATTGAAGAACACCATCAAATTCAACAACAACCTCAACATTGAAAAACAACAACCTCAACATTGAAAAACAGCAACAAATTCAACAAAAAATTCAACATTGAAAAACACCAACAAATTCAACAACAACCTCGACATTGAAAAACACCAACAAATTCAACAACAACCTCAACTTTGAAAAACAACAACAACTCATCATGGAAAAACACCAACAAATTCAACAGCAACCTCAACATTGAAAAACACCAACAAATTCAACAACAAACTCAAGATTGAAAAACACCAACAAATTCAACAACAACCTCAACATTGAAAAACAACAACAATCTCAACATTGAAAAACACCAACAAATTCAAAAACAACCTCAACATTTAAAAACACCAACAAATTCAACAACAACCTCAACATTGAAAAACAATAACAATCTCAACATTGAAAAACACCAACAAATTCAACAACAACCTCAACATTCAAAAACAACAACAACCTCAACATTGAAAAACACCAACAAATTCAACAACAACCTTAACATTGAAAAACACCAACAAATTCAACAACAAACTCAACACTGAAAAACACCAACAAATTCAACAACAACCTCAACATTGAAAAACAACAACAACCTCAACATTGAAAAACAACAACAACCTCAACATAGAAAAACACAAACAAATTCAACAAAAACCTCAACATTGAAAAACACCCACAAATTCCACAACAACCTCAGCATTGAAAAACAACAACAACCTCAACATTGAAAAACACCAACAAATTCAACAACAACCTCAACTTTGAAAAACAACAACAACCTGAACATTGAAAAACACCAACAAATTCAACAACAACCTCAACATTGAAAAACACCAACAAACTCAACAAAAACCTCAACATTGAAAAACAACAACAACCTCAACATTGAAAAACACCAACAAATTCAACAACAACCTCAACATTGAAAAACACCAACAAATTCAACAACAACCTGAACATTGAAAAACACCAACAAATTCAACAACAACCTCAACACTGAAAAACACCAACAAACTCAACAAAAACCTCAACATTGAAAAACAACAACAACCTCAACATTGAAAAACACCAACAAATTCAACAACAACCTCAACATTGAAAAACACCAACAAATTCAAAAACAACCTCAACATTGAAAAACAACAACAACCTCAACATTGAAAAACACCAACAAATTCAACAACAACCTCAACATTGAAAAACACCAACAAATTTAACAACAACCTCAACATTGAAAAACAACAACAACCTCAACATTGAAAAACACCAACAAATTCAACAACAACCTCAACATTGGAAAACAACAACAACCTCAACATTGAAAAACACCAACAAATTCAACAACAACCTCAACATTGAAAAACCACAACAAACTCAAAATTGAAAAACACCAACAAATTCAACAACAACCTCAACATTGAAAAACAACAAGAATCTCAACATTGAAAAACACCAACGAATTCAACAACAACCTCAACATTGAAAAACAACAACAACTTCAACATTGAAAAACACCAACAAATTCAACAACAACTTCAACATTGAAAAACACCAACAAATTCAACAACAACCTCGAAATTGAAAAACACCAACAAATTCAACAACAACCTCAACATTGAAAAAGAACAACAACCTCAACATTGAAAACCACCAACAAATTCAACAACCTCAACATTTACAAACAAAAACAAATTCAACAACAACCTCAACATTGAAAAACAACAACAATCTCAACATTGGAAAACACCAACAAATTCAACAACAACCTCAACATTGAAAAACAACAACAACCTCAACATTGAAAAACACCAACAAATTCAACAACAACTTCAACATTGAAAAACACAAACAAATTCAACAACAGCCTCGACATTGAAAAACACAATCAAATTCACCAACAACCTCAGCATTGAAAAGCAACAACAACCTCAACATTGAAAAACACCAACAAATTCAACAAAAACCTCAACATTGAAAACACCAACAAATTCAACAACAACCTCAACATTTAAAAACGCCAACAAATTCAACAACAACCTCAACATTGAAGAACACCATCAAATTCAACAACAACCTCAACATTGAAAAACAACAACCTCAACATTGAAAAACACCAACAAATTCAACAAAAAATTCAACATTGAAAAACACCAACAAATTCAACAACAACCTCGACATTGAAAAACACCAACAAATTCAACAACAACCTCAACTTTGAAAAACAACAACAACCTCATCATGGAAAAACACCAACAAATTCAACAGCAACCTCAACATTGAAAAACACCAACAAATTCAACAACAAACTCAAGATTGAAAAACACCAACAAATTCAACAACAACCTCAACATTGAAAAACAACAACAATCTCAACATTGAAAAACACCAACAAATTCAAAAACAACCTCAACATTTAAAAACACCAAAAAATTCAACAACAACCTCAACATTGAAAAACAATAACAATCTCAACATTGAAAAACACCAACAAATTCAACAACAACCTGAACATTCAAAAACAACAACAACCTCAACATTGAAAAACACCAACAAATTCAACAACAGCCTTAACATTGAAAAACACCAACAAATTCAACAACAAACTCAACACTGAAAAACACCAACAAATTCAACAACAACCTCAACATTGAAAAACAACAACAACCTCAACATTGAAAAACAACAACAACCTCAACATAGAAAAACACAAACAAATTCAACAAAAACCTCAACATTGAAAAACACCCACAAATTCCACAACAACCTCAGCATTGAAAAACAACAACAACCTCAACATTGAAAAACACCAACAAATTCAACAACAACCTCAACTTTGAAAAACAACAACAACCTGAACATTGAAAAACACCAACAAATTCAACAACAACCTCAACATTGAAAAACACCAACAAACTCAACAAAAACCTCAACATTGAAAAACAACAACAACCTCAACATTGAAAAACACCAACAAATTCAACAACAACCTCAACATTGAAAAACACCAACAAATTCAACAACAAACTCAAGATTGAAAAACACCAACAAATTCAACAACAACCTCAACATTTAAAAACAACAACAACCTCAACATTGAAAAACACCAACAAATTCAACAACAACCTGAACATTGAAAAACACCAACAAATTCAACAACAACCTCAACACTGAAAAACACCAACAAACTCAACAAAAACCTCAACAATTAAAAACAACAACAACCTCAACATTGAAAAACACCAACAAATTCAACAACAACTTCAACATTGAAAAACACAAACAAATTCAACAACAGCTTCGACATTGAAAAACACAATCAAATTCACCAACAACCTCAACATTGAAAAGCAACAACAACCTCAACATTGAAAAACACCAACAAATTCAACAAAAACCTCAACATTGAAAACACCAACAAATTCAACAACAACCTCAACATTTAAAAACGCCAACAAATTCAACAACAACCTCAACATTGAAGAACACCATCAAATTCAACAACAACCTCAACATTGAAAAACAACAACCTCAACATTGAAAAACAGCAACAAATTCAACAAAAAATTCAACATTGAAAAACACCAACAAATTCAACAACAACCTCGACATTGAAAAACACCAACAAATTCAACAACAACCTCAACTTTGAAAAACAACAACAACTCATCATGGAAAAACACCAACAAATTCAACAGCAACCTCAACATTGAAAAACACCAACAAATTCAACAACAAACTCAAGATTGAAAAACACCAACAAATTCAACAACAACCTCAACATTGAAAAACAACAACAATCTCAACATTGAAAAACACCAACAAATTCAAAAACAACCTCAACATTTAAAAACACCAACAAATTCAACAACAACCTCAACATTGAAAAACAATAACAATCTCAACATTGAAAAACACCAACAAATTCAACAACAACCTCAACATTCAAAAACAACAACAACCTCAACATTGAAAAACACCAACAAATTCAACAACAACCTTAACATTGAAAAACACCAACAAATTCAACAACAAACTCAACACTGAAAAACACCAACAAATTCAACAACAACCACAACATTGAAAAACAACAACAACCTCAACATTGAAAAACAACAACAACCTCAACATAGAAAAACACAAACAAATTCAACAAAAACCTCAACATTGAAAAACACCCACAAATTCCACAACAACCTCAGCATTGAAAAACAACAACAACCTCAACATTGAAAAACACCAACAAATTCAACAACAACCTCAACTTTGAAAAACAACAACAACCTGAACATTGAAAAACTCCAACAAATTCAACAACAACCTCAACATTGAAAAACACCAACAAACTCAACAAAAACCTCAACATTGAAAAACAACAACAACCTCAACATTGAAAAACACCAACAAATTCAACAACAACCTCAACATTGAAAAACACCAACAAATTCAACAACAACCTGAACATTGAAAAACACCAACAAATTCAACAACAACCTCAACACTGAAAAACACCAACAAACTCAACAAAAACCTCAACATTGAAAAACAACAACAACCTCAACATTGAAAAACACCAACAAATTCAACAACAACCTCAACATTGAAAAACACCAACAAATTCAACAACAAACTCAATATTGAAAAACACCAACAAATTCAACAACCTCAACATTGAAAAACAACAACAAACCTCAACATTGAAAAACACCAACAAATTCAACAACAACCTCAACATTGAAAAACACCAACAAATTCAAAAACAACCTCAACATTGAAAAACAACAACAACCTCAACATTGAAAAACACCAACAAATTCAACAACAACCTCAACATTGAAAAACCACAACAAACTCAACATTGAAAAACACCAACAAATTCAACAACAACCTCAACATTGAAAAACAACAAGAATCTCAACATTGAAAAACACCAACGAATTCAACAACAACCTCAACATTGAAAAACAACAACAACTTCAACATTGAAAAACACCAACAAATTCAACAACAACTTCAACATTGAAAAACACCAACAAATTCAACAACAACCTCGAAATTGAAAAACACCAACAAATTCAACAACAACCTCAACATTGAAAAAGAACAACAACCTCAACATTGAAAAACACCAACAAATTCAACAACCTCAACATTTAAAAACAAAAACAAATTCAACAACAACCTCAACATTGAAAAACAACAACAATCTCAACACTGGAAAACAGCAACAAATTCAACAACAACCTCAACATTGAAAAACAACAACAACCTCAACATTGAAAAACACCAACAAATTCAACAACAACTTCCATATTGAAAAACACAAACAAATTCAACAACAGCCTCGACATTGAAAAACACAATCAAATTCACCAACAACCTCAACATTGAAAAGCAACAACAACCTCAACATTGAAAAACACCAACAAATTCAACAAAAACCTCAACATTGAAAACACCAACAAATTCAACAACAACCTCAACATTTAAAAACGCCAACAAATTCAACAACAACCTCAACATTGAAGAACACCATCAAATTCAACAACAACCTCAACATTGAAAAACAACAACCTCAACATTGAAAAACACCAACAAATTCAACAAAAAATTCAACATTGAAAAACACCAACAAATTCAACAACAACCTCGACATTGAAAAACACCAACAAATTCAACAACAACCTCAACTTTGAAAAACAACAACAACCTCATCATGGAAAAACACCAACAAATTCAACAGCAACCTCAACATTGAAAAACAACAACAAATTCAACAACAAACTCAAGATTGAAAAACACCAACAAATTCAACAACAACCTCAACATTGAAAAACAACAACAATCTCAACATTGAAAAACAACAACAAATTCAAAAACAACCTCAACATTTAAAAACACCAACAAATTCAACAACAACCTCAACATTGAAAAACAATAACAATCTCAACATTGAAAAACACCAACAAATTCAACAACAACCTCAACATTCAAAAACAACAACAACCTCAACATTGAAAAACACCAACAAATTCAACAACAACCTTAACATTGAAAAACACCAACAAATTCAACAACAAACTCAACACTGAAAAACACCAACAAATTCAACAACAACCTCAACATTGAAAAACAACAACAACCTCAACATTGAAAAACAACAACAACCTCAACATAGAAAAACACAAACAAATTCAACAAAAACCTCAACATTGAAAAACACCCACAAATTCCACAACAACCTCAGCATTGAAAAACAACAACAACCTCAACATTGAAAAACACCAACAAATTCAACAACAACCTCAACTTTGAAAAACAACAACAACCTGAACATTGAAAAACACCAACAAATTCAACAACAACCTCAACATTGAAAAACACCAACAAACTCAACAAAAACCTCAACATTGAAAAACAACAACAACCTCAACATTGAAAAACACCAACAAATTCAACAACAACCTCAACATTGAAAAACACCAACAAATTCAACAACAAACTCAAGATTGAAAAACACCAACAAATTCAACAACAACCTCAACATTTAAAAACAACAACAACCTCAACATTGAAAAACACCAACAAATTCAACAACAACCTGAACATTGAAAAACACCAACAAATTCAACAACAACCTCAACACTGAAAAACACCAACAAACTCAACAAAAACCTCAACAATTAAAAACAACAACAACCTCAACATTGAAAAACACCAACAAATTCAACAACAACCTCAACATTGAAAAACACCAACAAATTCAACAACAAACTCAATATTGAAAAACACCAACAAATTCAACAACCTCAACATTGAAAAACAACAACAAACCTCAACATTGAAAAACACCAACAAATTCAACAACAACCTCAACATTGAAAAACACCAACAAATTCAAAAACAACCTCAACATTGAAAAACAACAACAACCTCAACATTGAAAAACACCAACAAATTCAACAACAACCTCAACATTGAAAAACACCAACAAATTCAACAACAACCTCAACATTGAAAAACAACAACAACCTCAACATTGAAAAACACCAACAAATTCAACAACAACCTCAACATTGGAAAACAACAACAACCTCAACATTGAAAAACACCAACAAATTCAACAACAACCTCAACATTGAA
The DNA here is from genome assembly GCA_026770705.1 of Isurus oxyrinchus. NCBI lineage: Eukaryota > Metazoa > Chordata > Chondrichthyes > Lamniformes > Lamnidae > Isurus > Isurus oxyrinchus. Next base: position 133,402 of record JANJGN010000097.1, read on the forward strand.
AAACCACAACAAACTCAACATTGAAAAACACCAACAAATTCAACAACAACCTCAACATTGAAAAACAACAAGAATCTCAACATTGAAAAACACCAACGAATTCAACAACAACCTCAACATTGAAAAACAACAAGAACCTCAACATTGAAAAACACCAACAAATTCAACAACAACTTCAACATTGAAAAACACCAACAAATTCAACAACAACCTCGAAATTGAAAAACACCAACAAATTCAACAACAACCTCAACATTGAAAAAGAACAATAACCTCAACATTGAAAAACACCAACAAATTCAACAACCTCAACATTTAAAAACAAAAACAAATTCAACAACAACCTCAACATTGAAAAACAACAACAATCTCAACATTGGAAAACACCAACAAATTCAACAACAACCTCAACATTGAAAAACAACAACAACCTCAACATTGAAAAGCACCAACAAATTCAACAACAACTTCAACATTGAAAAACACAAACAAATTCAACAACAGCCTCGACATTGAAAAACACAATCAAATTCACCAACAACCTCAACATTGAAAAGCAACAACAACCTCAACATTTAAAAACGCCAACAAATTCAACAACAACCTCAACATTGAAGAACACCATCAAATTCAACAACAACCTCAACATTGAAAAACAACAACCTCAACATTGAAAAACACCAACAAATTCAACAAAAAATTCAACATTGAAAAACACCAACAAATTCAACAACAACCTCGACATTGAAAAACACCAACAAATTCAACAACAACCTCAACTTTGAAAAACAACAACAACCTCATCATGGAAAAACACCAACAAATTCAACAGCAACCTCAACATTGAAAAACACCAACAAATTCAACAACAAACTCAAGATTGAAAAACACCAACAAATTCAACAACAACCTCAACATTGAAAAACAACAACAATCTCAACATTGAAAAACACCAACAAATTCAAAAACAACCTCAACATTTAAAAACACCAACAAATTCAACAACAACCTCAACATTGAAAAACAATAACAATCTCAACATTGAAAAACACCAACAAATTCAACAACAACCTCAACATTCAAAAACAACAACAACCTCAACATTGAAAAACACCAACAAATTCAACAACAACTTCAACATTGAAAAACACCAACAAATTCAACAACAAACTCGACATTGAAAAACACCATCAAATTCAACAACAACATCAACATTGAAAAACACCAACAACCTCAAAATTGAAAAACACCAACAAATTCAACAACAACCTCAACATTTAAAAACAACAACAACCTCAACATTGAAAAACACCAACAAATTCAACAACAACCACAACATTGAAAAACACCAACAAATTCAACAACAACCTCAACATTGAAAAACACCAACAAACTCAACAAAAACCTCAACATTGAAAAACAACAACAACCTCAACATTGAAAAACACCAACAAATTCAACAACAAGCTCAACATTGAAAAACACCAACAAATTCAACAACAATCTCAAGATTGAAAAAAACCAACAAATTCAACAACCTCAACATTGAAAAACAACAACAAACCTCAACATTGAAAAACAACAACAAATTCAACAACAACCTCAACATTGAAAAACAACAACAAATTCAAAAACAACCTCAACATTGAAAAACAACAACAACCTCAACATTGAAAAACACCAACAAATTCAACAACAACCTCAACATTGAAAAACAACAACAACCCCAACATTGAAAAACACCAACAAATTCAACAATAACCTCAACATTGAAAAACAACAACAACCTCAACATTGAAAAACACCAACAAATTCAACAACAACCTCAACATTTAAAAACAACAACAACCTCAACATTGAAAAACACCAACAAATTCAACAACAACCTCAACATTGAAAAACAACAACAAATTCAACAACAACCTCAACATTGAAAAACAAAAACAACCTCAACATTGCAAAACACCAACAAATTCAACAACAACCTCAACATTGAAAAACACCGACAAATTCAACAACAAACTCAACATTGAAAAACACCAACAAATTCAACAACAACCTCAACATTGAAAAACAACAACAACCTCAACATTGAAAAACAACAACAACCTCAACATAGAAAAACACAAACAAATTCAACAAAAACCTCAACATTAAAAAACAGCCACAAATTCAACAACAACCTCAGCATTGAAAAACAACAACAACCTCAACATTGAAAAACACCAACAAATTCAACAACAACCTCAACTTTGAAAAACAACAACAACCTCAACATTGAAAAACACCAACAAATTCAACAACAACCTCAACATTTAAAAACAACAACAACCTCAACATTGAAAAACAACAACAAATTCAACAACAACCTGAACATTGAAAAACACCAACAAATTCAACAACAACCTCAACATTGAAAAACACCAACAAACTCAACAAAAACCTCAACATTGAAAAACAACAACAACCTCAACATTGAAAAACACCAACAAATTCAACAACAACCTCAACATTGAAAAACACCAACAAATTCAACAACAAACTCAAGATTGAAAAACACCAACAAATTCAACAACAACCTCAACATTTAAAAACAACAACAACCTCAACATTGAAAAACACCAACAAATTCAACAACAACCTCAACATTGAAAAACACCAACAAATTCAACAACAACCTCAACATTGAAAAACACCAACACACTCAACAAAAACCTCAACATTGAAAAAGAACAACAACCTCAACATTGAAAAACACCAACAAATTCAACAACAACCTCAACATTGAAAAACACCAACAAATTCAACAACAAACGCAAGATTGAAAAACACCAACAAATTCAACAACCTCAACATTGAAAAACAACAACAAACCTCAACATTGAAAAACACCAACAAATTCAACAACAACCTCAACATTGAAAAACGCCAACAAATTCAAAAACAACCTCAACATTGAAAAACAACAACAACCTCAACATTGAAAAACACCAACAAATTCAACAACAACTTCAACATTGAAAAACACCAACAAATTCAACAACAGCCTCGACATTGAAAAGCACCATCAAATTCAACAACAATCTCAACATTGAAAAACACCAACAAATTCAACAACAACTTCAACATTGAAAAACACCAACAAATTCAACAACAACTTCGACATTGAAAAACACCATCAAATTCAACAACAACATCAACATTGAAAAACACCAACAACCTCAAAATTGAAAAACACCAACAAATTCAACAACAACCTCAACATTTAAAAACAACAACAACCTCAACATTGAAAAACACCAACAAATTCAACAACAACCTCAACATTGAAAAACACCAACAAATTCAACAACAACCTCAACATTGAAAAACACCAACAAACTCAACAAAAACCTCAACATTGAAAAACAACAACAACCTCAACATTGAAAAACACCAACAAATTCAACAACAACCTCAACATTGAAAAACACCAACAAATTCAACAACAAACTCAAGATTGAAAAAAACCAATAAATTCAACAACCTCAACATTGAAAAACAACAACAAACCTCAACATTGAAAAACACCAACAAATTCAACAACAACCTCAACATTGAAAAACAACAACAAATTCAAAAACAACCTCAACATTGAAAAACAACAACAACCTCAACATTGAAAAACACCAACAAATTCAACAACAACCTCAACATTGAAAAACAACAACAAACTCAACATTGAAAAACACCTACAAATTCAACAACAACCTCAAGATTGAAAAACAACAACAACCCCAACATTGAAAAACACCAACAAATTCAACAATAACCTCAACATTGAAAAACAACAACAACCTCAACATTGAAAAACACCAACAAATTCAACAACAACCTCAACATTGAAAAACAGCAACAAATTCAACAACAACCTCAACATTGAAAAACAACAACAACCTCAACATTGAACAACACCAACAAATTCAAGAACAACCTCAACATTGAAAAACAACAACAACCTCAACATTGAAAACCACCAACAAATTCAACAACAACCTCAGCATTGAAAACCAACAACAATCTCAACATTGAAAAACACCAACAAATTCAACAACAACCTCAACATTGCAAAACACCAACAAATTCAACAACAACCTCAACATTGAAAAACACCGACAAATTCAACAACAAACTCAACATTTAAAAACACCAACAAATTCAAAAACAACCTCAACATTGAAAAACAACAACAACCTCAACATTGAAAAACAACAACAACCTCAACATAGAAAAACACAAACAAATTCAACAAAAACCTCAACATTAAAAAACAGCCACAAATTCAACAACAACCTCAGCATTGAAAAACAACAACAACCTCAACATTGAAAAACACCAACAAATTCAACAACAACCTCAACTTTGAAAAACAACAACAACCTCAACATTGAAAAACACCAACAAATTCAACAACAACCTCAACATTTAAAAACAACAACAACCTCAACATTGAAAAACAACAACAAATTCAACAACAACCTGAACATTGAAAAACACCAACAAATTCAACAACAACCTCAACATTGAAAAACACCAACAAACTCAACAAAAACCTCAACATTGAAAAACAACAACAACCTCAACATTGAAAAACACCAACAAATTCAACAACAACCTCAACATTGAAAAACACCAACAAATTCAACAACAAACTCAAGATTGAAAAACACCAACAAATTCAACAACAACCTCAACATTTAAAAACAACAACAACCTCAACATTGAAAAACACCAACAAATTCAACAACAACCTCAACATTGAAAAACACCAACAAATTCAACAACAACCTCAACATTGAAAAACACCAACACACTCAACAAAAACCTCAACATTGAAAAAGAACAACAACCTCAACATTGAAAAACACCAACAAATTCAACAACAACCTCAACATTGAAAAACACCAACAAATTCAACAACAAACGCAAGATTGAAAAACACCAACAAATTCAACAACCTCAACATTGAAAAACAACAACAAACCTCAACATTGAAAAACACCAACAAATTCAACAAGAACCTCAACAATGAAAAACGCCAACAAATTCAAAAACAACCTCAACATTGAAAAACAACAACAACCTCAACATTGAAAAACACCAACAAATTCAACAACAACTTCAACATTGAAAAACACCAACAAATTCAACAACAGCCTCGACATTGAAAAGCACCATCAAATTCAACAACAATCTCAACATTGAAAAACACCAACAAATTCAACAACAACTTCAACATTGAAAAACACCAACAAATTCAACAACAACTTCGACATTGAAAAACACCATCAAATTCAACAACAACATCAACATTGAAAAACACCAACAACCTCAAAATTGAAAAACACCAACAAATTCAACAACAACCTCAACATTTAAAAACAACAACAACCTCAACATTGAAAAACACCAACAAATTCAACAACAACCTCAACATTGAAAAACACCAACAAATTCAACAACAACCTCAACATTGAAAAACACCAACAAACTCAACAAAAACCTCAACATTGAAAAACAACAACAACCTCAACATTGAAAAACACCAACAAATTCAACAACAACCTCAACATTGAAAAACACCAACAAATTCAACAACAAACTCAAGATTGAAAAAAACCAATAAATTCAACAACCACAACATTGAAAAACAACAAAAAACCTCAACATTGAAAAACACCAACAAATTCAACAACAACCTCAACATTGAAAAACAACAACAAATTCAAAAACAACCTCAACATTGAAAAACAACAACAACCTCAACATTGAAAAACACCAACAAATTCAACAACAACCTCAACATTGAAAAACAACAACAAACTCAACATTGAAAAACACCTACAAATTCAACAACAACCTCAAGATTGAAAAACAACAACAACCCCAACATTGAAAAACACCAACAAATTCAACTATAACCTCAACATTGAAAAAAAAAACAAAATCAACATTGAAAAACACCAACAAATTCAACAACAACCTCAACATTGAAAAACAGCAACAAATTCAACAACAACCTCAACATTGAAAAACAACAACAACCTCAACATTGAACAACACCAACAAATTCAAGAACAACCTCAACATTGAAAAACAACAACAACCTCAACATTGAAAACCACCAACAAATTCAACAACAACCTCAGCATTGAAAACCAACAACAATCTCAACATTGAAAAACACCAACAAATTCAACAACAACTTCAACATTGAAAAACACCAACAAATTCAACAACAGCCTCGACATTGAAAAACTCCATCAAATTCAATAACAACTTCAACATTGAAAAACAACAACAACCTCAACATTGAAAAACACCAACAAATTCAACAAAAACCTCAACATTGAAAACACCAACAAATTCAACAACAACCTCAACATTTAAAAACGCCAACAAATTCAACAACAACCTCAACATTGAAGAACACCAACAAATTCAACAACAACCTCAACATTGAAAAACACCAACAAACTCAACAAAAACCTCAACATTGAAAAACAACAACAACCTCAACATTGAAAAACACCAACAAATTCAACAACAACCTCAACATTGAAAAACACCAACAAATTCAACAACAAACTCAAGATTGAAAAACACCAACAAATTCAACAACAACCTCAACATTTAAAAACAACAACAACCTCAACATTGAAAAACACCAACAAATTCAACAACAACCTGAACATTGAAAAACACCAACAAATTCAACAACAACCTCAACACTGAAAAACACCAACAAACTCAACAAAAACCTCAACAATTAAAAACAACAACAACCTCAACATTGAAAAACACCAACAAATTCAACAACAACTTCAACATTGAAAAACACAAACAAATTCAACAACAGCTTCGACATTGAAAAACACAATCAAATTCACCAACAACCTCAACATTGAAAAGCAACAACAACCTCAACATTGAAAAACACCAACAAATTCAACAAAAACCTCAACATTGAAAACACCAACAAATTCAACAACAACCTCAACATTTAAAAACGCCAACAAATTCAACAACAACCTCAACATTGAAGAACACCATCAAATTCAACAACAACCTCAACAATGAAAAACAACAACCTCAACATTGAAAAACACCAACAAATTCAACAAAAAATTCAACATTGAAAAACACCAACAAATTCAACAACAACCTCGACATTGAAAAACACCAACAAATTCAACAACAACCTCAACTTTGAAAAACAACAACAACTCATCATGGAAAAACACCAACAAATTCAACAGCAACCTCAACATTGAAAAACACCAACAAATTCAACAACAAACTCAAGATTGAAAAACACCAACAAATTCAACAACAACCTCAACATTGAAAAACAACAACAATCTCAACATTGAAAAACACCAACAAATTCAAAAACAACCTCAACATTTAAAAACACCAACAAATTCAACAACAACCTCAACATTGAAAAACAATAACAATCTCAACATTGAAAAACACCAACAAATTCAACAACAACCTCAACATTCAAAAACAACAACAACCTCAACATTGAAAAACACCAACAAATTCAACAACAACCTTAACATTGAAAAACACCAACAAATTCAACAACAAACTCAACACTGAAAAACACCAACAAATTCAACAACAACCACAACATTGAAAAACAACAACAACCTCAACATTGAAAAACAACAACAACCTCAACATAGAAAAACACAAACAAATTCAACAAAAACCTCAACATTGAAAAACACCCACAAATTCCACAACAACCTCAGCATTGAAAAACAACAACAACCTCAACATTGAAAAACACCAACAAATTCAACAACAACCTCAACTTTGAAAAACAACAACAACCTGAACATTGAAAAACTCCAACAAATTCAACAACAACCTCAACATTGAAAAACACCAACAAACTCAACAAAAACCTCAACATTGAAAAACAACAACAACCTCAACATTGAAAAACACCAACAAATTCAACAACAACCTCAACATTGAAAAACACCAACAAATTCAACAACAACCTGAACATTGAAAAACACCAACAAATTCAACAACAACCTCAACACTGAAAAACACCAACAAACTCAACAAAAACCTCAACATTGAAAAACAACAACAACCTCAACATTGAAAAACACCAACAAATTCAACAACAACCTCAACATTGAAAAACACCAACAAATTCAACAACAAACTCAATATTGAAAAACACCAACAAATTCAACAACCTCAACATTGAAAAACAACAACAAACCTCAACATTGAAAAACACCAACAAATTCAACAACAACCTCAACATTGAAAAACACCAACAAATTCAAAAACAACCTCAACATTGAAAAACAACAACAACCTCAACATTGAAAAACACCAACAAATTCAACAACAACCTGAACATTGAAAAACACCAACAAATTCAACAACAACCTCAACATTGAAAAACAACAACAACCTCAACATTGAAAAACACCAACAAATTCAACAACAACCTCAACATTGGAAAACAACAACAACCTCAACATTGAAAAACACCAACAAATTCAACAACAACCTCAACTTTGAAAAACCACAACAAACTCAACATTGAAAAACACCAACAAATTCAACAACAACCTCAACATTGAAAAACAACAAGAATCTCAACATTGAAAAACACCAACGAATTCAACAACAACCTCAACATTGAAAAACAACAACAACTTCAACATTGAAAAACACCAACAAATTCAACAACAACTTCAACATTGAAAAACACCAACAAATTCAACAACAACCTCGAAATTGAAAAACACCAACAAATTCAACAACAACCTCAACATTGAAAAAGAACAACAACCTCAACATTGAAAAACACCAACAAATTCAACAACCTCAACATTTAAAAACAAAAACAAATTCAACAACAACCTCAACATTGAAAAACAACAACAATCTCAACATTGGAAAACAGCAACAAATTCAACAACAACCTCAACATTGAAAAACAACAACAACCTCAACATTGAAAAACACCAACAAATTCAACAACAACTTCCATATTGAAAAACACAAACAAATTCAACAACAGCCTCGACATTGAAAAACACAATCAAATTCACCAACAACCTCAACATTGAAAAGCAACAACAACCTCAACATTGAAAAACACCAACAAATTCAACAAAAACCTCAACATTGAAAACACCAACAAATTCAACAACAACCTCAACATTTAAAAACGCCAACAAATTCAACAACAACCTCAACATTGAAGAACACCATCAAATTCAACAACAACCTCAACATTGAAAAACAACAACCTCAACATTGAAAAACACCAACAAATTCAACAAAAAATTCAACATTGAAAAACACCAACAAATTCAACAACAACCTCGACATTGAAAAACACCAACAAATTCAACAACAACCTCAACTTTGAAAAACAACAACAACCTCATCATGGAAAAACACCAACAAATTCAACAGCAACCTCAACATTGAAAAACAACAACAAATTCAACAACAAACTCAAGATTGAAAAACACCAACAAATTCAACAACAACCTCAACATTGAAAAACAACAACAATCTCAACATTGAAAAACAACAACAAATTCAAAAACAACCTCAACATTTAAAAACACCAACAAATTCAACAACAACCTCAACATTGAAAAACAATAACAATCTCAACATTGAAAAACACCAACAAATTCAACAACAACCTCAACATTCAAAAACAACAACAACCTCAACATTGAAAAACACCAACAAATTCAACAACAACCTTAACATTGAAAAACACCAACAAATTCAACAACAAACTCAACACTGAAAAACACCAACAAATTCAACAACAACCTCAACATTGAAAAACAACAACAACCTCAACATTGAAAAACAACAACAACCTCAACATAGAAAAACACAAACAAATTCAACAAAAACCTCAACATTGAAAAACACCCACAAATTCCACAACAACCTCAGCATTGAAAAACAACAACAACCTCAACATTGAAAAACACCAACAAATTCAACAACAACCTCAACTTTGAAAAACAACAACAACCTGAACATTGAAAAACACCAACAAATTCAACAACAACCTCAACATTGAAAAACACCAACAAACTCAACAAAAACCTCAACATTGAAAAACAACAACAACCTCAACATTGAAAAACACCAACAAATTCAACAACAACCTCAACATTGAAAAACACCAACAAATTCAACAACAAACTCAAGATTGAAAAACACCAACAAATTCAACAACAACCTCAACATTTAAAAACAACAACAACCTCAACATTGAAAAACACCAACAAATTCAACAACAACCTGAACATTGAAAAACACCAACAAATTCAACAACAACCTCAACACTGAAAAACACCAACAAACTCAACAAAAACCTCAACAATTAAAAACAACAACAACCTCAACATTGAAAAACACCAACAAATTCAACAACAACCTCAACATTGAAAAACACCAACAAATTCAACAACAAACTCAATATTGAAAAACACCAACAAATTCAACAACCTCAACATTGAAAAACAACAACAAACCTCAACATTGAAAAACACCAACAAATTCAACAACAACCTCAACATTGAAAAACACCAACAAATTCAAAAACAACCTCAACATTGAAAAACAACAACAACCTCAACATTGAAAAACACCAACAAATTCAACAACAACCTCAACATTGAAAAACACCAACAAATTCAACAACAACCTCAACATTGAAAAACAACAACAACCTCAACATTGAAAAACACCAACAAATTCAACAACAACCTCAACATTGGAAAACAACAACAACCTCAACATTGAAAAACACCAACAAATTCAACAACAACCTCAACATTGAAAAACCACAACAAACTCAACATTGAAAAACACCAACAAATTCAACAACAACCTCAACATTGAAAAACAACAAGAATCTCAACATTGAAAAACACCAACGAATTCAACAACAACCGCAACATTGAAAAACAACAAGAACCTCAACATTGAAAAACACCAACAAATTCAACAACAACTTCAACATTGAAAAACACCAACAAATTCAACAACAACCTCGAAATTGAAAAACACCAACAAATTCAACAACAACCTCAACATTGAAAAAGAACAATAACCTCAACATTGAAAAACACCAACAAATTCAACAACCTCAACATTTAAAAACAAAAACAAATTCAACAACAACCTCAACATTGAAAAACAACAACAATCTCAACATTGGAAAACACCAACAAATTCAACAACAACCTCAACATTGAAAAACAACAACAACCTCAACATTGAAAAGCACCAACAAATTCAACAACAACTTCAACATTGAAAAACACAAACAAATTCAACAACAGCCTCGACATTGAAAAACACAATCAAATTCACCAACAACCTCAACATTGAAAAGCAACAACAACCTCAACATTTAAAAACGCCAACAAATTCAACAACAACCTCAACATTGAAGAACACCATCAAATTCAACAACAACCTCAACATTGAAAAACAACAACCTCAACATTGAAAAACACCAACAAATTCAACAAAAAATTCAACATTGAAAAACACCAACAAATTCAACAACAACCTCGACATTGAAAAACACCAACAAATTCAACAACAACCTCAACTTTGAAAAACAACAACAACCTCATCATGGAAAAACACCAACAAATTCAACAGCAACCTCAACATTGAAAAACACCAACAAATTCAACAACAAACTCAAGATTGAAAAACACCAACAAATTCAACAACAACCTCAACATTGAAAAACAACAACAATCTCAACATTGAAAAACACCAACAAATTCAAAAACAACCTCAACATTTAAAAACACCAACAAATTCAACAACAACCTCAACATTGAAAAACAATAACAATCTCAACATTGAAAAACACCAACAAATTCAACAACAACCTCAACATTCAAAAACAACAATAACCTCAACATTGAAAAACACCAACAAATTCAACAACAACTTCAACATTGAAAAACACCAACAAATTCAACAACAAACTCGACATTGAAAAACACCATCAAATTCAACAACAACATCAACATTGAAAAACACCAACAACCTCAAAATTGAAAAACACCAACAAATTCAACAACAACCTCAACATTTAAAAACAACAACAACCTCAACATTGAAAAACACCAACAAATTCAACAACAACCACAACATTGAAAAACACCAACAAATTCAACAACAACCTCAACATTGAAAAACACCAACAAACTCAACAAAAACCTCAACATTGAAAAACAACAACAACCTCAACATTGAAAAACACCAACAAATTCAACAACAAGCTCAACATTGAAAAACACCAACAAATTCAACAACAATCTCAAGATTGAAAAAAACCAACAAATTCAACAACCTCAACATTGAAAAACAACAACAAACCTCAACATTGAAAAACAACAACAAATTCAACAACAACCTCAACATTGAAAAACAACAACAAATTCAAAAACAACCTCAACATTGAAAAACAACAACAACCTCAACATTGAAAAACACCAACAAATTCAACAACAACCTCAACATTGAAAAACAACAACAACCCCAACATTGAAAAACACCAACAAATTCAACAATAACCTCAACATTGAAAAACAACAACAACCTCAACATTGAAAAACACCAACAAATTCAACAACAACCTCAACATTTAAAAACAACAACAACCTCAACATTGAAAAACACCAACAAATTCAACAACAACCTCAACATTGAAAAACAACAACAAATTCAACAACAACCTCAACATTGAAAAACAAAAACAACCTCAACATTGCAAAACACCAACAAATTCAACAACAACCTCAACATTGAAAAACACCGACAAATTCAACAACAAACTCAACATTGAAAAACACCAACAAATTCAACAACAACCTCAACATTGAAAAACAACAACAACCTCAACATTGAAAAACAACAACAACCTCAACATAGAAAAACACAAACAAATTCAACAAAAACCTCAACATTAAAAAACAGCCACAAATTCAACAACAACCTCAGCATTGAAAAACAACAACAACCTCAACATTGAAAAACACCAACAAATTCAACAACAACCTCAACTTTGAAAAACAACAACAACCTCAACATTGAAAAACACCAACAAATTCAACAACAACCTCAACATTTAAAAACAACAACAACCTCAACATTGAAAAACAACAACAAATTCAACAACAACCTGAACATTGAAAAACACCAACAAATTCAACAACAACCTCAACATTGAAAAACACCAACAAACTCAACAAAAACCTCAACATTGAAAAACAACAACAACCTCAACATTGAAAAACACCAACAAATTCAACAACAACCTCAACATTGAAAAACACCAACAAATTCAACAACAAACTCAAGATTGAAAAACACCAACAAATTCAACAACAACCTCAACATTTAAAAACAACAACAACCTCAACATTGAAAAACACCAACAAATTCAACAACAACCTCAACATTGAAAAACACCAACAAATTCAACAACAACCTCAACATTGAAAAACACCAACACACTCAACAAAAACCTCAACATTGAAAAAGAACAACAACCTCAACATTGAAAAACACCAACAAATTCAACAACAACCTCAACATTGAAAAACACCAACAAATTCAACAACAAACGCAAGATTGAAAAACACCAACAAATTCAACAACCTCAACATTGAAAAACAACAACAAACCTCAACATTGAAAAACACCAACAAATTCAACAACAACCTCAACATTGAAAAACGCCAACAAATTCAAAAACAACCTCAACATTGAAAAACAACAACAACCTCAACATTGAAAAACACCAACAAATTCAACAACAACTTCAACATTGAAAAACACCAACAAATTCAACAACAGCCTCGACATTGAAAAGCACCATCAAATTCAACAACAATCTCAACATTGAAAAACACCAACAAATTCAACAACAACTTCAACATTGAAAAACACCAACAAATTCAACAACAACTTCGACATTGAAAAACACCATCAAATTCAACAACAACATCAACATTGAAAAACACCAACAACCTCAAAATTGAAAAACACCAACAAATTCAACAACAACCTCAACATTTAAAAACAACAACAACCTCAACATTGAAAAACACCAACAAATTCAACAACAACCTCAACATTGAAAAACACCAACAAACTCAACAAAAACCTCAACATTGAAAAACAACAACAACCTCAACATTGAAAAACACCAACAAATTCAACAACAACCTCAACATTGAAAAACACCAACAAATTCAACAACAAACTCAAGATTGAAAAAAACCAATAAATTCAACAACCTCAACATTGAAAAACAACAACAAACCTCAACATTGAAAAACACCAACAAATTCAACAACAACCTCAACATTGAAAAACAACAACAAATTCAAAAACAACCTCAACATTGAAAAACAACAACAACCTCAACATTGAAAAACACCAACAAATTCAACAACAACCTCAACATTGAAAAACAACAACAAACTCAACATTGAAAAACACCTACAAATTCAACAACAACCTCAAGATTGAAAAACAACAACAACCCCAACATTGAAAAACACCAACAAATTCAACAATAACCTCAACATTGAAAAACAACAACAACCTCAACATTGAAAAACACCAACAAATTCAACAACAACCTCAACATTGAAAAACAGCAACAAATTCAACAACAACCTCAACATTGAAAAACAACAACAACCTCAACATTGAACAACACCAACAAATTCAAGAACAACCTCAACATTGAAAAACAACAACAACCTCAACATTGAAAACCACCAACAAATTCAACAACAACCTCAGCATTGAAAACCAACAACAATCTCAACATTGAAAAACACCAACAAATTCAACAACAACCTCAACATTGCAAAACACCAACAAATTCAACAACAACCTCAACATTGAAAAACACCGACAAATTCAACAACAAACTCAACATTGAAAAACACCAACAAATTCAACAACAACCTCAACATTGAAAAACAACAACAACCTCAACATTGAAAAACAACAACAACCTCAACATAGAAAAACACAAACAAATTCAACAAAAACCTCAACATTAAAAAACAGCCACAAATTCAACAACAACCTCAGCATTGAAAAACAACAACAACCTCAACATTGAAAAACACCAACAAATTCAACAACAACCTCAACTTTGAAAAACAACAACAACCTCAACATTGAAAAACACCAACAAATTCAACAACAACCTCAACATTTAAAAACAACAACAACCTCAACATTGAAAAACAACAACAAATTCAACAACAACCTGAACATTGAAAAACACCAACAAATTCAACAACAACCTCAACATTGAAAAACACCAACAAACTCAACAAAAACCTCAACATTGAAAAACAACAACAACCTCAACATTGAAAAACACCAACAAATTCAACAACAACCTCAACATTGAAAAACACCAACAAATTCAACAACAAACTCAAGATTGAAAAACACCAACAAATTCAACAACAACCTCAACATTTAAAAACAACAACAACCTCAACATTGAAAAACACCAACAAATTCAACAACAACCTCAACATTGAAAAACACCAACAAATTCAACAAAAACCTCAACATTGAAAAACACCAACACACTCAACAAAAACCTCAACATTGAAAAAGAACAACAACCTCAACATTGAAAAACACCAACAAATTCAACAACAACCTCAACATTGAAAAACACCAACAAATTCAACAACAAACGCAAGATTGAAAAACACCAACAAATTCAACAACCTCAACATTGAAAAACAACAACAAACCTCAACATTGAAAAACACCAACAAATTCAACAAGAACCTCAACATTGAAAAACGCCAACAAATTCAAAAACAACCTCAACATTGAAAAACAACAACAACCTCAACATTGAAAAACACCAACAAATTCAACAACAACTTCAACATTGAAAAACACCAACAAATTCAACAACAGCCTCGACATTGAAAAGCACCATCAAATTCAACAACAATCTCAACATTGAAAAACACCAACAAATTCAACAACAACTTCAACATTGAAAAACACCAACAAATTCAACAACAACTTCGACATTGAAAAACACCATCAAATTCAACAACAACATCAACATTGAAAAACACCAACAACCTCAAAATTGAAAAACACCAACAAATTCAACAACAACCTCAACATTTAAAAACAACAACAACCTCAACATTGAAAAACACCAACAAATTCAACAACAACCTCAACATTGAAAAACACCAACAAATTCAACAACAACCTCAACATTGAAAAACACCAACAAACTCAACAAAAACCTCAACATTGAAAAACAACAACAACCTCAACATTGAAAAACACCAACAAATTCAACAACAACCTCAACATTGAAAAACACCAACAAATTCAACAACAAACTCAAGATTGAAAAAAACCAATAAATTCAACAACCACAACATTGAAAAACAACAAAAAACCTCAACATTGAAAAACACCAACAAATTCAACAACAACCTCAACATTGAAAAACAACAACAAATTCAAAAACAACCTCAACATTGAAAAACAACAACAACCTCAACATTGAAAAACACCAACAAATTCAACAACAACCTCAACATTGAAAAACAACAACAAACTCAACATTGAAAAACACCTACAAATTCAACAACAACCTCAAGATTGAAAAACAACAACAACCCCAACATTGAAAAACACCAACAAATTCAACAATAACCTCAACATTGAAAAAAAAAAACAAAATCAACATTGAAAAACACCAACAAATTCAACAACAACCTCAACATTGAAAAACAGCAACAAATTCAACAACAACCTCAACATTGAAAAACAACAACAACCTCAACATTGAACAACACCAACAAATTCAAGAACAACCTCAACATTGAAAAACAACAACAACCTCAACATTGAAAACCACCAACAAATTCAACAACAACCTCAGCATTGAAAACCAACAACAATCTCAACATTGAAAAACACCAACAAATTCAACAACAACTTCAACATTGAAAAACACCAACAAATTCAACAACAGCCTCGACATTGAAAAACTCCATCAAATTCAATAACAACTTCAACATTGAAAAACAACAACAACCTCAACATTGAAAAACACCAACAAATTCAACAAAAACCTCAACATTGAAAACACCAACAAATTCAACAACAACCTCAACATTTAAAAACGCCAACAAATTCAACAACAACCTCAACATTGAAGAACACCAACAAATTCAACAACAACCTCAACATTAAAAAACAACAACCTCTACATTTAAAAACACCAACAAATTCAACAAAAAAATTTCAACATTGAAAAACACACACAAATTGAACAACAACCTCGACATTGAAAAACACCAACAAATTCAACAACAACCTCAACTTTGAAAAACAACAACAACCTCATCATGGAAAAACACCAACAAATTCAAGAACCACCACAACATTGAAAAACAACAACAACCTCAAAATTGAAAAACACCAACAAATTCAACAACAACCTCAACATTTAAAAACAACAACAACCTCAACATTGAAAAACACCAACAAATTCAACAACAACCTTAACATTGAAAAACAACAACAAATTCAACAACAACCTCAACATTGAAAAACACCAACAAACTCAACAACAAACTCAACATTGAAAAATAAAAACAACCTCAACATTGAAAAACACCAACAAATTCAACAACAACCTCAACATTGAAAAACACCAACAAATTCAACAACAAACTCAACACTGAAAAACACCAACAAATTCAACACCAACCTCAACATTGAAAAACAACAACAACCTCAACATTGAAAAACAACAACAACCTCAACATAGAAAAACACAAACAAATTCAACAAAAACCTCAACATTGAAAAACACCCACAAATTCAACAACAACCTCAGCATTGAAAAACAACAACAACCTCAACATTGAAAAACACCAACAAATTCAACAACAACCTCAACTTTGAAAAACAACAACAACCTGAACATTGAAAAACACCAACAAATTCAACAACGACCTCAACATTGAAAAACACCAACAAACTCAACAAAAACCTCAACATTGAAAAACAACAACAACCTCAACATTGAAAAACACCAACAAATTCAACAACAACCTCAACATTGTAAAACACCGACAAATTCAACAACAAACTCAAGATTGAAAAACACCAACAAATTCAACAACAACCTCAACATTTAAAAACAACAACAACCTCAACATTGAAAAACACCAACAAATTCAACAACAACCTGAACATTGAAAAACACCAACAAATTCAACAACAACCTCAACACTGAAAAACACCAACAAACTCAACAAAAACTTCAACATTGAAAAACAACAACAACCTCAACATTGAAAAACACCAACAAATTCAACAACAACCTCAACATTGAAAAACACCAACAAATTCAACAACAAACTCAATATTGAAAAACACCAACAAATTCAACAACCTCAACATTGAAAAACAACAACAAACCTCAACATTGAAAAACACCAACAAATTCAACAACAACCTCAACATTGAAAAACACCAACAAATTCAAAAACAACCTCAACATTGAAAAACAACAACAACCTCAACATTGAAAAACACCAACAAATTCAACAACAACCTCAACATTGAAAAACACCAACAAATTCAACAACAACCTCAACATTGAAAAACAACAACAACCTCAACATTGAAAAACACCAACAAATTCAACAACAACCTCAACATTGGAAAACAACAACAACCTCAACATTGAAAAACCACAACAAACTCAACATTGAAAAACACCAACAAATTCAACAACAACCTCAACATTGAAAAACAACAAGAATCTCAACATTGAAAAACACCAACGAATTCAACAACAACCTCAACATTGAAAAACAACAACAACCTCAACGTTGAAAAACACCAACAAATTCAACAACAACTTCAACATTGAAAAACACCAACAAATTCAACAACAACCTCGAAATTGAAAAACACCAACAAATTCAACAACAACTTCAACATTGAAAAAGAACAACAACCTCAACATTGAAAAACACCAACAAATTCAACAAGCTCAACATTTAAAAACAAAAACAAATTCAACAACAACCTCAACATTGAAAAACAACAACAATCTCAACATTGGAAAACACCAACAAATTCAACAACAACCTCAACATTGAAAAACAACAACAACCTCAACATTGAAAAACACAAACAAATTCAACAACAGCCTCGACATTGAAAAACACAATCAAATTCAAAAACAACCTCAACATTGAAAAGCAACAACAACCTCAACATTGAAAAACACCAACAAATTCAACAAAAACCTCAACATTGAAAACACCAACAAATTCAACAACAACCTCAACATTTAAAAACGCCAACAAATTCAACAACAACCTCAACATTGAAGAACACCATCAAATTCAACAACAACCTCAACATTGAAAAACAACAACCTCAACATTGAAAAACACCAACAAATTCAACAAAAAATTCAACATTGAAAAACACCAACAAATTCAACAACAACCTCGACATTGAAAAACACCAACAAATTCAACAACAACCTCAACTTTGCAAAACAACAACAACCTCATCATGGAAAAACACCAACAAATTCAACAGCAACCTCAACATTGAAAAACACCAACAAATTCAACAACAAACTCAAGATTGAAAAACACCAACAAATTCAACAACAACCTCAACATTGAAAAACAACAACAATCTCAACATTGAAAAACACCAACAAATTCAAAAACAACCTCAACATTTAAAAACACCAACAAATTCAACAACAACCTCAACATTGAAAAACAATAACAATCTCAACATTGAAAAACACCAACAAATTCAACAACAACCTCAACATTCAAAAACAACAACAACCTCAACATTGAAAAACACCAACAAATTCAACAACAACTTCAACATTGAAAAACAACAACAACCTCAACATTGAAAAACACCAACAAATTCAACAACAACCTCAACATTGGAAAACAACAACAACCTCAACATTGAAAAACCACAACAAACTCAACATTGAAAAACACCAACAAATTCAACAACAACCTCAACATTGAAAAACAACAAGAATCTCAACATTGAAAAACACCAACGAATTCAACAACAACCTCAACATTGAAAAACAACAACAACCTCAACGTTGAAAAACACCAACAAATTCAACAACAACTTCAACATTGAAAAACTCCAACAAATTCAACAACAACCTCGAAATTGAAAAACACCAACAAATTCAACAACAACTTCAACATTGAAAAAGAACAACAACCTCAACATTGAAAAACACCAACAAATTCAACAAGCTCAACATTTAAAAACAAAAACAAATTCAACAACAACCTCAACATTGAAAAACAACAACAATCTCAACATTGGAAAACACCAACAAATTCAACAACAACCTCAACATTGAAAAACAACAACAACCTCAACATTGAAAAACACAAACAAATTCAACAACAGCCTCGACATTGAAAAACACAATCAAATTCAAAAACAACCTCAACATTGAAAAGCAACAACAACCTCAACACTGAAAAACACCAACAAATTCAACAAAAACCTCAACATTGAAAACACCAACAAATTCAACAACAACCTCAACATTTAAAAACGCCAACAAATTCAACAACAACCTCAACATTGAAGAACACCATCAAATTCAACAACAACCTCAACATTGAAAAACAACAACCTCAACATTGAAAAACACCAACAAATTCAACAAAAAATTCAACATTGAAAAACACCAACAAATTCAACAACAACCTCGACATTGAAAAACACCAACAAATTCAACAACAACCTCAACTTTGCAAAACAACAACAACCTCATCATGGAAAAACACCAACAAATTCAACAGCAACCTCAACATTGAAAAACACCAACAAATTCAACAACAAACTCAAGATTGAAAAACACCAACAAATTCAACAACAACCTCAACATTGAAAAACAACAACAATCTCAACATTGAAAAACACCAACAAATTCAAAAACAACCTCAACATTTAAAAACACCAACAAATTCAACAACAACCTCAACATTGAAAAACAATAACAATCTCAACATTGAAAAACACCAACAAATTCAACAACAACCTCAACATTCAAAAACAACAACAACCTCAACATTGAAAAACACCAACAAATTCAACAACAACTTCAACATTGAAAAACAACAACAACCTCAACATTGAAAAACACCAACAAATTCAACAAAAACCTCAACATTGAAAACACCAACAAATTCAACAACAAACTCAAGATTGAAAAACACCATCAAATTCAACAACAACATCAACATTGAAAAACACCAACAACCTCAAAATTGAAAAACACCAACAAATTCAACAACAACTCAACATTTAAAAACAACAACAACCTCAACATTGAAAAACACCAACAAATTCAACAACAACCACAACATTGAAAAACACCAACAAATTCAACAACAAACTCAACATTGAAAAACACCAAAAAACTCAACAAAAACCTCAACATTGAAAAACAACAACAACCTCAACATTGAAAAACACCAACAAATTCAACAACAAACTCAAGATTGAAAAAAACCAACAACTTCAAGAACCTCAACATTGAAAAACAACAACAAACCTCAACATTGAAAAACACCAACAAATTCAACAACAACCTCAACATTGAAAAACAACAACAAATTCAAAAACAACATCAACATTGATAAACAACAACAACCTCAACATTGAAAAACACCAACAAATTCAACAACAACCTCAACATTGAAAAACAACAACAACCCCAACATTGAAAAACAACAACAAATTCAACAATAACCTCAACATTGAAAAACAACAACAACCTCAACATTGAAAAACACCAACAAATTCAACAACAACCTCAACATTGAAAAACACCAACAAATTCAACAACAACCTCAACATTGAAAAACAACAACAACCTCAACATTGAACAACACCAACAAATTCAAGAACAACCTCAACATTGAAAAACAACAACAACCTCAACATTGAAAAACACCAACAAATTCAACAACAACTTCAACATTGAAAAACACCAACAAATTCAACAAGAGCCTCGACATTGAAAAACACCATCAAATTCAACAACAACTTCAACATTGAAAAACAGCAGCAACCTCAACATTGAAAAACACGAACAAATTCAACAAAAACCTCAACATTGAAAACACGAACAAATTCAACAACAACCTCAACATTTAAAAACGCCAACAAATTCAACAACAACCACAACATTGAAGAACACCAACAAATTCAACAACAACCTCAACATTAAAAAACAACAACTTCTACATTTAAAAACACCAACAAATTCAACAAAAAATTCAACATTGAAAAACACACACAAATTCAACAACCACCACAACATTGAAAAACAACAACAACCTCAAAATTGAAAAACACCAACAAATTCAACAACAACCTCAACATTCAAAAACAACAACAACCTCAACATTGAAAAACACCAACAAATTCAACAACAACCTCAACATTGAAAAACAACAACAAATTCAACAACATCCTCAACATTGAAAAACACCAACAAACTAAACAACAAACTCAACATTGAAGAACAAAAACAACCTCAACATTGAAAAACACCAACAAATTCAACAACAACCTCAACATTGAAAAACACCAACAAATTCAACAACAAACTCAACATTGAAAAACACCAACAAATTCAACAACAACCTCAACATTGAAAAACAACAACAACCTCAACATTGAAAAACAACAACAACCTCAACATAGAAAAACACAAACAAATTCAACAAAAACCTCAACATTAAAAAACAGCCACAAATTCAACAACAACCTCAGCATTGAAAAACAACAACAACCTCAACATTGAAAAACACCAACAAATTCAACAACAACCTCAACTTTGGAAAACAACAACAACCTCAACATTGAAAAAAGCCAACAAATTCAACAACAACCTCAACATTTAAAAACAACAACAACCTCAACATTGAAAAAGACCAACAAATTCAACAACAACCTGAACATTGAAAAACACCAACAAATTCAACAACAACCTCAACATTGAAAAACACCAACAAACTCAACAAAAACCTCAACATTGAAAAACAACAACAACCTCAACATTGAAAAACACCAACAAATTCAACAACAACCTCAACATTGAAAAACACCAACAAATTCAACAACAAACTCAAGATTGAAAAACACCAACAAATTCAACAACAACCTCAACATTTAAAAACAACAACAACCTCAACATTGAAAAACACCAACAAATTCAACAACAACCTCAACATTGAAAAACACCAACAAATTCAACAACAACCTCAACATTGAAAAACACCAACACACTCAACAAAAACCTCAACATTGAAAAACAACAACAACCTCAACATTGAAAAACACCAACAAATTCAACAACAACCTCAACATTGAAAAACACCAACAAATTCAGCAACAAACGCAAGATTGAAAAACACCAACAAATTCAACAACCTCAACATTGAAAAACAACAACAAACCTCAACATTGAAAAACACCAACAAATTCAACAACAACCTCAACATTGAAAAACACCAACAAATTCAAAAACAACCTCAACATTGAAAAACAACAACAACCTCAACATTGAAAAACACCAACAAATTCAACAACAACTTCAACATGGAAAAACACCAACAAATTCAACAACAGCCTCGACTTTGAAAAGCACCATCAAATTCAACAACAACTTCAACATTGAAAAACAACAACAACCTCAAAATTGAAAAACACCAACAAATTCAACAAAAACCTCAACATTGAAAACACGAACAAATTCAACAACAACCTCAACATTTAAAAACGCCAACAAATTCAACAACAACCTCAACATTGAAGAACACCAACAAATTCAACAACAACCTCAACATTAAAAAACAACAACTTCTACATTTAAAAACACCAACAAATTCAACAAAAATTTCAACATTGAAAAACACACACAAATTCAACAACAACCTCGACATTGAAAAACACCAACAAATTCAACAACAACATCAACATTGAAAAACACCAACAAATTCAACAACAAACTCAACATTGAAAAACACCAACAAATTCAACAACAACCTCAACATTGAAAAACAACAACAACCTCACATTGAAAAACAACAACAACCTCAACATAGAAAAACACAAACAAATTCAACAAAAACCTCAATATTGAAAAACACCCACAAATTCAACAACAACCTCAGCATTGAAAAACAACAACAACCTCAACATTGAAAAACACCAACAAATTCAACAACAACTTCAACATTGAAAAACAACAACAAATTCAACAACAACCTCGACATTGAAAAACGCCATCAAATTCAACAACAACCTCAACAGTGAAAAACAACAACAACCACAACATTGAAAAACACCAACAAATTCAAAAACAACCTCAACTTTGAAAAACACCAACAAATTCAACAACAACCTCAACAGTGAAAAACACCAACAAATTCAACAACAACCTCAACAGTGAAAAACAACAACAACCTCAACATTGAAAAATACCAACAATTTCAACACCAACCTCAACATTGAAAAACACCAACAAACTCAACAACAACCTCAACATTGAAAAACAACAACAACCTGAACATTGAAAAACACCAACAAATTCAACAACAACCTCAACATTGAATAACACCAACAAATTCAACAACAAACTCAACATTGAAAAACACCAACAAATTCAACAACAACCTCAACATTGAAAAACAACAACAACCTCAACATTGAAAAACACCAACAAATTCAACAACAACCTCAACATTGAAAAACAACAACAACCTCAACATTGAAAAACAACAACAACCTCAACATAGAAAAACACCAACAAATTCAACAAAAACCTCAACATTGAAAAACACCCACAAATTCAACAACAACCTCAGCATTGAAAAACAACAGCAACCTCAACATTGAAAAACACCAAAAAATTCAACAACAACCTCAACTTTGAAAAACAATAACAACCTCAACATTGAAAAACACCAACAAATTCAACAACAACCTCAGCATTGAAAAACAACAACAACCTCAACATTGAAATACACCAACAAATTCAACAACAACCTCAACATTGAAAAACACCAACAAATTCAACAACAACCCCAACATTGAAAAACAACAACAACCTCAACATTGAAAAACACCAACAAATTCAACAACAACCTCAACATTGAAAAACAACAACAACCTCAACATTGAAAAACACCAACAAATTCAACAACAACCTCAACATTGAAAAACACCAACAAATTCAACAACAACCTCAGCATTTAAGAACAACAACAACCTCAACATTGAAAAACACCAACGAATTCAACAACAACCTCAACATTGAAAAACAACAACAACCTCAACGTTCAAAAACACCAACAAATTCAACAACAACTTCAACATTGAAAAACACCAACAAATTCAACAACAACCTCGACATTGAAAAACACCAACAAATTCAACAACAACCTCAACATTGAAAAAGAACAACAACCTCAACATTGAAAAACAACAACAAATTCAACAACCTCAACATTTAAAAACACCAACAAATTCAACAACAACCTCATCATTGAAAAACAACAACAATCTCAACATTGGAAAACACCAACAAATTCAACAACAAACTCAACATTGAAAGACAACAACAACCTCAACATTGAAAAACACCAACAAATTCAACAACAACTTCAACATTGAAAAACACCAACAAATTCAACAACAGCCTCGACATTGAAAAACACCATCAAATTCAACAACAACCTCAACATTGAAAAACAACAACAAACTCAACATTGAAAAACACCAACAAATTCAACAAAAACCTCAACATTGAAAACACCAACAAATTCAACAACAACCTCAACATTTAAAAACGCCAACAAATTCAACAACAACCTCAACATTGAAGAACACCAACAAATTCAACAACAACCTCAACATTGAAAAACAGCAACCTCAACATTGAAAAACACCAACAAAGTCAACAACAACCTCGACATTGAAAAACACCAACAAATTCAACAACAACCTCAACTTTGAAAAACAACAACAACTCATCATGGAAAAACACCAACAAATTCAACAACAACCTCAACATTGAAAAACAACAACAACCTCAAAATTGAAAAACAACAACAAATTCAACAACAACCTCAACATTTAAAAACAACAACAACCTTAACATTGAAAAACACCAACAAATTCAACAACAAACTCAAAATTGAAAAACAAAAACAACCTCAACATTGAAAAACACAAACAAATTCAAAAACAACCTCAACATTGAAAAACACAACAAATTCAACAACAAACTCAACATTGAAAAACACCAACAAATTCAAAAACAACCTCAACATTGAAAAACAACAACAACCTCAACATTGAAAAACAACAACAACCTCAACATAGAAAAACACCAACAAATTCAACAAAAATCTCAACATTGAAAAACACCCACAAATTCAATAACAACCTCAGCATTGAAAAACAACAACAACATCAACATTGAAAAACACCAACAAATTCAACAACAACCTCAACTTTGAAAAACAACAACAACCTCAACATTGAAAAACACCAACAAATTCAACAACAACTTCAACATTGAAAAACACCAACAACCTCGACATTGTAAAACGCCATCAAATTCAACAACAACCTCAACAGTGAAAAACAACAACAACCACAACTTTGAAAAACATCAACAAATTCAAAAACAACCTCAACTTTGAAAAACACCAACAAATTCAACAACAACCTCAACATTGAAAAACACCAACATATTCAACAACAACCTCAACAGTGAAAAACAACAACCTCAACATTGAAAAATACCAACAAATTCAACACCAACCTCAACATTGAAAAACACAAACAAATTCAACAACAACCTCAATATTTGAAAATAACAACAACCTCAACATTGAAAAACACCAAACAATTCAACAACAACCTCAACATTGAAAAACACCAACAAATTCAACAACAACCTCTACATTGAAAAACACCAACAAATTCAACAACAACCTCAACATTGAAAAACACCAACAAACTCAACAACAACCACAACATTGAAAAACAACAACAACCTCAACATTGAAAAACACCAACAAATTCAACAACAACCTCAATATTGAAAAACACCAACAAATTCAACAACAATCTCAACATTGTAAAACACCAACAAATTCAACGAAAACCTCAACATTGAAATACAACAACAACCTCAACATTGAAAAACACCAAAAAATTCAACAACAACCTCAACATTGAAAAACAACAACAACCTCAACATTGAAAAACAACAACCTCAACATAGAAAAACACCAACAAATTCAACAAAAACCTCAACATTGAAAAACACCCACAAATTCAACAACAGCCTCAGCATTGTAAAACAACAGCAACCGCAACATTGAAAAACACCAACAAATTCAACAACAACCTCAACATTGAAAAACACCAACAAATTCAACAACAACCTCAACATTGAAAAACAACAACCTCAACATTGAAAAACACCAACAAATTCAACAACAACCTCAACATTGAAAAACAACAACAACCTCAACATTGAAAAACACCAACAAATTCAACAACAACCTCAACATTGAAAAACACCAACAAACTCCACAACAAACTCAACATTGAGAAACAAAAACAACCTCAACATTGAAAAACACAAACAAATTCAACAACAACCTCAACATTGAAAAACACCAACAAATTCAACAACAAACTCAACATTGAAAAACACCAACAAATTCAAAAACAACCTCAACATTGAAAAACAACAACAACCTCAACATTGAAAAACAACAACAACCTCAACATAGAAAAACACCAACAAATTCAACAAAAACCTCAACATTGAAAAACACCCACAAATTCAATAACAACCTCAGCATTGAAAAACAACAACAACATCAACATTGAAAAACACCAACAAATTCAACAACAACCTCAACTTTGAAAAACAACAACAACCTCAACATTGAAAAACACCAACAAATTCAACAACAACTTCAACATTGAAAAACACCAACAACCTCGACATTGAAAAACGCCATCAAATTCAACAACAACCTCAACAGTGAAAAACAACAACAACCTCAACTTTGAAAAACACCAACAAATTCAAAAACAACCTCAACTTTGAAAAACACCAACAAATTCAACAACAACCTCAACATTGAAAAACACCAACATATTCAACAACAACCTCAACAGTGAAAAACAACAACAACCGCAACATTGAAAAATACCAACAAATTCAACACCAACCTCAACATTGAAAAACACAAACAAATTCAACAACAACCTCAATATTGGAAAATAACAACAACCTCAACATTGAAAAACACCAAACAATTCAACAACAACCTCAACATTGAAAAACACCAACAAATTCAACAACAACCTCAACATTGAAAAACACCAACAAATTCAACAACAACCTCAACATTGAAAAACACCAACAAACTCAACAACAACCACAACATTGAAAAACAACAACAACCTCAACATTGAAAAACACCAACAAATTCAACAATAACCTCAACATTGAAAAACACCAACAAATTCAACAACAAACTCAACATTGTAAAACACCAACAAATTCAACGAAAACCTCAACATTGAAATACAACAACAACCTCAACATTGAAAAACACCAACAAATTCAACAACAACCTCAACATTGAAAAACAACAACAACCTCAACATTGAAAAACAACAACCTCAACATAGAAAAACACCAACAAATTCAACAAAAACCTCAACATTGAAAAACACCCACAAATACAACAACAACCTCAGCATTGTAAAACAACAGCAACCGCAACATTGAAAAACACCAACAAATTCATCAACAACCTCAACATTGAAAAACACCAACAAATTCAACAACAACCTCAACATTGAAAAACAACAACAACCTCAACATTGAAAAACACCAACAAATTCAACAACAACCTCAACATTGAAAAACAACAACAACCTCAACATTGAAAAACATCAACAAATTCAACAACAACCTCAACATTGAAAAACACCAACAAATTCAACAACAACCTCAGCATTGAAAAACAACAACAACCTCAACATTGAAATACACCAACAAATTCAACAACAACCTCAACATTGAAAAACACCAACAAATTCAACAACAACCTCAACATTGAAAAACAACAACAACCTCAACATTGAAAAACACCAACAAATTCAACAACAACCTCAACATTGAAAAACAACAACAACCTCAACATTGAAAAAAACCAACAAATTCAACAACAACCTCAGCATTTAAGAACAACAACAACCTCAACATTGAAAAACACCATCGAATTCAACAACAACCTCAACATTGAAAAACAACAACAACCTCAACGTTGAAAAACACCAACAAATTCAACAACAACTTCAACATTGAAAAACACCAACAAATTCAACAACAACCTCGAAATTGAAAAACACCAACAAATTCAACAACAACCTCAACATTGAAAAAGAACAACAACCTCAACATTGAAAAACACCAACAAATTCAACAACCTCAACATTTAAAAACATCAACAAATTCAACAACAACCTCAACATTGAAAAACAACAACAATCTCAATATTGGAAAACACCAACAAATTCAACAACAACCTCAACATTGAAAGACAACAACAACCTCAACATTGAAAAACACCAACAAATTCAACAACAACTTCAACATTGAAAAACACCAACAAATTCAACAACAGCCTCGACATTGAAAAACACCATCAAATTCAACAACAACCTCAACATTGAAAAACAGCAACGACCTCAACATTGAAGAACACCAACAAATTCAAGAAAAACCTCAACATTGAAAACACCAACAAATTCAACAACAACCTCAACATTTAAAAACGCCAACAAATTCAACAACAACCTCAACATTGAAGAACACCAACAAATTCAAAAACAACCTCAACTTTGAAAAAGAACAACCTCAACATTGAAAAACACCAACAAATTCAACAAAAAATTCAGCATTGAAAAATACCAACAAATTCAACAACAACCTCGACATTCAAAAACACCAACAAATTCAACAACAACCTCAACTTTGAAAAACAACAACAACCTCATCATGGAAAAACACCAACAAATTCAACAACAACCTCAACTTTGAAAAACAACAACAAATTCAACAACAAACTCAAGATTGAAAAAACCAACAAATTCAACAACAACCTCAACATTGAAAAACAACAACAACCTCAACATTGAAAAACACCAACAAATTCAACAACAACCTCAACATTGAAAAACACCAACGAATTCAACAACAACCTCAACATTGAAAAACAACAACAACCTCAACGTTCAAAAACACCAACAAATTCAACAACAACTTCAACATTGAAAAACACCAACAAATTCAACAACAACCTCGAAATTGAAAAACACCAACAAATTCAACAACAACCTCAACATTGAAAAAGAACAACAACCTCAACATTGAAAAACAACAACAAATTCAACAACCTCAACATTTAAAAACACCAACAAATTCAACAACAACCTCAACATTGAAAAACAACAACAATCTCAACATTGGAAAACACCAACAAATTCAACAACAAACTCAAAATTGAAAGACAACAACAACCTCAACATTGAAAAACACCAACAAATTCAACAACAACTTCAACATTGAAAAACACCAACAAATTCAACAACAGCCTCGACATTGAAAAACACCATCAAATTCAACAACAACCTCAACATTGAAAAACAACAACAAACTCAACTTTGAAAAACACCAACAAATTCAACAAAAACCTCAACATTGAAAACACCAACAAATTCAACAACAACCTCAACATTTAAAAACGCCAACAAATTCAACAACAACCTCAACATTGAAGAACACCAACAAATTCAACAACAACCTCGACATTGAAAAACACCAACAAATTCAACAACAACCTCAACTTTGAAAAACAACAACAACCTCAACATTGAAAAACATCAACAATTTCAACAACAACCTCAACATTGAAAAACACCAACAAATTCAACAACAACCTCAGCATTGAAAAACAACAACAACCTCAACATTGAAATACACCAACAAATTCAACAACAACCTCAACATTGAAAAACACCAACAAATTCAGCAACAACCTCAACATTGAAAAACAACAACAACCTCAACATTGAAAAACACCAACAAATTCAACAACAACCTCAACATTGAAAAACAACAACAACCTCAACATTGAAAAAAAACCAACAAATTCAACAACAACCTCAGCATTTAAGAACAACAACAACCTCAACATTGAAAAACACCATCGAATTCAACAACAACCTCAACATTGAAAAACAACAACAACCTCAACGTTGAAAAACACCAACAAATTCAACAACAACTTCAACATTGAAAAACACCAACAAATTCAACAACAACCTCGAAATTGAAAAACACCAACAAATTCAACAACAACCTCAACATTGAAAAAGAACAACAACCTCAACATTGAAAAACACCAACAAATTCAACAACCTCAACATTTAAAAACATCAACAAATTCAACAACAACCTCAACATTGAAAAACAACAACAATCTCAACATTGGAAAACACCAACAAATTCAACAACAACCTCAACATTGAAAGACAACAACAACCTCAACATTGAAAAACACCAACAAATTCAACAACAACTTCAACATTGAAAAACACCAACAAATTCAACAACAGCCTCGACATTGAAAAACACCATCAAATTCAACAACAACCTCAACATTGAAAAACAGCAACGACCTCAACATTGAAGAACACCAACAAATTCAAGAAAAACCTCAACATTGAAAACACCAACAAATTCAACAACAACCTCAACATTTAAAAACGCCAACAAATTCAACAACAACCTCAACATTGAAGAACACCAACAAATTCAAAAACAACCTCAACTTTGAAAAACAACAACCTCAACATTGAAAAACACCAACAAATTCAACAAAAAATTCAGCATTGAAAAATACCAACAAATTCAACAACAACCTCGACATTCAAAAACACCAACAAATTCAACAACAACCTCAACTTTGAAAAACAACAACAACCTCATCATGGAAAAACACCAACAAATTCAACAACAACCTCAACTTTGAAAAACAACAACAAATTCAACAACAAACTCAAGATTGAAAAAACCAACAAATTCAACAACAACCTCAACATTGAAAAACAACAACAACCTCAACATTGAAAAACACCAACAAATTCAACAACAACCTCAACATTGAAAAACACCAACGAATTCAACAACAACCTCAACATTGAAAAACAACAACAACCTCAACGTTCAAAAACACCAACAAATTCAACAACAACTTCAACATTGAAAAACACCAACAAATTCAACAACAACCTCGAAATTGAAAAACACCAACAAATTGAACAACAACCTCAACATTGAAAAAGAACAACAACCTCAACATTGAAAAACAACAACAAATTCAACAACCTCAACATTTAAAAACACCAACAAATTCAACAACAACCTCAACATTGAAAAACAACAACAATCTCAACATTGGAAAACACCAACAAATTCAACAACAAACTCAACATTGAAAGACAACAACAACCTCAACATTGAAAAACACCAACAAATTCAACAACAACTTCAACATTGAAAAACACCAACAAATTCAACAACAGCCTCGACATTGAAAAACACCATCAAATTCAACAACAACCTCAACATTGAAAAACAACAACAAACTCAACATTGAAAAACACCAACAAATTCAACAAAAACCTCAACATTGAAAACACCAACAAATTCAACAACAACCTCAACATTTAAAAACGCCAACAAATTCAACAACAACCTCAACATTGAAGAACACCAACAACTTCAACAACAACCTCAACATTGAAAAACAGCAACCTCAACATTGAAAAACACCAACAAATTCAACAACAACCTCGACATTGAAAAACACCAACAAATTCAAAAACAACCTCAACTTTGAAAAACAACAACAACTCATCATGGAAAAACACCAACAAATTCAACAACAACCTCAACATTGAAAAACAACAACAACCTCAAAATTGAAAAACACCAACAAATTCAACAACAACCTCAACATTTAAAAACAACAACAACCTTAACATTGAAAAACACCAACAAATTCAACAACAAACTCAAAATTGAAAAACAAAAACAAACTCAACATTGAAAAACACAAACAAATTCAAAAACAACCTCAACATTGAAAAACACAACAAATTCAACAACAAACTCAACATTGAAAAACACCAACAAATTCAAAAACAACCTCAACATTGAAAAACAACAACAACCTCAACATTGAAAAACAACAACAACCTCAACATAGAAAAACACCAACAAATTCAACAAAAACCTCAACATTGAAAAACACCCACAAATTCAATAACAACCTCAGCATTGAAAAACAACAACAACATCAACATTGAAAAACACCAACAAATTCAACAACAACCTCAACTTTGAAAAACAACAACAACCTCAACATTGAAAAACACCAACAAATTCAACAACAACTTCAACATTGAAAAACACCAACAACCTCGACATTGGAAAACGCCATCAAATTCAACAACAACCTCAACAGTGAAAAACAACAACAACCACAACTTTGAAAAACATCAACAAATTCAAAAACAACCTCAACTTTGAAAAACACCAACAAATTCAACAACAACCTCAACATTGAAAAACACCAACATATTCAACAACAACCTCAACAGTGAAAAGCAACAACCTCAACATTGAAAAATACCAACAAATTCAACACCAACCTCAACATTGAAAAACACAAACAAATTCAACAACAACCTCAATATTTGAAAATAACAACAACCTCAACATTGAAAAACACCAAACAATTCAACAACAACCTCAACATTGCAAAACACCAACAAATTCAACAACAACCTCAACATTGAAAAACACCAACAAATTCAACAACAACCTCAACATTGAAAAACACCAACAAACTCAACAACAACCACAACATTGAAAAACAACAACAACCTCAACATTGAAAAACACCAACAAATTCAACAACAACCTCAACATTGAAAAACAACAACAACCTCAACATTGAAAAACAACGACCTCAACATAGGAAAACACCAACAAATTCAACAAAAACCTCAACATTGAAAAACACCCACAAATTCAACAACAACCTCAGCATTGTAAAACAACAGCAACCGCAACATTTAAAAACACCAACAAATTCAACAACAACCTCATCATTGAAAAACACCAACAAATTCAACAACAACCTCAACATTGAAAAACAACAACAACCTCAACATTGAAAAACACCAACAAATTCAACAACAACCTCAACATTGAAAAACAACAACAACCTCAACATTGAAAAACACCAACAAATTCAACAACAACCTCAACATTGAAAAACAACAACAAACTCAACAACAAACTCAACATTGAGAAACAAAAACAACCTCAACATTGAAAAACACAAACAAATTCAACAACAACCTCAACATTGAAAAACACCAACAAATTCAACAACAACCTCAACATTGAAAAACAACAACAACCTCAACATTGAAAAACACCAACAAATTCAACAACAACCTCAACATTGAAAAACACCAACATATTCAACAACATCCTCAACAGTGAAAAACAACAACAACCTCAACATTGAAAAATACCAACAAATTCAACACCAACCTCAACATTGAAAATCACAAACAAATTCAACAACAACCTCAATATTGGAAAATAACAACAACCTCAACATTGAAAAACACCAAACAATTCAACAACAACCTCAACATTGAAAAACACCAACAAATTCAACAACAACCTCAACATTGAAAAACACCAACAAATTCAACAACAACCTCAACATTGAAAAACACCAACAAACTCAACAACAACCACAACATTGAAAAACAACAACAACCTCAACATTGAAAAACACCAACAAATTCAACAACAACCTCAACATTGAAAAACACCAACAAATTCAACAACAAACTCAACATTGAAAAACACCAACAAATTCAAAAACAACCTCAACATTGAAAAACAACAACAACCTCAACATTGAAAAACAACAACAACCTCAACATAGAAAAACACCAACAAATTCAACAAAAACCTCAACATTGAAAAACACCCACAAATTCAATAACAACCTCAGCATTGAAAAACAACAACAACATCAACATTGAAAAACACCAACAAATTCAACAACAATCTCAACATTGTAAAACACCAACAAATTCAACAACAACCTCAACATTGAAAAACACCAACAAATTCAACAACAACCTCAACATTGAAAAACACCAACAAACTCAACAACAACCACAACATTGAAAAACAACAACAACCTCAACATTGAAAAACACCAACAAATTCAACAACAACCTCAACATTGAAAAACACCAACAAATTCAACAACAAACTCAACATTGAAAAACACCAACAAATTCAAAAACAACCTCAACATTGAAAAACAACAACAACCTCAACATTGAAAAACAACAACAACCTCAACATAGAAAAACACCAACAAATTCAACAAAAACCTCAACATTGAAAAACACCCACAAATTCAATAACAACCTCAGCATTGAAAAACAACAACAACATCAACATTGAAAAACACCAACAAATTCAACAACAAACTCAACATTGTAAAACACCAACAAATTCAACGAAAACCTCAACATTGAAATACAACAACAACCTCAACATTGAAAAACACCAACAAATTCAACAACAACCTCAACATTGAAAAACAACAACAACCTCAACATTGAAAAACAACAACCTCAACATAGAAAAACACCAACAAATTCAACAAAAACCTCAACATTGAAAAACACCCACAAATACAACAACAACCTCAGCATTGTAAAACAACAGCAACCGCAACATTGAAAAACACCAACAAATTCAACAACAACCTCAACATTGAAAAACACCAACAAATTCAACAACAACCTCAACATTGAAAAACAACAACAACCTCAACATTGAAAAACACCAACAAATTCAACAACAACCTCAGCATTGAAAAACAACAACAACCTCAACATTGAAATACACCAACAAATTCAACAACAACCTCAACATTGAAGAACACCAACAAATTCAACAACAACCTCAACATTGAAAAACAACAACAACCTCAACATTGAAAAAAACCAACAAATTCAACAACAACCTCAGCATTTAAGAACAATAACAACCTCAACATTGAAAAACACCATCGAATTCAACAACAACCTCAACATTGAAAAACAACAACAACCTCAACGTTGAAAAACACCAACAAATTCAACAACAACTTCAACATTGAAAAACACCAACAAATTCAACAACAACCTCGAAATTGATAAACACCAACAAATTCAACAACAACCTCAACATTGAATAAGAACAACAACCTCAACATTGAAAAACACCAACAAATTCAACACCCTCAACATTTAAAAACATCAACAAATTCAACAACAACCTCAACATTGAAAAACAACAACAATCTCAACATTGGAAAACACCAACAAATTCAACAACAACCTCAACATTGAAAGACAACAACAACCTCAACATTGAAAAACACCAACAAATTCAACAACAACTTCAACATTGAAAAACACCAACAAATTCAACAACAGCCTCGACATTGAAAAACACCATCAAATTCAACAACAACCTCAACATTGAAAAACAGCAACGACCTCAGCATTGAAAAACACCAACAAATTCAAGAAAAACCTCAACATTGAAAACACCAACAAATTCAACAACAACCTCAACATTTAAAAACGCCAACAAATTCAACAACAACCTCAACATTGAAGAACACCAACAAATTCAAAAACAACCTCAACTTTGAAAAACA
Source organism: Isurus oxyrinchus (assembly GCA_026770705.1). NCBI lineage: Eukaryota > Metazoa > Chordata > Chondrichthyes > Lamniformes > Lamnidae > Isurus > Isurus oxyrinchus. Next base: position 170,547 of record JANJGN010000097.1, read on the forward strand.
ACAACCTCAACATTGAAAAACATCAACAAATTCAACAAAAAATTCAGCATTGAAAAATACCAACAAATTCAACAACAACCTCGACATTGAAAAACACCAACAAATTCAACAACAACCTCAACTTTGAAAAACAACAACAACCTCATCATGGAAAAACACCAACAAATTCAACAACAACCTCAACATTGAAAAACACCAACAAATTCAACAACAAACTCAAGATTGAAAAAACCAACAAATTCAACAACAACCTCAACATTGAAAAACAACAACAACCTCAACATTGAAAAACACCAACAAATTCAAAAACAACCTCAACATTGAAAAACAACAACAAATTCAACAACAACATCAACATTGAAAAACACCAACAAATTCAACAACAACTTCAACATTGAAAAACACCAACAAATTCAACAACAACCTCGACATTGAAAAACACCATCAAATTCAACAACAACCTCAACATTGAAAAACACCAACAACCTCAAAATTGAAAAACACCAACAAATTCAACAACAACCTCAACATTTAAAAACAACAACAACCTCAACATTGAAAAACACCAACAAATTCAACAACAACCTCAACATTGAAAAACACCATCAAATTCAACAACAACCTCAACATTGAAAAACACCAACAAACTCAACAGAAACCTCAACATTGAAAAACAACAACAACCTCAACGTTGAAAAACACCAACAAATTCAACAACAACCTCAACATTGAAAAACACCAACAAATTCAACAACAAACTCAAGATTGAAAAACACCAACAAATTCAACAACCTCAACATTGAAAAACAACAACAAACCTCAACATTGAAAAACAACAACAAATTCAACAACAACCTCAACATTGAAAAACACCAACAAATTCAAAAACAACCTCAACATTGAAAAACAACAACAACCTCAACATTGAAAAACACCAACAAATTCAACAACAACCTCAACATTGAAAAACAACAACAAACTCAACATTGAAAAACACCAACAAATTCAACAACAACCTCAACATTGAAAAACAACAACAACCTCAACATTGAAAAACACCAACAAATTCAACAATAACCTCAACATTGAAAAACAACAACAACCTCAACATTGAAAAACACCAACAAATTCAACAACAACCTCAACATTGAAAAACACCAACAAATTCAACAACAAACTCAACATTGAAAGACAACAACAACCTCAACATTGAAAAACACCAACAAATTCAACAACAACTTCAACATTGAAAAGCACCAACAAATTCAACAACAGCCTCGACATTGAAAAACACCATCAAATTCAACATCAACCTCAACATTGAAAAACAACAACAAACTCAACATTGAAAAACACCAACAAATTCAACAAAAACCTCAACATTGAAAACACCAACAAATTCAACAACAACCTCAACATTTAAAAAAACCAACAAATTCAACAACAACCTCAACATTGAAGAACACCAACAAATTCAACAACAACCTCAACATTGAAAAACAACAACCTCAACATTGAAAAACACCAACAAATTCAACAACAACCTCGACATTGAAAAACACCAACAAATTCAACAACAACCTCAACTTTGAAAAACAACAACAACTCATCATGGAAAAACACCAACAAATTCAACAACAACCTCAACATTGAAAAACAACAACAACCTCAAAATTGAAAAACACCATCAAATTCAACAACAACCTCAACATTTAAAAACAACAACAACCTCAACATTGAAAAACACCAACAATTTTAACAACAACCTTAACATTGAAAAACACCAACAAATTCAACAACAACCTCAACATTGAAAAACACCATCAAACTCAACAACAAACTCAACATTGAAAAACAAAAACAACCTCAACATTGAAAAACACAAACAAATTCAAAAACAACCTCAACATTGAAAAACACCAACAAATTCAACAACAAACTCAACATTGAAAAACACCAACAAATTCAAAAACACCCTCAACATTGAAAAACAACAACAACCTCAACATTGAAAAACAACAACAACCTCAATATAGAAAAACACCAACAAATTCAACAAAAACCTCAACATTGAAAAACACCCACAAATTCAATAACAACCTCAGCATTGAAAAACAACAACAACATCAAAATTGAAAAACACCAACAAATTCAACAACAACCTCAACTTTGAAAAACAACAACAACCTCAACTTTGAAAAACACAAACAAATTCAACAACAACTTCAACATTGAAAAACACCAACAACCTCGACATTGGAAAACACCAACAAATTCAACAACAACCTCAACATTGAAAAACAACAACAACCTCAACATTGAAAAACACCAACAAATTCAACAACAACCTCAACATTGAAAAACACCAACATATTCAACAACAACCTCAACAGTGAAAAACAACAACAACCTCAACATTGAAAAATACCAACAAATTCAACACCAACCTCAACATTGAAAAACACAAACAAATTCAACAACAACCTCAATATTGGAAAATAACAACAACCTCAACATTGAAAAACACCAAACAATTCAACAACAACCTCAACATTGAAAAACACCAACAAATTCAACAACAACCTCAACATTGAAAAACACCAACAAATTCAACAACAACCTCAACATTGAAAAACACCAACAAACTCAACAACAACCACAACATTGAAAAACAACAACAACCTCAACATTGAAAAACACCAACAAATTCAACAACAACCTCAACATTGAAAAACACCAACAAATTCAACAACAAACTCCACATTGTAAAACACCAACAAATTCAACGAAAACCTCAACATTGAAATACAACAACAACCTCAACATTGAAAAACACCAACAAATTCAACAACAACCTCAACATTGAAAAACAACAACAACCTCAACATTGAAAAACAACAACCTCAACATAGAAAAACACCAACAAATTCAACAAAAACCTCAACATTGAAAAACACCCACAAATTCAACAACAACCTCAGCATTGTAAAACAACAGGAACCGCAACATTGAAAAACACCAACAAATTCAACAACAGCCTCGACATTGAAAAACACCATCAAATTCAACATCAACCTCAACATTGAAAAACAACAACAAACTCAACATTGAAAAACACCAACAAATTCAACAAAAACCTCAACATTGAAAACACCAACAAATTCAACAACAACCTCAACATTTAAAAACGCCAACAAATTCAACAACAACCTCAACATTGAAGAACACCAACAAATTCAACAACAACCTCAACATTGAAAAACAACAACCTCAACATAGAAAAACACCAACAAATTCAACAACAACCTCGACATTGAAAAACACCAACAAATTCAACAACAACCTCAACTTTGAAAAACAACATCAAATCATCATGGAAAAACATCAACAAATTCAACAACAACCTCAACATTGAAAAACAACAACAACCTCAAAATTGAAAAACACCAACAAATTCAACAACAACCTCAACATTTAAAAACAACAACAACCTCAACATTGAAAAACACCAACAAATTTAACAACAACCTTAACATTGAAAAACACCAACAAATTCAACAACAACCTCAACATTGAAAAACAGCAACAAACTCAACAACAAACTCAACATTGAAAAACAAAAACAACCTCAACATTGAAAAACACAAACAAATTCAAAAACAACCTCAACATTGAAAAACACCGACAAATTCAACAACAAACTCAACATTGAAAAACACCAACAAATTCAAAAACAACCTCAACATTGAAAAACAACAACAACCTCAACATTGAAAAACAACAACAACCTCAACATAGAAAAACACCAACAAATTCAACAAAAACCTCAACATTGAAAAACACCCACAAATTCAATAACAACCTCAGCATTGAAAAACAACAACAACCTCGACATTGGAAAACACCAACAAATTCAACAACAACCTCAACATTGAAAAACAACAACAACCTCAACATTGAAAAACACCAACAAATTCAACAACAACCTCAACATTGAAAAACACCAACATATTCAACAACAACCTCAACAGTGAAAAACAACAACAACCTCAACATTGAAAAATACCAACAAATTCAACACCAACCTCAACATTGAAAAACACAAACAAATTCAACAACAACCTCAATATTGGAAAATAACAACAACTTCAACATTGAAAAACACCAAATAATTCAACAACAACCTCAACATTGAAAAACACCAACAAATTCAACAACAACCTCAACATTGAAAAACACCAACAAATTCAACAACAACCTCAACATTGAAAAACACCAACAAACTCAACAACAACCACAACATTGAAAAACAACAACAAATTCAACAACAACCTCAACATTGAAAAACACCAACAAATTCAACAACAAACTCAACATTGAAAAACACCAACAAATTCAAAAACAACCTCAACATTGAAAAACAACAACAACCTCAACATTGAAAAACAACAACAACCTCAACATAGAAAAAAACCAACAAATTCAACAAAAACCTCAACATTGAAAAACACCCACAAATTCAATAACAACCTCAGCATTGAAAAACAACAACAACATCAACATTGAAAAACACCAACAAATTCAACAACAACCTCAACTTTGAAAAACAACAACAACCTCAACATTGAAAAACACCAACAAATTCAACAACAACTTCAACATTGAAAAACACCAACAACCTCGACATTGAAAAACGCCTTCAAATTCAACAACAACCTCAACAGTGAAAAACAACAACAACCTCAACTTTGAAAAACACCAACAAATTCAAAAACAACCTCAACTTTGAAAAACACCAACAAATTCAACAACAACCTCAACATTGAAAAACACCAACATATTCAACAACAACCTCAACAGTGAAAAACAACAACAACCTCAACATTGAAAAATACCAACAAATTCAACAACAACCTCAACATTGAAAAACACAAACAAATTCAACAACAACCTCAATATTGGAAAATAACAACAACCTCAACATTGAAAAACACCAAACAATTCAACAACAACCTCAACATTGAAAAACACCAACAAATTCAACAACAACCTCAGCATTGAAAAACACCAACAAATTCAACAACAACCTCAACATTGAAAAACACCAACAAACTCAACAACAACCACAACATTGAAAAACAACAACAACCTCAACATTGAAAAACACCAACAAATTCAACAACAACCTCAACATTGAAAAACACCAACAAATTCAACAACAAACTCAACATTGTAAAACACCAACAAATTCAACGAAAACCTCAACATTGAAATACAACAACAACCTCAACATTGAAAAACACCAACAAATTCAACAACAACCTCAACATTGAAAAACAACAACAACCTCAACATTGAAAAACAACAACCTCAACATAGAAAAACACCAACAAATTCATCAAAAACCTCAACATTGAAAAACACCCACAAATACAACAACAACCTCAGCATTGTAAAACAACAACAACCGCAACATTGAAAAACACCAACAAATTCAACAACAACCTCAACATTGAAAAACACCAACAAATTCAACAACAACCTCAACATTGAAAAACAACAACAACCTCAACATTGAAAAACACCAACAAATCCAACAACAACCTCAACATTGAAAAACAACAACAACCTCAACATTGAAAAACATCAACAAATTCAACAACAACCTCAACATTGAAAAACACCAACAAATTCAACAACAACCTCAGCATTGAAAAACAACAACAACCTCAACATTGAAATACACCAACAAATTCAACAACAACCTCAACATTGAAAAACACCAACAAATTCAACAACAACCTCAACATTGAAAAACAACAACAACCTCAACATTGAAGAACACCAACAAATTCAACAACAACCTCAACATTGAAAAACAAGAACAACCTCAACATTGAAAAAAACCAACAAATTCAACAACAACCTCAGCATTTAAGAACAACAACAACCTCAACATTGAAAAACACCATCGAATTCAACAACAACCTCAACATTGAAAAAACAACAACAACCTTAACGTTGAAAAACACCAACAAATTCAACAACAACTTCAACATTGAAAAACACCAACAAATTCAACAACAACCTCGAAATTGAAAAACACCAACAAATTCAACAACAACCTCAACATTGAAAAAGAACAACAACCTCAACATTGAAAAACACCAACAAATTCAACAACCTCAACATTTAAAAACATCAACAAATTCAACAACAACCTCAACATTGAAAAACAACAACAATCTCAACATTGGAAAACACCAACAAATTCAACAACAACCTCAACATTGAAAGACAACAACAACCTCAACATTGAAAAACACCAACAAATTCAACAACAACTTCAACATTGAAAAACACCAACAAATTCAACAACAGCCTCGACATTGAAAAACACCATCAAATTCAACAACAACCTCAACATTGAAAAACAGCAACGACCTCAACATTGAAAAACACCAACAAATTCAAGAAAAACCTCAACATTGAAAACACCAACAAATTCAACAACAACCTCAACATTGAAAAACACCAACAAATTCAACAACAACCTCAACATTGAAAAACAACAACAACCTCAACATTGAAAAACACCAACAAATTCAACAACAACCTCAACATTGAAAAACAACAACAACCTCAACATTGAAAAACATCAACAAATTCAACAACAACCTCAACATTGAAAAACACCAACAAATTCAACAACAACCTCAGCATTGAAAAACAAGAACAACCTCAACATTGAAATACACCAACAAATTCAACAACAACCTCAACATTGAAAAACACCAACAAATTCAACAACAACCTCAACATTGAAAAACAACAACAACCTCAACATTGAAGAACACCAACAAATTCAACAACAACCTCAACATTGAAAAACAAGAACAACCTCAACATTGAAAAAAACCAACAAATTCAACAACAACCTCAGCATTTAAGAACAACAACAACCTCAACATTGAAAAACACCATCGAATTCAACAACAACCTCAACATTGAAAAACAACAACAACCTCAACGTTGAAAAACACCAACAAATTCAACAACAACTTCAACATTGAAAAACACCAACAAATTCAACAACAACCTCGAAATTGAAAAACACCAACAAATTCAACAACAACCTCAACATTGAAAAAGAACAACAACCTCAACATTGAAAAACACCAACAAATTCAACAACCTCAACATTTAAAAACATCAACAAATTCAACAACAAACTCAACATTGAAAAACAACAACAATCTCAACATTGGAAAACACCAACAAATTCAACAACAACCTCAACATTGAAAGACAACAACAACCTCAACATTGAAAAACACCAACAAATTCAACAACAACTTCAACATTGAAAAACACCAACAAATTCAACAACAGCCTCGACATTGAAAAACACCATCAAATTCAACAACAACCTCAACATTGAAAAACAGCAACGACCTCAACATTGAAAAACACCAACAAATTCAAGAAAAACCTCAACATTGAAAACACCAACAAATTCAACAACAACCTCAACATTTAAAAACGCCAACAAATTCAACAACAACCTCAACTTTGAAGAACACCAACAAATTCAAAAACAACCTCAACTTTGAAAAACAACAACCTCAACATTGAAAAATACCAACAAATTCAACAAAAAATTCAGCATTGAAAAATACCAACAAATTCAACAACAACCTCGACATTGAAAAACACCAACAAATTCAACAACAACCTCAACTTTGAAAAACAACAACAACCTCATCATGGAAAAACACCAACAAATTCAACAACAACCTCAACATTGAAAAACACCAACAAATTCAACAACAAACTCAAGATTGAAAAAACCAACAAATTCAACAACAACCTCAACATTGAAAAACAACAACAACCTCAACATTGAAAAACACCAACAAATTCAAAAACAACCTCAACATTGAAAAACAACAACAAATTCAACAACAACATCAACATTGAAAAACACCAACAAATTCAACAACAACTTCAACATTGAAAAACACCAACAAATTCAACAACAACCTCGACATTGAAAAACACCATCAAATTCAACAACAACCTCAACATTGAAAAACACCAACAACCTCAAAATTGAAAAACACCAACAAATTCAACAACAACCTCAACATTTAAAAACAACAACAACCTCAACATTGAAAAACACCAACAAATTCAACAACAACCTCAACATTGAAAAACACCATCAAATTCAACAACAACCTCAACATTGAAAAACACCAACAAACTCAACAGAAACCTCAACATTGAAAAACAACAACAACCTCAACGTTGAAAAACACCAACAAATTCAACAACAACCTCAACATTGAAAAACACCAACAAATTCAACAACAAACTCAAGATTGAAAAACACCAACAAATTCAACAACCTCAACATTGAAAAACAACAACAAACCTCAACATTGAAAAACACCAACAAATTCAACAACAAACCCAACATTGAAAAACACCAACAAATTCAAAAACAACCTCAACATTGAAAAACAACAACAACCTCAACATTGAAAAACACCAACAAATTCAACAACAACCTCAACATTGAAAAACAACAACAACCTCAACATTGAAAAACACCAACAAATTCAACAACAAACTCAACATTGAAAGACAACAACAACCTCAACATTGAAAAACACCAACAAATTCAACAACAACTTCAACATTGAAAAACACCAACAAATTCAACAACAGCCTCGACATTGAAAAACACCATCAAATTCAACATCAACCTCAACATTGAAAAACAACAACAAACTCAACATTGAAAAACACCAACAAATTCAAAAAAAACCTCAACATTGAAAACACCAACAATTTCAACAACAACCTCAACATTAAAAAACGCCAACAAATTCAACAACAACCTCAACATTGAAGAAAACCAACAAATTCAACGAAAACCTCAACATTGAAATACAACAACAACCTCAACATTGAAAAACACCAACAAATTCAACAACAACCTCAACATTGAAAAACAACAACAACCTCAACATTGAAAAACAACAACCTCAACATAGGAAAACACCAACAAATTCAACAAAATCCTCAACATTGAAAAACACCCACAAATTCAACAACAACCTCAGCATTGTAAAACAACAGCAACCGCAACATTTAAAAACACCAACAAATTCAACAACAACCTCAACATTGAAAAACACCAACAAATTCAACAACAACCTCAACATTGAAAAACAACAACAACCTCAACATTGAAAAACACCAACAAATTCAACAACAACCTCAACATTGAAAAACAACAACAACCTCAACATTGAAAAACACCAACAAATTCAACAACAACCTCAACATTGAAAAACAACAACAAACTCAACAACAAACTCAACATTGAGAAACAAAAACAACCTCAACATTGAAAAACACAAACAAATTCAACAACAACCTCAACATTGAAAAACACCAACAAACTCAACAGAAACCTCAACATTGAAAAACAACAACAACCTCAACGTTGAAAAACACCAACAAATTCAACAACAACCTCAACATTGAAAAACACCAACAAATTCAACAACAAACTCAAGATTGAAAAACACCAACAAATTCAACAACCTCAACATTGAAAAACAACAACAAACCTCAACATTGAAAAACACCAACAAATTCAACAACAAACCCAACATTGAAAAACACCAACAAATTCAAAAACAACCTCAACATTGAAAAACAACAACAACCTCAACATTGAAAAACACCAACAAATTCAACAACAACCTCAACATTGAAAAACAACAACAACCTCAACATTGAAAAACACCAACAAATTCAACAACAAACTCAACATTGAAAGACAACAACAACCTCAACATTGAAAAACACCAACAAATTCAACAACAACTTCAACATTGAAAAACACCAACAAATTCAACAACAGCCTCGACATTGAAAAACACCATCAAATTCAACATCAACCTCAACATTGAAAAACAACAACAAACTCAACATTGAAAAACACCAACAAATTCAAAAAAAACCTCAACATTGAAAACACCAACAATTTCAACAACAACCTCAACATTAAAAAACGCCAACAAATTCAACAACAACCTCAACATTGAAGAAAACCAACAAATTCAACGAAAACCTCAACATTGAAATACAACAACAACCTCAACATTGAAAAACACCAACAAATTCAACAACAACCTCAACATTGAAAAACAACAACAACCTCAACATTGAAAAACAACAACCTCAACATAGGAAAACACCAACAAATTCAACAAAATCCTCAACATTGAAAAACACCCACAAATTCAACAACAACCTCAGCATTGTAAAACAACAGCAACCGCAACATTTAAAAACACCAACAAATTCAACAACAACCTCAACATTGAAAAACACCAACAAATTCAACAACAACCTCAACATTGAAAAACAACAACAACCTCAACATTGAAAAACACCAACAAATTCAACAACAACCTCAACATTGAAAAACAACAACAACCTCAACATTGAAAAACACCAACAAATTCAACAACAACCTCAACATTGAAAAACAACAACAAACTCAACAACAAACTCAACATTGAGAAACAAAAACAACCTCAACATTGAAAAACACAAACAAATTCAACAACAACCTCAACATTGAAAAACACCAACAAATTCAACAACAAACTCAACATTGAAAAACACCAACAAATTCAAAAACAACCTCAACATTGAAAAACAACAACAACCTCAACATTGAAAAACAACAACAACCTCAACATAGAAAAACACCAACAAATTCAACAAAAACCTCAACATTGAAAAACACCCACAAATTCAATAACAACCTCAGCATTGAAAAACAACAACAACATCAACATTGAAAAACACCAACAAATTCAACAACAACCTCAACTTTGAAAAACAACAACAACCTCAACATTGAAAAACACCAACAAATTCAACAACAACTTCAACATTGAAAAACACCAACAACCTCGACATTGAAAAACGCCATCAAATTCAACAACAACCTCAACAGTGAAAAACAACAACAACCTCAACTTTGAAAAACACCAACAAATTCAAAAACAACCTCAACTGTGAAAAACACCAACAAATTCAACAACAACCTCAACATTGAAAAACACCAACATATTCAACAACAACCTCAACAGTGAAAAACAACAACAACCTCAACATTGAAAAATACCAACAAATTCAACACCAACCTCAACATTGAAAAACACAAACAAATTCAACAACAACCTCAATATTGGAAAATAACAACAACCTCAACATTGAAAAACACCAAACAATTCAACAACAACCTCAACATTGAAAAACACCAACGAATTCAACAACAACCTCAACATTGAAAAACACCACAAATTCAACAACAACCTCAACATTGAAAAACACCAACAAACTCAACAACAACCACAACATTGAAAAACAACAACAACCTCAACATTGAAAAACACCAACAAATTCAACAACAACCTCAACGTTGAAAAACACCAACAAATTCAACAACAAACTCAACATTGTAAAACACCAACAAATTCAACGAAAACCTCAACATTGAAATACAACAACAACCTCAACATTGAAAAACACCAACAAATTCAACAACAACCTCAACATTGAAAAACAACAACAACCTCAACATTGAAAAACAACAACCTCAACATAGAAAAACACCAACAAATTCAACAAAAACCTCAACATTGAAAAACACCCACAAATACAACAACAACCTCAGCATTGTAAAACAACAGCAACCGCAACATTGAAAAACACCAACAAATTCAACAACAACCTCAACATTGAAAAACACCAACAAATTCAACAACAACCTCAACATTGAAAAACAACAACAACCTCAACATTGAAAAACACCAACAAATTCAACAACAACCTCAACATTGAAAAACAACAACAACCTCAACATTGAAAAACATCAACAAATTCAACAACAACCTCAACATTGAAAAACACCAACAAATTCAACAACAACCTCAGCATTGAAAAACAACAACAACCTCAACATTGAAATACACCAACAAATTCAACAACAACCTCAACATTGAAAAACACCAACAAATTCAACAACAACCTCAACATTGAAAAACAACAACAACCTCAACATTGAAGAACACCAACAAATTCAACAACAACCTCAACATTGAAAAACAACAACAACCTCAACATTGAAAAAAACCAACAAATTCAACAACAACCTCAGCATTTAAGAACAACAACAACCTCAACATTGAAAAACACCATCGAATTCAACAACAACCTCAACATTGAAAAACAACAATAACCTCATCGTTGAAAAACACCAACAAATTCAACAACAACTTCAACATTGAAAAACACCAACAAATTCAACAACAACCTCGAAATTGAAAAACACCAACAAATTCAACAACAACCTCAACATTGAAAAAGAACAACAACCTCAACATTGAAAAACACCAACAAATTCAACAACCTCAACATTGAAAAACAACAACAATCTCAACATTGGAAAACACCAACAAATTCAACAACAACCTCAACATTGAAAGACAACAACAACCTCAACATTGAAAAACACCAACAAATTCAACAACAACTTCAACACTGAAAAACACCAACAAATTCAACAACAGCCTCGACATTGAAAAACACCATCAAATTCAACAACAACCTCAACATTGAAAAACAGCAACGACCTCAACATTGAAAAACACCAACAAATTCAAGAAAAACCTCAACATTGAAAACACCAACAAATTCAACAACAACCTCAACATTTAAAAACGCCAACAAATTCAACAACAACCTCAACATTGAAGAACACCAACAAATTCAAAAACAACCTCAACTTTGAAAAACAACAACCTCAACATTGAAAAACACCAACAAATTCAACAAAAAATTCAGCATTGAAAAATACCAACAAATTCAACAACAACCTCGACATTGAAAAACACCAACAAATTCAACAACAACCTCAACTTTGAAAAACAACAACAACCTCATCATGGAAAAACACCAACAAATTCAACAACAACCTCAACATTGAAAAACACCAACAAATTCAACAACAAACTCAAGATTGAAAAAACCAACAAATTCAACAACAACCTCAACATTGAAAAACAACAACAACCTCAACATTGAAAAACACCAACAAATTCAAAAACAACCTCAACATTGAAAAACAACAACAAATTCAACAACAACATCAACATTGAAAAACACCAACAAATTCAACAACAACTTCAACATTGAAAAACACCAACAAATTCAACAACAACCTCGACATTGAAAAACACCATCAAATTCAACAACAACCTCAACATTGAAAAACACCAACAACCTCAAAATTGAAAAACACCAACAAATTCAACAACAAACTCAACATTTAAAAACAACAACAACCTCAACATTGAAAAACACCAACAAATTCAACAACAACCTCAACATTGAAAAACACCATCAAATTCAACAACAACCTCAACATTGAAAAACACCAACAAACTCAACAGAAACCTCAACATTGAAAAACAACAACAACCTCAACGTTGAAAAACACCAACAAATTCAACAACAACCTCAACATTGAAAAACACCAACAAATTCAACAACAAACTCAAGATTGAAAAACACCAACAAATTCAACAACCTCAACATTGAAAAACAACAACAAACCTCAACATTGAAAAACACCAACAAATTCAACAACAACCTCAACATTGAAAAACACCAACAAATTCAAAAACAACCTCAACATTGAAAAACAACAACAACCTCAACATTGAAAAACACCAACAAATTCAACAACAACCTCAACATTGAAAAACAACAACAAACTCAACATTGAAAAACACCAACAAATTCAACAACAACCTCAACATTGAAAAACAACAACAACCTCAACATTGAAAAACACCAACAAATTCAACAATAACCTCAACATTGAAAAACAAAAACAACCTCAACATTGAAAAACACCAACAAATTCAACAACAACCTCAACATTGAAAAACACCAACAAATTCAACAACAACCTCAACATTGAAAAACAACAACAATCTCAACATTGGAAAACACCAACAAATTCAACAACAAACTCAACATTGAAAGACAACAACAACCTCAACATTGAAAAACACCAACAAATTCAACAACAACTTCAACATTGAAAAACACCAACAAATTCAACAACAGCCTCGACATTGAAAAACACCATCAAATTCAACATCAACCTCAACATTGAAAAACAACAACAAACTCAACATTGAAAAACACCAACAAATTCAACAAAAACCTCAACATTGAAAACACCAACAAATTCAACAACAACCTCAACATTTAAAAACGCAAACAAATTCAACAACAACCTCAACATTGAAGAACACCAACAAATTCAACAACAACCTCAACATTGAAAAACAACAACCTCAACATTGAAAAACACCAACAAATTCAACAACAACCTCGACATTGAAAAACACCAACAAATTCAACAACAACCTCAACTTTGAAAAACAACAACAACTCATCATGGAAAAACACCAACAAATTCAACAACAACCTCAACATTGAAAAACAACAACAACCTCAAAATTGAAAAACACCATCAAATTCAACAACAACCTCAACATTTAAAAACAACAACAACCTCAACATTGAAAAACACCAACAAATTTAACAACAACCTTAACATTGAAAAACACCAACAAATTCAACAACAACCTCAACATTGAAAAACACCAACAAACTCAACAACAAACTCAACATTGAAAAACAAAAACAACCTCAACATTGAAAAACACAAGCAAATTCAAAAACAACCTCAACATTGAAAAACACCAACAAATTCAACAACAAACTCAACATTGAAAAACACCAACAAATTCAAAAACAACCTCAACATTGAAAAACAACAACAACCTCAACATTGAAAAACAACAACAACCTCAACATAGAAAAACACCAACAAATTCAACAAAAACCTCAACATTGAAAAACACCCACAAATTCAATAACAACCTCAGCATTGAAAAACAACAACAACATCAAAATTGAAAAACACCAACGAATTCAACAACAACCTCAACTTTGAAAAACAACAACAACCTCAACATTGAAAAACACCAACAAATTCAACAACAACTTCAACATTGAAAAACACCAACAACCTCGACATTGGAAAACACCAACAAATTCAACAACAACCTCAACATTGAAAAACAACAACAACCTCAACATTGAAAAACACCAACAAATTCAACAACAACCTCAACATTGAAAAACACCAACATATTCAACAACAGCCTCAACAGTGAAAAACAACAACAACCTCAACATTGAAAAATACCAACAAATTCAACACCAACCTCAACATTGAAAAACACAAACAAATTCAACAACAACCTCAATATTGGAAAAACAACAACAACCTCAACATTGAAAAACACCAACAAATTCAACAACAACCTCAACATTGAAAAACACCAACAAATTCAACAACAACCTCAACATTGAAAAACAACAACAATCTCAACATTGGAAAACACCAACAAATTCAACAACAAACTCAACATTGAAAGACAACAACAACCTCAACATTGAAAAACACCAACAAATTCAACAACAACTTCAACATTGAAAAACACCAACAAATTCAACAACAGCCTCGACATTGAAAAGTACCATCAAATTCAACATCAACCTCAACATTGAAAAACAACAACAAACTCAACATTGAAAAACACCAACAAATTCAACAAAAACCTCAACATTGAAAACACCAACAAATTCAACAACAACCTCAACATTTAAAAACGCCAACAAATTCAACAACAACCTCAACATTGAAGAACACCAACAAATTCAACGAAAACCTCAACATTGAAATACAACAACAACCTCAACATTGAAAAACACCAACAAATTCAACAACAACCTCAACATTGAAAAACAACAACAACCTCAACATTGAAAAACAACAACCTCAACATTGAAAAACACCAACAAATTCAACAACAACCTCAACATTGAAAAACACCAACAAATTCAACAACAACCTCAACATTGAAAAACAACAACAAACTCAACAACAACCACAACATTGAAAAACAACAACAACCTCAACATTGAAAAACACCAACAAATTCAACAACAACCTCAACATTGAAAAACACCAACAAATTCAACAACAAACTCAACATTGTAAAACACCAACAAATTCAACGAAAACCTCAACATTGAAATACAACAACAACCTCAACATTGAAAAACACCAACAAATTCAACAACAACCTCAACATTGAAAAACAACAACAACCTCAACATTGAAAAACAACAACAACCTCAACATTGAAAAACACCAACAAATTCAACAACAACCTCAACATTGAAAAACACCAACAAATTCAACAACAAACTCAACATTGTAAAACACCAACAAATTCAACGAAAACCTCAACATTGAAATACAACAACAACCTCAACATTGAAAAACACCAACAAATTCAACAACAACCTCAACATTGAAAAACAACAACAACCTCAACATTGAAAAACACCAACAAATTCAACAATAAACTCAACATTGTAAAACACCAACAAATTCAACGAAAACCTCAACATTGAAATACAACAACAACCTCAACATTGAAAAACACCAACAAATTCAACAACAACCTCAACATTGAAAAACAACAACAACCTCAACATTGAAAAACAACAACCTCAACATAGAAAAACACCAACAAATTCAACAAAAACCTCAACATTGAAAAACACCCACAAATACAACAACAACCTCAGCATTGTAAAACAACAGCAACCGCAACATTGAAAAACACCAACAAATTCAACAACAACCTCAACATTGAAAAACACCAACAAATTCAACAACAACCTCAACATTGAAAAACAACAACAACCTCAACATTGAAAAACACCAACAAATTCAACAACAACCTCAACATTGAAAAACAACAACAACCTCAACATTGAAAAACATCAACAAATTCAACAACAACCTCAACATTGAAGAACACCAACAAATTCAACAACAACCTCAACATTGAAAAACAACAACCTCAACATTGAAAAACACCAACAAATTCAACAACAACCTCGACATTGAAAAACACCAACAAATTCAACAACAACCTCAACTTTGAAAAACAACAACAACTCATCATGGAAAAACACCAACAAATTCAACAACAACCTCAACATTGAAAAACAACAACAACCTCAAAATTGAAAAACACCATCAAATTCAACAACAACCTCAACATTTAAAAACAACAACAACCTCAACATTGAAAAACACCAACAAATTTAACAACAACCTTAACATTGAAAAACACCAACAAATTAAACAACAACCTCAACATTGAAAAACACCAACAAACTCAACAACAAACTCAACATTGAAAAACAAAAACAACCTCAACATTGAAAAACACAAGCAAATTCAAAAACAACCTCAACATTGAAAAACACCAACAAATTCAACAACAAACTCAACATTGAAAAACACCAACAAATTCAAAAACAACCTCAACATTGAAAAACAACAACAACCTCAACATTGAAAAACAACAACAACCTCAACATAGAAAAACACCAACAAATTCAACAAAAACCTCAACATTGAAAAACACCCACAAATTCAATAACAACCTCAGCATTGAAAAACAACAACAACATCAAAATTGAAAAACACCAACGAATTCAACAACAACCTCAACTTTGAAAAACAACAACAACCTCAACATTGAAAAACACCAACAAATTCAACAACAACTTCAACATTGAAAAACACCAACAACCTCGACATTGGAAAACACCAACAAATTCAACAACAACCTCAACATTGAAAAACAACAACAACCTCAACATTGAAAAACACCAACAAATTCAACAACAACCTCAACATTGAAAAACACCAACATATTCAACAACAGCCTCAACAGTGAAAAACAACAACAACCTCAACATTGAAAAATACCAACAAATTCAACACCAACCTCAACATTGAAAAACACAAACAAATTCAACAACAACCTCAATATTGGAAAAACAACAACAACCTCAACATTGAAAAACACCAACAAATTCAACAACAACCTCAACATTTAAAAACACCAACAAATTCAACAACAACCTCAACATTGAAAAACAACAACAATCTCAACATTGGAAAACACCAACAAATTCAACAACAAACTCAACATTGAAAGACAACAACAACCTCAACATTGAAAAACACCAACAAATTCAACAACAACTTCAACATTGAAAAACACCAACAAATTCAACAACAGCCTCGACATTGAAAAGCACCATCAAATTCAACATCAACCTCAACATTGAAAAACAACAACAAACTCAACATTGAAAAACACCAACAAATTCAACAAAAACCTCAACATTGAAAACACCAACAAATTCAACAACAACCTCAACATTTAAAAACGCCAACAAATTCAACAACAACCTCAACATTGAAGAACACCAACAAATTCAACGAAAACCTCAACATTGAAATACAACAACAACCTCAACATTGAAAAACACCAACAAATTCAACAACAACCTCAACATTGAAAAACAACAACAACCTCAACATTGAAAAACAACAACCTCAACATTGAAAAACACCAACAAATTCAACAACAACCTCAACATTGAAAAACACCAACAAATTCAACAACAACCTCAACATTGAAAAACAACAACAAACTCAACAACAACCACAACATTGAAAAACAACAACAACCTCAACATTGAAAAACACCAACAAATTCAACAACAACCTCAACATTGAAAAACACCAACAAATTCAACAACAAACTCAACATTGTAAAACACCAACAAATTCAACGAAAACCTCAACATTGAAATACAACAACAACCTCAACATTGAAAAACACCAACAAATTCAACAACAACCTCAACATTGAAAAACAACAACAACCTCAACATTGAAAAACAACAACAACCTCAACATTGAAAAACACCAACAAATTCAACAACAACCTCAACATTGAAAAACACCAACAAATTCAACAACAAACTCAACATTGTAAAACACCAACAAATTCAACGAAAACCTCAACATTGAAATACAACAACAACCTCAACATTGAAAAACACCAACAAATTCAACAACAACCTCAACATTGAAAAACAACAACAACCTCAACATTGAAAAACACCAACAAATTCAACAACAAACTCAACATTGTAAAACACCAACAAATTCAACGAAAACCTCAACATTGAAATACAACAACAACCTCAACATTGAAAAACACCAACAAATTCAACAACAACCTCAACATTGAAAAACAACAACAACCTCAACATTGAAAAACAACAACCTCAACATAGAAAAACACCAACAAATTCAACAAAAACCTCAACATTGAAAAACACCCACAAATACAACAACAACCTCAGCATTGTAAAACAACAGCAACCGCAACATTGAAAAACACCAACAAATTCAACAACAACCTCAACATTGAAAAACACCAACAAATTCAACAACAACCTCAACATTGAAAAACAACAACAACCTCAACATTGAAAAACACCAACAAATTCAACAACAACCTCAACATTGAAAAACAACAACAACCTCAACATTGAAAAACATCAACAAATTCAACAACAACCTCAACATTGAAAAACACCAACAAATTCAACAACAAACTCAGCATTGAAAAACAACAACAACCTCAACATTGAAATACACCAACAAATTCAACAACAAACTCAGCATTGAAATTCAACAACAACCTCAACTTTGAAAAACAACAACAACTCATCATGGAAAAACACCAACAAATTCAACAACAACCTCAACATTGAAAAACAACAACAACCTCAAAATTGAAAAACACCATCAAATTCAACAACAACCTCAACATTTAAAAACAACAACAACCTCAACATTGAAAAACACCAACAAATTTAACAACAACCTTCACATTGAAAAACACCAACAAATTCAACAACAACCTCAACATTGAAAAACACCAACAAACTCAACAACAAACTCAACATTGAAAAACAAAAACAACCTCAACATTGAAAAACACAAGCAAATTCAAAAACAACCTCAACATTGAAAAACACCAACAAATTCAACAACAAACTCAACATTGAAAAACACCAACAAATTCAAAAACAACCTCAACATTGAAAAACAACAACAACCTCAACATAGAAAAACACCAACAAATTCAACAAAAACCTCAACATTGAAAAACACCCACAAATTCAATAACAACCTCAGCATTGAAAAACAACAACAACATCAAAATTGAAAAACACCAACGAATTCAACAACAACCTCAACTTTGAAAAACAACAACAACCTCAACATTGAAAAACACCAACAAATTCAACAACAACTTCAACATTGAAAAACACCAACAACCTCGACATTGGAAAACACCAACAAATTCAACAACAACCTCAACATTGAAAAACAACAACAACCTCAACATTTAAAAACAACAACAACCTCAACATTGAAAAACACCAACAAATTTAACAACAACCTTAACATTGAAAAACACCAACAAATTCAACAACAACCTCAACATTGAAAAACACCAACAAACTCAACAACAAACTCAACATTGAAAAACAAAAACAACCTCAACATTGAAAAACACAAGCAAATTCAAAAACAACCTCAACATTGAAAAACACCAACAAATTCAACAACAAACTCAACATTGAAAAACACCAACAAATTCAAAAACAACCTCAACATTGAAAAACAACAACAACCTCAACATTGAAAAACAATAACAACCTCAACATAGAAAAACACCAACAAATTCAACAAAAACCTCAACATTGAAAAACACCCACAAATTCAATAACAACCTCAGCATTGAAAAACAACAACAACATCAAAATTGAAAAACACCAACGAATTCAACAACAACCTCAACTTTGAAAAACAACAACAACCTCAACATTGAAAAACACCAACAAATTCAACAACAACTTCAACATTGAAAAACACCATCAAATTCAACAACAACCTCAACATTTAAAAACAACAACAACCTCAACATTGAAAAACACCAACAAATTTAACAACAACCTTAACATTGAAAAACACCAACAAATTCAACAACAACCTCAACATTGAAAAACACCAACAAACTCAACAACAAACTCAACATTGAAAAACAAAAACAACCTCAACATTGAAAAACACAAGCAAATTCAAAAACAACCTCAACATTGAAAAACACCAACAAATTCAACAACAAACTCAACATTGAAAAACACCAACAAATTCAAAAACAACCTCAACATTGAAAAACAACAACAACCTCAACATTGAAAAACAACAACAACCTCAACATTGAAAAACACCAACAAATTCAACAACAAACTCAACATTGTAAAACACCAACAAATTCAACGAAAACCTCAACATTGAAATACAACAACAACCTCAACATTGAAAAACACCAACAAATTCAACAACAACCTCAACATTGAAAAACAACAACAACCTCAACATTGAAAAACACCAACAAATTCAACAACAAACTCAACATTGTAAAACACCAACAAATTCAACGAAAACCTCAACATTGAAATACAACAACAACCTCAACATTGAAAAACACCAACAAATTCAACAACAACCTCAACATTGAAAAACAACAACAACCTCAACATTGAAAAACAACAACCTCAACATAGAAAAACACCAACAAATTCAACAAAAACCTCAACATTGAAAAACACCCACAAATACAACAACAACCTCAGCATTGTAAAACAACAGCAACCGCAACATTGAAAAACACCAACAAATTCAACAACATCCTCAACATTGAAAAACACCAACAAATTCAACAACAACCTCAACATTGAAAAACAACAACAACCTCAACATTGAAAAACACCAACAAATTCAACAACAACCTCAACATTGAAAAACAACAACAACCTCAACATTGAAAAACATCAACAAATTCAACAACAACCTTAACATTGAAAAACACCAACAAATTCAACAACAACCTCAACATTGAAAAACACCAACAAACTCAACAACAAACTCAACATTGAAAAACAAAAACAACCTCAACATTGAAAAACACAAGCAAATTCAAAAACAACCTCAACATTGAAAAACACCAACAAATTCAACAACAAACTCAACATTGAAAAACACCAACAAATTCAAAAACAACCTCAACATTGAAAAACAACAACAACCTCAACATTGAAAAACAACAACAACCTCAACATTGAAAAACACCAACAAATTCAACAACAAACTCAACATTGTAAAACACCAACAAATTCAACGAAAACCTCAACATTGAAATACAACAACAACCTCAACATTGAAAAACACCAACAAATTCAACAACAACCTCAACATTGAAAAACAACAACAACCTCAACATTGAAAAACACCAACAAATTCAACAACAAACTCAACATTGTAAAACACCAACAAATTCAACGAAAACCTCAACATTGAAATACAACAACAACCTCAACATTGAAAAACACCAACAAATTCAACAACAACCTCAACATTGAAAAACAACAACAACATCAACATTGAAAAACAACAACCTCAACATAGAAAAACACCAACAAATTCAACAAAAACCTCAACATTGAAAAACACCCACAAATACAACAACAACCTCAGCATTGTAAAACAACAGCAACCGCAACATTGAAAAACACCAACAAATTCAACAACAACCTCAACATTGAAAAACACCAACAAATTCAACAACAACCTCAACATTGAAAAACAACAACAACCTCAACATTGAAAAACACCAAAAAATTCAACAACAACCTCAACATTGAAAAACAACAACAACCTCAACATTGAAAAACATCAACAAATTCAACAACAACCTCAACATTGAAAAACACCAACAAATTCAACAACAAACTCAGCATTGAAAAACAACAACAACCTCAACATTGAAATACACCAACAAATTCAACAACAACCTCAACATTGAAAAACACCAACAAATTCAACAACAACCTCAACATTGAAAAACAACAACAACCTCAACATTGAAGAACACCAACAAATTCAACAACAACCTCAACATTGAAAAACAACAACAACCTCAACATTGAAAAAAACCAACAAATTCAACAACAACCTCAGCATTTAAGAACAACAACAACCTCAACATTGAAAAACACCATCGAATTCAACAACAACCTCAACATTGAAAAACAACAACAACCTCAACGTTGAAAAACACCAACAAATTCAACAACAACTTCAACATTGAAAAACACCAACAAATTCAACAACAACCTCGAAATTGAAAAACACCAACAAATTCAACAACAACCTCAACATTGAAAAAGAACAACAACCTCAACATTGAAAAACACCAACAAATTCAACAACCTCAACATTTAAAAACATCAACAAATTCAACAACAACCTCAACATTGAAAAACAACAACAATCTCAACATTGGAAAACACCAACAAATTCAACAACAACCTCAACATTGAAAGACAACAACAACCTCAACATTGAAAAACACCAACAAATTCAACAACAACTTCAACATTGAAAAACACCAACAAATTCAACAACAGCCTCGACATTGAAAAACACCATCAAATTCAACAACAACCTCAACATTGAAAAACAGCAACGACCTCAACATTGAAAAACACCAACAAATTCAAGAAAAACCTCAACATTGAAAACACCAACAAATTCAACAACAACCTCAACATTTAAAATCGCCAACAAATTCAACAACAACCTCAACATTGAAGAACACCAACAAATTCAAAAACAACCTCAACTTTGAAAAACAACAACCTCAACATTGAAAAACACCAACAAATTCAACAAAAAATTCAGCATTGAAAAATACCAACAAATTCAACAACAACCTCGACATTGAAAAACACCAACAAATTCAACAACAACCTCAACTTTGAAAAACAACAACAACCTCATCATGGAAAAACACCAACAAATTCAACAACAACCTCAACATTGAAAAACACCAACAAATTCAACAACAAACTCAAGATTGAAAAAACCAACAAATTCAACAACAACCTCAACATTGAAAAACAACAACAACCTCAACATTGAAAAACAACAACAAATTCAAAAACAACATCAACATTGAAAAACAACAACAAATTCAAAAACAACATCAACATTGAAATACACAAACAAATTCAACAACAACTTCAACATTGAAAAACACCAACAAATTCAACAACAACCTCGACATTGAAAAACACCATCAAATTCAACAACAACCTCAACATTGAAAAACACCAACAACCTCAAAATTGAAAAACACCAACAAATTCAACAACAACCTCAACATTTAAAAACAACAACAACCTCAACATTGAAAAACACCAACAAATTCAACAACAACCTCAACATTGAAAAACACCATCAAATTCAACAACAACCTCAACATTGGAAAACACCAACAAACTCAATAGAAACCTCAACATTGAAAAACAACAACAACCTCAACGTTGAAAAACACCAACAAATTCAACAACAACCTCAACATTGAAAAACACCAACAAATTCAACAACAAACTCAAGATTGAAAAACACCAACAAATTCAACAACCTCAACATTGAAAAACAACAACAAACCTCAACATTGAAAAACACCAACAAATTCAACAACAACCTCAACATTGAAAAACACCAACAAATTCAAAAATAACCTCAACATTGAAAAACAACAACAACCTCAACATTGAAAAACACCAACAAATTCAACAACAACCTCAACATTGAAAAACAACAACAAACTCAACATTGAAAAACACCAACAAATTCAACGACAACCTCAACATTGAAAAACAACAACAACCTCAACATTGAAAAACACCAACAAATTCAACAATAACCTCAACATTGAAAAACAACAACAACCTCAACATTGAAAAACACCAACAAATTCAACAACAACCTCAACATTGAAAAACACCAACAAATTCAACAACAACCTCAACATTGAAAAACAACAACAATCTCAACATTGGAAAACACCAACAAATTCAACAACAAACTCAACATTGAAAGACAACAACAACCTCAACATTGAAAAACACCAACAAATTCAACAACAACTTCAACATTGAAAAACACCAACAAAATCAACAACAGCCTCGACATTGAAAAACACCATCAAATTCAACATCAACCTCAAAATTGAAAAACAACAACAAACTCAACATTGAAAAACACCAACAAATTCAACAAAAACCTCAACATTGAAAACACCAACAAATTCAACAACAACCTCAACATTTAAAAACGCCAACAAATTCAACAACAACCTCAACATTGACGAACACCAACAAATTCAACAACAACCTCAACATTGAAAAACAACAACCTCAACATTGAAAAACACCAACAAATTCAACAACAACCTCGACATTGAAAAACACCAACAAATTCAACAACAACCTCAACTTTGAAAAACAACAACAACTCATCATGGAAAAACACCAACAAATTCAACAACAACCTCAACATTGAAAAACAACAACAACCTCAAAATTGAAAAACACCATCAAATTCAACAACAACCTCAACATTTAAAAACAACAACAACCTCAACATTGAAAAACACCAACAAATTTAACAACAACCTTAACATTGAAAAACACCAACAAATTCAACAACAACCTCAACATTGAAAAACACCAACAAACTCAACAACAAACTCAACATTGAAAAACAAAAACAACCTCAACATTGAAAAACACAAACAAACTCAAAAACAACCTCAACATTGAAAAACACCAACAAATTCAACAACAAACTCAACATTGAAAAACACCAACAAATTCAAAAACAACCTCAACATTGAAAAACAACAACAACCTCAACATTGAAAAACAACAACAACCTCAACATAGAAAAACACCAACAAATTCAACAAAAACCTCAACATTGAAAAACAACCACAAATTCAATAACAACCTCAGCATTGAAAAACAACAACAACATCAAAATTGAAAAACACCAACAAATTCAACAACAACCTCAACTTTGAAAAACAACAACAACCTCAACTTTGAAAAACACCAACAAATTCAACAACAACTTCAACATTGAAAAACACCAACAACCTCGACATTGGAAAACACCAACAAATTCAACAACAACCTCAACATTGAAAAACAACAACAACCTCAACATTGAAAAACACCAACAAATTCAACAACAACCTCAACATTGAAAAACACCAACATATTCAACAACAACCTCAACAGTGAAAAACAACAACAACCTCAACATTGAAAAATACCAACAAATTCAACACCAACCTCAACATTGAAAAACACAAACAAATTCAACAACAACCTCAATATTGGAAAATAACAACAACCTCAGCATTGAAAAACACCAAACAATTCAACAACAACCTCAACATTGAAAAACACCAACAAATTCAACAACAACCTCAACATTGAAAAACACCAACAAATTCAACAACAACCTCAACATTGAAAAACACCAACAAACTCAACAACAACCACAACATTGAAAAACAACAACAACCTCAACATTGAAAAATATCAACAAATTCAACAACAACCTCAACATTGAAAAACACCAACAAATTCAACAACAAACTCAACATTGTAAAACACCAACAAATTCAACGAAAACCTCAACATTGAAATACAACAACAACCTCAACATTGAAAAACACCAACAAATTCAACAACAACCTCAACATTGAAAAACAACAACAACCTCAACATTGAAAAACAACAACCTCAACATAGAAAAACACCAACAAATTCAACAAAACCTCAACATTGAAAAACACCCACAAATTCAACAACAACCTCAGCATTGTAAAACAACAGCAACCGCAACATTGAAAAACACCAACAAATTCAACAACAGCCTCGACATTGAAAAACACCATCAAATTCAACATCAACCTCAACATTGAAAAACAACAACAAACTCAACATTGAAAAACACCAACAAATTCAACAAAAACCTCAACATTGAAAACACCAACAAATTCAACAACAACCTCAACATTTAAAAACGCCAACAAATTCAACAACAACCTCAACATTGAAGAACACCAACAAATTCAACAACAACCTCAACATTGAAAAACAACAACCTCAACATAGAAAAACACCAACAAATTCAACAACAACCTCGACATTGAAAAACACCAACAAATTCAACAACAACCTCAACTTTGAAAAACACCAACAACTCATCATGGAAAAACACCAACAAATTCAACAACAACCTCAACATTGAAAAACAACAACAACCTCAAAATTGAAAAACACCAACAAATTCAACAACAACCTCAACATTTAAAAACAACAACAACCTCAACATTGAAAAACACCAACAAATTTAACAACAACCTTAACATTGAAAAACACCAACAAATTCAACAACAACCTCAACATTGAAAAACAGCAACAAACTCAACAACAAACTCAACATTGAAAAACAAAAACAACCTCAACATTGAAAAACACAAACAAATTCAAAAACAACCTCAACATTGAAAAACACCGACAAATTCAACAACAAACTCAACATTGAAAAACACCAACAAATTCAAAAACAACCTCAACATTGAAAAACAACAACAACCTCAACATTGAAAAACAACAACAACCTCAACATAGAAAAACACCAACAAATTCAACAAAAACCTCAACATTGAAAAACACCCACAAATTCAATAACAACCTCAGCATTGAAAAACAACAACAACATCAAAATTGAAAAACACCAGCAAATTCAACAACAACCTCAACTTTGAAAAACAACAACAACCTCAACATTGAAAAACACCAACAAATTCAACAACAACTTCAACATTGAAAAACACCAACAACCTCGACATTGGAAAACACCAACAAATTCAACAACAACCTCAACATTGAAAAACAACAACAACCTCAACATTGAAAAACACCAACAAATTCAACAACAACCTCAACATTGAAAAACACCAACATATTCAACAACAACCTCAACAGTGAAAAACAACAACAACCTCAACATTGAAAAATACCAACAAATTCAACACCAACCTCCACATTGAAAAACACAAACAAATTCAACAACAACCTCAATATTGGAAAATAACAACAACCTCAACATTGAAAAACACCAAACAATTCAACAACAACCTCAACATTGAAAAACACCAACAAATTCAACAACAACCTCAACATTGAAAAACACCAACAAATTCAACAACAACCTCAACATTGAAAAACACCAACAAACTCAACAACAACCACAACATTGAAAAACAACAACAACCTCAACATTGAAAAACACCAACAAATTCAACAACAACCTCAACATTGAAAAACACCAACAAATTCAACAACAAACTCAACATTGTAAAACACCAACAAATTCAACGAAAACCTCAACATTGAAATACAACAACAACCTCAACATTGAAAAACACCAACAAATTCAACAACAACCTCAACATTGAAAAACAACAACCTCAACATAGAAAAACACCAACAAATTCAACAAAAACCTCAACATTGAAAAACACCCACAAATTCAACAACAACCTCAGCATTGTAAAACAACAGCAACCGCAACATTGAAAAACACCAACAAATTCAACAACAACCTCAACATTGAAAAACACCAACAAATTCAACAACAACCTCAACATTGAAAAACAACAACAATCTCAACATTGAAAAACACCAAGAAATTCAACAACAACCTCAACATTGAAAAACAACAACAACCTCAACATTGAAAAACACCAACAAATTCAACAACAACCTCAACATTGAAGAACACCAACAAACTCAACAACAAACTCAACATTGAAAAACAAAAAAAACCTCAACATTGAAAAACATAAAACAAATTCAACAACAACCTCAACATTGAAAAACACCAACAAATTCAACAACAACCTAAACTTTGAAAAACAATAACAACCTCAACATTGAAAAACACCAACAAATTCAACAACAACTTCAACATTGAAAAACACCAACAACCTCGACATTAAAAACGCCATCAAATTCAACAACAACCTCAACAGTGAAAAACAACAACAACCTCAACTTTGAAAAACACCAACAAATTCAAAAACAACCTCAACTTTGAAAAAGACCAACAAATTCAACAACAACCTCAACATTGAAAAACACCAACATATTCAACAACAACCTCAACAGTGAAAAACAACAACAACCTCAACATTGAAAAATACCAACAAATTCAACACCAACCTCAACATTGAAAAACACAAACAAATTCAACAACAACCTCAATATGGGAAAATAACAACAACCTCAACATTGAAAAACACCAAACAATTCAACAACAACCTCAACATTGAAAAACACCAACAAATTCAACAACAACCTCAACATTGAAAAACACCAACAAATTCAACAACAAACTCAACATTGAAAAACACCAACAAACTCAACAACAACCACAACATTGAAAAACAACAACAACCTCAACATTGAAAAACACCAACAAATTCAACAACAACCTCAACATTGAAAAACACCAAAAAATTAAACAACAAACTCGACATTGTAAAACACCAACAAATTCAACGAAAACCTCAACATTGAAATACAACAACAACCTCAACATTGAAAAATACCAACAAATTCAACAACAACCTCAACATTGAAAAACAACAACAACTTCAACATTGAAAAACAACAACCTCAACACAGAAAAACACCTGCAAATTCAACAAAAACCTCAACATCGAAAAACACCCACAAATACAACAACAACCTCAGCATTGTAAAACAACAGCAACCGCAACATTGAAAAACACCAACAAATTCAACAACAACCTCAACATTGAAAAACACCAACAAATTCAACAACAACCTCAACATTGAAAAACAACAACAACCTCAACATTGAAAAACACCAACAAATTCAACAGCAACCTCAATATTGAAAAACAACAACAACCTCAACATTGAAAAACACCAACAAATTCAACAACAACCTCAACATTGAAAAACACCAACAAATTCAACAACAACCTCAGCATTGAAAAACAACAACAACCTCAACATTGAAATACACCAACAAATTCAACAACAACCTCAACATTGAAAAACACCAACAAATTCAACAACAACCTCAACATTGAAAAACAACAACAACCTCAACATTGAAAAACACCAACAAATTCAACAACAACCTCAACATTGAAAAAGAACAACAACCTCAACATTGAAAAACACCAACAAATTCAACAACCTCAACATTTAAAAACATCAACAAATTCAACAACAACCTCAACATTGAAAAACAACAACAATCTCAACATTGGAAAACACCAACAAATTCAACAACAACCTCAACATTGAAAGACAACAACAACCTCAACATTGAAAAACACCAACAAATTCAACAACAACTTCAACATTGAAAAACACCAACAAATTCAACAACAGCCTCGACATTGAAAAACACCATCAAATTCAACAACAACCTCAACATTGAAAAACAGCAACGACCTCAACATTGAAAAACACCAACAAATTCAAGAAAAACCTCAACATTGAAAACACCAACAAATTCAACAACAACCTCAACATTTAAAATCGCCAACAAATTCAACAACAACCTCAACATTGAAGAACACCAACAAATTCAAAAACAACCTCAACTTTGAAAAACAACAACCTCAACATTGAAAAACACCAACAAATTCAACAAAAAATTCAGCATTGAAAAATACCAACAAATTCAACAACAACCTCGACATTGAAAAACACCAACAAATTCAACAACAACCTCAACTTTGAAAAACAACAACAACCTCATCATGGAAAAACACCAACAAATTCAACAACAACCTCAACATTGAAAAACACCAACAAATTCAACAACAAACTCAAGATTGAAAAACAACAACAATCTCAACATTGAAAAACACCAAGAAATTCAACAACAACCTCAACATTGAAAAACAACAACAACCTCAACATTGAAAAACACCAACAAATTCAACAACAACCTCAACATTGAAGAACACCAACAAACTCAACAACAAACTCAACATTGAAAAACAAAAAAAACCTCAACATTGAAAAACACAAACAAATTCAACAACAACCTCAACATTGAAAAACACCAACAAATTCAACAACAACCTCAACTTTGAAAAACAACAACAACCTCAACATTGAAAAACACCAACAAATTCAACAACAACTTCAACATTGAAAAACACCAACAACCTCGACATTAAAAACGCCATCAAATTCAACAACAACCTCAACAGTGAAAAACAACAACAACCTCAACTTTGAAAAACACCAACAAATTCAAAAACAACCTCAACTTTGAAAAAGACCAACAAATTCAACAACAACCTCAACATTGAAAAACACCAACATATTCAACAACAACCTCAACAGTGAAAAACAACAACAACCTCAACATTGAAAAATACCAACAAATTCAACACCAACCTCAACATTGAAAAACACAAACAAATTCAACAACAACCTCAATATGGGAAAATAACAACAACCTCAACATTGAAAAACACCAAACAATTCAACAACAACCTCAACATTGAAAAACACCAACAAATTCAACAACAACCTCAACATTGAAAAACACCAACAAATTCAACAACAAACTCAACATTGAAAAACACCAACAAACTCAACAACAACCACAACATTGAAAAACAACAACAACCTCAACATTGAAAAACACCAACAAATTCAACAACAACCTCAACATTGAAAAACACCAACAAATTCAACAACAAACTCGACATTGTAAAACACCAACAAATTCAACGAAAACCTCAACATTGAAATACAACAACAACCTCAACATTGAAAAATACCAACAAATTCAACAACAACCTCAACATTGAAAAACAACAACAACTTCAACATTGAAAAACAACAACCTCAACACAGAAAAACACCTGCAAATTCAACAAAAACCTCAACATCGAAAAACACCCACAAATACAACAACAACCTCAGCATTGTAAAACAACAGCAACCGCAACATTGAAAAACACCAACAAATTCAACAACAACCTCAACATTGAAAAACACCAACAAATTCAACAACAACCTCAACATTGAAAAACAACAACAACCTCAACATTGAAAAACACCAACAAATTCAACAGCAACCTCAATATTGAAAAACAACAACAACCTCAACATTGAAAAACACCAACAAATTCAACAACAACCTCAACATTGAAAAACACCAACAAATTCAACAACAACCTCAGCATTGAAAAACAACAACAACCTCAACATTGAAATACACCAACAAATTCAACAACAACCTCAACATTGAAAAACACCAACAAATTCAACAACAACCTCAACATTGAAAAACAACAACAACCTCAACATTGAAAAACACCAACAAATTCAACAACAACCTCAACATTGAAAAAGAACAACAACCTCAACATTGAAAAACACCAACAAATTCAACAACCTCAACATTTAAAAACATCAACAAATTCAACAACAACCTCAACATTGAAAAACAACAACAATCTCAACATTGGAAAACACCAACAAATTCAACAACAACCTCAACATTGAAAGACAACAACAACCTCAACATTGAAAAACACCAACAAATTCAACAACAACTTCAACATTGAAAAACACCAACAAATTCAACAACAGCCTCGACATTGAAAAACACCATCAAATTCAACAACAACCTCAACATTGAAAAACAGCAACGACCTCAACATTGAAAAACACCAACAAATTCAAGAAAAACCTCAACATTGAAAACACCAACAAATTCAACAACAACCTCAACATTTAAAATCGCCAACAAATTCAACAACAACCTCAACATTGAAGAACACCAACAAATTCAAAAACAACCTCAACTTTGAAAAACAACAACCTCAACATTGAAAAACACCAACAAATTCAACAAAAAATTCAGCATTGAAAAATACCAACAAATTCAACAACAACCTCGACATTGAAAAACACCAACAAATTCAACAACAACCTCAACTTTGAAAAACAACAACAACCTCATCATGGAAAAACACCAACAAATTCAACAACAACCTCAACATTGAAAAACACCAACAAATTCAACAACAAACTCAAGATTGAAAAAACCAACAAATTCAACAACAACCTCAACATTGAAAAACAACAACAACCTCAACATTGAAAAACAACAACAAATTCAAAAACAACATCAACATTGAAAAACAACAACAAATTCAAAAACAACATCAACATTGAAATACACAAACAAATTCAACAACAACTTCAACATTGAAAAACACCAACAAATTCAACAACAACCTCGACATTGAAAAACACCATCAAATTCAACAACAACCTCAACATTGAAAAACACCAACAACCTCAAAATTGAAAAACACCAACAAATTCAACAACAACCTCAACATTTAAAAACAACAACAACCTCAACATTGAAAAACACCAACAAATTCAACAACAACCTCAACATTGAAAAACACCATCAAATTCAACAACAACCTCAACATTGGAAAACACCAACAAACTCAATAGAAACCTCAACATTGAAAAACAACAACAACCTCAACGTTGAAAAACACCAACAAATTCAACAACAACCTCAACATTGAAAAACACCAACAAATTCAACAACAAACTCAAGATTGAAAAACACCAACAAATTCAACAACCTCAACATTGAAAAACAACAACAAACCTCAACATTGAAAAACACCAACAAATTCAACAACAACCTCAACATTGAAAAACACCAACAAATTCAAAAATAACCTCAACATTGAAAAACAACAACAACCTCAACATTGAAAAACACCAACAAATTCAACAACAACCTCAACATTGAAAAACAACAACAAACTCAACATTGAAAAACACCAACAAATTCAACAACAACCTCAACATTGAAAAACAACAACAACCTCAACATTGAAAAACACCAACAAATTCAACAATAACCTCAACATTGAAAAACAACAACAACCTCAACATTGAAAAACACCAACAAATTCAACAACAACCTCAACATTGAAAAACACCAACAAATTCAACAACAACCTCAACATTGAAAAACAACAACAATCTCAACATTGGAAAACACCAACAAATTCAACAACAAACTCAACATTGAAAGACAACAACAACCTCAACATTGAAAAACACCAACAAATTCAACAACAACTTCAACATTGAAAAACACCAACAAATTCAACAACAGCCTCGACATTGAAAAACACCATCAAATTCAACATCAACCTCAAAATTGAAAAACAACAACAAACTCAACATTGAAAAACACCAACAAATTCAACAAAAACCTCAACATTGAAAACACCAACAAATTCAACAACAACCTCAACATTTAAAAACGCCAACAAATTCAACAACAACCTCAACATTGAAGAACACCAACAAATTCAACAACAACCTCAACATTGAAAAACAACAACCTCAACATTGAAAAACACCAACAAATTCAACAACTACCTCGACATTGAAAAACACCAACAAATTCAACAACAACCTCAACTTTGAAAAACAACAACAACTCATCATGGAAAAACACCAACAAATTCAACAACAACCTCAACATTGAAAAACAACAACAACCTCAAAATTGAAAAACACCATCAAATTCAACAACAACCTCAACATTTAAAAACAACAACAACCTCAACATTGAAAAACACCAACAAATTTAACAACAACCTTAACATTGAAAAACACCAACAAATTCAACAACAACCTCAACATTGAAAAACACCAACAAACTCAACAACAAACTCAACATTGAAAAACAAAAACAACCTCAACATTGAAAAACACAAACAAACTCAAAAACAACCTCAACATTGAAAAACACCAACAAATTCAACAACAAACTCAACATTGAAAAACACCAACAAATTCAAAAACAACCTCAACATTGAAAAACAACAACAACCTCAACATTGAAAAACAACAACAACCTCAACATAGAAAAACACCAACAAATTCAACAAAAACCTCAACATTGAAAAACAACCACAAATTCAATAACAACCTCAGCATTGAAAAACAACAACAACATCAAAATTGAAAAACACCAACAAATTCAACAACAACCTCAACTTTGAAAAACAACAACAACCTCAACTTTGAAAAACACCAACAAATTCAACAACAACTTCAACATTGAAAAACACCAACAACCTCGACATTGGAAAACACCAACAAATTCAACAACAACCTCAACATTGAAAAACAACAACAACCTCAACATTGAAAAACACCAACAATTTCAACAACAACCTCAACATTGAAAAACACCAACATATTCAACAACAACCTCAACAGTGAAAAACAACAACAACCTCAACATTGAAAAATACCAACAAATTCAACACCAACCTCAACATTGAAAAACACAAACAAATTCAACAACAACCTCAATATTGGAAAATAACAACAACCTCAGCATTGAAAAACACCAAACAATTCAACAACAACCTCAACATTGAAAAACACCAACAAATTCAACAACAACCTCAACATTGAAAAACACCAACAAATTCAACAACAACCTCAACATTGAAAAACACCAACAAACTCAACAACAACCACAACATTGAAAAACAACAACAACCTCAACATTGAAAAATATCAACAAATTCAACAACAACCTCAACATTGAAAAACACCAACAAATTCAACAACAAACTCAACATTGTAAAACACCAACAAATTCAACGAAAACCTCAACATTGAAATACAACAACAACCTCAACATTGAAAAACACCAACAAATTCAACAACAACCTCAACATTGAAAAACAACAACAACCTCAACATTGAAAAACAACAACCTCAACATAGAAAAACACCAACAAATTCAACAAAACCTCAACATTGAAAAACACCCACAAATTCAACAACAACCTCAGCATTGTAAAACAACAGCAACCGCAACATTGAAAAACACCAACAAATTCAACAACAGCCTCGACATTGAAAAACACCATCAAATTCAACATCAACCTCAACATTGAAAAACAACAACAAACTCAACATTGAAAAACACCAACAAATTCAACAAAAACCTCAACATTGAAAACACCAACAAATTCAACAACAACCTCAACATTTAAAAACGCCAACAAATTCAACAACAACCTCAACATTGAAGAACACCAACAAATTCAACAACAACCTCAACATTGAAAAACAACAACCTCAACATAGAAAAACACCAACAAATTCAACAACAACCTCGACATTGAAAAACACCAACAAATTCAACAACAACCTCAACTTTGAAAAACAACAACAACTCATCATGGAAAAACACCAACAAATTCAACAACAACCTCAACATTGAAAAACAACAACAACCTCAAAATTGAAAAACACCAACAAATTCAACAACAACCTCAACATTTAAAAACAACATCAACCTCAACATTGAAAAACACCAACAAATTTAACAACAACCTTAACATTGAAAAACACCAACAAATTCAACAACAACCTCAACATTGAAAAACAGCAACAAACTCAACAACAAACTCAACATTGAAAAACAAAAACAACCTCAACATTGAAAAACACAAACAAATTCAAAAACAACCTCAACATTGAAAAACACCGACAAATTCAACAACAAACTCAACATTGAAAAACACCAACAAATTCAAAAACAACCTCAACATTGAAAAACAACAACAACCTCAACATTGAAAAACAACAACAACCTCAACATAGAAAAACACCAACAAATTCAACAAAAACCTCAACATTGAAAAACACCCACAAATTCAATAACAACCTCAGCATTGAAAAACAACAACAACATCAAAATTGAAAAACACCAGCAAATTCAACAACAACCTCAACTTTGAAAAACAACAACAACCTCAACATTGAAAAACACCAACAAATTCAACAACAACTTCAACATTGAAAAACACCAACAACCTCGACATTGGAAAACACCAACAAATTCAACAACAACCTCAACATTGAAAAACAACAACAACCTCAACATTGAAAAACACCAACAAATTCAACAACAACCTCAACATTGAAAAACACCAACATATTCAACAACAACCTCAACAGTGAAAAACAACAACAACCTCAACATTGAAAAATACCAACAAATTCAACACCAACCTCAACATTGAAAAACACAAACAAATTCAACAACAACCTCAATATTGGAAAATAACAACAACCTCAACATTGAAAAACACCAAACAATTCAACAACAACCTCAACATTGAAAAACACCAACAAATTCAACAACAACCTCAACATTGAAAAACACCAACAAATTCAACAACAACCTCAACATTGAAAAACACCAACAAACTCAACAACAACCACAACATTGAAAAACAACAACAACCTCAACATTGAAAAACACCAACAAATTCAACAACAACCTCAACATTGAAAAACACCAACAAATTCAACAACAAACTCAACATTGTAAAACACCAACAAATTCAACGAAAACCTCAACATTGAAATACAACAACAACCTCAACATTGAAAAACACCAACAAATTCAACAACAACCTCAACATTGAAAAACAACAACAACCTCAACATTGAAAAACAACAACCTCAACATAGAAAAACACCAACAAATTCAACAAAAACCTCAACATTGAAAAACACCCACAAATTCAACAACAACCTCAGCATTGTAAAACAACAGCAACCGCAACATTGAAAAACACCAACAAATTCAACAACAACCTCAACATTGAAAAACACCAACAAATTCAACAACAACCTCAACATTGAAAAACAACAACAATCTCAACATTGAAAAACACCAAGAAATTCAACAACAACCTCAACATTGAAAAACAACAACAACCTCAACATTGAAAAACACCAACAAATTCAACAACAACCTCAACATTGAAGAACACCAACAAACTCAACAACAAACTCAACATTGAAAAACAAAAAAAACCTCAACATTGAAAAACACAAACAAATTCAACAACAACCTCAACATTGAAAAACACCAACAAATTCAACAACAACCTCAACTTTGAAAAACAACAACAACCTCAACATTGAAAAACACCAACAAATTCAACAACAACTTCAACATTGAAAAACACCAACAACCTCGACATTAAAAACGCCATCAAATTCAACAACAACCTCAACAGTGAAAAACAACAACAACCTCAACTTTGAAAAACACCAACAAATTCAAAAACAACCTCAACTTTGAAAAAGACCAACAAATTCAA
The DNA here is from genome assembly GCA_026770705.1 of Isurus oxyrinchus. Classification (NCBI taxonomy): domain Eukaryota; kingdom Metazoa; phylum Chordata; class Chondrichthyes; order Lamniformes; family Lamnidae; genus Isurus; species Isurus oxyrinchus. Next base: position 208,934 of record JANJGN010000097.1, read on the forward strand.
CAACAACCTCAACATTGAAAAACACCAACATATTCAACAACAACCTCAACAGTGAAAAACAACAACAACCTCAACATTGAAAAATACCAACAAATTCAACACCAACCTCAACATTGAAAAACACAAACAAATTCAACAACAACCTCAATATGGGAAAATAACAACAACCTCAACATTGAAAAACACGAAACAATTCAACAACAACCTCAACATTGAAAAACACCAACAAATTCAACAACAACCTCAACATTGAAAAACACCAACAAACTCAACAACAACCACAACATTGAAAAACAACAACAACCTCAACATTGAAAAACACCAACAAATTCAACAACAACCTCAACATTGAAAAACACCAACAAATTCAACAACAAACTCGACATTGTAAAACACCAACAAATTCAACGAAAACCTCAACATTGAAATACAACAACAACCTCAACATTGAAAAATACCAACAAATTCAACAACAACCTCAACATTGAAAAACAACAACAACTTCAACATTGAAAAACAACAACCTCAACACAGAAAAACACCTGCAAATTCAACAAAAACCTCAACATCGAAAAACACCCACAAATACAACAACAACCTCAGCATTGTAAAACAACAGCAACCGCAACATTGAAAAACACCAACAAATTCAACAACAACCTCAACATTGAAAAACACCAACAAATTCAACAACAACCTCAACATTGAAAAACAACAACAACCTCAACATTGAAAAACACCAACAAATTCAACAGCAACCTCAATATTGAAAAACAACAACAACCTCAACATTGAAAAACACCAACAAATTCAACAACAACCTCAACATTGAAAAACACCAACAAATTCAACAACAACCTCAGCATTGAAAAACAACAACAACCTCAACATTGAAATACACCAACAAATTCAACAACAACCTCAACATTGAAAAACACCAACAAATTCAACAACAACCTCAACATTGAAAAACAACAACAACCTCAACATTGAAAAACACCAACAAATTCAACAACAACCTCAACATTGAAAAACAACAACAACCTCAACATTGAAAAAAACCAACAAATTCAACAACAACCTCAGCATTTAAGAACAACAACAACCTCAACATTGAAAAACACCATCGAATTCAACAACAACCTCAACATTTAAAAACAACAACAACCTCAACATTGAAAAACACCAACAAATTCAACAACAACTTCAACATTGAAAAACACCAACAAATTCAACAACAGCCTCGACATTGAAAAACACCATCAAATTCAACAACAACCTCAACATTGAAAAACAGCAACGAACTCAACATTGAAAAACATCAACAAATTCAAGAAAAACCTCAACATTGAAAACACCAACAAATTCAACAACAACCTCAACATTTAAAAACGCCAACAAATTCAGCAACAACCTCAACATTGAAGAACACCAACAAATTCAAAAACAACCTCAACTTTGAAAAACAACAACCTCAACATTGAAAAACACCAACAAATTCAACAAAAAATTCAAAATTGAAAAATAACAACACATTCAACAACAACCTCGACATTGAAAAACACCAACAAATTCAACAACAACCTCAACTTTGAAAAACAACAACAACCTCATCATGGAAAAACACCAACAAATTCAACAACAACCTCAACATTGAAAAACACCAACAAATTCAACAACAAACTCAAGATTGAAAAAACCAACAAATTCAACAACAACCTCAACATTGAAAAACAACAACAACCTCAACATTGAAAAACACCAACAAATTCAAAAACAACCTCAACATTGAAAAACAACAACAAATTCAACAACAACATCAACATTGAAAAACACCAACAAATTCAACAACAACTTCAACATTGAAAAACACCAACAAATTCAACAACAACCTCGACATTGAAAAACACCATCAAATTCAACAACAACCTCAACATTGAAAAACACCAACAACCTCAAAATTGAAAAACACCAACAAATTCAACAACAACCTCAACATTTAAAAACAACAACAACCTCAACATTGAAAAACACCAACAAATTCAACAACAACCTCAACATTGAAAAACACCATCAAATTCAACAACAACCTCAACATTGAAAAACACGAACAAACTCAACAGAAACCTGAACATTGAAAAACAACAACAACCTCAACATTGAAAAACACCAACAAATTCAACAACAACCTCAACATTGAAAAACACCAACAAATTCAACAACAAACTCAAGATTGAAAAACACCAACAAATTCAACAACCTCAACATTGAAAAACACCAACAAATTCAACAACAGCCTCGACATTGAAAAACACCATCAAATTCAACAACAACCTCAACATTGAAAAACAGCAACGAACTCAACATTGAAAAACATCAACAAATTCAAGAAAAACCTCAACATTGAAAACACCAACAAATTCAACAACAACCTCAACATTTAAAAACGCCAACAAATTCAGCAACAACCTCAACATTGAAGAACACCAACAAATTCAAAAACAACCTCAACTTTGAAAAACAACAAACTCAACATTGAAAAACACCAACAAATTCAACAACAACTTCAACATTGAAAAACACCAACAAATTCAACAACAGCCTCGACATTGAAAAACACCATCAAATTCAACAACAACCTCAACATTGAAAAACAGCAACGAACTCAACATTGAAAAACATCAACAAATTCAAGAAAAACCTCAACATTGAAAACACCAACAAATTCAACAACAACCTCAACATTTAAAAACGCCAACAAATTCAGCAACAACCTCAACATTGAAGAACACCAACAAATTCAAAAACAACCTCAACTTTGAAAAACAACAACCTCAACATTGAAAAACACCAACAAATTCAACAAAAAATTCAAAATTGAAAAATAACAACACATTCAACAACAACCTCGACATTGAAAAACACCAACAAATTCAACAACAACCTCAACTTTGAAAAACAACAACAACCTCATCATGGAAAAACACCAACAAATTCAACAACAACCTCAACATTGAAAAACACCAACAAATTCAACAACAAACTCAAGATTGAAAAAACCAACAAATTCAACAACAACCTCAACATTGAAAAACAACAACAACCTCAACATTGAAAAACACCAACAAATTCAAAAACAACCTCAACATTGAAAAACAACAACAAATTCAACAACAACATCAACATTGAAAAACACCAACAAATTCAACAACAACTTCAACATTGAAAAACACCAACAAATTCAACAACAACCTCGACATTGAAAAACACCATCAAATTCAACAACAACCTCAACATTGAAAAACACCAACAACCTCAAAATTGAAAAACACCAACAAATTCAACAACAACCTCAACATTTAAAAACAACAACAACCTCAACATTGAAAAACACCAACAAATTCAACAACAACCTCAACATTGAAAAACAGCATCAAATTCAACAACAACCTCAACATTGAAAAACACGAACAAACTCAACAGAAACCTGAACATTGAAAAACAACAACAACCTCAACATTGAAAAACACCAACAAATTCAACAACAACCTCAACATTGAAAAACACCAACAAATTCAACAACAAACTCAAGATTGAAAAACACCAACAAATTCAACAACCTCAACATTGAAAAACAACAACAAACCTCAACATTGAAAAACACCAACAAATTCAACAACAACCTCAACATTGAAAAACACCATCAAATTCAACAACAACCTCAACATTTAAAAACGCCAACAAATTCAACAACAACCTCAACATTGAAGAACACCAACAAATTCAACAACAACCTCAACATTGAAAAACAACAACCTCAACATTGAAAAACACCAACAAATTCAACAACAACCTCGACATTGAAAAACACCAACAAATTCAACAACAACCTCAACTTTGAAAAACAACAACAACTCATCATGGAAAAACACCAACAAATTCAACAACAACCTCAACATTGAAAAACAACAACAACCTCAAAATTTAAAAACACCATCAAATTCAACAACAGCCTCAACATTTAAAAACAACAACAACCTCAACATTGAAAAACACCAACAAATATAACAACAACCTTAACATTGAAAAACACCAACAAATTCAACAACAACCTCAACATTGAAAAACACCAACAAACTCAACAACAAACTCAACATTGAAAAACAAAAACAACCTCAACATTGAAAAACACAAACAAATTCAAAAACAACCTCAACATTGAAAAACACCAACAAATTCAATAACAAACTCAACATTGAAAAACACCAACAAATTCAAAAACAACCTCAACATTGAAAAACAACAACAACCTCAACATTGAAAAACAACAACAACCTCAACATAGAAAAACACCAACAAATTCAACAAAAACCTCAACATTGAAAAACACCCACAAATTCAATAACAACCTCAGCATTGAAAAACAACAACAACATCAAAATTGAAAAACACCAACAAATTCAACAACAACCTCAACTTTGAAAAACAACAACAACCTCAACATTGAAAAACACCAACAAATTCAACAACAACTTCAACATTGAAAAACACCAACAACCTCGACATTGGAAAACACCAACAAATTCAACAACAACCTCAACATTGAAAAACAACAACAACCTCAACATTGAAAAACACCAACAAATTCAACAACAACCTCAACATTGAAAAACACCAACATATTCAACAACAAACTCAACAGTGAAAAACAACAACAACCTCAACATTGAAAAATACCAACAAATTCAACACCAACCTCAACATTGAAAAACACAAACAAATTCAACAACAACCTCAATATTGGAAAATAACAACAACCTCAACATTGAAAAACACCAAACAATTCAACAACAACCTCAACATTGAAAAACACCAACAAATTCAACAACAACCTCAACATTGAAAAACAGCAACAAATTCAACAACAACCTCAACATTGAAAAACACCAACAAGCTCAACAACAACCACCACATTGAAAAACAACAACAACCTCAACATTGAAAAACATCAACAAATTCAACAACAACCTCAACATTGAAAAACACCAACAAATTCAACAACAAACTCAACATTGTAAAACACCAACAAATTCAACGAAAACCTCAACATTGAAATACAACAACAACCTCAACATTGAAAAACACCAACAAATTCAACAACAACCTCAACACTGAAAAACAACAACAACCTCAACATTGAAAAACAACAACCTCAACATAGAAAAACACCAACAAATTCAACAAAAACCTCAACATTGAAAAACACCCACAAATTCAACAACAACCTCAGCATTGTAAAACAACAGCAACCGCAACATTGAAAAACACCAACAAATTCAACAACAACCTCAACATTGAAAACACCAACAAATTCAACAACAACCTCAACATTGAAAAACACCAACAAACTCAACAACAACCACAACATTGAAAAACAACAACAACCTCAACATTGAAAAACACCAACAAATTCAACAACAACCTCAACATTGAAAAACACCAACAAATTCAACAACAAACTCAACATTGTAAAACACCAACAAATTCAACGAAAACCTCAACATTGAAATACAACAACAACCTCAACATTGAAAAACACCAACAAATTCAACAACAACCTCAACATTGAAAAACAACAACAACCTCAACATTGAAAAACAACAACCTCAACATAGAAAAACACCAACAAATTCAACAAAAACCTCAACATTGAAAAACACCCACAAATTCAACAACAACCTCAGCATTGTAAAACAACAGCAACCGCAACATTGAAAAACTGCAACAAATTCAACAACAACCTCAACATTGAAAAACACCAACAAATTCAACAACAACCTCAACATTGAAAAACAACAACAATCTCAACATTGAAAAACACCAACAAATTCAACAACAACCTCAACATTGAAAAACAACAACAACCTCAACATTGAAAAACACCAACAAATTCAACAACAACCTCAACATTGAAAAACACCAACAAACTCAACAACAAACTCAACATTGAAAAACAAAAACAACCTCAACATTGAATAACACAAACAAATTCAACAACAACCTCAACATTGAAAAACACCAACAAATTCAACAACAACCTCAACTTTGAAAAACAACAACAACCTCAACATTGAAAAACACCAACAAATTCAACAACAACTTCAACATTGAAAAACACCAACAACCTCGACATTGAAAAACGCCATCAAATTCAACAACATCCTCAACAGTGAAAAACAACAACAACCTCAACTTTGAAAAACACCAACAAATTCAAAAACAACCTCAACTTTGAAAAACACCAACAAATTCAACAACAACCTCAACATTGAAAAACACCAACATATTCAACAACAACCTCAACAGTGAAAAACAACAACAACCTCAACATTGAAAAATACCAACAAATTCAACACCAACCTCAACATTGAAAAACACAAACAAATTCAACAACAACCTCAATATTGGAAAATAACATCAACCTCGACATTGAAAAACACCAAACAATTCAACAACAACCTCAACATTGAAAAACACCAACAAATTCAACAACAACCTCAACATTGAAAAACACCAACAAATTCAACAACAACCTCAACATTGAAAAACACCAACAAACTCAACAACAACCACAACATTGAAAAACAACAACAACCTCAACATTGAAAAACACCAACAAATTCAACAACAACCTCAACATTGAAAAACACCAACAAATTCAACAACAAACTCGACATTGTAAAACACCAACAAATTCAACGAAAACCTCAACATTGAAATACAACAACAACCTCAACATTGAAAAATACCAACAAATTCAACAACAACCTCAACATTGAAAAACAACAACAACCTCAACATTGAAAAACAACAACCTCAACATAGAAAAACACCAACAAATTCAACAAAAACCTCAACATTGAAAAACACCCACAAATACAACAACAACCTCAGCATTGTAAAACAACAGCAACTGCAACATTGAAAACCACCAACAAATTCAACAACAACCTCAACATTGAAAAACACCAACAAATTCAACAACAACCTCAACATTGAAAAACAACAACAACCTCAACATTGAAAAACACCAACAAATTCAACAACAACCTCAATATTGAAAAACAACAACAACCTCAACATTGAAAAACACCAACAAATTCAACAACAACCTCAACATTGAAAAACACCAACAAATTCAACAACAACCTCAGCATTGAAAAACAACAACAACCTCAACATTGAAATACACCAACAAATTCAACAACAACCTCAACATTGAAAAACACCAACAAATTCAACAACAACCTCAACATTGAAAAACAACAACAACCTCAACATTGAAAAACACCAACAAATTCAACAACAACCTCAACATTGAAAAACAACAACAACCTCAACATTGAAAAAAACCAACAAATTCAACAACAACCTCAGCATTTAAGAACAACAACAACCTCAACATTGAAAAACACCATCGAATTCAACAACAACCTCAACATTGAAAAACAACAACAACCTCAACATTGAAAAACACCAACAAATTCAACAACAACTTCAACATTGAAAAACACCAACAAATTCAACAACAGCCTCGACATTGAAAAACACCATCACATTCAACAACAACCTCAACATTGAAAAACAGCAACGAACTCAACATTGAAAAACACCAACAAATTGAAGAAAAACCTCAACATTGAAAACACCAACAAATTCAACAACAACCTCAACATTTAAAAACGCCAACAAATTCAACAACAACCTCAACATTGAAGAACACCAACAAATTCAAAAACAACCTCAACTTTGAAAAACAACAACCTCAACATTGAAAAACACCAACAAATTCAACAAAAAATTCAAAATTGAAAAATAACAACACATTCAACAACAACCTCGACATTGAAAAACACCAACAAATTCAACAACAACCTCAACTTTGAAAAACAACAACAACCTCATCATGGAAAAACACCAACAAATTCAACAACAACCTCAACATTGAAAAACACCAACAAATTCAACAACAAACTCAAGATTGAAAAAACCAACAAATTCAACAACAACATCAACATTGAAAAACAACAACAACCTCAACATTGAAAAACACCAACAAATTCAAAAACAACCTCAACATTGAAAAACAACAACAAATTCAACAACAACATCAACATTGAAAAACACCAACAAATTCAACAACAACTTCAACATTGAAAAACACCAACAAATTCAACAACAACCTCGACATTGAAAAACACCATCAAATTCAACAACAACCTCAACATTGAAAAACACCAAAAACCTCAAAATTGAAAAACACCAACAAATTCAACAACAACCTCAACATTTAAAAACAACAACAACCTCAACATTGAAAAACACCAACAAATTCAACAACAACCACAACATTGAAAAACACCATCAAATTCAACAACAACCTCAACATTGAAAAACACCAACAAACTCAACAGAAACCTCAACATTGAAAAACAACAACAACCTCAACATTGAAAAACACCAACAAATTCAACAACAACCTCAACATTGAAAAACACCAACAAATTCAACAACAAACTCAAGATTGAAAAACATCAACAAATTCAACAACGTCAACATTGAAAAACAACAACAAACCTCAAGATTGAAAAACACCAACAAATTCAACAACAACCTCAACATTGAAAAACACCATCAAATTCAACAACAACCTCAACATTGAAAAACAGCAACGACCTCAACATTGAAAAACACCAACAAATTCAAGAAAAACCTCAACATTGAAAACACCAACAAATTCAACAACAACCTCAACATTTAAAAACGCCAACAAATTCAACAACAACCTCAACATTGAAGAACACCAACAAATTCAAAAACAACCTCAACTTTGAAAAACAACAACCTCAACATTGAAAAACACCAACAAATTCAACAAAAAATTCAAAATTGAAAAATAACAACACATTCAACAACTACCTCGAGATTGAAAAACACCAACAAATTCAACAACAACCTCAACTTTGAAAAACAACAACAACCTCATCATGGAAAAACACCAACAAATTCAACAACAACCTCAACATTGAAAAACACCAACAAATTCAACAACAAACTCAAGATTGAAAAAACCAACAAATTCAACAACAACCTCAACATTGAAAAACAACAACAACCTCAACATTGAAAAACACCAACAAATTCAAAAACAACCTCAACATTGAAAAACAACAACAAATTCAACAACAACATCAACATTGAAAAACACCAACAAATTCAACAACAACTTCAACATTGAAAAACACCAACAAATTCAACAACAACCTCGACATTGAAAAACTCCATCAAATTCAACAACAACCTCAACATTGAAAAACACCAACAACCTCAAAATTGAAAAACACCAACAAATTCAACAACAACCTCAACATTTAAAAACAACAACAACCTCAACATTGAAAAACACCAACAAATTCAACAACAACCTCAACATTGAAAAACACCATCAAATTCAACAACAACCTCAACATTGAAAAACACCAACAAACTCAACAGAAACCTCAACTTTGAAAAACAACAACAACCTCATCATGGAAAAACACCAACAAATTCAACAACAACCTCAACATTGAAAAACACCAACAAATTCAACAACAAACTCAAGATTGAAAAACATCAACAAATTCAACAACGTCAACAGTGAAAAACAACAACAAACCTCAAGATTGAAAAACACCAACAAATTCAACAACAACCTCAACATTGAAAAACACCATCAAATTCAACAACAACCTCAACATTGAAAAACAGCAACGACCTCAACATTGAAAAACACAAACAAATTCAAGAAAAACCTCAACATTGAAAACACCAACAAATTCAACAACAACCTCAACATTTAAAAACGCCAACAAATTGAACAACAACCTCAACATTGAAGAACACCAACAAATTCAAAAACAACCTCAACTTTGAAAAACAACAACCTCAACATTGAAAAACACCAACAAATTCAACAAAAAATTCAAAATTGAAAAATAACAACACATTCAACAACAACCTCGAGATTGAAAAACACCAACAAATTCAACAACAACCTCAACTTTGAAAAACAACAACAACCTCATCATGGAAAAACACCAACAAATTCAACAACAACCTCAACATTGAAAAACACCAACAAATTCAACAACAAACTCAAGATTGAAAAAACCAACAAATTCAACAACAACCTCAACATTGAAAAACAACAACAACCTCAACATTGAAAAACACCAACAAATTCAAAAACAACATCAACATTGAAAAACAACAACAAATTCAACAACAACATCAACATTGAAAAACACCAACAAATTCAACAACAACTTCAACATTGAAAAACACCAACAAATTCAACAACAACCTCGACATTGAAAAACTCCATCAAATTCAACAACAACCTCAACATTGAAAAACACCAACAACCTCAAAATTGAAAAACACCAACAAATTCAACAACAACCTCAACATTTAAAAACAACAACAACTCATCATGGAAAAACACCAACAAATTCAACAACAACCTCAACATTGAAAAACAACAACAACCTCAAAATTGAAAAACACCAACAAATTCAACAACAACCTCAACATTTAAAAACAACAACAACCTCAACATTGAAAAACACCAACAAATTTAACAACAACCTTAACATTGAAAAACACCAACAAATTCAACAACAACCTCAACATTGAAAAACAGCAACAAACTCAACAACAAACTCAACATTGAAAAACAAAAACAACCTCAACATTGAAAAACACAAACAAATTCAAAAACAACCTCAACATTGAAAAACACCGACAAATTCAACAACAAACTCAACATTGAAAAACACCAACAAATTCAAAAACAACCTCAACATTGAAAAACAACAACAACCTCAACATTGAAAAACAACAACAACCTCAACATAGAAAAACACCAACAAATTCAACAAAAACCTCAACATTGAAAAACACCCACAAATTCAATAACAACCTCAGCATTGAAAAACAACAACAACATCAAAATTGAAAAACACCAGCAAATTCAACAACAACCTCAACTTTGAAAAACAACAACAACCTCAACATTGAAAAACACCAACAAATTCAACAACAACTTCAACATTGAAAAACACCAACAACCTCGACATTGGAAAACACCAACAAATTCAACAACAACCTCAACATTGAAAAACAACAACAACCTCAACATTGAAAAACACCAACAAATTCAACAACAACCTCAACATTGAAAAACACCAACATATTCAACAACAACCTCAACAGTGAAAAACAACAACAACCTCAACATTGAAAAATACCAACAAATTCAACACCAACCTCAACATTGAAAAACACAAACAAATTCAACAACAACCTCAATATTGGAAAATAACAACAACCTCAACATTGAAAAACACCAAACAATTCAACAACAACCTCAACATTGAAAAACACCAACAAATTCAACAACAACCTCAACATTGAAAAACACCAACAAATTCAACAACAACCTCAACATTGAAAAACACCAACAAACTCAACAACAACCACAACATTGAAAAACAACAACAACCTCAACATTGAAAAACACCAACAAATTCAACAACAACCTCAACATTGAAAAACACCAACAAATTCAACAACAAACTCAACATTGTAAAACACCAACAAATTCAACGAAAACCTCAACATTGAAATACAACAACAACCTCAACATTGAAAAACACCAACAAATTCAACAACAACCTCAACATTGAAAAACAACAACAACCTCAACATTGAAAAACAACAACCTCAACATAGAAAAACACCAACAAATTCAACAAAAACCTCAACATTGAAAAACACCCACAAATTCAACAACAACCTCAGCATTGTAAAACAACAGCAACCGCAACATTGAAAAACACCAACAAATTCAACAACAACCTCAACATTGAAAAACACCAACAAATTCAACAACAACCTCAACATTGAAAAACAACAACAATCTCAACATTGAAAAACACCAAGAAATTCAACAACAACCTCAACATTGAAAAACAACAACAACCTCAACATTGAAAAACACCAACAAATTCAACAACAACCTCAACATTGAAGAACACCAACAAACTCAACAACAAACTCAACATTGAAAAACAAAAAAAACCTCAACATTGAAAAACACAAACAAATTCAACAACAACCTCAACATTGAAAAACACCAACAAATTCAACAACAACCTCAACTTTGAAAAACAACAACAACCTCAACATTGAAAAACACCAACAAATTCAACAACAACTTCAACATTGAAAAACACCAACAACCTCGACATTAAAAACGCCATCAAATTCAACAACAACCTCAACAGTGAAAAACAACAACAACCTCAACTTTGAAAAACACCAACAAATTCAAAAACAACCTCAACTTTGAAAAAGACCAACAAATTCAACAACAACCTCAACATTGAAAAACACCAACATATTCAACAACAACCTCAACAGTGAAAAACAACAACAACCTCAACATTGAAAAATACCAACAAATTCAACACCAACCTCAACATTGAAAAACACAAACAAATTCAACAACAACCTCAATATGGGAAAATAACAACAACCTCAACATTGAAAAACACGAAACAATTCAACAACAACCTCAACATTGAAAAACACCAACAAATTCAACAACAACCTCAACATTGAAAAACACCAACAAACTCAACAACAACCACAACATTGAAAAACAACAACAACCTCAACATTGAAAAACACCAACAAATTCAACAACAACCTCAACATTGAAAAACACCAACAAATTCAACAACAAACTCGACATTGTAAAACACCAACAAATTCAACGAAAACCTCAACATTGAAATACAACAACAACCTCAACATTGAAAAATACCAACAAATTCAACAACAACCTCAACATTGAAAAACAACAACAACTTCAACATTGAAAAACAACAACCTCAACACAGAAAAACACCTGCAAATTCAACAAAAACCTCAACATCGAAAAACACCCACAAATACAACAACAACCTCAGCATTGTAAAACAACAGCAACCGCAACATTGAAAAACACCAACAAATTCAACAACAACCTCAACATTGAAAAACACCAACAAATTCAACAACAACCTCAACATTGAAAAACAACAACAACCTCAACATTGAAAAACACCAACAAATTCAACAGCAACCTCAATATTGAAAAACAACAACAACCTCAACATTGAAAAACACCAACAAATTCAACAACAACCTCAACATTGAAAAACACCAACAAATTCAACAACAACCTCAGCATTGAAAAACAACAACAACCTCAACATTGAAATACACCAACAAATTCAACAACAACCTCAACATTGAAAAACACCAACAAATTCAACAACAACCTCAACATTGAAAAACAACAACAACCTCAACATTGAAAAACACCAACAAATTCAACAACAACCTCAACATTGAAAAACAACAACAACCTCAACATTGAAAAAAACCAACAAATTCAACAACAACCTCAGCATTTAAGAACAACAACAACCTCAACATTGAAAAACACCATCGAATTCAACAACAACCTCAACATTGAAAAACAACAACAACCTCAACATTGAAAAACACCAACAAATTCAACAACAACTTCAACATTGAAAAACACCAACAAATTCAACAACAGCCTCGACATTGAAAAACACCATCAAATTCAACAACAACCTCAACATTGAAAAACAGCAACGAACTCAACATTGAAAAACATCAACAAATTCAAGAAAAACCTCAACATTGAAAACACCAACAAATTCAACAACAACCTCAACATTTAAAAACGCCAACAAATTCAGCAACAACCTCAACATTGAAGAACACCAACAAATTCAAAAACAACCTCAACTTTGAAAAACAACAACCTCAACATTGAAAAACACCAACAAATTCAACAAAAAATTCAAAATTGAAAAATAACAACACATTCAACAACAACCTCGACATTGAAAAACACCAACAAATTCAACAACAACCTCAACTTTGAAAAACAACAACAACCTCATCATGGAAAAACACCAACAAATTCAACAACAACCTCAACATTGAAAAACACCAACAAATTCAACAACAAACTCAAGATTGAAAAAACCAACAAATTCAACAACAACCTCAACATTGAAAAACAACAACAACCTCAACATTGAAAAACACCAACAAATTCAAAAACAACCTCAACATTGAAAAACAACAACAAATTCAACAACAACATCAACATTGAAAAACACCAACAAATTCAACAACAACTTCAACATTGAAAAACACCAACAAATTCAACAACAACCTCGACATTGAAAAACACCATCAAATTCAACAACAACCTCAACATTGAAAAACACCAACAACCTCAAAATTGAAAAACACCAACAAATTCAACAACAACCTCAACATTTAAAAACAACAACAACCTCAACATTGAAAAACACCAACAAATTCAACAACAACCTCAACATTGAAAAACACCATCAAATTCAACAACAACCTCAACATTGAAAAACACGAACAAACTCAACAGAAACCTGAAAATTGAAAAACAACAACAACCTCAACATTGAAAAACACCAACAAATTCAACAACAACCTCAACATTGAAAAACACCAACAAATTCAACAACAAACTCAAGATTGAAAAACACCAACAAATTCAACAACCTCAACATTGAAAAACACCAACAAATTCAACAATAGCCTCGACATTGAAAAACACCATCAAATTCAACAACAACCTCAACATTGAAAAACAGCAACGAACTCAACATTGAAAAACATCAACAAATTCAAGAAAAACCTCAACATTGAAAACACCAACAAATTCAACAACAACCTCAACATTTAAAAACGCCAACAAATTCAGCAACAACCTCAACATTGAAGAACACCAACAAATTCAAAAACAACCTCAACTTTGAAAAACAACAAACTCAACATTGAAAAACACCAACAAATTCAACAACAACTTCAACATTGAAAAACACCAACAAATTCAACAACAGCCTCGACATTGAAAAACACCATCAAATTCAACAACAACCTCAACATTGAAAAACAGCAACGAACTCAACATTGAAAAACATCAACAAATTCAAGAAAAACCTCAACATTGAAAACACCAACAAATTCAACAACAACCTCAACATTTAAAAACGCCAACAAATTCAGCAACAACCTCAACATTGAAGAACACCAACAAATTCAAAAACAACCTCAACTTTGAAAAACAACAACCTCAACATTGAAAAACACCAACAAATTCAACAAAAAATTCAAAATTGAAAAATAACAACACATTCAACAACAACCTCGACATTGAAAAACACCAACAAATTCAACAACAACCTCAACTTTGAAAAACAACAACAACCTCATCATGGAAAAACACCAACAAATTCAACAACAACCTCAACATTGAAAAACACCAACAAATTCAACAACAAACTCAAGATTGAAAAAACCAACAAATTCAACAACAACCTCAACATTGAAAAACAACAACAACCTCAACATTGAAAAACACCAACAAATTCAAAAACAACCTCAACATTGAAAAACAACAACAAATTCAACAACAACATCAACATTGAAAAACACCAACAAATTCAACAACAACTTCAACATTGAAAAACACCAACAAATTCAACAACAACCTCGACATTGAAAAACACCATCAAATTCAACAACAACCTCAACATTGAAAAACACCAACAACCTCAAAATTGAAAAACACCAACAAATTCAACAACAACCTCAACATTTAAAAACAACAACAACCTCAACATTGAAAAACACCAACAAATTCAACAACAACCTCAACATTGAAAAACACCATCAAATTCAACAACAACCTCAACATTGAAAAACACGAACAAACTCAACAGAAACCTGAACATTGAAAAACAACAACAACCTCAACATTGAAAAACACCAACAAATTCAACAACAACCTCAACATTGAAAAACACCAACAAATTCAACAACAATCTCAAGATTGAAAAACACCAACAAATTCAACAACCTCAACATTGAAAAACAACAACAAACCTCAACATTGAAAAACACCAACAAATTCAACAACAACCTCAACATTGAAAAACACCATCAAATTCAACAACAACCTCAACATTTAAAAACGCCAACAAATTCAACAACAACCTCAACATTGAAGAACACCAACAAATTCAACAACAACCTCAACATTGAAAAACAACAACCTCAACATTGAAAAACACCAACAAATTCAACAACAACCTCGACATTGAAAAACACCAACAAATTCAACAACAACCTCAACTTTGAAAAACAACAACAACTCATCATGGAAAAACACCAACAAATTCAACAACAACCTCAACATTGAAAAACAACAACAACCTCAAAATTTAAAAACACCATCAAATTCAACAACAGCCTCAACATTTAAAAACAACAACAACCTCAACATTGAAAAACACCAACAAATATAACAACAACCTTAACATTGAAAAACACCAACAAATTCAACAACAACCTCAACATTGAAAAACACCAACAAACTCAACAACAAACTCAACATTGAAAAACAAAAACAACCTCAACATTGAAAAACACAAACAAATTCAAAAACAACCTCAACATTGAAAAACACCAACAAATTCAATAACAAACTCAACATTGAAAAACACCAACAAATTCAAAAACAACCTCAACATTGAAAAACAACAACAACCTCAACATTGAAAAACAACAACAACCTCAACATAGAAAAACACCAACAAATTCAACAAAAACCTCAACATTGAAAAACACCCACAAATTCAATAACAACCTCAGCATTGAAAAACAACAACAACATCAAAATTGAAAAACACCAACAAATTCAACAACAACCTCAACTTTGAAAAACAACAACAACCTCAACATTGAAAAACACCAACAAATTCAACAACAACTTCAACATTGAAAAACACCAACAACCTCGACATTGGAAAACACCAACAAATTCAACAACAACCTCAACATTGAAAAACAACAACAACCTCAACATTGAAAAACACCAACAAATTCAACAACAACCTCAACATTGAAAAACACCAACATATTCAACAACAAACTCAACAGTGAAAAACAACAACAACCTCAACATTGAAAAATACCAACAAATTCAACACCAACCTCAACATTGAAAAACACAAACAAATTCAACAACAACCTCAATATTGGAAAATAACAACAACCTCAACATTGAAAAACACCAAACAATTCAACAACAACCTCAACATTGAAAAACACCAACAAATTCAACAACAACCTCAACATTGAAAAACAGCAACAAATTCAACAACAACCTCAACATTGAAAAACACCAACAAGCTCAACAACAACCACAACATTGAAAAACAACAACAACCTCAACATTGAAAAACATCAACAAATTCAACAACAACCTCAACATTGAAAAACACCAACAAATTCAACAACAAACTCAACATTGTAAAACACCAACAAATTCAACGAAAACCTCAACATTGAAATACAACAACAACCTCAACATTGAAAAACACCAACAAATTCAACAACAACCTCAACACTGAAAAACAACAACAACCTCAACATTGAAAAACAACAACCTCAACATAGAAAAACACCAACAAATTCAACAAAAACCTCAACATTGAAAAACACCCACAAATTCAACAACAACCTCAGCATTGTAAAACAACAGCAACCGCAACATTGAAAAACACCAACAAATTCAACAACAACCTCAACATTGAAAACACCAACAAATTCAACAACAACCTCAACATTGAAAAACACCAACAAACTCAACAACAACCACAACATTGAAAAACAACAACAACCTCAACATTGAAAAACACCAACAAATTCAACAACAACCTCAACATTGAAAAACACCAACAAATTCAACAACAAACTCAACATTGTAAAACACCAACAAATTCAACGAAAACCTCAACATTGAAATACAACAACAACCTCAACATTGAAAAACACCAACAAATTCAACAACAACCTCAACATTGAAAAACAACAACAACCTCAACATTGAAAAACAACAACCTCAACATAGAAAAACACCAACAAATTCAACAAAAACCTCAACATTGAAAAACACCCACAAATTCAACAACAACCTCAGCATTGTAAAACAACAGCAACCGCAACATTGAAAAACTGCAACAAATTCAACAACAACCTCAACATTGAAAAACACCAACAAATTCAACAACAACCTCAACATTGAAAAACAACAACAATCTCAACATTGAAAAACACCAACAAATTCAACAACAACCTCAACATTGAAAAACAACAACAACCTCAACATTGAAAAACACCAACAAATTCAACAACAACCTCAACATTGAAAAACACCAACAAACTCAACAACAAACTCAACATTGAAAAACAAAAACAACCTCAACATTGAATAACACAAACAAATTCAACAACAACCTCAACATTGAAAAACACCAACAAATTCAACAACAACCTCAACTTTGAAAAACAACAACAACCTCAACATTGAAAAACACCAACAAATTCAACAACAACTTCAACATTGAAAAACACCAACAACCTCGACATTGAAAAACGCCATCAAATTCAACAACATCCTCAACAGTGAAAAACAACAACAACCTCAACTTTGAAAAACACCAACAAATTCAAAAACAACCTCAACTTTGAAAAACACCAACAAATTCAACAACAACCTCAACATTGAAAAACACCAACATATTCAACAACAACCTCAACAGTGAAAAACAACAACAACCTCAACATTGAAAAATACCAACAAATTCAACACCAACCTCAACATTGAAAAACACAAACAAATTCAACAACAACCTCAATATTGGAAAATAACATCAACCTCGACATTGAAAAACACCAAACAATTCAACAACAACCTCAACATTGAAAAACACCAACAAATTCAACAACAACCTCAACATTGAAAAACACCAACAAATTCAACAACAACCTCAACATTGAAAAACACCAACAAACTCAACAACAACCACAACATTGAAAAACAACAACAACCTCAACATTGAAAAACACCAACAAATTCAACAACAACCTCAACATTGAAAAACACCAACAAATTCAACAACAAACTCGACATTGTAAAACACCAACAAATTCAACGAAAACCTCAACATTGAAATACAACAACAACCTCAACATTGAAAAATACCAACAAATTCAACAACAACCTCAACATTGAAAAACAACAACAACCTCAACATTGAAAAACAACAACCTCAACATAGAAAAACACCAACAAATTCAACAAAAACCTCAACATTGAAAAACACCCACAAATACAACAACAACCTCAGCATTGTAAAACAACAGCAACTGCAACATTGAAAAACACCAACAAATTCAACAACAACCTCAACATTGAAAAACACCAACAAATTCAACAACAACCTCAACATTGAAAAACAACAACAACCTCAACATTGAAAAACACCAACAAATTCAACAACAACCTCAATATTGAAAAACAACAACAACCTCAACATTGAAAAACACCAACAAATTCAACAACAACCTCAACATTGAAAAACACCAACAAATTCAACAACAACCTCAGCATTGAAAAACAACAACAACCTCAACATTGAAATACACCAACAAATTCAACAACAACCTCAACATTGAAAAACACCAACAAATTCAACAACAACCTCAACATTGAAAAACAACAACAACCTCAACATTGAAAAACACCAACAAATTCAACAACAACCTCAACATTGAAAAACAACAACAACCTCAACATTGAAAAAAACCAACAAATTCAACAACAACCTCAGCATTTAAGAACAACAACAACCTCAACATTGAAAAACACCATCGAATTCAACAACAACCTCAACATTGAAAAACAACAACAACCTCAACATTGAAAAACACCAACAAATTCAACAACAACTTCAACATTGAAAAACACCAACAAATTCAACAACAGCCTCGACATTGAAAAACACCATCACATTCAACAACAACCTCAACATTGAAAAACAGCAACGAACTCAACATTGAAAAACACCAACAAATTGAAGAAAAACCTCAACATTGAAAACACCAACAAATTCAACAACAACCTCAACATTTAAAAACGCCAACAAATTCAACAACAACCTCAACATTGAAGAACACCAACAAATTCAAAAACAACCTCAACTTTGAAAAACAACAACCTCAACATTGAAAAACACCAACAAATTCAACAAAAAATTCAAAATTGAAAAATAACAACACATTCAACAACAACCTCGACATTGAAAAACACCAACAAATTCAACAACAACCTCAACTTTGAAAAACAACAACAACCTCATCATGGAAAAACACCAACAAATTCAACAACAACCTCAACATTGAAAAACACCAACAAATTCAACAACAAACTCAAGATTGAAAAAACCAACAAATTCAACAACAACATCAACATTGAAAAACAACAACAACCTCAACATTGAAAAACACCAACAAATTCAAAAACAACCTCAACATTGAAAAACAACAACAAATTCAACAACAACATCAACATTGAAAAACACCAACAAATTCAACAACAACTTCAACATTGAAAAACACCAACAAATTCAACAACAACCTCGACATTGAAAAACACCATCAAATTCAACAACAACCTCAACATTGAAAAACACCAAAAACCTCAAAATTGAAAAACACCAACAAATTCAACAACAACCTCAACATTTAAAAACAACAACAACCTCAACATTGAAAAACACCAACAAATTCAACAACAACCACAACATTGAAAAACACCATCAAATTCAACAACAACCTCAACATTGAAAAACACCAACAAACTCAACAGAAAACTCAACATTGAAAAACAACAACAACCTCAACATTGAAAAACACCAACAAATTCAACAACAACCTCAACATTGAAAAACACCAACAAATTCAACAACAAACTCAAGATTGAAAAACATCAACAAATTCAACAACGTCAACATTGAAAAACAACAACAAACCTCAAGATTGAAAAACACCAACAAATTCAACAACAACCTCAACATTGAAAAACACCATCAAATTCAACAACAACCTCAACATTGAAAAACAGCAACGACCTCAACATTGAAAAACACCAACAAATTCAAGAAAAACCTCAACATTGAAAACACCAACAAATTCAACAACAACCTCAACATTTAAAAACGCCAACAAATTCAACAACAACCTCAACATTGAAGAACACCAACAAATTCAAAAACAACCTCAACTTTGAAAAACAACAACCTCAACATTGAAAAACACCAACAAATTCAACAAAAAATTCAAAATTGAAAAATAACAACACATTCAACAACAACCTCGAGATTGAAAAACACCAACAAATTCAACAACAACCTCAACTTTGAAAAACAACAACAACCTCATCATGGAAAAACACCAACAAATTCAACAACAACCTCAACATTGAAAAACACCAACAAATTCAACAACAAACTCAAGATTGAAAAAACCAACAAATTCAACAACAACCTCAACATTGAAAAACAACAACAACCTCAACATTGAAAAACACCAACAAATTCAAAAACAACCTCAACATTGAAAAACAACAACAAATTCAACAACAACATCAACATTGAAAAACACCAACAAATTCAACAACAACTTCAACATTGAAAAACACCAACAAATTCAACAACAACCTCGACATTGAAAAACTCCATCAAATTCAACAACAACCTCAACATTGAAAAACACCAACAACCTCAAAATTGAAAAACACCAACAAATTCAACAACAACCTCAACATTTAAAAACAACAACAACCTCAACATTGAAAAACACCAACAAATTCAACAACAACCTCAACATTGAAAAACACCATCAAATTCAACAACAACCTCAACATTGAAAAACACCAACAAACTCAACAGAAACCTCAACTTTGAAAAACAACAACAACCTCATCATGGAAAAACACCAACAAATTCAACAACAACCTCAACATTGAAAAACACCAACAAATTCAACAACAAACTCAAGATTGAAAAACATCAACAAATTCAACAACGTCAACAGTGAAAAACAACAACAAACCTCAAGATTGAAAAACACCAACAAATTCAACAACAACCTCAACATTGAAAAACACCATCAAATTCAACAACAACCTCAACATTGAAAAACAGCAACGACCTCAACATTGAAAAACACAAACAAATTCAAGAAAAACCTCAACATTGAAAACACCAACAAATTCAACAACAACCTCAACATTTAAAAACGCCAACAAATTGAACAACAACCTCAACATTGAAGAACACCAACAAATTCAAAAACAACCTCAACTTTGAAAAACAACAACCTCAACATTGAAAAACACCAACAAATTCAACAAAAAATTCAAAATTGAAAAATAACAACACATTCAACAACAACCTCGAGATTGAAAAACACCAACAAATTCAACAACAACCTCAACTTTGAAAAACAACAACAACCTCATCATGGAAAAACACCAACAAATTCAACAAAAACCTCAACATTGAAAAACACCAACAAATTCAACAACAAACTCAAGATTGAAAAAACCAACAAATTCAACAACAACCTCAACATTGAAAAACAACAACAACCTCAACATTGAAAAACACCAACAAATTCAAAAACAACATCAACATTGAAAAACAACAACAAATTCAACAACAACATCAACATTGAAAAACACCAACAAATTCAACAACAACTTCAACATTGAAAAACACCAACAAATTCAACAACAACCTCGACATTGAAAAACTCCATCAAATTCAACAACAACCTCAACATTGAAAAACACCAACAACCTCAAAATTGAAAAACACCAACAAATTCAACAACAACCTCAACATTTAAAAACAACAACAACCTCAACATTGAAAAACACCAACAAATTCAACAACAACCTCAACATTGAAAAACACCATCAAATTCAACAACAACCTCAACATTGAAAAACACCAACAAACTCAACAGAAACCTCAACATTGAAAAACAACAACAACCTGAACATTGAAAAACACCAACAAATTCAACAACAACCTCAACATTGAAAAACACCAACAAATTCAACAACAAACTCAAGATTGAAAAAACCAACAAATTCAACAACAACCTCAACATTGAAAAACAACAACAACCTCAACATTGAAAAACACCAACAAATTCAAAAACAACCTCAACATTGAAAAACAGCAACGACCTCAACATTGAAAAACACCAACAAATTCAAGAAAAACCTCAACATTGAAAACACCAACAAATTCAACAACAACCTCAACATTTAAAAACGCCAACAAATTCAACAACAACCTCAACATTGAAAAACAGCAACAACCTCATCATGGAAAAACACCAACAAATTCAACAACAACCTCAACATTGAAAAACACCAACAAATTCAACAACAAACTCAAGATTGAAAAAACCAACAAATTCAACAACAACCTCAACATTGAAAAACAACAACAACCTCAACATTGAAAAACACCAACAAATTCAAAAACAACATCAACATTGAAAAACAACAACAAATTCAACAACAACATCAACATTGAAAAACACCAACAAATTCAACAACAACTTCAACATTGAAAAACACCAACAAATTCAACAACAACCTCGACATTGAAAAACTCCATCAAATTCAACAACAACCTCAACATTGAAAAACACCAACAACCTCAAAATTGAAAAACACCAACAAATTCAACAACAACCTCAACATTTAAAAACAACAACAACCTCAACATTGAAAAACACCAACAAATTCAACAACAACCTCAACATTGAAAAACACCATCAAATTCAACAACAACCTCAACATTGAAAAACACCAACAAACTCAACAGAAACCTCAACATTGAAAAACAACAACAACCTGAACATTGAAAAACACCAACAAATTCAACAACAACCTCAACATTGAAAAACACCAACAAATTCAACAACAAACTCAAGATTGAA
Source organism: Isurus oxyrinchus (assembly GCA_026770705.1). Lineage (NCBI taxonomy): Eukaryota > Metazoa > Chordata > Chondrichthyes > Lamniformes > Lamnidae > Isurus > Isurus oxyrinchus. The sequence goes on from JANJGN010000097.1 coordinate 233,033, forward strand.
AAAACCAACAAATTCAACAACAACCTCAACATTGAAAAACAACAACAACCTCAACATTGAAAAACACCAACAAATTCAAAAACAACCTCAACATTGAAAAACAGCAACGACCTCAACATTGAAAAACACCAACAAATTCAAGAAAAACCTCAACATTGAAAACACCAACAAATTCAACAACAACCTCAACATTTAAAAACGCCAACAAATTCAACAACAACCTCAACATTGAAGAACACCAACAAATTCAAAAACAACCTCAACTTTGAAAAACAACAACCTCAACATTGAAAAACACCAACAAATTCAACAAAAAATTCAAAATTGAAAAATAACAACACATTCAACAACAACCTCGAGATTGAAAAACACCAACAAATTCAACAACAACCTCAACTTTGAAAAACAACAACAACCTCATCATGGAAAAACACCAACAAATTCAACAACAACCTCAACATTGAAAAACACCAACAAATTCAACAACAAACTCAAGATTGAAAAAACCAACAAATTCAACAACAACCTCAACATTGAAAAACAACAACAACCTCAACATTGAAAAACACCAACAAATTCAAAAACAACCTCAACATTGAAAAACAACAACAAATTCAACAACAACATCAACATTGAAAAACACCAACAAATTCAACAACAACTTCAACATTGAAAAACACCAACAAATTCAACAACAACCTCGACATTGAAAAGCTCCATCAAATTCAACAACAACCTCAACATTGAAAAACACCAATAACCTCAAAATTGAAAAACACCAACAAATTCAACAACAACCTCAACATTTAAAAACAACAACAACCTCAACATTGAAAAACACCAACAAATTCAACAACAACCTCAACATTGAAAAACACCATCAAATTCAACAACAACCTCAACATTGAAAAACACCAACAAACTCAACAGAAACCTCAACATTGAAAAACAACAACAACCTGAACATTGAAAAACACCAACAAATTCAACAACAACCTCAACATTGAAAAACACCAACAAATTCAACAACAAACTCAAGATTGAAAAAACCAACAAATTCAACAACAACCTCAACATTGAAAAACAACAACAACCTCAACATTGAAAAACACCAACAAATTCAAAAACAACCTCAACATTGAAAAACAACAACAAATTCAACAACAACATCAACATTGAAAAACACCAACAAATTCAACAACAACTTCAACATTGAAAAACACCAACAAATTCAACAACAACCTCGACATTGAAAAACACCATCAAATTCAACAACAACCTGAACATTGAAAAACACCAACAACCTCAAAATTGAAAAACACCAACAAATTCAACAACAACCTCAACATTTAAAAACAACAACAACCTCAACATTGAAAAACACCAACAAATTCAACAACAACCTCAACATTGAAAAACACCATCAAATTCAACAACAACCTCAACATTGAAAAACACCAACAAACTCAACAGAAACCTCAACATTGAAAAACAACAACAACCTCAACATTGAAAAACACCAACAAATTCAACAACAACCTCAACATTGAAAAACACCAACAAATTCAACAACAAACTCAAGATTGAAAAACACCAACAAATTCAACAACCTCAACATTGAAAAACAACAAAAAACCGCAACATTGAAAAACACCAACAAATTCAACAACAACCTCAACATTGAAAAACACCATCAAATTCAACAACAACCTCAACATTGAAAAACAGCAACGACCTCAACATTGAAAAACACCAACAAATTCAAGAAAAACCTCAACATTGAAAACATCAACAAATTCAACAACAACCTCAACATTTAAAAACGCCAACAAATTCAACAACAACCTCAACATTGAAGAACACCAACAAATTCAAAAACAACCTCAACTTTGAAAAACAACAACCTCAACATTGAAAAACACCAACAAATTCAACAAAAAATTCAAAATTGAAAAATAATAACACATTCAACAACAACCTCGACATTGAAAAACACCAACAAATTCAACAACAACCTCAACTTTGAAAAACAACAACAACCTCATCATGGAAAAACACCAACAAATTCAACAACAACCTCAACATTGAAAAACACCAACAAATTCAACAACAAACTCAAGATTGAAAAAACCAACAAATTCAACAACAACCTCAACATTGAAAAACAACAACAACCTCAACATTGAAAAACACCAACAAATTCAAAAACAACCTCAACATTGAAAAACAACAACAAATTCAACAACAACATCAACATTGAAAAACACCAACAAATTCAACAACAACTTCAACATTGAAAAACACCAACAAATTCAACAACAACCTCGACATTGAAAAACACCATCAAACTCAACAACAACCTCAACATTGAAAAACACCAACAACCTCAAAATTGAAAAACACCAACAAATTCAACAACAACCTCAACATTTAAAAACAACAACAACCTCAACATTGAAAAACACCAACAAATTCAACAACAACCTCAACATTGAAAAACACCATCAAATTCAACAACAACCTCAACATTGAAAAACACCAACAAACTCAACAGAAACCTCAACATTGAAAAACAACAACAACCTGAACATTGAAAAACACCAACAAATTCAACAACAACCTCAACATTGAAAAACACCAACAAATTCAACAACAAACTCAAGATTGAAAAAACCAACAAATTCAACAACAACCTCAACATTGAAAAACAACAACAACCTCAACATTGAAAAACACCAACAAATTCAAAAACAACCTCAACATTGAAAAACAACAACAAATTCAACAACAACATCAACATTGAAAAACACCAACAAATTCAACAACAACTTCAACATTGAAAAACACCAACAAATTCAACAACAACCTCGACATTGAAAAACAGCAACGACCTCAACATTGAAAAACACCAACAAATTCAAGAAAAACCTCAACATTGAAAACACCAACAAATTCAACAACAACCTCAACATTTAAAAACGCCAACAAATTCAACAACAACCTCAACATTGAAGAACACCAACAAATTCAAAAACAACCTCAACTTTGAAAAACAACAACCTCAACATTGAAAAACACCAACAAATTCAACAAAAAATTCAAAATTGAAAAATAACAACACATTCAACAACAACCTCGACATTGAAAAACACCAACAAATTCAACAACAACCTCAACTTTGAAAAACAACAACAACCTCATCATGGAAAAACACCAACAAATTCAACAACAACCTCAACATTGAAAAACACCAACAAATTCAACAACAAACTCAAGATTGAAAAAACCAACAAATTCAACAACAACCTCAAAATTGAAAAACAACAACAACCTCAACATTGAAAAACACCAACAAATTCAAAAACAACCTCATCATTGAAAAACAACAACAAATTCAACAACAACATCAACATTGAAAAACACCAACAAATTCAACAACAACTTCAACATTGAAAAACACCAACAAATTCAACAACAACCTCGACATTGAAAAGCACCATCAAATTCAACAACAACCTCAACATTGAAAAACACCAACAACCTCAAAATTGAAAAACACCAACAAATTCAACAACAACCTCAACATTTAAAAACAACAACAACCTCAACATTGAAAAACACCAACAAATTCAACAACAACCTCAACATTGAAAAACACCATCAAATTCAACAACAACCTCAACATTGAAAAACACCAACAAACTCAACAGAAACCTCAACATTGAAAAACAACAACAACCTCAACATTGAAAAACACCAACAAATTCAACAACAACCTCAACATTGAAAAACACCAACAAATTCAACAACAAACTCAAGATTGAAAAACACCAACAAATTCAACAACCTCAACATTGAAACACAACAACAAACCTCAACATTGAAAAACACCAACAAATTCAACAACAACCTCAACATTGAAAAACACCAACAAATTCAAAAACAACCTCAACATTGAAAAACAACAACAACCTCAACATTGAAAAACACCAACAAATTCAACAACAACCTCAACATTGAAAAACAACAACAAACTCAACATTGAAAAACACCAACAAATTCAACAACAACCTCAACATTGAAAAACAACAACAACCTCAACATTGAAAAACACCAACAAATTCAACAATAACCTCAACATTGAGAAACAACAACAACCTCAACATTGAAAAACACCAACAAATTCAACAACAACCTCAACATTGAAAAACACCAACAAATTCAACAACAACTTCAACATTGAAAAACAACAACAATCTCAACATTGGAAAACACCAACAAATTCAACAACAAACTCAACATTGAAAGACAACAACAACCTCAACATTGAAAAACACCAACAAATTCAACAACAACTTCAACATTGAAAAACACCAACAAATTCAACAACAGCCTCGACATTGAAAAACACCATCAAATTCAACAACAACCTCAACATTGAAAAACAACAACAAACTCAACATTGAAAAACACCAACAAATTCAACAAAAACCTCAACATTGAAAACACCAACAAATTCAACAACAACCTCAACATTTAAAAACGCCAACAAATTCAACAACAACCTCAACATTGAAGAACACCAACAAATTCAACAACAACCTCAACATTGAAAAACAACAATCTCAACATTGAAATACACCAACAAATTCAACAACAACCTCGACATTGAAAAACACCAACAAATTCAACAACAACCTCAACATTGAAAAACAACAACAACTCATCATGGAAAAACACCAACAAATTCAACAACAACCTCAACATTGAAAAACAACAACAATTCAAAATTGAAAAACACCAACAAATTCAACAACAACCTCAACATTTAAAAACAACAACAACCTCAACATTGAAAAACACCAACAAATTTAACAACAACCTTAACATTGAAAAACACCAACAAATTCAACAACAACCTCAACATTGAAAAACACCAAGTAACTCAACAACAAACTCAACATTGAAAAACAAAAACAACCTCAACATTGAAAAAGACAAACAAATTCATAAACAACCTCAACATTGAAAAACACCAACAAATTCAACAACAAACTCAACATTGAAAAACACCAACAAATTCAAAAACAACCTCAACATTGAAAAACAACAACAACCTCAACATAGAAAAACACCAACAAATTCAACAAAAACCTCAACATTGAAAAACACCCACAAATTCAATAAGAACCTCAGCATTGAAAAACAACAACAACATCAAAATTGAAAAACACCAACAAATTCAACAACAACCTCAACTTTGAAAAACAACAACAACCTCAACATTGAAAAACACCAACAAATTCAACAACAACTTCAACATTGAAAAACACCAACAACCTCGACATTGGAAAACGCCATCAAATTCAACAACAACCTCAACAGTGAAAAACAACAACAACCTCAACTTTGAAAAACACCAACAAATTCATAAACAACCTCAACTTTGAAAAACACCAACAAATTCAACAAGAACCTCAACATTGAAAAACACCAACATATTCAACAACAACCTCAACAGTGAAAAACAAGAACAAGCTCAACATTGAAAAACACCAACAAATTCAACAACAACCTCAACATTTAAAAACAACAACAACCTCAACATTGAAAAACACCAACAAATTCAACAACAACCTCAACATTGAAAAACACCATCAAATTCAACAACAACCTCAACAGTGAAAAACACCAACAAACTCAACAGAAACCTCAACATTGAAAAACAACAACGACCTCAACATTGAAAAACACCAACAAATTCAACAACAACCTCAACATTGAAAAACACCAACAAATTCAACAACAAACTCAAGATTGAAAAACACCAACAAATTCAACAACCTCAACATTGAAAAACAACAACAAACCTCAACATTGAAAAACACCAACAAATTCAACAACAACCTCAACATTGAAAAACACCATCAAATTCAACAACAACCTCAACATTGAAAAACAGCAACGACCTCAACATTTAAAAACACCAACAAATTCAAGAAAAACCTCAACATTGAAAACACCAACAAATTCAACAACAACCTCAACATTTAAAAACGCCAACAAATTCAACAACAACCTCAACATTGAAGAACACCAACAAATTCAAAAACAACCTCAACTTTGAAAAACAACAACCTCAACATTGAAAAACACCAACAAATTCAACAAAAAATTCAAAATTGAAAAATAACAACACATTCAACAACAACCTCGACATTGAAAAACACCAACAAATTCAACAACAACCTCAACTTTGAAAAACAACAACAACCTCATCATGGAAAAACACCAACAAATTCAACAACAACCTCAATATTGAAAAACACCAACAAATTCAACAACAAACTCAAGATTGAAAAAACCAACAAATTCAACAACAACCTCAACATTGAAAAACAACAACAACCTCAACATTGAAAAACACCAACAAATTCAAAAACAACCTCAACATTGAAAACCAACAACAAATTCAACAACAACATCAACATTGAAAAACACCAACAAATTCAACAACAACTTCAACATTGAAAAACACCAACAAATTCAACAACAACCTCGACATTGAAAAACACCATCAAATTCAACAACAACCTCAACATTGAAAAACACCAACAACCTCAAAATTGAAAAAAACCAACAAATTCAACAACAACCTCAACATTTAAAAACAACAACAACCTCAACATTGAAAAACATCAACAAATTCAACAACAACCTCAACATTGAAAAACACCATCAAATTCAACAACAACCTCAACATTGAAAAACACCAACAAACTCAACAGAAACCTCAACATTGAAAAACAACAACAACCTCAACATTGAAAAACACCAACAAATTCAACAACAACCTCAACATTGAAAAACACCAACAAATTCAACAACAAACTCAAGATTGAAAAAACCAACAAATTCAACAACAACCTCAACATTGAAAAACAACAACAACCTCAACATTGAAAAACACCAACAAATTCAAAAACAACCTCAACATTGAAAAACAAGAACAAATTCAACAACAACATCAACATTGAAAAACACCAACAAATTCAACAACAACTTCAACATTGAAAAACACCAACAAATTCAACAACAACCTCGACATTGAAAAACACCAGCAAATTCAACAACAACCTGAACATTGAAAAACACCAACAACCTCAAAATTGAAAAACACCAACAAATTCAACAACAACCTCAACATTTAAAAACAACAACAATCTCAACATTGAAAAACACCAACAAATTCAACAACAACCTCAACATTGAAAAACACCATCAAATTCAACAACAACCTCAACATTGAAAAACACCAACAAACTCAACAGAAACCTCAACTTTGAAAAACAACAACAACCTCAACATTGAAAAACACCAACAAATTCAACAACAACCTCAACATTGAAAAACACCAACAAATTCAACAACAAACTCAAGATTGAAAAACACCAACAAATTCAACAACCTCAACATTGAAAAACAACAAAAAACCTCAACATTGAAAAACACCAACAAATTCAACAACAACCTCAACATTGAAAAACACCATCAAATTCAACAACAACCTCAACATTGAAAAACAGCAACGACCTCAACATTGAAAAACACCAACAAATTCAAGAAAAACCTCAACATTGAAAACACCAACAAATTCAACAACAACCTCAACATTTAAAAACGCCAACAAATTCAACAACAACCTCAACATTGAAGAACACCAACAAATTCAAAAACAACCTCAACTTTGAAAAACAACAACCTCAACATTGAAAAACACCAACAAATTCAACAAAAAATTCAAAATTGAAAAATAACAACACATTCAACAACAACCTCGACATTGAAAAACACCAACAAATTCAACAACAACCTCAACTTTGAAAAACAACAACAACCTCATCATGGAAAAACACCAACAAATTCAACAACAACCTCAACATTGAAAAACACCAACAAATTCAACAACAAACTCAAGATTGAAAAAACCAACAAATTCAACAACAACCTCAACATTGAAAAACAACAACAACCTCAACATTGAAAAACACCAACAAATTCAAAAACAACCTCAACATTGAAAAACAACAACAAATTCAACAACAACATCAACATTGAAAAACACCAACAAATTCAACAACAACTTCAACATTGAAAAACACCAACAAATTCAACAACAACCTCGACATTGAAAAGCTCCATCAAATTCAACAACAACCTCAACATTGAAAAACACCAACAACCTCAAAATTGAAAAACACCAACAAATTCAACAACAACCTCAACATTTAAAAACAACAACAACCTCAACATTGAAAAACACCAACAAATTCAAAAACAACCTCAACATTGAAAAACAAGAACAAATTCAACAACAACATCAACATTGAAAAACACCAACAAATTCAACAACAACTTCAACATTGAAAAACACCAACAAATTCAACAACAACCTCGACATTGAAAAACACCAGCAAATTCAACAACAACCTGAACATTGAAAAACACCAACAACCTCAAAATTGAAAAACACCAACAAATTCAACAACAACCTCAACATTTAAAAACAACAACAAATTCAACAACAAACTCAAGATTGAAAAACACCAACAAATTCAACAACCTCAACATTGAAAAACAACAAAAAACCTCAACATTGAAAAACACCAACAAATTCAACAACAACCTCAACATTGAAAAACACCATCAAATTCAACAACAACCTCAACATTGAAAAACAGCAACGACCTCAACATTGAAAAACACCAACAAATTCAAGAAAAACCTCAACATTGAAAACACCAACAAATTCAACAACAACCTCAACATTTAAAAACGCCAACAAATTCAACAACAACCTCAACATTGAAGAACACCAACAAATTCAAAAACAACCTCAACTTTGAAAAACAACAACCTCAACATTGAAAAACACCAACAAATTCAACAAAAAATTCAAAATTGAAAAATAACAACACATTCAACAACAACCTCGACATTGAAAAACACCAACAAATTCAACAACAACCTCAACTTTGAAAAACAACAACAACCTCATCATGGAAAAACACCAACAAATTCAACAACAACCTCAACATTGAAAAACACCAACAAATTCAACAACAAACTCAAGATTGAAAAAACCAACAAATTCAACAACAACCTCAACATTGAAAAACAACAACAACCTCAACATTGAAAAACACCAACAAATTCAAAAACAACCTCAACATTGAAAAACAACAACAAATTCAACAACAACATCAACATTGAAAAACACCAACAAATTCAACAACAACTTCAACATTGAAAAACACCAACAAATTCAACAACAACCTCGACATTGAAAAGCACCATCAAATTCAACAACAACCTCAACATTGAAAAACACCAACAACCTCAAAATTGAAAAACACCAACAAATTCAACAACAACCTCAACATTTAAAAACAACAACAACCTCAACATTGAAAAACACCAACAAATTCAACAACAACCTCAACATTGAAAAACACCATCAAATTCAACAACAACCTCAACATTGAAAAACACCAACAAACTCAACAGAAACCTCAACATTGAAAAACACCAACAAATTCAACAACAACCTCAACATTGAAAAACACCAACAAATTCAACAACAAACTCAAGATTGAAAAACACCAACAAATTCAACAACCTCAACATTGAAAAACAACAACAAACCTCAACATTGAAAAACACCAACAAATTCAACAACAACCTCAACATTGAAAAACACCAACAAATTCAAAAACAACCTCAACATTGAAAAACAACAACAACCTCAACATTGAAAAACACCAACAAATTCAACAACAACCTCAAAATTGAAAAACAACAACAAACTCAACATTGAAAAACACCAACAAATTCAACAACAACCTCAACATTGAAAAACAACAACAAATTCAACAACAACATCAACATTGAAAAACACCAACAAATTCAACAACAACTTCAACATTGAAAAACACCAACAAATTCAACAACAGCCTCGACATTGAAAAACACCATCAAATTCAACAACAACCTCAACATTGAATAACACCAAAAACCTCAAAATTGAAAAACACCAACAAATTCAACAACAACCTCAACATTTAAAAACAACAACAACCTCAACATTGAAAAACACCAACAAATTCAACAACAACCTCAACATTGAAAAACACCATCAAATTCAACAACAACCTCAACATTGAAAAACACCAACAAACTCAACAGAAACCTCAACATTGAAAAACAACAACAACCTCAACATTGAAAAACACCAACAAATTCAACAACAACCTCAACATTGAAAAACACCAACAAATTCAACAACAAACTCAAGAATGAAAAACACCAACAAATTCAACAACCTCAACATTGAAAAACAACAAAAAACCTCAACATTGAAAAACACCAACAAATTCAACAACAACCTCAACATTGAAAAGCACCATCAAATTCAACAACAACCTCAACATTGAAAAACAGCAACGACCTCAACATTGAAAAACACCAACACATTCAAGAAAAACCTCAACATTGAAAACACCAACAAATTCAACAACAACCTCAACATTTAAAAACGCCAACAAATTCAACAACAACCTCAACATTGAAGAACACCAACAAATTCAAAAACAACCTCAACTTTGAAAAACAACAACCTCAACATTGAAAAACACCAACAAATTCAACAACAACTTCAACATTGAAAAACACCAACAAATTCAACAACAACCTCGACATTGAAAAACACCATCAAATTCAACAACAACCTGAACATTGAAAAACACCAACAACCTCAAAATTGAAAAACACCAACAAATTCAACAACAACCTCAACATTTAAAAACAACAACAACCTCAACATTGAAAAACACCAACAAATTCAACAACAACCTCAACATTGAAAAACACCATCAAATTCAACAACAACCTCAACATTGAAAAACACCAACAAACTCAACAGAAACCTCAACATTGAATAACACCAAAAACCTCAAAATTGAAAAACACCAACAAATTCAACAACAACCTCAACATTTAAAAACAACAACAACCTCAACATTGAAAAACACCAACAAATTCAACAACAACCTCAACATTGAAAAACACCATCAAATTCAACAACAACCTCAACATTGAAAAACACCAACAAACTCAACAGAAACCTCAACATTGAAAAACAACAACAACCTCAACATTGAAAAACACCAACAAATTCAACAACAAACTCAACATTGAAAAACACCAACAAATTCAACAACAAACTCAAGAATGAAAAACACCAACAAATTCAACAACCTCAACATTGAAAAACAACAAAAAACCTCAACATTGAAAAACACCAACAAATTCAACAACAACCTCAACATTGAAAAGCACCATCAAATTCAACAACAACCTCAACATTGAAAAACAGCAACGACCTCAACATTGAAAAACACCAACACATTCAAGAAAAACCTCAACATTGAAAACACCAACAAATTCAACAACAACCTCAACATTTAAAAACGCCAACAAATTCAACAACAACCTCAACATTGAAGAACACCAACAAATTCAAAAACAACCTCAACTTTGAAAAACAACAACCTCAACATTGAAAAACACCAACAAATTCAACAACAACTTCAACATTGAAAAACACCAACAAATTCAACAACAACCTCGACATTGAAAAACACCCGCAAATTCAACAACAACCTGAACATTGAAAAACACCAACAACCTCAAAATTGAAAAACACCAACAAATTCAACAACAACCTCAACATTTAAAAACAACAACAATCTCAACATTGAAAAACACCAACAAATTCAACAACAACCTCAACATTGAAAAACACCATCAAATTCAACAACAACCTCAACATTGAAAAACACCAACAAACTCAACAGAAACCTCAACTTTGAAAAACAACAACAACCTCAACATTGAAAAACACCAACAAATTCAACAACAACCTCAACATTGAAAAACACCAACAAATTCAACAACAAACTCAAGATTGAAAAACACCAACAAATTCAACAACCTCAACATTGAAAAACAACAAAAAACCTCAACATTGAAAAACACCAACAAATTCAACAACAACCTCAACATTGAAAAACACCATCAAATTCAACAACAACCTCAACATTGAAAAACAGCAACGACCTCAACATTGAAAAACACCAACAAATTCAAGAAAAACCTCAACATTGAAAACACCAACAAATTCAACAACAACCTCAACATTTAAAAACGCCAACAAATTCATCAACAACCTCAACATTGAAGAACACCAACAAATTCAAAAACAACCTCAACTTTGAAAAACAACAACCTCAACATTGAAAAACACCAACAAATTCAACAAAAAATTCAAAATTGAAAAATAACAACACATTCAACAACAACCTCGACATTGAAAAACACCAACAAATTCAACAACAACCTCAACTTTGAAAAACAACAACAACCTCATCATGGAAAAACACCAACAAATTCAACAACAACCTCAACATTGAAAAACACCAACAAATTCAACAACAAACTCAAGATTGAAAAAACCAACAAATTCAACAACAACCTCAACATTGAAAAACAACAACAACCTCAACATTGAAAAACACCAACAAATTCAAAAACAACCTCAACATTGAAAAACAACAACAAATTCAACAACAACATCAACATTGAAAAACACCAACAAATTCAACAACAACTTCAACATTGAAAAACACCAACAAATTCAACAACAACCTCGACATTGAAAAGCACCATCAAATTCAACAACAACCTCAACATTGAAAAACACCAACAACCTCAAAATTGAAAAACACCAACAAATTCAACAACAACCTCAACATTTAAAAACAACAACAACCTCAACATTGAAAAACACCAACAAATTCAACAACAACCTCAACATTGAAAAACACCATCAAATTCAACAACAACCTCAACATTGAAAAACACCAACAAACTCAACAGAAACCTCAACATTGAAAAACACAAACAAATTCAACAACAACCTCAACATTGAAAAACACCAACAAATTCAACAACAAACTCAAGATTGAAAGACACCAACAAATTCAACAACCTCAACATTGAAAAACAACAACAAACCTCAACATTGAAAAACACCAACAAATTCAACAACAACCTCAACATTGAAAAACACCAACAAATTCAAAAACAACCTCAACATTGAAAAACAACAACAACCTCAACATTGAAAAACACCAACAAATTCAACAACAACCTCAACATTGAAAAACAACAACAAACTCAACATTGAAAAACACCAACAAATTCAACAACAACCTCAACATTGAAAAACAACAACAAATTCAACAACAACTTCAACATTGAAAAACACCAACAAATTCAACAACAGCCTCGACATTGAAAAACACCATCAAATTCAACAACAACCTCAACATTGAATAACACCAAAAACCTCAAAATTGAAAAACACCAACAAATTCAACAACAACATCAACATTGAAAAACACCAACAAATTCAACAACAACTTCAACATTGAAAAACACCAACAAATTCAACAACAACCTCGACATTGAAAAGCACCATCAAATTCAACAACAACCTCAACATTGAAAAACACCAACAACCTCAAAATTGAAAAACACCAACAAATTCAACAACAAACTCAAGATTGAAAAACACCAACAAATTCAACAACCTCAACATTGAAAAACAACAACAAACCTCAACATTGAAAAACACCAACAAATTCAACAACAACCTCAACATTGAAAAACACCAACAAATTCAAAAACAACCTCAACATTGAAAAACAACAACAACCTCAACATTGAAAAACACCAACAAATTCAACAACAACCTCAACATTGAAAAACAACAACAAACTCAACATTGAAAAACACCAACAAATTCAACAACAACCTCAACATTGAAAAACAACAACAACCTCAACATTGAAAAACACCAACAAATTCAACAATAACCTCAACATTGAAAAACAACAACAACCTCAACATTGAAAAACACCAACAAATTCAACAACAAACTCAACATTGAAAAACACCAACAAATTCAACAACAACTTCAACATTGAAAAACAACAACAATCTCAACATTGGAAAACACCAACAAATTCAACAACAAACTCAACATTGAAAGACAACAACAACCTCAACATTGAAAAACACCAACAAATTCAACAACAACTTCAACATTGAAAAACACCAACAAATTCAACAACAGCCTCGACATTGAAAAACACCATCAAGTTCAACAACAACCTCAACATTGAAAAACAACAACAAACTCAACATTGAAAAACACCAACAAATTCAACAAAAACCTCAACATTGAAAACACCAACAAATTCAACAACAACCTCAACATTTAAAAACGCCAACAAATTCAACAACAACCTCAACATTGAAAAACAACAACCTCAACATTGAAATACACCAACAAATTCAACAACAACCTCGACATTGAAAAACACCAAACAAATTCAACAACAACCTCAACATTGAAAAACAACAACAACTCATCATGGAAAATCACCAACAAATTCAACAACAACCTCAACATTGAAATACAACAACAACCTCAAAATTGAAAAACACCAACAAATTCAACAACAACCTCAACATTTAAAAACAACAACAACCTCAACATTGAAAAACACCAACAAATTTAACAACAACCTTAACATTGAAAAACACCAACAAATTCAACAACAACCTCAACATTGAAAAACACCAAGTAACTCAACAACAAACTCAACATTGAAAAACAAAAACAACCTCAACATTGAAAAACACAAACAAATTCAAAAACAACCTCAACATTGAAAAATACCAACAAATTCAACAACAAACTCAACATTGAAAAACACCAACAAATTCAAAAACAACCTCAACATTGAAAAACAACAACAACCTCAACATTGAAAAACAACAACAACCTCAACATTAAAAAACACCAACAAATTCAACAAAAACCTCAACATTGAAAAACACCCACAAATTCAATCAGAACCTCTGCATTGAAAAACAACAACAATATCAAAATTGAAAAACACCAACAAATTCAACAACAACCTCAACTTTGAAAAACAACAACAACCTCAACATTGAAAAACACCAACAAATTCAACAACAACTTCAACATTGAAAAACACCAACAACCTCGACATTGGAAAACGCCATCAAATTCAACAACAACCTCAACAGTGAAAAACAACAACAACCTCAACTTTGAAAAACACCAACAAATTCATAAACAACCTCAACTTTGAAAAACACCAACAAATTCAACAACAACTTCAACATTGAAAAACACCAACATATTCAACAACAACCTCAACAGTGAAAAACAACAACAAGCTCAACATTGAAAAATACCAACAAATTCAACACCAATCTCAACATTGAAAAACACAAACAAATTCAACAACAACCTCAATATTGGAAAATAACAACAGCCTCAACATTGAAAAACACCAAACAATTCAACAACAACCTCAACATTGAAAAACACCAACAAATTCAACAACAACCTCAACATTGAATAACACCAACAAATTCAACAACAACCTCAACATTGAAAAACACCAGCAAACTCAACAACAACCACAACATTGAAAAACAACAACAACCTCAAAATTGAAAAACACCAACAAATTCAACAACAACCTCAACATTGAAAAACACCAACAAATTCAACGAAAACCTCAACATTGAAATACAACAACAACCTCAACATTGAAAAACACCAACAAATTCAACAACAACCTCAACATTGAAAAACAACATCAACCTCAACATTGAAAAACAACAACCTCAACATAGAAAAACACCAACAAATTCGACAAAAACCTCAACATTGAAAAACACCCACAAATTCAACAACAACCTCAGCATTGTAAAACAACAGCAACCGCAACATTGAAAAACACCAACAAATTCAACAACAACCTCAACATTGAAAAACACCAACAAATTCAACAACAACCTCAACATTGAAAAACAACAACAACCTCAACATTGAAAAACACCAACAAATTCAACAACAACCTCAACATTGAAAAACAACAACAACCTCAACATTGAAAAACACCAACAAATTCAACAACAACCTCAACATTGAAAAACACCAAGAAACTCAACAACAAACTCAACATTGAAAAACAAAAACAACCTCAACATTGAAAAACACAAACAAATTCAACAACAACCTCAACATTGAAAAACACCAACAAATTCAACAACAAACTGAACATTGAAAAACACCAACAAATTCAAAAACAACCTCAACATTGAAAAACAACAACAACCTCAACATTGAAAAACAGCAACAACCTCAACATAGAAAAACACCAACAAATTCAACAAAAACCTCAACATTGAAAAACACCCACAAATTCAATAACAACCTCAGCATTGAAAAACAACAACAACATCAACATTGAAAAACACCAACAAATTCAACAACAACCTCAACTTTGAAAAACAACAACAACCTCAACATTGAAAAACACCAACAAATTCAACAACAACTTCAACATTGAAAAACACCAACAACCTCGACATTAAAAAACGCCATCAAATTCAACAACAACCTCAACAGTGAAAAACAACAACAACCTCAACTTTAAAAAACACCAACAAATTCAAAAACAACCTCAACTTTGAAAAACACCAACAAATTCAACAACAACCTCAACATTGAAAAACACCAACATATTCAACAACAACCTCAACAGTGAAAAACAACAACAACCTCAACATTGAAAAATACCAACAAATTCAACACCAACCTCAACATTGAAAAACACAAACAAATTCAACAACAACCTCAATATTGGAAAATAACAACAACCTCAACATTGAAAAACACCAAACAATTCAATAACAACCTCAACATTGAAAAACACCAACAAATTCAAAAACAACCTCAACATTGAAAAACACCAACAAATTCAACAACAACCTCAACATTGAAAAACACCAACAAACTCAACAACAACCACAACATTGAAAAACAACAACAACCTCAACATTGAAAAACACCAACAAATTCAACAACAACCTCAACATTGAAAAACACCAACAAATTCAACAACAAAATCAACATTGTAAAACACCAACAAATTCAACGAAAACCTCAACATTGAAATACAACAACAACCTCAACATTGAAAAACACCAACAAATTCAACAACAACCTCAACATTGAAAAACAACAACAACCTCAACATTGAAAAACAACAACCTCAACATAGAAAAACACCAACAAATTCAACAAAAACCTCAACATTGAAAAACACCCACAAATACAACAACAACCTCACCATTGTAAAACAACAGCAACCGCAACATTGAAAAACACCAACAAATTCAACAACAACCTCAACATTGAAAAACACCAACAAATTCAACAACAACCTCAACATTGAAAAACAACAACAACCTCAACATTGAAAAACACCAACAAATTCAACAAAAACCTCAACATTGAAAAACAACAACAACCTCAACATTGAAAAACACCAACAAATTCAACAACAACCTCAACATTGAAAAACACCAACCAATTCAACAACAACCTCAGCATTGAAAAACAACAACAACCTCAACATTGAAATACAACAACAAATTCAACAACAAGCTCAACATTGAAAAACACCAACAAATTCAACAACAACCTCAACATTGAAAAACAACAACAACCTCAACATTGAAAAACACCAACAAATTCAACAACAACCTCAACATTGAAAAACAACTACAACCTCAACATTGAAAAAAACCAACAAATTCAACAACAACCTCAGCATTTAAGAACAACAACAACCTCAACATTGAAAAACACCATCGAATTCAACAACAACCTCAACATTGAAAAACAACAACAACCTGAACGTTGAAAAACACCAACAAATTCAACAACAACTTCAACATTGAAAAACACCAACAAATTCAACAACAACCTCGAAATTGAAAAACACCAACAAATTCAACAACAACCTCAACATTGAAAAAGAACAACAACCTCAACATTGAAAAACACCAAGAAATTCAACAACCTCAACATTTAAAAACATCAACAAATTCAACAACAACCTCAACATTGAAAAACAACAACAATCTCAACATTGGAAAACACCAACAAATTCAACAACAACCTCAACATTGAAAAACAACAACAACCTCAACATTGAAAAACACCAACAAATTCAACAAAAACTTCAACATTGAAAAACACCAACAAATTCAACAACAGCCTCGACATTTAAAAACACCATCAAATTCAACAACAACCTCAACATTGAAAAACACCAACAAATTCGAGAAAAAACTCAACATTGAAAACACCAACAAATTCAACAACAACCTCAACATTTAAAAACGCCAACAAATTCAACAACACCCTCAACATTGAAGAACACCAACAAATTCAAAAACAACCTCAACTTTGAAAAACAACAACCTCAACATTGAAAAACACCAACAAATTCAACAAAAAATTCAGCATTGAAAAACACCAACAAATTCAACAACAACCTCGACATTGAAAAACACCAACAAATTCAACAACAACCTCAACTTTGAAAAACAACAACATCCTCATCATGGAAAAACACCAACAAATTCAACAACAACCTCAACATTGAAAAACACCAACAAATTCAACAACAAACTCAAGATTGAAAAACACCAACAAATTCAACAACAACCTCAACATTGAAAAACACCAACAACCTCAACATTGAAAAACACCAACAAATTCAAAAACAACCTCAACATTGAAAAACAACAACAAATTCAACAACAACATCTACATTGAAAAACACCAACAAATTCAACAACAACTTCAACATTGAAAAACACCAACAAATTCAACAACAACCTCGACATTGAAAAACACCATCAAATTCAACAACAACCTCAACATTGAAAAACACCAAGAACCTCAAAATTGAAAAACACCAACAAATTCAACAACAACCTCAACATTTAAAAACAACAACAACCTCAACATTGAAAAACACCAACAAATTCAACAACAACCTCAACATTGAAAAACACCATCAAATTCAACAACAACCTCAACATTGAAAAACACCAACAAACTCAACAGAAACCTCAACATTGAAAAACAACAACAACCTCAACATTGAAAAACACCAACAAATTCAACAACAACCTCAACATTGAAAAACACCAACAAATTCAACAACAAACTCAAGATTGAAAAACACCAACAAATTCAACAACCTCAACATTGAAAAACAACAACAAACCTCAACTTTGAAAAACACCACCAAATTCAACAACAACCTCAACATTGAAAAACACCAACAAATTCAAAAACAACCTCAACATTGAAAAACAACAACCTCAACTTTGAAAAACACCAACAAATTCAACAACAACCTCAACATTGAAAAACAACAACAAACTCAACATTGAAAAACACCAACAAATTCAGCAACAACCTCAACATTGAAAAACAACAACAACCTCAACATTGAAAAACACCAACAAATTCAACAATAACCTCAACATTGAAAAACAACAACAACCTCAACATTGAAAAACACCAACAAATTCAACAACAACCTCAACATTGAAAAACACCAACAAATTCAACAACAACCTCAACATTGAAAAACAACAACAATCTCAACATTGGAAAACACCAACAAATTCAACAACAAACTCAACATTGAAAGACAACAACAACCTCAACATTGAAAAACACCAACAAATTCAACAACAACTTCAACATTGAAAAACACCAACAAATTCAACAACAGCCTCGACATTGAAAAACACCATCAAATTCAACAACAACCTCAACATTGAAAAACAACAACAAACTCAACATTGAAAAACACCAACAAATTCAACAAAAACCTCAACATTGAAAACACCAACAAATTCAACAACAACCTCAACATTTAAAAACGCCAACAAATTCAACAGCAACCTCAACATTGAAGAACACCAACAAATTCAACAACAACCTCAACATTGAAAAACAACAACCTCAACATTGAAAAACACCAACAACTTCAACAACAACCTCGACATTGAAAAACACCAACAAATTCAACAACAACCTCAACTTTGAAAAACAACAACAACTCATCATGGAAAAACACCAACAAATTCAACAACAACCTCAACATTGAAAAACAACAACAACCTCAAAATTGAAAAACACCAACAAATTCAACAACAACCTCAACATTTAAAAACAACAACAACCTCAACATTGAAAAACACCAACAAATTTAACAACAACCTTAACATTGAAAAACACCAACAAATTCAACAACAACCTCAACATTGAAAAACACCAACAAACTCAACAACAAACACAACATTGAAAAACAAAAACAACCTCATCATTGAAAAACACAAACAAATTCAAAAACAACCTCAATATTGAAAAACACCAACAAATTCAACAACAAACTCAACATTGAAAAACAACAACAAATTCAACAACAACATCTACATTGAAAAACACCAACAAATTCAACAACAACTTCAACATTGAAAAACACCAACAAATTCAACAACAACCTCGACATTGAAAAACACCATCAAATTCAACAACAACCTCAACATTGAAAAACACCAAGAACCTCAAAATTGAAAAACACCAACAAATTCAACAACAACCTCAACATTTAAAAACAACAACAACCTCAACATTGAAAAACACCAACAAATTCAACAACAACCTCAACATTGAAAAACACCATCAAATTCAACAACAACCTCAACATTGAAAAACACCAACAAACTCAACAGAAACCTCAACATTGAAAAACAACAACAACCTCAACATTGAAAAACACCAACAAATTCAACAACAACCTCAACATTGAAAAACACCAACAAATTCAACAACAAACTCAAGATTGAAAAACACCAACAAATTCAACAACCTCAACATTGAAAAACAACAACAAACCTCAACTTTGAAAAACACCACCAAATTCAACAACAACCTCAACATTGAAAAACACCAACAAATTCAAAAACAACCTCAACATTGAAAAACAACAACAACCTCAACTTTGAAAAACACCAACAAATTCAACAACAACCTCAACATTGAAAAACAACAACAAACTCAACATTGAAAAACACCAACAAATTCAGCAACAACCTCAACATTGAAAAACAACAACAACCTCAACATTGAAAAACACCAACAAATTCAACAATAACCTCAACATTGAAAAACAACAACAACCTCAACATTGAAAAACACCAACAAATTCAACAACAACCTCAACATTGAAAAACACCAACAAATTCAACAACAACCTCAACATTGAAAAACAACAACAATCTCAACATTGGAAAACACCAACAAATTCAACAACAAACTCAACATTGAAAGACAACAACAACCTCAACATTGAAAAACACCAACAAATTCAACAACAACTTCAACATTGAAAAACACCAACAAATTCAACAACAGCCTCGACATTGAAAAACACCATCAAATTCAACAACAACCTCAACATTGAAAAACAACAACAAACTCAACATTGAAAAACACCAACAAATTCAACAAAAACCTCAACATTGAAAACACCAACAAATTCAACAACAACCTCAACATTTAAAAACGCCAACAAATTCAACAGCAACCTCAACATTGAAGAACACCAACAAATTCAACAACAACCTCAACATTGAAAAACAACAACCTCAACATTGAAAAACACCAACAACTTCAACAACAACCTCGACATTGAAAAACACCAACAAATTCAACAACAACCTCAACTTTGAAAAACAACAACAACTCATCATGGAAAAACACCAACAAATTCAACAACAACCACAACATTGAAAAACAACAACAACCTCAAAATTGAAAAACACCAACAAATTCAACAACAACCTCAACATTTAAAAACAACAACAACCTCAACATTGAAAAACACCAACAAATTTAACAACAACCTTAACATTGAAAAACACCAACAAATTCAACAACAACCTCAACATTGAAAAACACCAACAAACTCAACAACAAACACAACATTGAAAAACAAAAACAACCTCATCATTGAAAAACACAAACAAATTCAAAAACAACCTCAATATTGAAAAACACCAACAAATTCAACAACAAACTCAACATTGAAAAACACCAACAAATTCAAAAACAACCTCAACATTGAAAAACAACAACAACCTCAACATTGAAAAACAACAACAACCTCAACATAGAAAAACACCAACAAATTCAACAAAAACCTCAACATTGAAAAACACCCACAAATTCAATAAAAAACCTCAGCATTGAAAAACAACAACAACATCAAAATTGAAAAACACCAACAAATTGAACAACAACCTCAACTTTGAAAAACAACAACAACCTCAACATTGAAAAACACCAACAAATTCAACAACAACTTCAACATTGAAAAACACCAGCAACCTCGACATTGGAAAACGCCATCAAATTCAACAACAACCTCAATAGTGAAAAACAACAACAACCTCAACTTTGAAAAACACCAACAAATTCAAAAACAACCTCAACTTTGAAAAACACCAACAAATTCAACAACCTCAACATTGAAAACACCAACATATTCAACAACAACCTCAACAGTGAAAAACAACAACAACCTCAACATTGAAAAATACCAACAAATTCAACACCAACCTCAACATTGAAAAACACAAACAAATTCAACAACAACCTCAATATTGGAAAATAACAACAACCTCAACATTGAAAAACACCAAACAATTCAACAACAACCTCAACATTGAAAAACACCAACAAATTCAACAACAACCTCAACATTGAAAAACACCCACAAATTCAACAACAACCTCAACATTGAAAAACACCAACAAACTCAACAACAACCACAACATTGAAAAGCAACAACAACCTCAACATTGAAAAACACCAACAAATTCAACAACAACCTCAACATTGAAAAACACCAACAAATTCAACAACAAACTCAACATTGTAAAACACCAACAAATTCAACGAAAACCTCAACATTGAAATACAACAACAACCTCAACATTGAAAAACACCAACAAATTCAACAACAACCTCAACATTGAAAAACAACAACAACCTCAACATTGAAAAACAACAACCTCAACATAGAAAAACACCAACAAATTCAACAAAAACCTCAACATTGAAAAACACCCACAAATTCAACAACAACCTCAGCATTGTAAAACAACAGCAACCGCAACATTGAAAAACACCAACAAATTCAACAACAACCTCAACATTGAAAAACACCAACAAATTCAACAACAACCTCAACATTGAAAAACAACAACAACCTCAACATTGAAAAACACCAACAAATTCAACAACAACCTCAACATTGAAAAACACCAACAAACTCAACAACAAACTCAACATTGAAAAACAAAAACAACCTCAACATTGAAAAACACAAACAAATTCAACAACAACCTCAACATTGAAAAACACCAACAAATTCAACAACAAACTCAACATTGAAAAACACCAACAAATTCAAAAACAACCTCAACATTGAAAAACAACAACAACCTCAACATTGAAAAACAACAACAACCTCAACATAGAAAAACACCAACAAATTCAACAAAAACCTCAACATTGAAAAACACCCACAAATTCAATAACAACCTCAGCATTGAAAAACTACAACAACATCAACATTGAAAAACACCAACAAATTCAACAACAACCTCAACTTTGAAAAACAACAACAACCTCAACATTGAAAAACACCAACAAATTCAAAAACAACTTCAACATTGAAAATCACCAACAAATTCAACAACAACCTCGACATTGAAAAACACCAACAAATTCAACAACAACCTCAACATTGAAAAACTACAACAACCTCAACATTGAAAAACACCAACAAATACAACAACAACCTCAACATTGAAAACGAACAACAACATCAACATTGAAAAACACCAACAAATTCAACAACAACCTCAACATTGAAAAACAACAACAACCTCAACATTGAAAAACTCCAACAAATTCAACAACAACCTCAACATTGAAAAACAACTACAACCTCAACATTGAAAAAAAACCAACAAATTCAACAACAACCTCAGCATTTAAGAACAACAACAACCTCAACATTGAAAAAGACCATCGAATTCAACAACAACCTCAACATTGAAAAACAACAACAACCTCAACGTTGAAAAACACCAACAAATTCAACAGCAACTTCAACATTGAAAAACACCAACAAATTCAACAACAACCTCGAAATTGAAAAACACCAACAAATTCAACAACAACCTCAACATTGAAAAAGAACAACAACCTCAACATTGAAAAACACCAACAAATTCAACAACCTCCACATTTAAAAACATCAACAAATTCAACAACAACCTCAACATTGAAAACCAAGAACAATCTCAACATTGGAAAACACCAACAAATTCAACAACAACCTCAACATTGAAAAACAACAACAACCTCAACATTGAAATACACCAACAAATTCAACAACAACTTCAACATTGAAAAACACCAACAAATTCAACAACAGCCTCGACATTTAAAAACACCATCAAATTCAACAACAACCTCAACATTGAAAAACAACAACGACCTCAACATTGAAAAACACCAACAAATTCAAGAAAATCCTCAACATTGAAAACACCAACAAATTCAACAACAACGTCAACATTTAAAAACGCCAACAAATTCAACAACGCCCTCAACATTGAAGAACACCAACAAATTCAAAAACAACCTCAACTTTGAAAAACAACAACCTCAACATTGAAAAACACCAACAAATTCAACAAAAAATTCAGCATTGAAAAACACCAACAAATTCAACAACAACCTCGACATTGAAAAACACCAACAAATTCAACAACAACCTCAACTTTGAAAAACAACAACAACCTCATCATGGATAAACACCAACAAATTCAACAACAACCTCAACATTGAAAAACACCAACAAATTCAACAACAAACTCAAGATTGAAAAACACCAACAAATTCAACAACAACCTCAACATTGAAAAACAACAACAAATACAACAACAACATCAACATTGAAAAACACCAACAAATTCAACAACAACTTCAACATTGAAAAACACCAACAAATTCAACAACAACCTCGACATTGAAAAACACCATCAAATTCAACAACAACCTCAACATTGAAAAACACCAACAACCTCAAAATTGAAAAACACCAACAAATTCAACAACAACCTCAACATTTAAAAACAACAACAACCTCAACATTGAAAAACACCAACAAATTCAACAACAACCTCAACATTGAAAAACACCATCAAATTCAACAACAACCTCAACATTGAAAAACACCAACAAACTCAACAGAAACCTCAACATTGAAAAACAACAACAACCTCAACATTGAAAAACACCAACAAATTCAACAACAACCTCAACATTGAAAAACACCAACAAATTCAACAACAAACTCAAGATTGAAAAACACCAACAAATTCAACAACCTCAACATTGAAAAACAACAACAAACCTCAACATTGAAAAACACCAACAAATTCAACAACAACCTCAACATTGAAAAACACCAACAAATTCAAAAACAACCTCAACATTGAAAAACAACAACAACCTCAACATTGAAAAACACCAACAAATTCAAAAACAACCTCAACATTGAAAAACAACAACAAACTCAACATTGAAAAACACCAACAAATTCAACAACAACCTCAACATTGAAAAACAACAACAACCTCAACATTGAAAAACACCAACAAATTCAACAATAACCTCAACATTGAAAAACAAGAACAACCTCAACATTGAAAAACACCAACAAATTCAACAACAACCTCAACATTGAAAAACACCAACAAATTCAACAACAACCTCAACATTGAAAAACAACAACAATCTCAACATTGGAAAACACCAACAAATTCAACAACAAACTCAACATTGAAAGACAACAACAACCTCAACATTGAAAAACACCAACAAATTCAACAACAACCTCAACATTGAAAAACACCAACAAATTCAACAACAAACTCAACATTGTAAAACACCAACAAATTCAACGAAAACCTCAACATTGAAATACAACAACAACCTCAACATTGAAAAACACCAACAAATTCAACAACAACCTCAACATTGAAAAACAACAACAACCTCAACATTGAAAAACAACAACCTCAACATAGAAAAACACCAACAAATTCTACAAAAACCTCAACATTGAAAAACACCCACAAATTCAACAACAACCTCAGCATTGTAAAACAACAGCAACCGCAACATTGAAAAACACCAACAAATTCAACAACAACCTCAACATTGAAAAACACCAACAAATTCAACAACAACCTCAACATTGAAAAACAACAACAACCTCAACATTGAAAAACACCAACAAATTCAACAACAACCTCAACATTGAAAAACAACAACAACCTCAACATTGAAAAACACCAACAAATTCAACAACAACCTCAACATTGAAAAACACCAACAAACTCAACAACAAACTCAACATTGAAAAACAAAAACAACCTCAACATTGAAAAACACAAACAAATTCAACAACAACCTCAACATTGAAAAACACCAACAAATTCAACAACAAACTCAACATTGAAACACACCAACAAATTCAAAAACAACCTCAACATTGAAAAACAACAACAACCTCAACATTGAAAAACAACAACAACCTCAACATAGAAAAACACCAACAAATTCAACAAAAACCTCAACATTGAAAAACACCCACAAATTCAATAACAACCTCAGCATTGAAAAACTACAACAACATCAACATTGAAAAACACCAACAAATTCAACAACAACCTCAACTTTGAAAAACAACAACAACCTCAACATTGAAAAACACCAACAAATTCAACAACAACTTCAACATTGAAAAACACCAACAACCTCGACATTGAAAAACGCCATCAAATTCAACAACAACCTCAACAGTGAAAAACAACAACAACCTCAACTTTGAAAAACACCAACAAATTCAAAAACAACCTCAACTTTGAAAAAAACCAACAAATTCAACAACAACCTCAACATTGAAAAACACCAACATATTCAACAACAACCTCAACAGTGAAAAACAACAACAACCTCAACATTGAAAAATACCAACAAATTCAACACCAACCTCAACATTGAAAAACACAAACAAATTCAACAACAACCTCAAAATTGGAAAATAACAACAACCTCAACATTGAAAAACACCAAACAATTCAACAACAACCTCAACATTGAAAAACACCAACAAATTCAACAACAACCTCAACATTGAAAAACACCAACAAATTCAACAACAACCTCAACATTGAAAAACACCAACAAACTCAACAACAACCACAACATTGAAAAACAACAACAACTAAACATTGAAAAACACCAACAAATTCAACAACAACCTCAACATTGAAAAACACCAACAAATTCAACAACAACCTCAGCATTGAAAAACAACAACAACCTCAACATTGAAATACACCAACAAATTCAACAACAAGCTCAACATTGAAAAACACCAACAAATTCAACAACAACCTCAACATTGAAAAACAACAACAAGCTCAACATTGAAAAACACCAACAAATTGAACAACAACCTCAACATTGAAAAACAACTACAACCTCAACATTGAAAAAAACCAACAAATTCAACAACAACCTCAGCATTTAAGAACAACAACAACCTCAACATTGAAAAACACCATCGAATTCAACAACAACCTCAACATTGAAAAACAACAACAACCTCAACGTTGAAAAACACCAACAAATTCAACAGCAACTTCAACATTGAAAAACGCCAACAAATTCAACAACAACCTCGAAATTGAAAAACACCAACAAAATTCAACAACAACCTCAACATTGAAAAAGAACAACAACCTCAACATTGAAAAACACCAACAAATTCAACAACCTCAACATTTAAAAACATCAACAAATTCAACAACAACCTCAACATTGAAAAACAACAACAACCTCAACATTGAAAAACACCAACAAATTCAACAACAACTTCAACATTGAAAAACACCAACAAATTCAACAACAGCCTCGACATTTAAAAACACCATCAAATTCAACAACAACCTCAACATTGAAAAACAACAACGACCTCAACATTGAAAAACACCAACAAATTCAAGAAAAACCTCAACATTGAAAACACCAACAAATTCAACAACAACCTCAACATTTAAAAACGCCAACAAATTCAACAACACCCTCAACATTGAAGAACACCAACAAATTCAAAAACAACCTCAACTTTGAAAAACAACAACCTCAACATTGAAAAACACCAACAAATTCAACAAAAAATTCAGCATTGAAAAACACCAACAAATTCAACAACAACCTCGACATTGAAAAACACCAACAAATTCAACAACAACCTCAACTTTGAAAAACAACAACAACCTCATCATGGAAAAACACCAACAAATTCAACAACAACCTCAACATTGAAAAACACCAACAAATTCAACAACAAACTCAAGATTGAAAAACACGAACAAATTCAACAACAACCTCAACATTGAAAAACAACAACAAATTCAACAACAACATCAACATTGAAAAACACCAACAAATTCAACAACAACTTCAACATTGAAAAACACCAACAAATTCAACAACAACCTCGACATTGAAAAACACCATCAAATTCAACAACAACCTCAACATTGAAAAACACCCACAACCTCAAAATTGAAAAACACCAACAAATTCAACAACAACCTCAACATTTAAAAACAACAACAACCTCAACATTGAAAAACACCAACAAATTCAACAACAACCTCAACATTGAAAAACACCATCAAATTCAACAACAACCTCAACATTGAAAAACACCAACAAACTCAACAGAAACCTCAACATTGAAAAACAACAACAACCTCAACATTGAAAAACACCAACAAATTCAACAACAACCTCAACATTGAAAAACACCAACAAATTCAACAACAAACTCAAGATTGAAAAACACCAACAAATTCAACAACCTCAACATTGAAAAACAACAACAAACCTCAACATTGAAAAACACCAACAAATTCAACAACAACCTCAACATTGAAAAACAACAACAACCTCAACATTGAAAAACACCAACAAATTCAACAACAACATCAACATTGAAAAACAACAACAAACTCAACATTGAAAAACACCAACAAATTCAACAACAACCTCAACATTGAAAAACAACAACAACCTCAACATTGAAAAACACCAACAAATTCAACAATAACCTCAACATTGAAAAACAAGAACAACCTCAACATTGAAAAACACCAACAAATTCAACAACAACCTCAACATTGAAAAACACCAACAAATTCAACAACAACCTCAACATTGAAAAACAACAACAATCTCAACATTGGAAAACACCAACAAATTCAACAACAAACTCAACATTGAAAGACAACAACAACCTCAAATTGAAAAGCACCAACAAATTCAACAACTTCAACATTGAAAAACACCAACAAATTCAACAACAGCCTCGACATTGAAAAACACCATCAAATTCAACAACAACCTCAACATTGAAAAACAACAACAAACTCAATATTGAAAAACACCAACAAATTCAACAAAAACCTCAACATTGAAAACACCAAGAAATTCAACAACAACCTCAACATTTAAAAACGCCAACAAATTCAACAACAACCTCAACATTGAAGAACACCAACAAATTCAACAACAACCTCAACATTGAAAAACAACAACCTCAACATTGAAAAACACCAACAAATTCAACAACAACCTCGACATTGAAAAACACCAACAAATTCAACAACAACCTCAACTTTGAAAATCAACAACAACTCATCATGGAAAAACACCAACAAATTCAACAACAACCTCAACATTGAAAAACAACAACAACCTCAAAATTGAAAAACACCAACAAATTCAACAACAACCTCAACATTTAAAAACAACAACAACCTAAACATTGAAAAACACCAACAAATTCAACAACAACCTCAACATTTAAAAACAACAACAATCTCAACATTGAAAAACACCAACAAATTCAACAACAACCTCAACATTGAAAAACACCAAAAAATTTAACAACAACCTTAACATTGAAAAACACCAACAAATTCAACAACAACCTCAACATTGAAAAACACCAACAAACTCAACAACAAACTCAACATTGAAAAACAAAAACAACCTCAACATTGAAAAACACAAACAAATTCAAAAACAACCTCAACATTGAAAAACACCAACAAATTCAACAACAAACTCAACATTGAAAAACACCAACAAATTCAAAAACAACCTCAACATTGAAAAACAACAACAACCTCAACATTGAAAAACACCAACAAATTCAAAAACAACCTCAACATTGAAAAACAACAACAAATTCAACAACAACATCAACATCGAAAAACACCAACAAATTCAACAACAACTTCAACATTGAAAAACACCAAGAAATTCAACTACAACCTCGACATTGAAAAACACCATCAAATTCAACAACAACCTCAACATTGAAAAACACCAACAACCTCAAAATTGTAAAACACCAACAAATTCAACAACAACCTCAACATTTAAAAACAACAAGAACCTCAACATTGAAAAACACCAACAAATTCAACAACAACCTCAACATTGAAAAACACCAACAAACTCAACAGACACCTCAACATTGAAAAACAACAACAACCTCAACATTGAAAAACACCAACAAATTCAACAACAACCTCAACATTGAAAAACAACAACAACCTCAACATTGAAAAACACCAACAAATTCAACAACAACCTCAACATTGAAAAACACCAACAAACTCAACAACAAACTCAACATTGAAAAACAAAAACAACCTCAACATTGAAAAACACAAACAAATTCAACAACAACCTCAACATTGAAAAACACCAACAAATTCAACAACAAACTCAACATTGAAAAACACCAACAAATTCAAAAACAACCTCAACATTGAAAAACAACAACAACCTCAACATTGAAAAACAACAACAACCTCAACATAGAAAAACACCAACAAATTCAACAAAAACCTCAACATTGAAAAACACCCACAAATTCAATAACAACCTCAGCATTGAAAAACTACAACAACATCAACATTGAAAAACACCAACAAATTCAACAACAACCTCAACTTTGAAAAACAACAACAACCTCAACATTGAAAAACAACAACAACCTCAACATTGAAAAACACCAACAAATTCAACAATAACCTCAACATTGAAAAACAAGAACAACCTCAACATTGAAAAACACCAACAAATTCAACAACAACCTCAACATTGAAAAACACCAACAAATTCAACAACAACCTCAACATTGAAAAACAACAACAATCTCAACATTGGAAAACACCAACAAATTCAACAACAAACTCAACATTGAAAGACAACAACAACCTCAAATTGAAAAGCACCAACAAATTCAACAACAACTTCAACATTGAAAAACACCAACAAATTCAACAACAGCCTCGACATTGAAAAACACCATCAAATTCAACAACAACCTCAACATTGAAAAACAACAACAAACTCAATATTGAAAAACACCAACAAATTCAACAAAAACCTCAACATTGAAAACACCAAGAAATTCAACAACAACCTCAACATTTAAAAACGCCAACAAATTCAACAACAACCTCAATATTGAAGAACACCAACAAATTCAACAACAACCTCAACATTGAAAAACAACAACCTCAACATTGAAAAACACCAACAAATTCAACAACAACCTCGACATTGAAAAACACCAACAAATTCAACAACAACCTCAACTTTGAAAATCAACAACAACACATCATGGAAAAACACCAACAAATTCAACAACAACCTCAACATTGAAAAACAACAACAACCTCAAAATTGAAAAACACCAACAAATTCAACAACAACCTCAACATTTAAAAACAACAACAACCTAAACATTGAAAAACACCAACAAATTCAACAACAACCTCAACATTTAAAAACAACAACAATCTCAACATTGAAAAACACCAACAAATTCAACAACAACCTCAACATTGAAAAACACCAAAAAATTTAACAACAACCTTAACATTGAAAAACACCAACAAATTCAACAACAACCTCAACATTGAAAAACACCAACAAACTCAACAACAAACTCAACATTGAAAAACAAAAACAACCTCAACATTGAAAAACACAAACAAATTCAAAAACAACCTCAACATTGAAAAACACCAACAAATTCAACAACAAACTCAACATTGAAAAACACCAACAAATTCAAAAACAACCTCAACATTGAAAAACAACAACAACCTCAACATTGAAAAACACCAACAAATTCAAAAACAACCTCAACATTGAAAAACAACAACAAATTCAACAACATCAACATCGAAAAACACCAACAAATTCAACAACAACTTCAACATTGAAAAACACCAAGAAATTCAACTACAACCTCGACATTGAAAAACACCATCAAATTCAACAACAACCTCAACATTGAAAAACACCAACAACCTCAAAATTGTAAAACACCAACAAATTCAACAACAACCTCAACATTTAAAAACAACAACAACCTCAACATTGAAAAACACCAACAAATTCAACAACAACCTCAACATTGAAAAACACCAACAAACTCAACAGAAACCTCAACATTGAAAAACAACAACAACCTCAACATTGAAAAACACCAACAAATTCAACAACAACCTCAACATTGAAAAACAACAACAACCTCAACATTGAAAAACACCAACAAATTCAACAACAACCTCAACATTGAAAAACACCAACAAACTCAACAACAAACTCAACATTGAAAAACAAAAACAACCTCAACATTGAAAAACACAAACAAATTCAACAACAACCTCAACATTGAAAAACACCAACAAATTCAACAACAAACTCAACATTGAAAAACACCAACAAATTCAAAAACAACCTCAACATTGAAAAACAACAACAACCTCAACATTGAAAAACAACAACAACCTCAACATAGAAAAACACCAACAAATTCAACAAAAACCTCAACATTGAAAAACACCCACAAATTCAATAACAACCTCAGCATTGAAAAACTACAACAACATCAACATTGAAAAACACCAACAAATTCAACAACAACCTCAACTTTGAAAAACAACAACAACCTCAACATTGAAAAACACCAACAAATTCAACAACAACTTCAACATTGAAAAACACCAACAACCTCGACATTGAAAAACGCCATCAAATTCAACAACAACCTCAACAGTGAAAAACAACAACAACCTCAACTTTGAAAAACACCAACAAATTCAAAAACAACCTCAACTTTGAAAAAAACCAACAAATTCAACAACAACCTCAACATTGAAAAACACCAACATATTCAACAACAACCTCAACAGTGAAAAACAACAACAACCTCAACATTGAAAAATACCAACAAATTCAACACCAACCTCAACATTGAAAAACACAAACAAATTCAACAACAACCTCAATATTGGAAAATAACAACAACCTCAACATTGAAAAACACCAAACAATTCAACAACAACATCAACATTGAAAAACACCAACAAATTCAACAACAACCTCAACATTGAAAAACACCAACAAATTCAACAACAACCTCAACATTGAAAAACACCAACAAACTCAACAACAACCACAACATTGAAAAACAACAACAACAAAACATTGAAAAACACCAACAAATTCAACAACAACCTCAACATTGAAAAACACCAACAAATTCAACAACAACCTCAGCATTGAAAAACAACAACAACCTCAACATTGAAATACACCAACAAATTCAACAACAAGCTCAACATTGAAAAACACCAACAAATTCAACAACAACCTCAACATTGAAAAACAACAACAGGCTCAACATTGAAAAACACCAACAAATTGAACAACAACCTCAACATTGAAAAACAACTACAACCTCAACATTGAAAAAAACCAACAAATTCAACAACAACCTCAGCATTTAAGAACAACAACAACCTCAACATTGAAAAACACCATCGAATTCAACAACAACTTCAACATTGAAAAACAACAACAACCTCAACGTTGAAAAACACCAACAAATTCAACAGCAACTTCAACATTGAAAAACACCAACAAATTCAACAACAACCTCGAAATTGAAAAACACCAACAAAATTCAACAACAACCTCAACATTGAAAAAGAACAACAACCTCAACATTGAAAAACACCAACAAATTCAACAACCTCAACATTTAAAAACATCAACAAATTCAACAACAACCTCAACATTGAAAAACAACAACAACCTCAACATTGAAAAACACCAACAAATTCAACAACAACTTCAACATTGAAAAACACCAACAAATTCAACAACAGCCTCGACATTTAAAAACACCATCAAATTCAACAACAACCTCAACATTGAAAAACAACAACGACCTCAACATTGAAAAACACCAACAAATTCAAGAAAAACCTCAACATTGAAAACACCAACAAATTCAACAACAACCTCAACATTTAAAAACGCCAACAAATTCAACAACACCCTCAACATTGAAGAACACCAACAAATTCAAAAACAACCTCAACTTTGAAAAACAACAACCTCAACATTGAAAAACACCAACAAATTCAACAAAAAATTCAGCATTGAAAAACACCAACAAATTCAACAACAACCTCGACATTGAAAAACACCAACAAATTCAACAACAACCTCAACTTTGAAAAACAACAACAACCTCATCATGGAAAAACACCAACAAATTCAACAACAACCTCAACATTGAAAAACACCAACAAATTCAACAACAAACTCAAGATTGAAAAACACGAACAAATTCAACAACAACCTCAACATTGAAAAACAACAACAAATTCAACAACAACATCAACATTGAAAAACACCAACAAATTCAACAACAACTTCAACATTGAAAAACACCAACAAATTCAACAACAACCTCGACATTGAAAAACACCATCAAATTCAACAACAACCTCAACATTGAAAAACACCAACAACCTCAAAATTGAAAAACACCAACAAATTCAACAACAACCTCAACATTTAAAAACAACAACAACCTCAACATTGAAAAACACCAACAAATTCAACAACAACCTCAACATTGAAAAACACCATCAAATTCAACAACAACCTCAACATTGAAAAACACCAACAAACTGAACAGAAACCTCAACATTGAAAAACAACAACAACCTCAACATTGAAAAACACCAACAAATTCAACAACAACCTCAACATTGAAAAACACCAACAAATTCAACAACAAACTCAAGATTGAAAAACACCAACAAATTCAACAACCTCAACATTGAAAAACAACAACAAACCTCAACATTGAAAAACACCAACAAATTCAACAACAACCTCAACATTGAAAAACACCAACAAATTCAAAAACAACCTCAACATTGAAAAACAACAACAACCTCAACATTGAAAAACACCAACAAATTCAACAACAACATCAACATTGAAAAACAACAACAAACTCAACATTGAAAAACACCAACAAATTCAACAACAACCTCAACATTGAAAAACAACAACAACCTCAACATTGAAAAACACCAACAAATTCAACAATAACCTCAACATTGAAAAACAAGAACAACCTCAACATTGAAAAACACCAACAAATTCAACAACAACCTCAACATTGAAAAACACCAACAAATTCAACAACAACCTCAACATTGAAAAACAACAACAATCTCAACATTGGAAAACACCAACAAATTCAACAACAAACTCAACATTGAAAGACAACAACAACCTCAAATTGAAAAGCACCAACAAATTCAACAACAACTTCAACATTGAAAAACACCAACAAATTCAACAACAGCCTCGACATTGAAAAACACCATCAAATTCAACAACAACCTCAACATTGAAAAACAACA
This sequence comes from Isurus oxyrinchus, assembly GCA_026770705.1. Taxonomy (NCBI): domain Eukaryota; kingdom Metazoa; phylum Chordata; class Chondrichthyes; order Lamniformes; family Lamnidae; genus Isurus; species Isurus oxyrinchus. The sequence goes on from JANJGN010000097.1 coordinate 269,114, forward strand.
ACAAACTCAATATTGAAAAACACCAACAAATTCAACAAAAACCTCAACATTGAAAACACCAAGAAATTCAACAACAACCTCAACATTTAAAAACGCCAACAAATTCAACAACAACCTCAACATTGAAGAACACCAACAAATTCAACAACAACCTCAACATTGAAAAACAACAACCTCAACATTGAAAAACACCAACAAATTCAACAACAACCTCGACATTGAAAAACACCAACAAATTCAACAACAACCTCAACTTTGAAAATCAACAACAACTCATCATGGAAAAACACCAACAAATTCAACAACAACCTCAACATTGAAAAACAACAACAACCTCAAAATTGAAAAACACCAACAAATTCAACAACAACCTCAACATTTAAAAACAACAACAACCTCAACATTGAAAAACACCAAAAAATTTAACAACAACCTTAACATTGAAAAACACCAACAAATTCAACAACAACCTCAACATTGAAAAACACCAACAAACTCAACAACAAACTCAACATTGAAAAACAAAAACAACCTCAACATTGAAAAACACAAACAAATTCAAAAACAACCTCAACATTGAAAAACACCAACAAATTCAACAACAAACTCAACATTGAAAAACACCAACAAATTCAAAAACAACCTCAACATTGAAAAACAACAACAACCTCAACATTGAAAAACACCAACAAATTCAAAAACAACCTCAACATTGAAAAACAACAACAAATTCAACAACAACATCAACATCGAAAAACACCAACAAATTCAACAACAACTTCAACATTGAAAAACACCAACAAATTCAACTACAACCTCGACATTGAAAAACACCATCAAATTCAACAACAACCTCAACATTGAAAAACACCAACAACCTCAAAATTGTAAAACACCAACAAATTCAACAACAACCTCAACATTTAAAAACAACAACAACCTCAACATTGAAAAACACCAACAAATTCAACAACAACCTCAACATTGAAAAACACCAACAAACTCAACAGAAACCTCAACATTGAAAAACAACAACAACCTCAACATTGAAAAACACCAACAAATTCAACAACAACCTCAACATTGAAAAACACCAACAAATTCAACAACAAACTCAAGATTGAAAAACACCAACAAATTCAACAACCTCAACATTGAAAAACAACAACAAACCTCAACATTGAAAAACACCAACAAATTCAACAACAACCTCAACATTGAAAAACACCAACAAATTCAAAAACAACCTCAACATTGAAAAACAACAACAACCTCAACATTGAAAAACACCAACAAATTCAACAACAACCTCAACATTGAAAAACAACAACAAACTCAACATTGAAAAACACCAACAAATTCAACAACAACCTCAACATTGAAAAACAACAACAACCTCAACATTGAAAAACACCAACAAATTCAACAATAACCTCAACATTGAAAAACAACAACAACCTCAACATTGAAAAACACCAACAAATTCAACAACAACCTCAACATTGAAAAACAACAACAATCTCAACATTGGAAAACACCAACAAATTCAACAACAAACTCAACATTGAAAGACAACAACAACCTCAACATTGAAAAACACCAACAAATTCAACAACAACTTCAACATTGAAAAACACCAACAAATTCAACAACAGCCTCGACATTGAAAAACACCATCAAATTCAACAACAACCTCAACAGTGAAAAACAACAACAAACTCAACATTGAAAAACACCAACAAATTCAACAAAAACCTCAACATTGAAAACACCCACAAATTCAACAACAACCTCAACATTTAAAAACGCCAACAAATTCAACAACAACCTCAACATTGAAGAACACCAACAAATTCAACAACAACCTCAACATTGAAAAACAACAACCTCAACATTGAAAAACACCAACAAATTCAACAACAACCTCGACATTGAAAAACACCAACAAATTCAACAACAACCTCAACTTTGAAAAACAACAACCACTCATCATGGAAAAACACCAACAAATTCAACAACAACCTCAACATTGAAAAACAACAACAACCTCAAAATTGAAAAACACCAACAAATTCAACAACAACCTCAACATTTAAAAACAACAACAACCTCAACATTGAAAAACACCAACAACCTCGACATTGAAAAACGCCATCAAATTCAACAACAACCTCAACAGTGAAAAACAACAACAACCTCAACTTTGAAAAACACCAACAAATTCAAAAACAACCTCAACTTTGAAAAAAACCAACAAATTCAACAACAACCTCAACATTGAAAAACACCAACATATTCAACAACAACCTCAACAGTGAAAAACAACAACAACCTCAACATTGAAAAATACCAACAAATTCAACACCAACCTCAACATTGAAAAACACAAACAAATTCAACAACAACCTCAATATTGGAAAATAACAACAACCTCAACATTGAAAAACACCAAACAATTCAACAACAACATCAACATTGAAAAACACCAACAAATTCAACAACAACCTCAACATTGAAAAACACCAACAAACTCAACAACAACCACAACATTGAAAAACAACAACAACTAAACATTGAAAAACACCAACAAATTCAACAACAACCTCAACATTGAAAAACACCAACAAATTCAACAACAACCTCAGCATTGAAAAACAACAACAACCTCAACATTGAAATACACCAACAAATTCAACAACAAGCTCAACATTGAAAAACACCAACAAATTCAACAACAACCTCAACATTGAAAAACAACAACAGGCTCAACATTGAAAAACACCAACAAATTGAACAACAACCTCAACATTGAAAAACAACTACAACCTCAACATTGAAAAAAACCAACAAATTCAACAACAACCTCAGCATTTAAGAACAACAACAACCTCAACATTGAAAAACACCATCGAATTCAACAACAACTTCAACATTGAAAAACAACAACAACCTCAACGTTGAAAAACACCAACAAATTCAACAGCAACTTCAACATTGAAAAACACCAACAAATTCAACAACAACCTCGAAATTGAAAAACACCAACAAAATTCAACAACAACCTCAACATTGAAAAAGAACAACAACCTCAACATTGAAAAACACCAACAAATTCAACAACCTCAACATTTAAAAACATCAACAAATTCAACAACAACCTCAACATTGAAAAACAACAACAACCTCAACATTGAAAAACACCAACAAATTCAACAACAACTTCAACATTGAAAAACACCAACAAATTCAACAACAGCCTCGACATTTAAAAACACCATCAAATTCAACAACAACCTCAACATTGAAAAACAACAACGACCTCAACATTGAAAAACACCAACAAATTCAAGAAAAACCTCAACATTGAAAACACCAACAAATTCAACAACAACCTCAACATTTAAAAACGCCAACAAATTCAACAACACCCTCAACATTGAAGAACACCAACAAATTCAAAAACAACCTCAACTTTGAAAAACAACAACCTCAACATTGAAAAACACCAACAAATTCAACAAAAAATTCAGCATTGAAAAACACCAACAAATTCAACAACAACCTCGACATTGAAAAACACCAACAAATTCAACAACAACCTCAACTTTGAAAAACAACAACAACCTCATCATGGAAAAACACCAACAAATTCAACAACAACCTCAACATTGAAAAACACCAACAAATTCAACAACAAACTCAAGATTGAAAAACACGAACAAATTCAACAACAACCTCAACATTGAAAAACAACAACAAATTCAACAACAACATCAACATTGAAAAACACCAACAAATTCAACAACAACTTCAACATTGAAAAACACCAACAAATTCAACAACAACCTCGACATTGAAAAACACCATCAAATTCAACAACAACCTCAACATTGAAAAACACCAACAACCTCAAAATTGAAAAACACCAACAAATTCAACAACAACCTCAACATTTAAAAACAACAACAACCTCAACATTGAAAAACACCAACAAATTCAACAACAACCTCAACATTGAAAAACACCATCAAATTCAACAACAACCTCAACATTGAAAAACACCAACAAACTCAACAGAAACCTCAACATTGAAAAACAACAACAACCTCAACATTGAAAAACACCAACAAATTCAACAACAACCTCAACATTGAAAAACACCAACAAATTCAACAACAAACTCAAGATTGAAAAACACCAACAAATTCAACAACCTCAACATTGAAAAACAACAACAAACCTCAACATTGAAAAACACCAACAAATTCAACAACAACCTCAACATTGAAAAACACCAACAAATTCAAAAACAACCTCAACATTGAAAAACAACAACAACCTCAACATTGAAAAACACCAACAAATTCAACAACAACATCAACATTGAAAAACAACAACAAACTCAACATTGAAAAACACCAACAAATTCAACAACAACCTCAACATTGAAAAACACCAACAAATTCAACAACAAACTCAAGATTGAAAAACACCAACAAATTCAACAACCTCAACATTGAAAAACAACAACAAACCTCAACATTGAAAAACACCAACAAATTCAACAACAACCTCAACATTGAAAAACACCAACAAATTCAACAACAACCTCAGCATTGAAAAACAACAACAACCTCAACATTGAAATACACCAACAAATTCAACAACAAGCTCAACATTGAAAAACACCAACATTTTCAACAACAACCTCAACATTGAAAAACAACAACAGGCTCAACATTGAAAAACACCAACAAATTGAACAACAACCTCAACATTGAAAAACAACTACAACCTCAACATTGAAAAAAACCAACAAATTCAACAACAACCTCAGCATTTAAGAACAACAACAACCTCAACATTGAAAAACACCATCGAATTCAACAACAACTTCAACATTGAAAAACAACAACAACCTCAACGTTGAAAAACACCAACAAATTCAACAGCAACTTCAACATTGAAAAACACCAACAAATTCAACAACAACCTCGAAATTGAAAAACACCAACAAAATTCAACAACAACCTCAACATTGAAAAAGAACAACAACCTCAACATTGAAAAACACCAACAAATTCAACAACCTCAACATTTAAAAACATCAACAAATTCAACAACAACCTCAACATTGAAAAACAACAACAACCTCAACATTGAAAAACACCAACAAATTCAACAACAACTTCAACATTGAAAAACACCAACAAATTCAACAACAGCCTCGACATTTAAAAACACCATCAAATTCAACAACAACCTCAACATTGAAAAACAACAACGACCTCAACATTGAAAAACACCAACAAATTCAAGAAAAACCTCAACATTGAAAACACCAACAAATTCAACAACAACCTCAACATTTAAAAACGCCAACAAATTCAACAACACCCTCAACATTGAAGAACACCAACAAATTCAAAAACAACCTCAACTTTGAAAAACAACAACCTCAACATTGAAAAACACCAACAAATTCAACAAAAAATTCAGCATTGAAAAACACCAACAAATTCAACAACAACCTCGACATTGAAAAACACCAACAAATTCAACAACAACCTCAACTTTGAAAAACAACAACAACCTCATCATGGAAAAACACCAACAAATTCAACAACAACCTCAACATTGAAAAACACCAACAAATTCAACAACAAACTCAAGATTGAAAAACACGAACAAATTCAACAACAACCTCAACATTGAAAAACAACAACAAATTCAACAACAACATCAACATTGAAAAACACCAACAAATTCAACAACAACTTCAACATTGAAAAACACCAACAAATTCAACAACAACCTCGACATTGAAAAACACCATCAAATTCAACAACAACCTCAACATTGAAAAACACCAACAACCTCAAAATTGAAAAACACCAACAAATTCAACAACAACCTCAACATTTAAAAACAACAACAACCTCAACATTGAAAAACACCAACAAATTCAACAACAACCTCAACATTGAAAAACACCATCAAATTCAACAACAACCTCAACATTGAAAAACACCAACAAACTCAACAGAAACCTCAACATTGAAAAACAACAACAACCTCAACATTGAAAAACACCAACAAATTCAACAACAACCTCAACATTGAAAAACACCAACAAATTCAACAACAAACTCAAGATTGAAAAACACCAACAAATTCAACAACCTCAACATTGAAAAACAACAACAAACCTCAACATTGAAAAACACCAACAAATTCAACAACAACCTCAACATTGAAAAACACCAACAAATTCAAAAACAACCTCAACATTGAAAAACAACAACAACCTCAACATTGAAAAACACCAACAAATTCAACAACAACATCAACATTGAAAAACAACAACAAACTCAACATTGAAAAACACCAACAAATTCAACAACAACCTCAACATTGAAAAACAACAACAACCTCAACATTGAAAAACACCAACAAATTCAACAATAACCTCAACATTGAAAAACAAGAACAACCTCAACATTGAAAAACACCAACAAATTCAACAACAACCTCAACATTGAAAAACACCAACAAATTCAACAACAACCTCAACATTGAAAAACAACAACAATCTCAACATTGGAAAACACCAACAAATTCAACAACAAACTCAACATTGAAAGACAACAACAACCTCAAATTGAAAAGCACCAACAAATTCAACAACAACTTCAACATTGAAAAACACCAACAAATTCAACAACAGCCTCGACATTGAAAAACACCATCAAATTCAACAACAACCTCAACATTGAAAAACAACAACAAACTCAATATTGAAAAACACCAACAAATTCAACAAAAACCTCAACATTGAAAACACCAAGAAATTCAACAACAACCTCAACATTTAAAAACGCCAACAAATTCAACAACAACCTCAACATTGAAGAACACCAACAAATTCAACAACAACCTCAACATTGAAAAACAACAACCTCAACATTGAAAAACACCAACAAATTCAACAACAACCTCGACATTGAAAAACACCAACAAATTCAACAACAACCTCAACTTTGAAAATCAACAACAACTCATCATGGAAAAACACCAACAAATTCAACAACAACCTCAACATTGAAAAACAACAACAACCTCAAAATTGAAAAACACCAACAAATTCAACAACAACCTCAACATTTAAAAACAACAACAACCTCAACATTGAAAAACACCAAAAAATTTAACAACAACCTTAACATTGAAAAACACCAACAAATTCAACAACAACCTCAACATTGAAAAACACCAACAAACTCAACAACAAACTCAACATTGAAAAACAAAAACAACCTCAACATTGAAAAACACAAACAAATTCAAAAACAACCTCAACATTGAAAAACACCAACAAATTCAACAACAAACTCAACATTGAAAAACACCAACAAATTCAAAAACAACCTCAACATTGAAAAACAACAACAACCTCAACATTGAAAAACACCAACAAATTCAAAAACAACCTCAACATTGAAAAACAACAACAAATTCAACAACAACATCAACATCGAAAAACACCAACAAATTCAACAACAACTTCAACATTGAAAAACACCAACAAATTCAACTACAACCTCGACATTGAAAAACACCATCAAATTCAACAACAACCTCAACATTGAAAAACACCAACAACCTCAAAATTGTAAAACACCAACAAATTCAACAACAACCTCAACATTTAAAAACAACAACAACCTCAACATTGAAAAACACCAACAAATTCAACAACAACCTCAACATTGAAAAACACCAACAAACTCAACAGAAACCTCAACATTGAAAAACAACAACAACCTCAACATTGAAAAACACCAACAAATTCAACAACAACCTCAACATTGAAAAACACCAACAAATTCAACAACAAACTCAAGATTGAAAAACACCAACAAATTCAACAACCTCAACATTGAAAAACAACAACAAACCTCAACATTGAAAAACACCAACAAATTCAACAACAACCTCAACATTGAAAAACACCAACAAATTCAAAAACAACCTCAACATTGAAAAACAACAACAACCTCAACATTGAAAAACACCAACAAATTCAACAACAACCTCAACATTGAAAAACAACAACAAACTCAACATTGAAAAACACCAACAAATTCAACAACAACCTCAACATTGAAAAACAACAACAACCTCAACATTGAAAAACACCAACAAATTCAACAATAACCTCAACATTGAAAAACAACAACAACCTCAACATTGAAAAACACCAACAAATTCAACAACAACCTCAACATTGAAAAACAACAACAATCTCAACATTGGAAAACACCAACAAATTCAACAACAAACTCAACATTGAAAGACAACAACAACCTCAACATTGAAAAACACCAACAAATTCAACAACAACTTCAACATTGAAAAACACCAACAAATTCAACAACAGCCTCGACATTGAAAAACACCATCAAATTCAACAACAACCTCAACAGTGAAAAACAACAACAAACTCAACATTGAAAAACACCAACAAATTCAACAAAAACCTCAACATTGAAAACACCCACAAATTCAACAACAACCTCAACATTTAAAAACGCCAACAAATTCAACAACAACCTCAACATTGAAGAACACCAACAAATTCAACAACAACCTCAACATTGAAAAACAACAACCTCAACATTGAAAAACACCAACAAATTCAACAACAACCTCGACATTGAAAAACACCAACAAATTCAACAACAACCTCAACTTTGAAAAACAACAACCACTCATCATGGAAAAACACCAACAAATTCAACAACAACCTCAACATTGAAAAACAACAACAACCTCAAAATTGAAAAACACCAACAAATTCAACAACAACCTCAACATTTAAAAACAACAACAACCTCAACATTGAAAAACACCAACAAATTTAACAACAACCTTAACATTGAAAAACACCAACAAATTCAACAACAACCTCAACATTGAAAAACACCAACAAACTCAACAACAAACTCAACATTGAAAAACAAAAACAACCTCAACATTGAAAAACACAAACAAATTCAAAAACAACCTCAACATTGAAAAACACCAACAAATTCAACAACAAACACAACATTGAAAAACACCAACAAATTCAAAAACAACCTCAACATTGAAAAACAACAACAACCTCAACATTGAAAAACAACAACAACCTCAACATAGAAAAACACCAACAAATTCAACAAAAACCTCAACATTGAAAAACACCCACAAATTCAATAACAACCTCAGCATTGAAAAACAACAACAACATCAAAATTGAAAAACACCAACAAATTGAACAACAACCTCAACTTTGAAAAACAACAACAACCTCAACATTGAAAAACACCAACAAATTCAACAACAACTTCAACATTGAAAAACACCAACAACCTCGACATGGGAAAACGCCATCAAATTCAACAACAACCTCAACAGTGAAAAACAACAACAACCTCAACTTTGAAAAACACCAACAAATTCAAAAACAACCTCAACTTTGAAAAACACCAACAAATTCAACAACAACCTCAACATTGAAAAACACCAACATATTCAACAACAACCTCAATATTGGAAAATAACAACAACCTCAACATTGAAAAACACCAAACAATTCAAAAACAACCTCAACATTGAAAAACACCAACAAATTCAACAACAACGTCAACATTGAAAAACACCCACAAATTCAACAACAACCTCAACATTGAAAAACACCAACAAACTCAACAACAACCACAACATTGAAAAGCAACAACAACCTCACATTGAAAAACACCAACAAATTCAACAACAACCTCAACATTGAAAAACACCAACAAATTCAACAACAAACTCAACATTGTAAAACACCAACAAATTCAACGAAAACCTCAACATTGAAATACAACAACAACCTCAACATTGAAAAACACCAACAAATTCAACAACAACCTCAACATTGAAAAACAACAACAACCTCAACATTGAAAAACAACAACCTCAACATAGAAAAACACCAACAAATTCAACAAAAACCTCAACATTGAAAAACACCCACAAATTCAACAACAACCTCAGCATTGTAAAACAACAGCAACCGCAACATTGAAAAACACCAACAAATTCAAAAACAACCTCAACATTGAAAAACACCAACAAATTCAACAACAACCTCAACATTGAAAAACAACAACAACCTCAACATTGAAAAACACCAACAAATTCAACAACAACCTCAACATTGAAAAACAACAACAACCTCAACATTGAAAAACACCAACAAATTCAACAACAACCTCAACATTGAAAAACACCAACAAACTCAACAACAAACTCAACATTGAAAAACAAAAACAACCTCAACATTGAAAAACACAAACAAATTCAACAACAACCTCAACATTGAAAAACACCAACAAATTCAACAACAAACTCAACATTGAAAAACACCAACAAATTGAAAAACAACCTCAACATTGAAAAACAACAACAACCTCAACATTGAAAAACAACAACAACCTCAACATAGAAAAACACCAACAAATTCAACAAAAACCTCAACATTGAAAAACACCCACAAATTCAACAACAACCTCAGCATTGAAAAACTACAACAACATCAACATTGAAAAACACCAACAAATTCAACAACAACCTCAACTTTGAAAAACAACAACAACCTCAACATTGAAAAACACCAACAAATTCAACAACAACTTCAACATTGAAAAACACCAACAACCTCGACATTGAAAAACGCCATCAAATTCAACAACAACCTCAACATTGAAAAACAACAACAACCTCAACTTTGAAAAACTCCAACAAATTCAAAAACAACCTCAACTTTGAAAAACACCAACAAATTCAACAACAACCTCAACATTGAAAAACACCAACATATTCAACAACAACCTCAACAGTGAAAAACAACAACAACCTCAACATTGAAAAATACCAACAAATTCAACACCAACCTCAACATTGAAAAAAACAAACAAATTCAACAACAACCTCAATATTGGAAAATAACAACAACCTCAACATTGAAAAACACCAAACAATTCAACAACAACCTCAACATTGAAAACACCAACAAATTCAACAACAACCTCAACATTGAAAAACACCAACAAATTCAACAACAACTTCAACATTGAAAAACACCAACAAACTCAACAACAACCACAACATTGAAAAACAACAACAACCTCAACATTGAAAAACACCAACAAATTCAACAAAAACCTCAACATTGAAAAACACCCACAAATTCAATAACAACCTCAGCATTGAAAAACTACAACAACATCAACATTGAAAAACACCAACAAATTCAACAACAACCTCAACTTTGAAAAACAACAACAACCTCAACATTGAAAAACACCAACAAATTCAACAACAACTTCAACATTGAAAAACACCAACAACCTCGACATTGAAAAACGCCATCAAATTCAACAACAACCTCAACATTGAAAAACAACAACAACCTCAACTTTGAACAACTCCAACAAATTCAAAAACAACCTCAACTTTGAAAAACACCAACAAATTCAACAACAACCTCAACATTGAAAAACACCAACATATTCAACAACAACCTCAACAGTGAAAAACAACAACAACCTCAACATTGAAAAATACCAACAAATTCAACACCAACCTCAACATTGAAAAAAACAAACAAATTCAACAACAACCTCAATATTGGAAAATAACAACAACCTCAACATTGAAAAACACCAAACAATTCAACAACAACCTCAACATTGAAAACACCAACAAATTCAACAACAACCTCAACATTGAAAAACACCAACAAATTCAACAACAACTTCAACATTGAAAAACACCAACAAACTCAACAACAACCACAACATTGAAAAACAACAACAACCTCAACATTGAAAAACACCAACAAACTCAACAACAACCTCAACATTGAAAAACACCAACAAATTCAACAACAAACTCAACATTGAAAAACACCAACAAATTCAACGAAAACCTCAACATTGAAATACAACAACAACCTCAACATTGAAAAACACCAACAAATTCAACAACAACCTCAACATTGAAAAACAACAACAGCCTCAACATTGAAAAACAACAACCTCAACATAGAAAAACACCAACAAATTCAACAAAAACCTCAACATTGAAAAACACCCACAAATACAACAACAACCTCAGCATTGTACAACAACAGCAACCGCAACATTGAAAAACACCAACAAATTCAACAACAACCTCAACATTGAAAAACACCAACAAATTCAACAACAACCTCAACATTGAAAAACAACAACAAACTCAACATTGAAAAACACCAACAAATTCAACAACAACCTCAACATTGAAAAACAACAACAACCTCAACATTGAAAAACACCAACAAATTCAACAACAACCTCAACATTGAAAAACACCAACAAATTCAACAACAACCTCAGCATTGAAAAACAACAACAACCTCAACATTGAAATACACCAACAAATTCAACAACAACCTCAACATTGAAAAACAACAACAAATTCAACAACAACCTCAACATTGAAAAACAACAACAACCTCAACATTGAAAAACACCAACAAATTCAACAACAACCTCAATATTGAAAAACAACTACAACCTCAACATTGAAAAAAACCAACAAATTCAACAACAACCTCAGCATTTAAGAACAACAACAACCTCAACATTGAAAAACACCATCGAATTCAACAACAACCTCAACATTGAAAAACAACAACAACCTCAACGTTGAAAAACACCAACAAATTCAACAACAACTTCAACATTGAAAAACACCAACAAATTCAACAACAACCTCGAAATTGAAAAACACCAACAAATTCAACAACAACCTCAACATTGAAAAAGAACAACAACCTCAACATTGAAAAACACCAACAAATTCAAAAACCTCAACATTTAAAAACATCAACAAATTCAACATCAACCTCAACATTGAAAAACAACAACAATCTCAACATTGGAAAACACAAACAAATTCAACAACAACCTCAACATTGAAAAACAACAACAACCTCAACATTGAAAAACACCAACAAATTCAACAACAACTTCAACATTGAAAAACACCAACAAATTCAACAACAGCCTCGACATTGAAAAACACCATCAAATTCAACAACAACCTCAACATTGAAAAACAACAACGACCTCAACATTGAAAAACACCAACAAATTCAACAACAACCTCAACATTGAAAACACCAACAAATTCAACAACAACCTCAACATTTAAAAACGCCAACAAATTCAACAACACCCTCAACATTGAAGAACACCAACAAATTCAACAAAAAATTCAGCATTGAAAAACACCAACAAATTCAACAACAACCTCGACATTGAAAAACACCAACAAATTCAACAACAACCTCAACATTGAAAAACACCAACGAATTCAACAACAAACTCAAGATTGAAAAACACCAACAAATTCAACAACAACCTCAACATTGAAAAACAACAACAACCTCAACATTGAAAAACACCAACAAATTCAAAAACAACCTCAACATTGAAAAACTACAACAAATTCAACAACAACATCAACATTGAAAAACACCAACAAATTCAACAACAACTTCAACATTGAAAAACACCAACAAATTCAACAAAAACCTAGACATTGAAAAACAACATCAAATTCAACAACAACCTCAACATTGACAAACACCAACAACCTCAAAATTGAAAAACACCAACAAATTCAACAACAACCTCAACATTTTAAAACAACAACAACCTCAACATTGAAAAACACCAACAAATTCAACAACAACCTCAACATTGAAAAACACCATCAAATTCAACAACAACCTCAACATTGAAAAACACCAACAAACTCAACAGAAACCTCAACATTGAAAAACAACAACAACCTCAACATTGAAAAACACCAACAAATTCAACAACAACCTCAACATTGAAAAACACCAACAAATTCAACAACAAACTCAAGATTGAAAAACACCAACAAATTCAACAACCTCAACATTGAAAAACACCAACAAATTCAAAAACAACCTCAACATTGAAAAACAACAACAACCTCAACATTGAAAAACACCAACAAATTCAACAACAACCTCAACATTGAAAAACAACAACAAACTCAACATTGAAAAACACCAACAAATTCAACAACAACCTCAACATTGAAAAACAACAACAACCTCAACATTGAAAAACACCAACAAATTCAACAATAACCTCAACATTGAAAAACAACAACAACCTCAACATTGAAAAACACCAACAAATTCAACAACAACATCAACATTGAAAAACACCAACAAATTCAACAACAACCTCAACATTGAAAAACAACAACAACCTCAACATTGAAAAACACCAACAAATTCAACAACAACCTCAACATTGAAAAACAACAACAACCTCAACATTGAAAAACGCCAACAAATTCAACAACAACCTCAACATTGAAAAACACCAACAAATTCAACAACAACCTCAGCATTGAAAAACAACAACAACCTCAACATTGAAAAACACCAACAAATTCAACAACAACCTCAACATTGAAAAAAAACAACAACCTCAACGTTGAAAAACACCAACAAATTCAACAACAACTTCAACATTGAAAAATACCAACAAATTCAACAACAACCTCGAAATTGAAAAACACCAACAAATTCAACAACTACCTCAACATTGAAAAAGAACAACAACCTCAACATTGAAAAACACCAACAAATTCAACAACCTCAACAATTAAAAATACCAACAAATTCAACAACAACCTCAACATTGAAAAACACCAACAAATTCAACAACAAACTCAAGATTGAAAAACACCAACAAATTCAACAACCTCAACATTGAAAAACACCAACAAATTCAAAAACAACCTCAACATTGAAAAACAACAACAACCTCAACATTGAAAAACACCAACAAATTCAACAACAACCTCAACATTGAAAAACAACAACAAACTCAACATTGAAAAACACCAACAAATTCAACAACAACCTCAACATTGAAAAACAACAGCAACCTCAACATTGAAAAACACCAACAAATTCAACAATAACCTCAACATTGAAAAACAACAACAACCTCAACATTGAAAAACAACAACAAATTCAACAACAACATCAACTTTGAAAAACACCAACAAATTCAACAACAACCTCAACATTGAAAAACAACAACAACCTCAACATTGAAAAACACCAACAAATTCAACAACAACCTCAACATTGAAAAACAACAACAACCTCAACATTGAAAAACGCCAACAAATTCAACAACAACCTCAACATTGAAAAACACCAACAAATTCAACAACAACCTCAGCATTGAAAAACAACAACAACCTCAACATTGAAAACACCAACAAATTCAACAACAACCTCAACATTTAAAAACGCCAACAAATTCAACAACACCCTCAACATTGAAGAACACCAACAAATTCAACAAAAAATTCAGCATTGAAAAACACCAACAAATTCAACAACAACCTCGACATTGAAAAACACCAACAAATTCAACAACAACCTCAACTTTGAAAAACAACAACAACCTCATCATGGAAAAACACCAACAAATTCAACAACAACCTCAACATTGAAAAACACCAACGAATTCAACAACAAACTCAAGATTGAAAAACACCAACAAATTCAACAACAACCTCAACATTGAAAAACAACAACAACCTCAACATTGAAAAACACCAACAAATTCAAAAACAACCTCAACATTGAAAAACTACAACAAATTCAACAACAACATCAACATTGAAAAACACCAACAAATTCAACAACAACTTCAACATTGAAAAACACCAACAAATTCAACAAAAACCTCGACATTGAAAAACAACATCAAATTCAACAACAACCTCAACATTGACAAACACCAACAACCTCAAAATTGAAAAACACCAACAAATTCAACAACAACCTCAACATTTTAAAACAACAACAACCTCAACATTGAAAAACACCAACAAATTCAACAACAACCTCAACATTGAAAAACACCATCAAATTCAACAACAACCTCAACATTGAAAAACACCAACAAACTCAACAGAAACCTCAACATTGAAAAACAACAACAACCTCAACATTGAAAAACACCAACAAATTCAACAACAACCTCAACATTGAAAAACACCAACAAATTCAACAACAAACTCAAGATTGAAAAACACCAACAAATTCAACAACCTCAACATTGAAAAACACCAACAAATTCAAAAACAACCTCAACATTGAAAAACAACAACAACCTCAACATTGAAAAACACCAACAAATTCAACAACAACCTCAACATTGAAAAACAACAACAAACTCAACATTGAAAAACACCAACAAATTCAACAACAACCTCAACATTGAAAAACAACAACAACCTCAACATTGAAAAACACCAACAAATTCAACAATAACCTCAACATTGAAAAACAACAACAACCTCAACATTGAAAAACACCAACAAATTCAACAACAACATCAACATTGAAAAACACCAACAAATTCAACAACAACCTCAACATTGAAAAACAACAACAACCTCAACATTGAAAAACACCAACAAATTCAACAACAACCTCAACATTGAAAAACAACAACAACCTCAACATTGAAAAACGCCAACAAATTCAACAACAACCTCAACATTGAAAAACACCAACAAATTCAACAACAACCTCAGCATTGAAAAACAACAACAACCTCAACATTGAAAAACACCAACAAATTCAACAACAACCTCAACATTGAAAAAAAACAACAACCTCAACGTTGAAAAACACCAACAAATTCAACAACAACTTCAACATTGAAAAACACCAACAAATTCAACAACAACCTCGAAATTGAAAAACACCAACAAATTCAACAACTACCTCAACATTGAAAAAGAACAACAACCTCAACATTGAAAAACACCAACAAATTCAACAACCTCAACAATTAAAAATACCAACAAATTCAACAACAACCTCAACATTGAAAAACACCAACAAATTCAACAACAAACTCAAGATTGAAAAACACCAACAAATTCAACAACCTCAACATTGAAAAACACCAACAAATTCAAAAACAACCTCAACATTGAAAAACAACAACAACCTCAACATTGAAAAACACCAACAAATTCAACAACAACCTCAACATTGAAAAACAACAACAAACTCAACATTGAAAAACACCAACAAATTCAACAACAACCTCAACATTGAAAAACAACAACAACCTCAACATTGAAAAACACCAACAAATTCAACAATAACCTCAACATTGAAAAACAACAACAACCTCAACATTGAAAAACACCAACAAATTCAACAACAACATCAACTTTGAAAAACACCAACAAATTCAACAACAACCTCAACATTGAAAAACAACAACAACCTCAACATTGAAAAACACCAACAAATTCAACAACAACCTCAACATTGAAAAACAACAACAACCTCAACATTGAAAAACGCCAACAAATTCAACAACAACCTCAACATTGAAAAACACCAACAAATTCAACAACAACCTCAGCATTGAAAAACAACAACAACCTCAACATTGAAAAACACCAACAAATTCAACAACAACCTCAACATTGAAAAAAAACAACAACCTCAACGTTGAAAAACACCAACAAATTCAACAACAACTTCAACATTGAAAAATACCAACAAATTCAACAACAACCTCGAAATTGAAAAACACCAACAAATTCAACAACTACCTCAACATTGAAAAAGAACAACAACCTCAACATTGAAAAACACCAACAAATTCAACAACCTCAACAATTAAAAATACCAACAAATTCAACAACAACCTCAACATTGAAAAACACCAACAAATTCAACAACAAACTCAAGATTGAAAAACACCAACAAATTCAACAACCTCAACATTGAAAAACACCAACAAATTCAAAAACAACCTCAACATTGAAAAACAACAACAACCTCAACATTGAAAAACACCAACAAATTCAACAACAACCTCAACATTGAAAAACAACAACAAACTCAACATTGAAAAACACCAACAAATTCAACAACAACCTCAACATTGAAAAACAACAGCAACCTCAACATTGAAAAACACCAACAAATTCAACAATAACCTCAACATTGAAAAACAACAACAACCTCAACATTGAAAAACAACAACAAATTCAACAACAACATCAACTTTGAAAAACACCAACAAATTCAACAACAACCTCAACATTGAAAAACAACAACAACCTCAACATTGAAAAACACCAACAAATTCAACAACAACCTCAACATTGAAAAACAACAACAACCTCAACATTGAAAAACGCCAACAAATTCAACAACAACCTCAACATTGAAAAACACCAACAAATTCAACAACAACCTCAGCATTGAAAAACAACAACAACCTCAACATTGAAAACACCAACAAATTCAACAACAACCTCAACATTTAAAAACGCCAACAAATTCAACAACACCCTCAACATTGAAGAACACCAACAAATTCAACAAAAAATTCAGCATTGAAAAACACCAACAAATTCAACAACAACCTCGACATTGAAAAACACCAACAAATTCAACAACAACCTCAACTTTGAAAAACAACAACAACCTCATCATGGAAAAACACCAACAAATTCAACAACAACCTCAACATTGAAAAACACCAACGAATTCAACAACAAACTCAAGATTGAAAAACACCAACAAATTCAACAACAACCTCAACATTGAAAAACAACAACAACCTCAACATTGAAAAACACCAACAAATTCAAAAACAACCTCAACATTGAAAAACTACAACAAATTCAACAACAACATCAACATTGAAAAACACCAACAAATTCAACAACAACTTCAACATTGAAAAACACCAACAAATTCAACAAAAACCTCGACATTGAAAAACAACATCAAATTCAACAACAACCTCAACATTGACAAACACCAACAACCTCAAAATTGAAAAACACCAACAAATTCAACAACAACCTCAACATTTTAAAACAACAACAACCTCAACATTGAAAAACACCAACAAATTCAACAACAACCTCAACATTGAAAAACACCATCAAATTCAACAACAACCTCAACATTGAAAAACACCAACAAACTCAACAGAAACCTCAACATTGAAAAACAACAACAACCTCAACATTGAAAAACACCAACAAATTCAACAACAACCTCAACATTGAAAAACACCAACAAATTCAACAACAAACTCAAGATTGAAAAACACCAACAAATTCAACAACCTCAACATTGAAAAACACCAACAAATTCAAAAACAACCTCAACATTGAAAAACAACAACAACCTCAACATTGAAAAACACCAACAAATTCAACAACAACCTCAACATTGAAAAACAACAACAAACTCAACATTGAAAAACACCAACAAATTCAACAACAACCTCAACATTGAAAAACAACAACAACCTCAACATTGAAAAACACCAACAAATTCAACAATAACCTCAACATTGAAAAACAACAACAACCTCAACATTGAAAAACACCAACAAATTCAACAACAACATCAACATTGAAAAACACCAACAAATTCAACAACAACCTCAACATTGAAAAACAACAACAACCTCAACATTGAAAAACACCAACAAATTCAACAACAACCTCAACATTGAAAAACAACAACAACCTCAACATTGAAAAACGCCAACAAATTCAACAACAACCTCAACATTGAAAAACACCAACAAATTCAACAACAACCTCAGCATTGAAAAACAACAACAACCTCAACATTGAAAAACACCAACAAATTCAACAACAACCTCAACATTGAAAAAAAACAACAACCTCAACGTTGAAAAACACCAACAAATTCAACAACAACTTCAACATTGAAAAACACCAACAAATTCAACAACAACCTCGAAATTGAAAAACACCAACAAATTCAACAACTACCTCAACATTGAAAAAGAACAACAACCTCAACATTGAAAAACACCAACAAATTCAACAACCTCAACAATTAAAAATACCAACAAATTCAACAACAACCTCAACATTGAAAAACACCAACAAATTCAACAACAAACTCAAGATTGAAAAACACCAACAAATTCAACAACCTCAACATTGAAAAACACCAACAAATTCAAAAACAACCTCAACATTGAAAAACAACAACAACCTCAACATTGAAAAACACCAACAAATTCAACAACAACCTCAACATTGAAAAACAACAACAAACTCAACATTGAAAAACACCAACAAATTCAACAACAACCTCAACATTGAAAAACAACAACAACCTCAACATTGAAAAACACCAACAAATTCAACAATAACCTCAACATTGAAAAACAACAACAACCTCAACATTGAAAAACACCAACAAATTCAACAACAACATCAACTTTGAAAAACACCAACAAATTCAACAACAACCTCAACATTGAAAAACAACAACAACCTCAACATTGAAAAACACCAACAAATTCAACAACAACCTCAACATTGAAAAACAACAACAACCTCAACATTGAAAAACGCCAACAAATTCAAAAACAACCTCAACATTGAAAAACACCAACAAATTCAACAACAACCTCAGCATTGAAAAACAACAACAACCTCAACATTGGAAAACACCAACAAATTCAACAACAACCTCAACATTGAAAAAAAACAACAACCTCAACGTTGAAAAACACCAACAAATTCAACAACAACTTCAACATTGAAAAACACCAACAAATTCAACAACAACCTCGAAATTGAAAAACACCAACAAATTCAACAACTACCTCAACATTGAAAAAGAACAACAACCTCAACATTGAAAAACACCAACAAATTCAACAACCTCAACAATTAAAAATACCAACAAATTCAACAACAACCTCAACATTGAAAAACAACAACAATCTCAACATTGGAAAACACGAACAAATTCCACAACAACCTCAACATTGAAAAACAACAACAACCTCAACATTGAAAAACGCCAACAAATTCAACAACAACCTCAACATTGAAAAACACCAACAAATTCAACAACAACCTCAGCATTGAAAAACAACAACAACCTCAACATTGAAAAACACCAACAAATTCAACAACAACCTCAACATTTAAAAACGCCAACAAATTCAACAACAACCTCAACATTGAAGAACACCAACAAATTCAAAAACAACCTCAACATTTAAAAACAACAACAACCTCAACATTGAAAAACACCAACAAATTCAACAACAACCTCAACATTGAAAAACACCAACAAATTCAACAACAACCTCAACATTGAAAAACACCAACAAATTCAAAAACAACCTCAACATTGAAAAACAACAACAACCTCAACATTGAAAAACACCAACAAATTCAACCACAACCTCAACATTGAAAAACACCAACAAATTCAACAACAACCTCAGCATTGAAAAACAACAACAACCTCAACATTGAAATACACCAACAAATTCAACAACAACCTCAACATTGAAAAACACCAACAAATTCAACAACAACCTCAACATTGAAAAACAACAACAACCTCAACATTGAAAAACACCAACAAATTCAACAACAACCTCAACATTGAAAAACAACTACAACCTCAACATTGAAAAAACCAACAAATTCAACAACAACCTCAGCATTTAAGAACAACAACAACCTCAACATTGAAAAACACCATCGAATTCAACAACAACCTCAACATTGAAAAACAAAAACAACCTCAACGTTGAAAAACACCAACAAATTCAACAACAACTTCAACATTGAAAAACACCAACAAATTCAACAACAACCTCGAAATTGAAAAACACCAACAAATTCAACAACAACCTCAACATTGAAAAAGAACAACAACCTCAACATTGAAAAACACCAACAAATTCAAAAACCTCAACATTTAAAAACATCAACAAATTCAACAACAACCTCAACATTGAAAAACAGCAACAATCTCAACATTGGAAAACACCAACAAATTCAACAACAACCTCAACATTGAAAAACAACAACAACCTCAACATTGAAAAACACCAACAAATTCAACAACAACTTCAACATTGAAAAACACCAACAAATTCAACAACAGCCTCGACATTGAAAAACACCATCAAATTCAACAACAACCTCAACATTGAAAAACAACAACGAAATCAACATTGAAAAACCCCAACAAATTCAAGAAAAACCTCAACATTGAAAACACCAACAAATTGAACAACAACCTCAACATTTAAAAACGCCAACAAATTCAACAACACCCTCAACATTGAAGAACACCAACAAATTCAAAAACAACCTCATCTTTGAAAAACAACAACCTCAACATTGAAAAACACCAACAAATTCAACAAAAAATTCAGCATTGAAAAACACCAACAAATTCAACAACAACCTCGACATTGAAAAACACCAACAAATTCAACAACAACCTCAACTTTGAAAAACAACAACAACCTCATCATGGAAAAACACCAACAAATTCAACAACAACCTCAACATTGAAAAACACCAACAAATTCAACAACAAACTCAAGATTGAAAAACACCAACAAATTCAACAACAACCTCACATTGAAAAACAACAACAACCTCAACATTGAAAAACACCAACAAATTCAAAAACAACCTCAACATTGAAAAACTACAACAAATTCAACAACAACATCAACATTGAAAAACACCAACAAATTCAACAACAACTTCAACATTGAAAAACACCAACAAATTCAACAAAAACCTCGACATTGAAAAACAACATCAAATTCAACAACAACCTCAACATTGACAAACACCAACAACCTCAAAATTGAAAAACACCAACAAATTCAACAACAACCTCAACATTTAAAAACAACAACAACCTCAACATTGAAAAACACCAACAAATTCAACAACAACCTCAACATTTAAAAACACCATCAAATTCAACAACAACCTCAACATTGAAAAACACCAACAAACTCAACAGAAACCTCAACATTGAAAAACAACAACAACCTCAACATTGAAAAACACCAACAAATTCAACAACAACCTCAACATTGAAAAACACCAACAAATTCAACAACAAACTCAAGATTGAAAAACACCAACAAATTCAACAACCTCAACATTGAAAAACACCAACAAATTCAAAAACAACCTCAACATTGAAAAACAACAACAACCTCAACATTGAAAAACACCAACAAATTCAACAACAACCTCAACATTGAAAAACAACAACAAACTCAACATTGAAAAACACCAACAAATTCAACAACAACCTCAACATTGAAAAACAACAACAACCTCAACATTGAAAAACACCAACAAATTCAACAATAACCTCAACATTGAAAAACAACAACAACCTCAACATTGAAAAACACCAACAAATTCAACAACAACATCAACATTGAAAAACACCAACAAATTCAACAACAACCTCAACATTGAAAAACAACAACAACCTCAACATTGAAAAACACCAACAAATTCAACAACAACCTCAACATTGAAAAACAACAACAACCTCAACATTGAAAAACGCCAACAAATTCAACAACAACCTCAACATTGAAAAACACCAACAAATTCAACAACAACCTCAGCATTGAAAAACAACAACAACCTCAACATTGAAAAACACCAACAAATTCAACAACAACCTCAACATTGAAAAAAAACAACAACCTCAACGTTGAAAAACACCAACAAATTCAACAACAACTTCAACATTGAAAAACACCAACAAATTCAACAACAACCTCGAAATTGAAAAACACCAACAAATTCAACAACAACCTCAACATTGAAAAAGAACAACAACCTCAACATTGAAAAACACCAACAAATTCAACAACCTCAACAATTAAAAATACCAACAAATTCAACAACAACCTCAACATTGAAAAACACCAACAAATTCAACAACAAACTCAAGATTGAAAAACACCAACAAATTCAACAACCTCAACATTGAAAAACACCAACAAATTCAAAAACAACCTCAGCATTGAAAAACAACAACAACCTCAACATTGAAAAACACCAACAAATTCAACAACAACCTCAACATTGAAAAACAACAACAAACTCAACATTGAAAAACACCAACAAATTCAACAACAACCTCAACATTGAAAAACAACAACAACCTCAACATTGAAAAACACCAACAAATTCAACAATAACCTCAACATTGAAAAACAACAACAACCTCAACATTGAAAAACACCAACAAATTCAACAACAACATCAACATTGAAAAACACCAACAAATTCAACAACAACCTCAACATTGAAAAACAACAACAACCTCAACATTGAAAAACACCAACAAATTCAACAACAACCTCAACATTGAAAAACAACAACAACCTCAACATTGAAAAACGCCAACAAATTCAACAACAACCTCAACATTGAAAAACACCAACAAATTCAACAACAACCTCAGCATTGAAAAACAACAACAACCTCAACATTGAAAAACACCAACAAATTCAACAACAACCTCAACATTGAAAAAAAACAACAACCTCAACGTTGAAAAACACCAACAAATTCAACAACAACTTCAACATTGAAAAACACCAACAAATTCAACAACAACCTCGAAATTGAAAAACACCAACAAATTCAACAACTACCTCAACATTGAAAAAGAACAACAACCTCAACATTGAAAAACACCAACAAATTCAACAACCTCAACAATTAAAAATACCAACAAATTCAACAACAACCTCAACATTGAAAAACAACAACAATCTCAACATTAGAAAACACGAACAAATTCCACAACAACCTCAACATTGAAAAACAACAACAACCTCAACATTGAAAAACGCCAACAAATTCAACAACAACCTCAACATTGAAAAACACCAACAAATTCAACAACAACCTCAGCATTGAAAAACAACAACAACCTCAACATTGAAAAACACCAACAAATTCAACAACAACCTCAACATTTAAAAACGCCAACAAATTCAACAACAACCTCAACATTGAAGAACACCAACAAATTCAAAAACAACCTCAACATTTAAAAACAACAACAACCTCAACATTGAAAAACACCAACAAATTCAACAACAACCTCAACATTGAAAAACACCAACAAATTCAACAACAACCTCAACATTGAAAAACACCAACAAATTCAAAAACAACCTCAACATTGAAAAACAACAACAACCTCAACATTGAAAAACACCAACAAATTCAACAACAACCTCAACATTGAAAAACACCAACAAATTCAACAACAACCTCAGCATTGAAAAACAACAACAACCTCAACATTGAAATACACCAACAAATTCAACAACAACCTCAACATTGAAAAACACCAACAAATTCAACAACAACCTCAACATTGAAAAACAACAACAACCTCAACATTGAAAAACACCAACAAATTCAACAACAACCTCAACATTGAAAAACAACAACAACCTCAACATTGAAAAAAACCAACAAATTCAACAACAACCTCAGCATTTAAGAGCAACAACAACCTCAACATTGAAAAACACCATCGAATTCAACAACAACCTCAACATTGAAAAACAACAACAACCTCAACGTTGAAAAACACCAACAAATTCAACAACAACTTCAACATTGAAAAACACCAACAAATTCAACATCAACCTCGAAATTGAAAAACACCAACAAATTCAACAACAACCTCAACATTGAAAAAGAACAACAACCTCAACATTGAAAAACACCAACAAATTCAAAAACCTCAACATTTAAAAACATCAACAAATTCAACAACAACCTCAACATTGAAAAACAGCAACAATCTCAACATTGGAAAACACCAACAAATTCAACAACAACCTCAACATTGAAAAACAACAACAACCTCAACATTGAAAAACACCAACAAATTCAACAACAACTTCAACATTGAAAAACACCAACAAATTCAACAACAGCCTCGACATTGAAAAACACCATCAAATTCAACAACAACCTCAACATTGAAAAACAACAACGACCTCAACATTGAAAAACCCCAACAAATTCAAGAAAAACCTCAACATTGAAAACACCAACAAATTGAACAACAACCTCAACATTTAAAAACGCCAACAAATTCAACAACACCCTCAACATTGAAGAACACCAACAAATTCAAAAACAACCTCAACTTTGAAAAACAACAACCTCAACATTGAAAAACACCAACAAATTCAACAAAAAATTCAGCATTGAAAAACACCAACAAATTCAAGAACAACCTCGACATTGAAAAACACCAACAAATTCAACAACAACCTCAACTTTGAAAAACAACAACAACCTCATCATGGAAAAACACCAACAAATTCAACAACAACCTCAACCTTGAAAAACACCAACAAATTCAACAACAAACTCAAGATTGAAAAAAACCAACAAATTCAACAACAACCTCAACATTGAAAAACAACAACAACCTCAACATTGAAAAACACCAACAAATTCAAAAACAACCTCAACATTGAAGAACAACAACAAATTCAACAACAACATCAACATTGAAAAACACCAACAAATTCAACAACAACTTCAACATTGAAAAACACCAACAAATTCAACAACAACCTCGACATTGAAAAACACCATCAAATTCAACAACAACCTCAACATTGACAAACACCAACAACCTCAAAATTGAAAAACACCAACAAATTCAACAACAACCTCAACATTTAAAAACAACAACAACCTCAACATTGAAAAACACCAACAAATTCAACAACAACCTCAACATTGAAAAACACCATCAAATTCAACAACAACCTCAACATTGAAAAACACCAACAAACTCAACAGAAACCTCAACATTGAAAAACAACAACAACCTCAACATTGAAAAACACCAACAAATTCAACAACAACCTCAACATTGAAAAACACCAACAAATTCAACAACAAACTCAAGATTGAAAAACACCAACAAATTCAACAACCTCAACATTGAAAAACACCAACAAATTCAACAACAACCTCAACATTGAAAAACACCAACAAATTCAACAACAAACTCAAGATTGAAAAACACCAACAAATTCAACAACCTCAACATTGAAAAACACCAACAAATTCAAAAACAACCTCAACATTGAAAAACAACAACAAACTCAACATTGAAAAACACCAACAAATTCAACAACAACCTCAACATTGAAAAACAACAACAACATCAACATTGAAAAACACCAACAAATTCAACAATAACCTCAACATTGAAAAACAACAACAACCTCAACATTGTAAAACACCAACAAATTCAACAACAACATCAACATTGAAAAACACCAACAAATTCAACAACAACCTCAACATTGAAAAACAACAACAACCTCAACATTGAAAAACACCAACAAATTCAACAACAACCTCAACATTGAAAAACAACAACAACCTCAACATTGAAAAACGCCTACAAATTCAACAACAACCTCAACATTGAAAAACACCAACAAATTCAACAACAACCTCAGCATTGAAAAACAACAACAACCTCAACATTGAAAAACACCAACAAATTCAACAACAACCTCAACATTGAAAAAAAACAACAACCTCAACGTTGAAAAACACCAACAAATTCAACAACAACTTCAACATTGAAAAACACCAACAAATTCAACAACCTCAACAATTAAAAATACCAACAAATTCAACAACAACCTCAACATTGAAAAACAACAACAATCTCAACATTGGAAAACACGAACAAATTCCACAACAACCTCAACATTGAAAAACAACAACAACCTCAACATTGAAAAACGCCAACAAATTCAACAACAACCTCAACATTGAAAAACACCAACAAATTCAGCAACAACCTCAGCATTGAAAAACAACAACAACCTCAACATTGAAAAACACCAACAAATTCAACAACAACCTCAACATTTAAAAACGCCAACAAATTCAACAACAACCTCAACATTGAAGAACACCAACAAATTCAAAAACAACCTCAACATTTAAAAACAACAACAATCTCAACATTGAAAAACACCAACAAATTCAACAACAACCTCAACATTGAAAAACACCAACAAATTCAACAACAACCTCAACATTGAAAAACACCAACAAACTCAACAGAAACCTCAACATTGAAAAGGAACAACAACCTCAACATTGAAAAACACCAACAAATTCAACAACAACCTCAACATTGAAAAACACCAACAAATTCAACAACAACCTCAACATTGAAAAACACCAACAAATTCAGCAACCTCAACATTGAAAAACAACAACAAACCTCAACATTGAAAAACACCAACAAATTCAACAACAACCTCAACATTGAAAAACACCAACAAATTCAAAAACAACCTCTACATTGAAAAACAACAACAACCTCAACATTGAAAAACACCAACAAATTCAACAACAACCTCAACATTGAAAAACAACAACAAACTCAACATTGAAAAACACCAACAAATTCAACAACAACCTCAACATTGAAAAACAACAACAACCTCAACATTGAAAAACACCAACAAATTCAACAATAACCTCAACATTGAAAAACAACAACAACCTCAACATTGAAAAACACCAACAAATTCAACAACAACCTCAACATTGAAAAACACCAACAAATTCAACAACAACCTCAACATTGAAAAACAACAACAACCTCAACATTGAAAAACACCAACAAATTCAACAACAACCTCAACATTGAAAAACAACAACAACCTCAACATTGAAAAACGCCAACAAATTCAACAACAACCTCAACATTGAAAAACACCAACAAATTCAACAACAACCTCAGCATTGAAAAACAACAACAACCTCAACATTGAAAAACACCAACAAATTCAACAACAACCTCAACATTGAAAAACAACAACAACCTCAACGTTGAAAAACACCAACAAATTCAACAACAACTTCAACATTGAAAAACACCAACAAATTCAACAACAACCTCGAAATTGAAAAACACCAACAAATTCATCAACAACCTCAACATTGAAAAAGAACAACAACCTCAACATTGAAAAACACCAACAAATTCAACAACCTCAACAATTAAAAACACCAACAAATTCAACAACAACCTCAACATTGAAAAACAACAACAATCTCAACATTGGAAAAGACGAACAAATTCCACAACAACCTCAACATTGAAAAACAACAACAACCTCATCATTGAAAAACGCCAACAAATTCAACAACAACCTCAACATTGAAAAACACCAACAAATTCAACAACAACCTCAGCATTGAAAAACAACAACAACCTCAACATTGAAAAACACCAACAAATTCAACAACAACCTCAACATTTAAAAACGCCAACAAATTCAACAACAACCTCAACATTGAAGAACACCAACAAATTCAAAAACAACCTCAACATTGAAAAACAACAACCTCAACATTGAAAAACACCAACAAATTCAACAAAAAATTCAACATTGAAAAACACCAACAAATTCAACAACAACCTCGACATTGAAAAACACCAACAAATTCAACAACAACCTCAACTTTGAAAAACAACAACAACCTCAACATTGAAAAACACCAACAAATTCAACAACAACCTCAACATTGAAAAACACCAACAAATTCAACAAAAACTCAAGATTGAAAAACACCAACAAATTCAACAACCACAACATTGAAAAAAAACAACAAACCTCAACATTGAAAAACACCAACAAATTCAACAACAACCTCAACATTGAACAACACCAACAAATTCAAAAACAACCTCAACATTGAAAAACAACAACAACCTCAACATTGAAAAACACCAACAAATTCAACAACAACCTCAACATTGAAAAACAACATCAAACTCAACATTGAAAAACACCAACAAATTCAACAACAACCTCAACATTGAAAAACAACAACAACCTCAACATTGAAAAACACCAACAAATTCAACAATAACCTCAACATTGAAAAACAACAACAACCTCAACATTGAAAAACACCAACAAATTCAACAACAACCTCAACATTGAAAAACACCAACAAATTCAACAACAACCTCAACATTGAAAAACAACAACAACCTCAACATTGAAAAACACCAACAAATTCAACAACAACCTCAACATTGAAAAACACCAACAAATTCAACAACAACCTCAGCATTGAAAAACAACAACAACCTCAACATTGAAAAACACCAGCAAATTCAACAACAACCTCAACATTGAAAAACAACAACAACCTCAACGTTGAAAAACACCAACAAATTCAACAACAACTTCAACATTGAAAAACTCCAAAAAATTCAACAACAACCTCGAAATTGAAAAACACCAACAAATTCAACAACAACCTCAACATTGAAAAAGAACAACAACCTCAACATTGAAAAACACCATGAAATTCAACAACCTCAACATTTAAAAACACCAACAAATTCAACAACAACCTCAACATTGAAAAACAACAACAATCTCAACATTGGAAAACACCAACAAATTCAACAACAACCTCAACATTGAAAAACAACAACAACCTTAACACTGAAAAACACCAACAAATTCAACAACAACTTCAACATTGAAGAACACCAACAAATTCAACTACAGCCCCGACATTGAAAAACACCATCAAATTCAACAACAACCTCAGCATTGAAAAACAACAACAACCTCAACATTGAAAAACACCAACAAATTCAACAACAACCTCAACATTTAAAAACGCCAACAAATTCAACAACAACCTCAACATTGAAGAACTCCAACAAATTCAAAAACAACCTCAACATTGAAAAACAACAACCTCAACATTGAAAAACACCAACAAATTCAACAAAAAATTCAACATTGAAAAACACCAACAAATTCAACAACAACCTCGACATTGAAAAACACCAACAAATTCAACAACAACCTCAACTTTGAAAAACAACAACAACCTCAACATTGAAAAACACCAACAAATTCAACAACAACCTCAACATTGAAAAACACCAACAAATTCAACAACAAACTCAAGATTGAAAAACACCAACAAATTCAACAACCTCAACATTGAAAAAAAACAACAAACCTCAACATTGAAAAACACCAACAAATTCAACAACAACCTCAACATTGAACAACACCAACAAATTCAAAAACAACCTCCACATTGAAAAACAACAACAACCTCAACATTGAAAAACACCAACAAATTCAACAACAACCTCAACATTGAAAAACAACATCAAACTCAACATTGAAAAACACCAACAAATTCAACAACAACCTCAACATTGAAAAACAACAACAACCTCAACATTGAAAAACACCAACAAATTCAACAATAACCTCAACATTGAAAAACAACAACAACCTCAACATTGAAAAACACCAACAAATTCAACAACAACCTCAACATTGAAAAACAACAACAACCTCAACATTGAAAAACACCAACAAATTCAACAACAACCTCAACATTGAAAAACACCAACAAATTCAACAACAACCTCAGCATTGAAAAACAACAACAACCTCAACATTGAAAAACACCAGCAAATTCAACAACAACCTCAACATTGAAAAACAACAACAACCTCAACGTTGAAAAACACCAACAAATTCAACAACAACTTCAACACTGAAAAACTCCAAAAAATTCAACAACAACCTCGAAATTGAAAAACACCAACAAATTCAACAACAACCTCAACATTGAAAAAGAACAACAACCTCAACATTGAAAAACACCATCAAATTCAACAACCTCAACATTTAAAAACACCAACAAATTCAACAACAACCTCAACATTGAAAAACAACAACAATCTCAACATTGGAAAACACCAACAAATTCAACAACAACCTCAACATTGAAAAACAACAACAACCTTAACACTGAAAAACACCAACAAATTCAACAACAACTTCAACATTGAAGAACACCAACAAATTCAACGACAGCCCCGACATTGAAAAACACCATCAAATTCAACAACAACCTCAACATTGAAAAACAACAACAACCTCAACATTTAAAAACACCAACAAATTCAACAACAACCTCAACATTTAAAAACGCCAACAAATTCAACAACAACCTCAACATTGAAGAACACCAACAAATTCAACAACAACCTCAACATTGAAAAACAACAACCTCAAAATTGAAAAACACCAAAAAATTCTACAAAAAATTCAACATTGAAAAACACCAACAAATTCAACAACAACCTCGACATTGAAAAACACCAACAAATTCAACAACAACCTCAACTTTGAAACACAACAACAATCTCAACATTGAATAACACCAACAAATTCAACAACAACCTCAAGATTGAAAAACACCAACAAATTCAACAACAACTTCAGCATTGAAAAACAACAACAACCTCAACATTGAAAATCACCAACAAATTCAAGAACAACCTCAAAATTGAAAAACACCAACAAATTCAACAACAACCTCAACATTGAAAAACAACAACAACCTCATCATGGAAAAACACCAACAAATTCAACAACAACCTCAACATTGAAAAACACCAACAAATTCAACAACAAACTCAAGATTGAAAAACACCAACAAATTCAACAACCTCAACATTGAAAAACAACAACAACCTCAACATTGAAAAACACCAACAAATTCAACAACAACCTCAACATTAAAAAACACCAACAAATTCAACAACAACCTCAACATTGAAAAACAACAACAAACTCAACATTGAAAAACACCAACAAATTCAACAACAACCTCAACATTGAAAAACAACAACAACCTCAACATTGAAAAACACCAACAAATTCAACAACAACCTCAACATTGAAAAACCACATCAAACTCAACATTGAAAAACAACAACAAATTCAACAACAACCTCAACATTGAAAAACAACAACAATCTCAACATTGAAAAATACCAACAAATTCAACAATAACCTCAACATTGAAAAACAACAACAACCTCAACATTGAAAAACACCAAAAAATTCAACAACAAGCTCAATATTGAAAAACACCAACAAATTCAACAACAACCTCAACATGGAAAAACAACAACATCCTCAACATTGAAAAACAACAACAAACTCAACAACAACCTCAACATTCAAAAACAACAACAAACTCAACATTGAAAAACACCAACAAATTCAACAACAACCTCGACATTGAAAAACAACAAGAACCTCAACATTGAAAAACACCAACAAATTCAACAACAACCTCAACACTTAAAAACACCAACAAATTCAACAACAACCTCAACATTGAAAAACAACAACAATCTCAACATTGAAAAACACCAACAAATTCAACAACAACCTCAACATTGAAAAACACCAACAAATTCAACAAAAAAATCAACATTGAAAAACACCATCAAATTCAACAACAACCTCGACATTGAAAAACACCAACAAATTCAACAACAACCTCAAATTTGAAAAACAACAACAACCTCATCATGGAATAACACCAACAAATTCAACAACAACCTCAACATTGAAAAACACCAACAAATTCAACAACAAACTCAAGATTGAAAAACACCAACAAATTCAACAACAACCTCAACATTGAAAAACAACAACAACCTCAACATTGAAAAAAACCAACAAATTCAAAAACAACCTCAACATTTAAAAACACCAACAAATTCAACAACAACCTCAACATTGAGGAACACCAACAAATTCAACAACAACCTCAACATTGAAAAACAACAACCTCAAAATTCAAAAACACCAAAAAATTCAACAAAAAATTCAACATTGAAAAACACCAACAAATTCAACAACCTCGGCATTGAAAAACACCAACAAATTCAAAAACAACCTCAACTTTGAAAAACAACAACAATCTCAACATTGAATAACACCAACAAATTCAACAACAACCTCAAGATTGAAAAACACCAACAAATTCAACAACAACTTCAGCATTGAAAAACAACAACAACCTCAACATTGAAAATCACCAACAAATTCAACAACAACCTCAACATTGAAAAACACCAACAAATTCAACAACAACCTCAACATTGAAAAACAACAACAACCTCAACATTGAAAAACACCAACAAATTCAACAACAACCTCAACTTTGAAAAACAACAACAACGTCATCATGGAAAAACACCAACAAATTCAACAACAACCTCAACATTGAAAAACATCAACAAATTCAAAAACAAACTCAAGATTGAAAAACACCAACAAATTCAACAACAACCTGAACATTAAAAAAGACCAACAAATTCAACAACAACCTCAACATTGAAAAACAACAACAACCTCAACATTGAAAAACACCAACTAATTCAACAACAACCTCAACATTGAAAAACAACAACAACCTCAACATTGAAAAACACCAACAAATTCAACAACAACCTCAAAATTGAAAAACCACATCAAACTCAACATTGAAAAACACCAACAAATTCAACAACAACCTCAACATTGAAAAACAACAACAATCTCAACATTGAAAAATACCAACAAATTCAACAATAACCTCAACATTGAAAAACAACAACAACCTCAACATTGAAAAACACCAACAAATTCAACAACAAGCTCAATATTGAAAAACACCAACAAATTCAACAACAACCTCAACATGGAAAAACAACAACATCCTCAACATTGAAAAACACCAACAAATTCAACAACAACCTCAACATTGAAAAACAACAACAAACTCAACATTGAAAAACACCAACAAATTCAACAACAACCTCGACATTGAAAAACAACAACAACCTCAACATTGAAAAACACCAACAAATTCAACAACAACCTCAACACTTAAAAACACCAACAAATTCAACAACAACCTCAACATTGAAAAACAACAACAGTCTCAACATTGAAAAACACCAACAAATTCAACAACAACCTCAACATTGAAAAACACCAACAAATTCAACAAAAAAATCAACATTGAAAAACACCAAACAATTTCAACAACAACCTCAACATTGAAAAACACCAACAAATTCAACAACAACTTCACCATTGAAAAACACCATCAAATTCAACAACAACCTCAACATTGAAAAACACCAACAACCTCAAAATTGAAAAACACCAACAAATTCAACAACAACCTCAACATTTAAAAACAACAACAACCTCAACATTGAAAAACACCAACAAATTCAACAACAACCTCAACATTGAAAAACACCAACAAATTCAACAACAACCTCAACATTGAAAAACACCAACAAACTCCACAAAAACCTCAACATTGAAAAACAACAACAACCTCAACATTGAAAAACACCAACAAATTAAACAACAACCTCAACATTGAAAAACACCAACAAATTCAACAACAAACTCAAGATTGAAAAACACCAACAAATTCAACAACCTCAACATTGAAAAAAAACAACAAACCTCAACATTGAAAAACACCAACAAATTCAACAACAACCTCAACATTGAACAACACCAACAAAGTCAAAAACAACCTCAACATTGAAAAACAACAACAACCTCAACATTGAAAAACACCAACAAATTCAACAACAACCTCAACATTGAAAAACAACAACAAACTCAACATTGAAAAACACCAACAAATTCAACAACAACCTCAACATTGAAAAACAACAACAACCTCAACATTGAAAAGCACCAACAAATTCAACAATAACCTCAACATTGAAAAACAACAACAACCTCAACATTGAAAAACACCAAAAAATTCAACAACAACCTCAACATTGAAAAACACCAACAAATTCAACAACAACCTCAACATTGAAAAACAACAACAACCTCAACATTGAAATACACCAGCAAATTCAACAACAAACTCAAGATTGAAAAACACCAACAAATTCAACAACCTCAACATTGAAAAACAACAACAACCTCAACATTGAAAAACACCAACAAATTCAACAACAACCTCAACATTGAAAAACACCAACCAATTCAACAACAACCTCAACATTGAAAAACAACAACAACCTCAACATTGAAAAACACCAACAAATTCAACAACAACCTCAACATTGAAAAACAACAACAACCTCAACATTGAAAAACACCAACTAATTCAACAACAACCTCAACATTGAAAAACAACAACAACCTCAACATTGAAAAACACGAACAAATTCAACAACAACCTCAAAATTGAAAAACCACATCAAACTCAACATTGAAAAACACCAACAAATTCAACAACAACCTCAACATTGAAAAACAACAACAATCTCAACATTGAAAAATACCAACAAATTCAACAATAACCTCAACATTGAAAAACAACAACAACCTCAACATTGAAAAACACCAACAAATTCAACAACAAGCTCAATATTGAAAAACACCAACAAATTCAACAACAACCTCAACATGGAAAAACAACAACATCCTCAACATTGAAAAACACCAACAAATTCAACAACAACCTCAACATTGAAAAACAACAACAAACTCAACATTGAAAAACACCAACAAATTCAACAACAACCTCGACATTGAAAAACAACAACAACCTCAACATTGAAAAACACCAACAAATTCAACAACAACCTCAACACTTAAAAACACCAACAAATTCAACAACAACCTCAACATTGAAAAACAACAACAGTCTCAACATTGAAAAACACCAACAAATTCAACAACAACCTCAACATTGAAAAACACCAACAAATTCAACAAAAAAATCAACATTGAAAAACACCAAACAATTTCAACAACAACCTCAACATTGAAAAACACCAACAAATTCAACAACAACTTCAACATTGAAAAACACCATCAAATTCAACAACAACCTCAACATTGAAAAACACCAACAACCTCAAAATTGAAAAACACCAACAAATTCAACAACAACCTCAACATTTAAAAACAACAACAACCTCAACATTGAAAAACACCAACAAATTCAACAACAACCTCAACATTGAAAAACACCAACAAATTCAACAACAACCTCAACATTGAAAAACACCAACAAACTCCACAAAAACCTCAACATTGAAAAACAACAACAACCTCAACATTGAAAAACACCAACAAATTAAACAACAACCTCAACATTGAAAAACACCAACAAATTCAAAAACAAACTCAAGATTGAAAAACACCAACAAATTCAACAACCTCAACATTGAAAAAAAACAACAAACCTCAACATTGAAAAACACCAACAAATTCAACAATAACCTCAACATTGAACAACACCAACAAAGTCAAAAACAACCTCAACATTGAAAAAGAACAACAACCTCAACATTGAAAAACACCAACAAATTCAACAACAACCTCAACATTGAAAAACAACAACAACCTCAACATTGAAAAACACCAACAAATTCAACAACAACCTCAACATTGAAAAACACCAACAAATTCAACAACAACCTCAACATTGAAAAACAACAACAACCTCAACATTGAAAAACACCAACAAATTCAACAACAACCTCAACATTGAAAAACACCAGCAAATTCAACAACAACCTCAACATTGAAAAACAACAACAACCTCAACGTTGAAAAACACCAACAAATTCAACAACAACTTCAACACTGAAAAACTCCAAAAAATTCAACAACAACCTCGAAATTGAAAAACACCAACAAATTCAACAACAACCTCAACATTGAAAAAGAACAACAACCTCAACATTGAAAAACACCATCAAATTCAACAACCTCAACATTTAAAAACACCAACAAATTCAACAAC
Organism: Isurus oxyrinchus; assembly: GCA_026770705.1. Classification (NCBI taxonomy): domain Eukaryota; kingdom Metazoa; phylum Chordata; class Chondrichthyes; order Lamniformes; family Lamnidae; genus Isurus; species Isurus oxyrinchus. The sequence continues at coordinate 306,881 of JANJGN010000097.1, forward strand.
AACCTCAACATTGAAAAACAACAACAATCTCAACATTGGAAAACACCAACAAATTCAACAACAACCTCAACATTGAAAAACAACAACAACCTTAACACTGAAAAACACCAACAAATTCAACAACAACTTCAACATTGAAGAACACCAACAAATTCAACGACAGCCCCGACATTGAAAAACACCATCAAATTCAACAACAACCTCAACATTGAAAAACAACAACAACCTCAACATTTAAAAACACCAACAAATTCAACAACAACCTCAACATTTAAAAACGCCAACAAATTCAACAACAACCTCAACATTGAAGAACACCAACAAATTCAACAACAACCTCAACATTGAAAAACAACAACCTCAAAATTGAAAAACACCAAAAAATTCAACAAAAAATTCAACATTGAAAAACACCAACAAATTCAACAACAACCTCGACATTGAAAAACACCAACAAATTCAACAACAACCTCAACTTTGAAACACAACAACAATCTCAACATTTAATAACACCAACAAATTCAACAACAACCTCAAGATTGAAAAACACCAACAAATTCAACAACAACTTCAGCATTGAAAAACAACAACAACCTCAACATTGAAAATCACCAACAAATTCAACAACAACCTCAAAATTGAAAAACACCAACAAATTCAACAACAACCTCAACATTGAAAAACAACAACAACCTCAACATTGAAAAACACCAACAAATTCAACAACAACCTCAACTTTGAAAAACAACAACAACCTCATCATGGAAAAACACCAACAAATTCAACAACAACCTCAACATTGAAAAACACCAACAAATTCAACAACAAACTCAAGATTGAAAAACACCAACAAATTCAACAACCTCAACATTGAAAAACAACAACAACCTCAACATTGAAAAACACCAACAAATTCAACAACAACCTCAACATTAAAAAACACCAACAAATTCAACAACAACCTCAACATTGAAAAACAACAACAACCTCAACATTGAAAAACACCAACAAATTCAACAACAACCTCAACATTGAAAAACAACAACAACCTCAACATTGAAAAACACCAACAAATTCAACAACAACCTCAACATTGAAAAACCACATCAAACTCAACATTGAAAAACACCAACAAATTCAACAACAACCTCAACATTGAAAAACAACAACAATCTCAACATTGAAAAATACCAACAAATTCAACAATAACCTCAACATTGAAAAACAACAACAACCTCAACATTGAAAAACACCAAAAAATTCAACAACAAGCTCAATATTGAAAAACACCAACAAATTCAACAACAACCTCAACATGGAAAAACAACAACATCCTCAACATTGAAAAACAACAACAAACTCAACAACAACCTCAACATTCAAAAACAACAACAAACTCAACATTGAAAAACACCAACAAATTCAACAACAACCTCGACATTGAAAAACAACAAGAACCTCAACATTGAAAAACACCAACAAATTCAACAACAACCTCAACACTTAAAAACACCAACAAATTCAACAACAACCTCAACATTGAAAAACAACAACAATCTCAACATTGAAAAACACCAACAAATTCAACAACAACCTCAACATTGAAAAACACCAACAAATTCAACAAAAAAATCAACATTGAAAAACACCAACAAATTCAACAACAACCTCGACATTGAAAAACACCAACAAATTCAACAACAACCTCAAATTTGAAAAACAACAACAACCTCATCATGGAAAAATACCAACAAATTCAACAACAACCTCAACATTGAAAAACACCAACAAATTCAACAACAAACTCAAGATTGAAAAACACGAACAAATTCAACAACAACCTCAACATTGAAAAACAACAACAACCTCAACATTGAAAAAAACCAACAAATTCAAAAACAACCTCAACATTTAAAAACACCAACAAATTCAACAACAACCTCAACATTGAGGAACACCAACAAATTCAACAACAACCTCAACATTGAAAAACAACAACCTCAAAATTCAAAAACACCAAAAAATTCAACAAAAAATTCAACATTGAAAAACACCAACAAATTCAACAACCTCGACATTGAAAAACACCAACAAATTCAACAACAACCTCAACTTTGAAAAACAACAACAATCTCAACATTGAATAACACCAACAAATTCAACAACAACCTCAAGATTGAAAAACACCAACAAATTCAACAACAACTTCAGCATTGAAAAACAACAACAACCTCAACATTGAAAATCACCAACAAATTCAACAACAACCTCAACATTGAAAAACACCAACAAATTCAACAACAACCTCAACATTGAAAAACAACAACAACCTCAACATTGAAAAACACCAACAAATTCAACAACAACCTCAACTTTGAAAAACAACAACAACGTCATCATGGAAAAACACCAACAAATTCAACAACAACCTCAACATTGAAAAACATCAACAAATTCAAAAACAAACTCAAGATTGAAAAACACCAACAAATTCAACAACCTCCACTTTGAAAAACAACAACAACCTCAACATTGAAAAACACCAACAAATTCAACAACAACCTGAACATTAAAAAACACCAACAAATTCAACAACAACCTCAACATTGAAAAACAACAACAACCTCAACATTGAAAAACACCAACTAATTCAACAACAACCTCAACATTGAAAAACAACAACAACCTCAACATTGAAAAACACCAACAAATTCAACAACAACCTCAAAATTGAAAAACCACATCAAACTCAACATTGAAAAACACCAACAAATTCAACAACAACCTCAACATTGAAAAACAACAACAATCTCAACATTGAAAAATACCAACAAATTCAACAATAACCTCAACATTGAAAAACAACAACAACCTCAACATTGAAAAACACCAACAAATTCAACAACAAGCTCAATATTGAAAAACACCAACAAATTCAACAACAACCTCAACATGGAAAAAGAACAACATCCTCAACATTGAAAAACACCAACAAATTCAACAACAACCTCAACATTGAAAAACAACAACAAACTCAACATTGAAAAACACCAACAAATTCAACAACAACCTCGACATTGAAAAACAACAACAACCTCAACATTGAAAAACACCAACAAATTCAACAACAACCTCAACACTTAAAAACACCAACAAATTCAACAACAACCTCAACATTGAAAAACAACAACAGTCTCAACATTGAAAAACACCAACAAATTCAACAACAACCTCAACATTGAAAAACACCAACAAATTCAACAAAAAAATCAACATTGAAAAACACCAAACAATTTCAACAACAACCTCAACATTGAAAAACACCAACAAATTCAACAACAACTTCACCATTGAAAAACACCATCAAATTCAACAACAACCTCAACATTGAAAAACACCAACAACCTCAAAATTGAAAAACACCAACAAATTCAACAACAACCTCAACATTTAAAAACAACAACAACCTCAACATTGAAAAACACCAACAAATTCAACAACAACCTCAACATTGAAAAACACCAACAAATTCAACAACAACCTCAACATTGAAAAACACCAACAAACTCCACAAAAACCTCAACATTGAAAAACAACAACAACCTCAACATTGAAAAACACCAACAAATTAAACAACAACCTCAACATTGAAAAACACCAACAAATTCAACAACAAACTCAAGATTGAAAAACACCAACAAATTCAACAACCTCAACATTGAAAAAAAACAACAAACCTCAACATTGAAAAACACCAACAAATTCAACAACAACCTCAACATTGAACAACACCAACAAAGTCAAAAACAACCTCAACATTGAAAAACAACAACAACCTCAACATTGAAAAACACCAACAAATTCAACAACAACCTCAACATTGAAAAACAACAACAAACTCAACATTGAAAAACACCAACAAATTCAACAACAACCTCAACATTGAAAAACAACAACAACCTCAACATTGAAAAGCACCAACAAATTCAACAATAACCTCAACATTGAAAAACAACAACAACCTCAACATTGAAAAACACCAAAAAATTCAACAACAACCTCAACATTGAAAAACACCAACAAATTCAACAACAACCTCAACATTGAAAAACAACAACAACCTCAACATTGAAATACACCAACAAATTCAACAACAACCTCAACATTGAAAAACACCAACCAATTCAACAACAACCTCAACATTGAAAAACAACAACAACCTCAACATTGAAAAACACCAACAAATTCAACAACAACCTCAACATTGAAAAACAACAACTACCTCAACATTGAAAAACACCAACTAATTCAACAACAACCTCAACATTGAAAAACAACAACAACCTCAACATTGAAAAACACCAACAAATTCAACAACAACCTCAAAATTGAAAAACCACATCAAACTCAACATTGAAAAACACCAACAAATTCAACAACAACCTCAACATTGAAAAACAACAACAATCTCAACATTGAAAAATACCAACAAATTCAACAATAACCTCAACATTGAAAAACAACAACAACCTCAACATTGAAAAACACCAACAAATTCAACAACAAGCTCAATATTGAAAAACACCAACAAATTCAACAACAACCTCAACATGGAAAAACAACAACATCCTCAACATTGAAAAACACCAACAAATTCAACAACAACCTCAACATTGAAAAACAACAACAAACTCAACATTGAAAAACACCAACAAATTCAACAACAACCTCGACATTGAAAAACAACAACAACCTCAACATTGAAAAACACCAACAAATTCAACAACAACCTCAACACTTAAAAACACGAACAAATTCAACAACAACCTCAACATTGAAAAACAACAACAGTCTCAACATTGAAAAACACCAACAAATTCAACAACAACCTCAACATTGAAAAACACCAACAAATTCAACAAAAAAATCAACATTGAAAAACACCAAACAATTTCAACAACAACCTCAACATTGAAAAACACCAACAAATTCAACAACAACTTCAACATTGAAAAACACCATCAAATTCAACAACAACCTCAACATTGAAAAACACCAACAACCTCAAAATTGAAAAACACCAACAAATTCAACAACAACCTCAACATTTAAAAACAACAACAACCTCAACATTGAAAAACACCAACAAATTCAACAACAACCTCAACATTGAAAAACACCAACAAATTCAACAACAACCTCAACATTGAAAAGCACCAACAAACTCCACAAAAACCTCAACATTGAAAAACAACAACAACCTCAACATTGAAAAACACCAACAAATTAAACAACAACCTCAACATTGAAAAACACCAACAAATTCAACAACAAACTCAAGATTGAAAAACACCAACAAATTCAACAACCTCAACATTGAAAAAAAAACAACAAACCTCAACATTGAAAAACACCAACAAATTCAACAACAACCTCAACATTGAACAACACCAACAAAGTCAAAAACAACCTCAACATTGAAAAACAACAACAACCTCAACATTGAAAAACACCAACAAATTCAACAACAACCTCAACATTGAAAAACAACAACAAACTCAACATTGAAAAACACCAACAAATTCAACAACAACCTCAACATTGAAAAACAACAACAACCTCAACATTGAAAAGCACCAACAAATTCAACAATAACCTCAACATTGAAAAACAACAACAACCTCAACATTGAAAAACACCAAAAAATTCAACAACAACCTCAACATTGAAAAACACCAACAAATTCAACAACAACCTCAACATTGAAAAACAACAACAACCTCAACATTGAAATACACCAGCAAATTCAACAACAAACTCAAGATTGAAAAACACCAACAAATTCAACAACCTCAACATTGAAAAACAACAACAACCTCAACATTGAAAAACACCAACAAATTCAACAACAACCTCAACATTGAAAAACACCAACCAATTCAACAACAACCTCAACATTGAAAAGCAACAACAACCTCAACATTGAAAAACACCAACAAATTCAACAACAACCTCAACATTGAAAAACAACAACAACCTCAACATTGAAAAACACCAACAAATTCAACAACAACCTCAACATTGAAAAACCACATCAAACTCAACATTGAAAAACACCAACAAATTCAACAACAACCTCAACATTGAAAAACAACAACAATCTCAACATTGAAAAATACCAACAAATTCAACAATAACCTCAACATTGAAAAACAACAACAACCTCAACATTGAAAAACACCAACAAATTCAACAACAAGCTCAATATTGAAAAACACCAACAAATTCAACAACAACCTCAACATTGAAAAATAACAACAACCTCAACATTGAAAAACACCAACAAATTCAACAACAACCTCAACATTGAAAAACAACAACAAACTCAACATTGAAAAACACCAACAAATTCAACAACAACCTCGACATTGAAAAACAACAACAACCTCAACATAGAAAAACACCAACAAATTCAACAACAACCTCAACATTTAAAAACACCAACAAATTCAACAACAACCTCAACATTGAAAAACAACAACAATCTCAACATTGAAAAACACCAACAAATTCAACAACAACCTCAACATTGAAAAACACCAACAAATTCAACAAAAAAATCAACATTGAAAAACACCAACAAATTCAACAACAACCTCGACTTTGAAAAACACCAACAAATTCAACAACAACCTCAACTTTGAAAAACAACAACAACCTCATCATGGAAAAACACCAACAAATTCAACAACAAACTCAAGATTGAAAAACACCAACAAATTCAACAACAACCTCAACATTGAAAAACAACAACAACCTCAACATTGAAAAACACCAACAAATTCAAAAACAACCTCAACATTTAAAAACACCAACAAATTAAACAACAACCTCAACATTGAAAAACAACAACAATCTCAACATTGAAAAACAACAACAAATTCAACAACAACCTCAACATTCAAAAACAACAACAACCTCAACATTGAAAAACACCAACAAATTCAACAACAACTTCAACATTGAAAAACACCAACAAATTCAACAACAACCTCGACATTGAAAAACACCAACAACCTCAAAATTGAAAAACACCAACAAATTCAACAACAACCTCAACATTTAAAAACAACAACAACCTCAACATTGAAAAACACCAACAAATTCAACAACAACCTCAACATTGAAAAACACCAACAAATTCAACAACAACCTCAACATTGAAAAACACCAACAAACTCAACAAAAACCTCAACATTGAAAAACAACAACAACCTCAACATTGAAAAACACCAACAAATTCAACAACAACCTCAACATTGAAAAACACCAACAACCTCAAAATTGAAAAACACCAACAAATTCAACAACAACCTCAACATTTAAAAACAACAACAACCTCAACATTGAAAAACACCAACAAATTCAACAACAACCTCAACATTGAAAAACACCAACAAATTCAACAACAACCTCAACATTGAAAAACACCAACAAACTCAACAAAAACCTCAACATTGAAAAACAACAACAACCTCAACATTGAAAAACACCAACAAATTCAACAACAACCTCAACATTGAAAAACACCAACAAATTCAACAACAAACTCAAGATTGAAAAACACCAACAAATTCAACAACCTCAACATTGAAAAAAAACAACAAACCTCAACATTGAAAAACACCAACAAATTCAACAACAACCTCAACATTGAACAACACCAACAAATTCAAAAACAACCTCAACATTGAAAAACAACAACAACCTCAACATTGAAAAACACCAACAAATTCAACAACAACCTCAACATTGAAAAACAACAACAAACTCAACATTGAAAAACACAAACAAATTCAACAACAACCTCAACATTGAAAAACAACAACAACCTCAACATTGAAAAACACCAACAAATTCAACAATAACCTCAACATTGAAAAACAACAACAACCTCAACATTGAAAAACACCAACAAATTCAACAACAACCTCAACATTGAAAAACACCAACAAATTCAACAACAACCTCAACATTGAAAAACAACAACAACCTCAACATTGAAAAACACCAACAAATTCAACAACAAACTCAAGATTGAAAAACACCAACAAATTCAACAACCTCAACATTGAAAAACAACAACAACCTCAACATTGAAAAACACCAACAAATTCAACAACAACCTCAACATTGAAAAACACCAACAAATTCAACAACAACCTCAACATTGAAAAAGAACAACAACCTCAACATTGAAAAACACCAACAAATTCAACAACAACCTCAACATTGAAAAACACCAACAAATTCAACAACAACCTCAACATTGAAAAACAACAACAACCTCAACATTGAAAAACACCAACAAATTCAACAACAACCTCAACATTGAAAAAGAACAACAACCTCAACATTGAAAAACACCAACAAATTCAACAACAACCTCAACATTGAAAAACCACATCAAACTCAACATTGAAAAACACCAGCAAATTCAACAACAAGCTCAATATTGAAAAACACCAACAAATTCAACAACAACCTCAACATTGAAAAACAACAACAACCTCAACATTGAAAAACACCAACAAATTCAACAACAACCTCAACATTGAAAAACAACAACAAACTCAACATTGAAAAACACCAACAAATTCAACAACAACCTCGACATTGAAAAACAACAACAACCTCAACATAGAAAAACACCAACAAATTCAACAACAACCTCAACATTTAAAAACACCAACAAATTCAACAACAACCTCAACATTGAAAAACAACAACAATCTCAACATTGAAAAACACCAACAAATTCAACAACAACCTCAACATTGAAAAACACCAACAAATTCAACCAAAAAATCAACATTGAAAAACACCAACAAATTCAACAACAACCTCAACTTTGAAAAACAACAACAACCTCATCATGGAAAAACACCAACAAATTCAACAACAACCTCAACATTGAAAAACACCAACAAATTCAACAACAAACTCAAGATTGAAAAACACCAACAAATTCAACAACAACCTCAACATTGAAAAACAACAACAACCTCAACATTGAAAAACACCAACAAATTCAAAAACAACCTCAACATTTAAAACACCAACAAATTAAACAACAACCTCAACATTGAAAAACAACAACAATCTCAACATTGAAAAACACCAACAAATTCAACAACAACCTCAACATTAAAAAACAACAACAACCTCAACATTGAAAAACACCAACAAACTCAACAAAAACCTCAACATTGAAAAACAACAACAACCTCAACATTGAAAAACACCAACAAATTCAACAACAACCTCAACATTGAAAAACACCAACAACCTCAAAATTGAAAAACACCAACAAATTCAACAACAACCTCAACATTTAAAAACAACAACAACCTCAACATTGAAAAACACCAACAAATTCAACAACAACCTCAACATTGAAAAACACCAACGAATTCAACAACAACCTCAACATTGGAAAACACCAACAAACTCAACAAAAACCTCAACATTGAAAAACAACAACAACCTCAACATTGAAAAACACCAACAAATTCAACAACAACCTCAACATTGAAAAACACCAACAAATTCAACAACAAACTCAAGATTGAAAAACACCAACAAATTCAACAACCTCAACATTGAAAAAAAACAACAAACCTCAACATTGAAAAACACCAACAAATTCAACAACAACCTCAACATTGAACAACACCAACAAATTCAAAAACAACCTCAACATTGAAAAACAACAACAACCTCAACATTGAAAAACACCAACAAATTCAACAACAACCTCAACATTGAAAAACAACAACAAACTCAACATTGAAAAACACCAACAAATTCAACAACAACCTCAACATTGAAAAACAACAACAACCTCAACATTGAAAAACACCAACAAATTCAACAATAACCTCAACATTGAAAAACAACAACAACCTCAACATTGAAAAACACCAACAAATTCAACAACAACCTCAACATTGAAAAACACCAACAAATTCAACAACAACCTCAACATTGAAAAACAACAACAACCTCAACATTGAAAAACACCAACAAATTCAACAACAAACTCAAGATTGAAAAACACCAACAAATTCAACAACCTCAACATTGAAAAACAACAACAACCTCAACATTGAAAAACACCAACAAATTCAACAACAACCTCGACATTGAAAAACAACAACAACCTCAACATTGAAAAACACCAACAAATTCAACAACAACCTCAACACTTAAAAACACCAACAAATTCAACAACAACCTCAACATTGAAAAACAACAACAATCTCAACATTGAAAAACACCAACAAATTCAACAACAACCTCAACATTGAAAAACACCAACAAATTCAACAAAAAAATCAACATTGAAAAACACCAAACAATTTCAACAACAACCTCAACATTGAAAAACACCAACAAATTCAACAACAACTTCAACATTGAAAAACACCAACAAATTCAACAACAACCTCGACATTGAAAAACACCATCAAATTCAACAACAACCTCAACATTGAAAAACACCAACAACCTCAAAATTGAAAAACACCAACAAATTCAACAACAACCTCAACATTTAAAAACAACAACAACCTCAACATTGAAAAACACCAACAAATTCAACAACAACCTCAACATTGAAAAACACCAACAAATTCAACAACAACCTCAACATTGAAAAACACCAACAAACTCAACAAAAACCTCAACATTGAAAAACAACAACAACCTCAACATTGAAAAACACCAACAAATTCAACAACAACCTCAACATTGAAAAACACCAACAACCTCAAAATTGAAAAACACCAACAAATTCAACAACAACCTCAACATTTAAAAACAACAACAACCTCAACATTGAAAAACACCAACAAATTCAACAACAACCTCAACATTGAAAAACACCAACGAATTCAACAACAACCTCAACATTGGAAAACACCAACAAACTCAACAAAAACCTCAACATTGAAAAACAACAACAACCTCAACATTGAAAAACACCAACAAATTCAACAACAACCTCAACATTGAAAAACACCAACAAATTCAACAACAAACTCAAGATTGAAAAACACCAACAAATTCAACAACCTCAACATTGAAAAAAAACAACAAACCTCAACATTGAAAAACACCAACAAATTCAACAACAACCTCAACATTGAACAACACCAACAAATTCAACAACAACCTCAACATTGAAAAACAACAACAACCTCAACATTGAAAAACACCAACAAATTCAACAACAACCTCAACATTGAAAAAGAACAACAACCTCAACATTGAAAAACACCAACAAATTCAACAACAACCTCAACATTGAAAAACCACATCAAACTCAACATTGAAAAACACCAGCAAATTCAACAACAAGCTCAATATTGAAAAACACCAACAAATTCAACAACAACCTCAACATTGAAAAACAACAACAACCTCAACATTGAAAAACACCAACAAATTCAACAACAACCTCAACATTGAAAAACAACAACAAACTCAACATTGAAAAACACCAACAAATTCAACAACAATCTCGACATTGAAAAACAACAACAACCTCAACATAGAAAAACACCAACAAATTCAACAACAACCTCAACATTTAAAAACACCAACAAATTCAACAACAACCTCAACATTGAAAAACAACAAAAATCTCAACATTGAAAAACACCAACAAATTCAACAACAACCTCAACATTGAAAAACACCAACAAATTCAACCAAAAAATCAACATTGAAAAACACCAACAAATTCGACAACAACCTCAACTTTGAAAAACAACAACAACCTCATCATGGAAAAACACCAACAAATTCAACAACAACCTCAACATTGAAAAACACCAACAAATTCAACAACAAACTCAAGATTGAAAAACACCAACAAATTCAACAACAACCTCAACATTGAAAAACAACAACAACCTCAACATTGAAAAACACCAACAAATTCAAAAACAACCTCAACATTTAAAACACCAACAAATTAAACAACAACCTCAACATTGAAAAACAACAACAATCTCAACATTGAAAAACACCAACAAATTCAACAACAACCTCAACATTAAAAAACAACAACAACCTCAACATTGAAAAACACCAACAAATTCAACAACAACTTCAACGTTGAAAAACACCAACAAATTCAACAACAACCTCAACATTTAAAAACAACAACAACCTCAACATTGAAAAACACCAACAAATTCAACAACAACCTCAACATTGAAAAACACCAACAAATTCAACAACAACCTCAACATTGAAAAACACCAACAAACTCAACAAAAACCTCAACATTGAAAAACAACAACAACCTCAACATTGAAAAACACCAACAAATTCAGCAACAACCTCAACATTGAAAAACAACAACCTCAAAATTGAAAAACACCAAAAAATTCAACAAAAAATTCAACATTGAAAAACACCAACAAATTCAACAACAACCTCGACATTGAAAAACACCAACAAATTCAACAACAACCTCAACTTTGAAAAACAACAACAATCTCAACATTGAATAACACCAACAAATTCAACAACAACCTCAAGATTGAAAAACACCAACAAATTCAGCAACAACTTCAGCATTGAAAAACAACAACAACCTCAACATTGAAAATCACCAACAAATTCAACAACAACCTCAACATTGAAAAACACCAACAAATTCAACAACAACCTCAACATTGAAAAACAACAACAACCTCAACATTGAAAAACACCAACAAATTCAACAACAACCTCAACTTTGAAAAACAACAACAACCTCATCATGGAGAAACACCAACAAATTCAACAACAACCTCAACATTGAAAAACACCAACAAATTCAACAACAAACTCAAGATTGAAAAACACCAACAAATTCAACAACCTCAACATTGAAAAACAACAACAACCTCAACATTGAAAAACACCAACAAATTCAACAACAACCTCAACATTAAAAAACACCAACAAATTCAACAACAACCTCAACATTGAAAAACAACAACAACCTCAACATTGAAAAACACCAACAAATTCAACAACAACCTCAACATTGAAAAACCACATCAAACTCAACATTGAAAAACACCAACAAATTCAACAACAACCTCAACATTGAAAAACAACAACAATCTCAACATTGAAAAATACCAACAAATTCAACAATAACCTCAAATTGAAAAACAACAACAACCTCAACATTGAAAAACACCAACAAATTCAACAACAAGCTCAATATTGAAAAACACCAACAAATTCAACAACAACCTCAACATGGAAAAACAACAACATCCTCAACATTGAAAAACACCAACAAATTCAACAACAACCTCAACATTGAAAAACAACAACAAACTCAACATTGAAAAACACCAACAAATTCAACAACAACCTCGACATTGAAAAACAACAACAACCTCAACATTGAAAAACACCAACAAATTCAACAACAACCTCAACTCTTAAAAACACCAACAAATTCAACAACAACCTCAACATTGAAAAACAACAACAATCTCAACATTGAAAAACACCAACAAATTCAACAACAACCTCAACATTGAAAAACACCAACAAATTCAACAAAAAAATCAACATTGAAAAACACCAACAAACTCAACAAAAACCTCAACATTGAAAAACAACAACAACCTCAACATTGAAAAACACCAACAAATTCAACAACAACCTCAACATTGAAAAACACCAACAACCTCAAAATTGAAAAACACCAACAAATTCAACAACAACCTCAACATTTAAAAACAACAACAACCTCAACATTGAAAAACACCAACAAATTCAACAACAAGCTCAACATTGAAAAACACCAACGAATTCAACAACAACCTCAACATTGGAAAACACCAACAAACTCAACAAAAACCTCAACATTGAAAAACAACAACAACCTCAACATTGAAAAACACCAACAAATTCAACAACAACCTCAACATTGAAAAACACCAACAAATTCAACAACAAACTCAAGATTGAAAAACACCAACAAATTCAACAACCTCAACATTGAAAAAAAACAACAAACCTCAACATTGAAAAACACCAACAAATTCAACAACAACCTCAACATTGAACAACACCAACAAATTCAAAAACAACCTCAACATTGAAAAACAACAACAACCTCAACATTGAAAAACACCAACAAATTCAACAACAACCTCAACATTGAAAAACAACAACAAACTCAACATTGAAAAACACCAACAAATTCAACAACAACCTCAACATTGAAAAACAACAACAACCTCAACATTGAAAAACACCAACAAATTCAACAATAACCTCAACATTGAAAAACAACAACAACCTCAACATTGAAAAACACCAACAAATTCAACAACAACCTCAACATTGAAAAACACCAACAAATTCAACAACAACCTCAACATTGAAAAACAACAACAACCTCAACATTGAAAAACACCAACAAATTCAACAACAAACTCAAGATTGAAAAACACCAACAAATTCAACAACCTCAACATTGAAAAACAACAACAACCTCAACATTGAAAAACACCAACAAATTCAACAACAACCTCAACATTGAAAAACACCAACAAATTCAACAACAACCTCAACATTGAAAAAGAACAACAACCTCAACATTGAAAAACACCAACAAATTCAACAACAACCTCAACATTGAAAAACACCAACAAATTCAACAACAACCTCAACATTGAAAAACAACAACAACCTCAACATTGAAAAACACCAACAAATTCAACAACAACCTCAACATTGAAAAACAACAACAACCTCAACATTGAAAAACACCAACAAATTCAACAACAACCTCAACATTGAAAAACCACATCAAACTCAACATTGAAAAACACCAGCAAATTCAACAACAAGCTCAATATTGAAAAACACCAACAAATTCAACAACAACCTCAACATTGAAAAACAACAACAACCTCAACATTGAAAAACACCAACAAATTCAACAACAACCTCAACATTGAAAAACAACAACAAACTCAACATTGAAAAACACCAACAAATTCAACAACAACCTCGACATTGAAAAACAACAACAACCTCAACATAGAAAAACACCAACAAATTCAACAACAACCTCAACATTTAAAAACACCAACAAATTCAGCAACAACCTCAACATTGAAAAACAACAACAATCTCAACATTGAAAAACACCAACAAATTCAACAACAACCTCAACATTGAAAAACACCAACAAATTCAACCAAAAAATCAACATTGAAAAACACCAACAAATTCATCTACAACCTCAACTTTGAAAAACAACAACAACCTCATCATGGAAAAACACCAACAAATTCAACAACAACCTCAACATTGAAAAACACCAACAAATTCAACAACAAACTCAAGATTGAAAAACACCAACAAATTCAACAACAACCTCAACATTGAAAAACAACAACAACCTCAACATTGAAAAACACCAACAAATTCAAAAACAACCTCAACATTTAAAACACCAACAAATTAAACAACAACCTCAACATTGAAAAACAACAACAATCTCAACATTGAAAAACACCAACAAATTCAACAACAACCTCAACATTAAAAAACAACAACAACCTCAACATTGAAAAACACCAACAAATTCAACAACAACTTCAACGTTGAAAAACACCAACAAATTCAACAACAACCTCAACATTTAAAAACAACAACAACCTCAACATTGAAAAACACCAACAAATTCAACAACAACCTCAACATTGAAAAACACCAACAAATTCAACAACAACCTCAACATTGAAAAACACCAACAAACTCAACAAAAACCTCAACATTGAAAAACAACAACAACCTCAACATTGAAAAACACCAACAAATTCAGCAACAACCTCAACATTGAAAAACAACAACCTCAAAATTGAAAAACACCAAAAAATTCAACAAAAAATTCAACATTGAAAAACACCAACAAATTCAACAACAACCTCGACATTGAAAAACACCAACAAATTCAACAACAACCTCAACTTTGAAAAACAACAACAATCTCAACATTGAATAACACCAACAAATTCAACAACAACCTCAAGATTGAAAAACACCAACAAATTCAGCAACAACTTCAGCATTGAAAAACAACAACAACCTCAACATTGAAAATCACCAACAAATTCAACAACAACCTCAACATTGAAAAACACCAACAAATTCAACAACAACCTCAACATTGAAAAACACCAACAAATTCAACAACAAACTCAAGATTGAAAAACACCAACAAATTCAACAACCTCAACATTGAAAAACAACAACAACCTCAACATTGAAAAACACCAACAAATTCAACAACAACCTCAACATTAAAAAACACCAACAAATTCAACAACAACCTCAACATTGAAAAACAACAACAACCTCAACATTGAAAAACACCAACAAATTCAACAACAACCTCAACATTGAAAAACCACATCAAACTCAACATTGAAAAACACCAACAAATTCAACAACAACCTCAACATTGAAAAACAACAACAATCTCAACATTGAAAAATACCAACAAATTCAACAATAACCTCAAATTGAAAAACAACAACAACCTCAACATTGAAAAACACCAACAAATTCAACAACAAGCTCAATATTGAAAAACACCAACAAATTCAACAACAACCTCAACATGGAAAAACAACAACATCCTCAACATTGAAAAACACCAACAAATTCAACAACAACCTCAACATTGAAAAACAACAACAAACTCAACATTGAAAAACACCAACAAATTCAACAACAACCTCGACATTGAAAAATAACAACAACCTCAACATTGAAAAACACCAACAAATTCAACAACAACCTCAACACTTAAAAACACCAACAAATTCAACAACAACCTCAACATTGAAAAACAACAACAATCTCAACATTGAAAAACACCAACAAATACAACAACAACCTCAACATTGAAAAACACCAACAAATTCAACAAAAAAATCAACATTGAAAAACACCAAACAATTTCAACAACAACCTCAACATTGAAAAACACCAACAAATTCAACAACAACTTCAACATTGAAAAACACCAACAAATTCAACAACAACCTCGACATTGAAAAACACCATCAAATTCAACAACAACCTCAACATTGAAAAACACCAACAACCTCAAAATTGAAAAACACCAACAAATTCAACAACAACCTCAACATTTAAAAACAACAACAACCTCAACATTGAAAAACACCAACAAATTCAACAACAACCTCAACATTGAAAAACACCAACAAATTCAACAACAACCTCAACATTGAAAAACACCAACAAACTCAACAAAAACCTCAACATTGAAAAACAACAACAACCTCAACATTGAAAAACACCAACAAATTCAACAACAACCTCAACATTGAAAAACACCAACAACCTCAAAATTGAAAAACACCAACAAATTCAACAACAACCTCAACATTTAAAAACAACAACAACCTCAACATTGAAAAACACCAACAAATTCAACAACAACCTCAACATTGAAAAACACCAACGAATTCAACAACAACCTCAACATTGGAAAACACCAACTAACTCAACAAAAACCTCAACATTGAAAAACAACAACAACCTCAACATTGAAAAACACCAACAAATTCAACAACAACCTCAACATTGAAAAACACCAACAAATTCAACAACAAACTCAAGATTGAAAAACACCAACAAATTCAACAACCTCAACATTGAAAAAAAACAACAAACCTCAACATTGAAAAACACCAACAAATTCAACAACAACCTCAACATTGAACAACACCAACAAATTCAAAAACAACCTCAACATTGAAAAACAACAACAACCTCAACATTGAAAAACACCAACAAATTCAACAACAACCTCAACATTGAAAAACAACAACAAACTCAACATTGAAAAACACCAACAAATTCAACAACAACCTCAACATTGAAAAACAACAACAACCTCAACATTGAAAAACACCAACAAATTCAACAATAACCTCAACATTGAAAAACAACAACAACCTCAACATTGAAAAACACCAACAAATTCAACAACAACCTCAACATTGAAAAACACCAACAAATTCAACAACAACCTCAACATTGAAAAACAACAACAACCTCAACATTGAAAAACACCAACAAATTCAACAACAAACTCAAGATTGAAAAACACCAACAAATTCAACAACCTCAACATTGAAAAACAACAACAACCTCAACATTGAAAAACACCAACAAATTCAACAACAACCTCAACATTGAAAAACACCAACAAATTCAACAACAACCTCAACATTGAAAAAGAACAACAACCTCAACATTGAAAAACACCAACAAATTCAACAACAACCTCAACATTGAAAAACACCAACAAATTCAACAACAACCTCAACATTGAAAAACAACAACAACCTCAACATTGAAAAACACCAACAAATTCAACAACAACCTCAACATTGAAAAAGAACAACAACCTCAACATTGAAAAACACCAACAAATTCAACAACAACCTCAACATTGAAAAACCACATCAAACTCAACATTGAAAAACACCAGCAAATTCAACAACAAGCTCAATATTGAAAAACACCAACAAATTCAACAACAACCTCAACATTGAAAAACAACAACAACCTCAACATTGAAAAACACCAACAAATTCAACAACAACCTCAACATTGAAAAACAACAACAAACTCAACATTGCAAAACACCAACAAATTCAACAACAACCTCGGCATTGAAAAACAACAACAACCTCAACATAGAAAAACACCAACAAATTCAACAACAATCTCAACATTGAAAAACACCAACAAATTCAACAACAACCTCAACATTGAAAAACACCAACAAATTCAACCAAAAAATCAACATTGAAAAACACCAACAAATTCAACAACAACCTCAACTTTGAAAAACAACAACAACCTCATCATGGAAAAACACCAACAAATTCAACAACAACCTCAACATTGAAAAACACCAACAAATTCAAAAACAAACTCAAGATTGAAAAAGACCAACAAATTCAACAACAACCTCAACATTGAAAAACAACAACAACCTCAACATTGAAAAACACCAACAAATTCAAAAACAACCTCAACATTTAAAAACACCAACAAATTAAACAACAACCTCAACATTGAAAAACAACAACAATCTCAACATTGAAAAACACCAACAAATTCAACATTGAAAAACACCAACAAATTCAACAACAACTTCAACGTTGAAAAACACCAACAAATTCAACAACAACCTCAACATTTAAAAACAACAACAACCTCAACATTGAAAAACACCAACAAATTCAACAACAACCTCAACATTGAAAAACACCAACAAACTCAACAACAACCTCAACATTGAAAAACACCAACAAACTCAACAAAAACCTCAACATTGAAAAACAACAACAACCTCAACATTGAAAAACACCAACAAATTCAGCAACAACCTCAACATTGAAAAACAACAACCTCAAAATTGAAAAACACCAAAAAATTCAACAAAAAATTCAACATTGAAAAACACCAACAAATTCAACAACAACCTCGACATTGAAAAACACCAACAAATTCAACAACAACCTCAACTTTGAAAAACAACAACAATCTCAACATTGAATAACACCAACAAATTCAACAACAACCTCAAGATTGAAAAACACCAACAAATTCAACAACAACTTCAGCATTGAAAAACAACAACAACCTCAACATTGAAAATCACCAACAAATTCAACAACAACCTCAACATTGAAAAACACCAACAAATTCAACAACAACCTCAACATTGAAAAACAACAACAACCTCAACATTGAAAAACACCAACAAATTCAACAACAACCTCAACTTTGAAAAACAACAACAACCTCATCATGGAAAAACACCAACAAATTCAACAACAACCTCAACATTGAAAAACACCAACAAATTCAACAACAAACTCAAGATTGAAAAACACCAACAAATTCAACAACCTCAACATTGAAAAACAACAACAACCTCAACATCGAAAAACACCAACAAATTCAACAACAACCTCAACATTAAAAAACACCAACAAATTCAACAACAACCTCAACATTGAAAAAACAACAACAACCTCAACATTGAAAAACACCAACTAATTCAACAACAACCTCAACATTGAAAAACAACAACAACCTCAACATTGAAAAACACCAACAAATTCAACAACAACCTCAACATTGAAAAACCACATCAAACTCAACATAGAAAAACACCAACAAATTCAACAACAACCTCAACATTGAAAAACAACAACAATCTCAACATTGAAAAATACCAACAAATTCAACAATAACCTCAACATTGAAAAACAACAACAACCTCAACATTGAAAAACACCAACAAATTCAACAACAAGCTCAATATTGAAAAACACCAACAAATTCAACAACAACCTCAACATGGAAAAACAACAACATCCTCAACATTGAAAAACACCAACAAATTCAACAACAACCTCAACATTGAAAAACAACAACAAACTCAACATTGAAAAACACCAACAAATTCAACAACAACCTCGACATTGAAAAACAACAACAACCTCAACATTGAAAAACACCAACAAATTCAACAACAACCTCAACACTTAAAAACACCAACAAATTCAACAACAACCTCAACATTGAAAAACAACAACAATCTCAACATTGAAAAACACCAACAAATTCAACAACAACCTCAATATTGAAAAACACCAACAAATTCAACAAAAAAATCAACATTGAAAAACACCAAACAATTTCAACAACAACCTCAACATTGAAAAACACCAACAAATTCAACAACAACCTCAACATTGAAAAACAACAACAACCTCAACATTGAAAAACACCAACAAATTCAACAACAACCTCAACATTGAAAAAGAACAACAACCTCAACATTGAAAAACACCAACAAATTCAACAACAACCTCAACATTGAAAAACCACATCAAACTCAACATTGAAAAACACCAGCAAATTCAACAACAAGCTCAATATTGAAAAACACCAACAAATTCAACAACAACCTCAACATTGAAAAACAACAACAACCTCAACATTGAAAAACACCAACAAATTCAACAACAACCTCAACATTGAAAAACAACAACAAACTCAACATTGAAAAACACCAACAAATTCAACAACAACCTCGGCATTGAAAAACAACAACAACCTCAACATAGAAAAACACCAACAAATTCAACAACAATCTCAACATTGAAAAACACCAACAAATTCAACAACAACCTCAACATTGAAAAACACCAACAAATTCAACCAAAAAATCAACATTGAAAAACACCAACAAATTCAACAACAACCTCAACTTTGAAAAACAACAACAACCTCATCATGGAAAAACACCAACAAATTCAACAACAACCTCAACATTGAAAAACACCAACAAATTCAAAAACAAACTCAAGATTGAAAAAGACCAACAAATTCAACAACAACCTCAACATTGAAAAACAACAACAACCTCAACATTGAAAAACACCAACAAATTCAAAAACAACCTCAACATTTAAAAACACCAACAAATTAAACAACAACCTCAACATTGAAAAACAACAACAATCTCAACATTGAAAAAACACCAACAAATTCAACAACAACCTCAACATTAAAAAACAACAACAACCTCAACATTGAAAAACACCAACAAATTCAACAACAACTTCAACGTTGAAAAACACCAACAAATTCAACAACAACCTCAACATTTAAAAACAACAACAACCTCAACATTGAAAAACACCAACAAATTCAACAACAACCTCAACATTGAAAAACACCAACAAATTCAACAACAACCTCAACATTGAAAAACACCAACAAACTCAACAAAAACCTCAACATTGAAAAACAACAACAACCTCAACATTGAAAAACACCAACAAATTCAGCAACAACCTCAACATTGAAAAACAACAACCTCAAAATTGAAAAACACCAAAAAATTCAACAAAAAATTCAACATTGAAAAACACGAACAAATTCAACAACAACCTCGACATTGAAAAACACCAACAAATTCAACAACAACCTCAACTTTGAAAAACAACAACAATCTCAACATTGAATAACACCAACAAATTCAACAACAACCTCAAGATTGAAAAACACCAACAAATTCAACAACAACTTCAGCATTGAAAAACAACAACAACCTCAACATTGAAAATCACCAACAAATTCAACAACAACCTCAACATTGAAAAACACCAACAAATTCAACAACAACCTCAACATTGAAAAACAACAACAACCTCAACATTGAAAAACACCAACAAATTCAACAACAACCTCAACTTTGAAAAACAACAACAACCTCATCATGGAAAAACACCAACAAATTCAACAACAACCTCAACATTGAAAAACACCAACAAATTCAACAACAAACTCAAGATTGAAAAACACCAACAAATTCAACAACCTCAACATTGAAAAACAACAACAACCTCAACATCGAAAAACACCAACAAATTCAACAACAACCTCAACATTAAAAAACACCAACAAATTCAACAACAACCTCAACATTGAAAAACAACAACAACCTCAACATTGAAAAACACCAACTAATTCAACAACAACCTCAACATTGAAAAACAACAACAACCTCAACATTGAAAAACACCAACAAATTCAACAACAACCTCAACATTGAAAAACCACATCAAACTCAACATAGAAAAACACCAACAAATTCAACAACAACCTCAACATTGAAAAACAACAACAATCTCAACATTGAAAAATACCAACAAATTCAACAATAACCTCAACATTGAAAAACAACAACAACCTCAACATTGAAAAACACCAACAAATTCAACAACAAGCTCAATATTGAAAAACACCAACAAATTCAACAACAACCTCAACATGGAAAAACAACAACATCCTCAACATTGAAAAACACCAACAAATTCAACAACAACCTCAACATTGAAAAACAACAACAAACTCAACATTGAAAAACACCAACAAATTCAACAACAACCTCGACATTGAAAAACAACAACAACCTCAACATTGAAAAACACCAACAAATTCAACAACAACCTCAACACTTAAAAACACCAACAAATTCAACAACAACCTCAACATTGAAAAACAACAACAATCTCAACATTGAAAAACACCAACAAATTCAACAACAACCTCAATATTGAAAAACACCAACAAATTCAACAAAAAAATCAACATTGAAAAACACCAAACAATTTCAACAACAACCTCAACATTGAAAAACACCAACAAATTCAACAACAACTTCAACATTGAAAAACACCAACAAATTCAACAACAACCTCGACATTGAAAAACACCATCAAATTCAACAACAACCTCAACATTGAAAAACACCAACAACCTCAAAATTGAAAAACACCAACAAATTCAACAACAACCTCAACATTTAAAAACAACAACAACCTCAACATTGAAAAACACCAACAAATTCAACAACAACCTCAACATTGAAAAACACCAACAAATTCAACAACAACCTCAACATTGAAAAACACCAACAAACTCAACAAAAACCTCAACATTGAAAAACAACAACAACCTCAACATTGAAAAACACCAACAAATTAAACAACAACCTCAACATTGAAAAACACCAACAAATTCAACAACAAAACTCAAGATTGAAAAACACCAACAAACTCAACAAAAACCTCAACATTGAAAAACAACAACAACCTCAACATTGAAAAACACCAACAAATTAAACAACAACCTCAACATTGAAAAACACCAACAAATTCAACAACAAACTCAAGATTGAAAAACACCAACAAATTCAACAACCTCAACATTGAAAAAAAACAACAAACCTCAACATTGAAAAACACCAACAAATTCAACAACAACCTCAACATTGAACAACACCAACAAAGTCAAAAACAACCTCAACATTGAAAAACAACAACAACCTCAACATTGAAAAACACCAACAAATTCAACAACAACCTCAACATTGAAAAACAACAACAAACTCAACATTGAAAAACACCAACAAATTCAACAACAACCTCAACATTGAAAAACAACAACAACCTCAACATTGAAACGCACCAACAAATTCAACAATAACCTCAACATTGAAAAACAACAACAACCTCAACATTGAAAAACACCAACAAATTCAACAACAACCTCAACATTGAAAAACACCAACAAATTCAACAACAACCTCAACATTGAAAAACAACAACAACCTCAACATTGAAATACACCAGCAAATTCAACAACAAACTCTAGATTGAAAAACACCAACAAATTCAACAACCTCAACATTGAAAAACAACAACAACCTCAACATTGAAAAACACCAACAAATTCAACAACAACCTCAACATTGAAAAACAACAACAACCTCAACATTGAAAAACACCAACAAATTCAACAACAACCTCAACATTGAAAAACCACATCAAACTCAACATTGAAAAACACCAACAAATTCAACAACAACCTCAACATTGAAAAACAACAACAATCTCAACATTGAAAAATACCAACAAATTCAACAATAACCTCAACATGGAAAAACAACAACAACCTCAACATTGAAAAACACCAACAAATTCAACAACAAGCTCAATATTGAAAAACACCAACAAATTCAACAACAACCTCAACATTGAAAAATAACAACAACCTCAACATTGAAAAACACCAACAAATTCAACAACAACCTCAACATTGAAAAACAACAACAAACTCAACATTGAAAAACACCAACAAATTCAACAACAACCTCGACATTGAAAAACAACAACAACCTCAACATAGAAAAACACCAACAAATTCAACAACAACCTCAACATTTAAAAACACCAACAAATTCAACAACAACCTCAACATTGAAAAACAACAAAAATCTCAACATTGAAAAACACCAACAAATTCAACAACAACCTCAACATTGAAAAACAGCAACAAATTCAACAAAAAAATCAACATTGAAAAACACCAACAAATTCAACAACAACCTCGACATTGAAAAACACCAACAAATTCAACAACAACCTCAACTTTGAAAAACAACAACAGCCTCATCATGGAAAAACACCAACAAATTCAACAACAACCTCAACATTGAAAAACACCAACAAATTCAACAACAAACTCAAGATTGAAAAACACCAACAAATTCAACAACAACCTCAACATTGAAAAAAAACAACAACCTCAAAATTGAAAAACACCAACAAATTCAACAACAACCTCAACATTTAAAAACAACAACAACCTCAACATTGAAAAACACCAACAAATTCAACAACAACCTCAACATTGAAAAACACCAACAAATTCAACAACAACCTCAACATTGAAAAACACCAACAAACTCAACAAAAACCTCAACATTGAAAAACAACAACAACCTCAACATTGAAAAACACCAACAAATTAAACAACAACCTCAACATTGAAAAACAACAACAATCTCAACATTGAAAAACACCAACAAATTCAACAACAACCTCAACATTCAAAAACAACAACAACCTCAACATTGAAAAGCACCAACAAATTCAACAATAACCTCAACATTGAAAAACAACAACAACCTCAACATTGAAAAACACCAACAAATTCAACAACAACCTCAACATTGAAAAACACCAACAAATTCAACAACAACCTCAACATTGAAAAACAACAACAACCTCAACATTGAAATACACCAGCAAATTCAACAACAAACTCTAGATTGAAAAACACCAACAAATTCAACAACCTCAACATTGAAAAACAACAACAACCTCAACATTGAAAAACACCAACAAATTCAACAACAACCTCAACATTGAAAAACAACAACAACCTCAACATTGAAAAACACCAACAAATTCAACAACAACCTCAACATTGAAAAACCACATCAAACTCAACATTGAAAAACACCAACAAATTCAACAACAACCTCAACATTGAAAAACAACAACAATCTCAACATTGAAAAATACCAACAAATTCAACAATAACCTCAACATGGAAAAACAACAACAACCTCAACATTGAAAAACACCAACAAATTCAACAACAAGCTCAATATTGAAAAACACCAACAAATTCAACAACAACCTCAACATTGAAAAATAACAACAACCTCAACATTGAAAAACACCAACAAATTCAACAACAACCTCAACATTGAAAAACAACAACAAACTCAACATTGAAAAACACCAACAAATTCAACAACAACCTCGACATTGAAAAACAACAACAACCTCAACATAGAAAAACACCAACAAATTCAACAACAACCTCAACATTTAAAAACACCAACAAATTCAACAACAACCTCAACATTGAAAAACAACAAAAATCTCAACATTGAAAAACACCAACAAATTCAACAACAACCTCAACATTGAAAAACACCAACAAATTCAACAAAAAAATCAACATTGAAAAACACCAACAAATTCAACAACAACCTCGACATTGAAAAACACCAACAAATTCAACAACAACCTCAACTTTGAAAAACAACAACAGCCTCATCATGGAAAAACACCAACAAATTCAACAACAACCTCAACATTGAAAAACACCAACAAATTCAACAACAAACTCAAGATTGAAAAACACCAACAAATTCAACAACAACCTCAACATTGAAAAAAAACAACAACCTCAAAATTGAAAAACACCAACAAATTCAACAACAACCTCAACATTTAAAAACAACAACAACCTCAACATTGAAAAACACCAACAAATTCAACAACAACCTCAACATTGAAAAACACCAACAAATTCAACAACAACCTCAACATTGAAAAACACCAACAAACTCAACAAAAACCTCAACATTGAAAAACAACAACAACCTCAACATTGAAAAACACCAACAAATTCAACAACAACCTCAACATTGAAAAACAACAACAAACTCAACATTGAAAAACACCAACAAATTTAACAACAACCTCGACATTGAAAAACAACAACATCCTCAACATAGAAAAACACCAACAAATTCAACAACAACCTCAACATTTAAAAACACCAACAAATTCAACAACAACCTCAACATTGAAAAACAACAAAAATCTCAACATTGAAAAACACCAACAAATTCAACAACAACCTCAACATTGAAAAACACCAACAAATTCAACAAAAAAATCAACATTGAAAAACACCAACAAATTCAACAACAACCTCGACATTGAAAAACACCAACAAATTCAACAACAACCTCAACTTTGAAAAACAACAACAGCCTCATCATGGAAAAACACCAACAAATTCAACAACAACCTCAACATTGAAAAACACCAACAAATTCAACAACAAACTCAAGATTGAAAAACACCAACAAATTCAACAACAACCTCAACATTGAAAAAAAACAACAACCTCAAAATTGAAAAACACCAACAAATTCAACAACAACCTCAACATTTAAAAACAACAACAACCTCAACATTGAAAAACACCAACAAATTCAACAACAACCTCAACATTGAAAAACACCAACAAATTCAACAACAACCTCAACATTGAAAAACACCAACAAACTCAACAAAAACCTCAACATTGAAAAACAACAACAACCTCAACATTGAAAAACACCAACAAATTAAACAACAACCTCAACATTGAAAAACAACAACAATCTCAACATTGAAAAACACCAACAAATTCAACAACAACCTCAACATTCAAAAACAGCAACAACCTCAACATTGAAAAACACCAACAAATTCAACAACAACTTCAACATTGAAAAACACCAACAAATTCAACAACAACCTCGACATTGAAAATCACCAACAACCTCAAAATTGAAAAACACCAACAAATTCAACAACAACCTCAACATTTAAAAACAACAACAACCTCAACATTGAAAAACACCAACAAATTCAACAACAACCTCAACATTGAAAAACACCAACAAATTCAACAACAACCTCAACATTGAAAAACACCATCAAACTCAACAAAAACCTCAACATTGAAAAACAACAACAACCTCAACATTGAAAAACACCAACAAATTCAACAACAACCTCAACATTGAAAAACACCAACAACCTCAAAATTGAAAAACACCAACAAATTCAACAACAACCTCAACATTTAAAAACAACAACAACCTCAACATTGAAAAACACCAACAAATTCAACAACAACCTCAACATTGAAAAACACCAACAAATTCAACAACAACCTCAACATTGAAAAACACCAACAAACTCAACAAAAACCTCAACATTGAAAAACAACAACAACCTCAACATTGAAAAACACCAACAAATTCAACAACAACCTCAACATTGAAAAACACCAACAAATTCAACAACAACCTCAACATTGAAAAACACCAACAAATTCAACAAAAAAATCAACATTGAAAAACACCAACAAATTCAACAACAACCTCGACATTGAAAAACACCAACAAATTCAACAACAACCTCAACTTTGAAAAACAACAACAGCCTCATCATGGAAAAACACCAACAAATTCAACAACAACCTCAACATTGAAAAACACCAACAAATTCAACAACAAACTCAAGATTGAAAAACACCAACAAATTCAACAACAACCTCAACATTGAAAAAAAACAACAACCTCAAAATTGAAAAACACCAACAAATTCAACAACAACCTCAACATTTAAAAACAACAACAACCTCAACATTGAAAAACACCAACAAATTCAACAACAACCTCAACATTGAAAAACACCAACAAATTCAACAACAACCTCAACATTGAAAAACACCAACAAACTCAACAAAAACCTCAACATTGAAAAACAACAACAACCTCAACATTGAAAAACACCAACAAATTAAACAACAACCTCAACATTGAAAAACACCAACAAATTCAACAACAAACTCAAGATTGAAAAACACCAACAAATTCAACAACCTCAACATTGAAAAAAAACAACAAACCTCAACATTGAAAAACACCAACAAATTCAACAACAACCTCAACATTGAACAACACCAACAAAGTCAAAAACAACCTCAACATTGAAAAACAACAACAACCTCAACATTGAAAAACACCAACAAATTCAACAACAACCTCAACATTGAAAAACAACAACAAACTCAACATTGAAAAACACCAACAAATTCAACAACAACCTCAACATTGAAAAACAACAACAACCTCAACATTGAAAAGCACCAACAAATTCAACAATAACCTCAACATTGAAAAACAACAACAACCTCAACATTGAAAAACACCAACAAATTCAACAACAACCTCAACATTGAAAAACACCAACAAATTCAACAACAACCTCAACATTGAAAAACAACAACAACCTCAACATTGAAATACACCAGCAAATTCAACAACAAACTCTAGATTGAAAAACACCAACAAATTCAACAACCTCAACATTGAAAAACAACAACAACCTCAACATTGAAAAACACCAACAAATTCAACAACAACCTCAACATTGAAAAACAACAACAACCTCAACATTGAAAAACACCAACAAATTCAACAACAACCTCAACATTGAAAAACCACATCAAACTCAACATTGAAAAACACCAACAAATTCAACAACAACCTCAACATTGAAAAACAACAACAATCTCAACATTGAAAAATACCAACAAATTCAACAATAACCTCAACATGGAAAAACAACAACAACCTCAACATTGAAAAACACCAACAAATTCAACATGAAGCTCAATATTGAAAAACACCAACAAATTCAACAACAACCTCAACATTGAAAAATAACAACAACCTCAACATTGAAAAACACCAACAAATTCAACAACAACCTCAACATTGAAAAACAACAACAAACTCAACATTGAAAAACACCAACAAATTCAACAACAACCTCGACATTGAAAAACAACAACAACCTCAACATAGAAAAACACCAACAAATTCAACAACAACCTCAACATTTAAAAACACCAACAAATTCAACAACAACCTCAACATTGAAAAACAACAAAAATCTCAACATTGAAAAACACCAACAAATTCAACAACAACCTCAACATTGAAAAACACCAACAAATTCAACAAAAAAGTCAACATTGAAAAACACCAACAAATTCAACAACAACCTCGACATTGAAAAACACCAACAAATTCAACAACAACCTCAACTTTGAAAAACAACAACAGCCTCATCATGGAAAAACACCAACAAATTCAACAACAACCTCAACATTGAAAAACACCAACAAATTCAACAACAAACTCAAGATTGAAAAACACCAACAAATTCAACAACAACCTCAACATTGAAAAAAAACAACAACCTCAACATTGAAAAACACCAACAAATTCAAAAACAACCTCAACATTTAAAAACACCAACAAATTAAACAACAACCTCAACATTGAAAAACAACAACAATCTCAACATTGAAAAACACCAACAAATTCAACAACAACCTCAACATTCAAAAACAACAACAACCTCAACATTGAAAAACACCAACAAATTCAACAACAACTTCAACATTGAAAAACACCAACAAATTCAAAAACAACCTCGACATTGAAAATCACCAACAACCTCAAAATTGAAAAACACCAACAAATTCAACAACAACCTCAACATTTAAAAACAACAACAACCTCAACATTGAAAAACACCAACAAATTCAACAACAACCTCAACATTGAAAAACACCAACAAATTCAACAACAACCTCAACATTGAAAAACACCATCAAACTCAACAAAAACCTCAACATTGAAAAACAACAACAACCTCAACATTGAAAAACACCAACAAATTCAACAACAACCTCAACATTGAAAAACACCAACAACCTCAAAATTGAAAAACACCAACAAATTCAACAACAACCTCAACATTTAAAAACAACAACAACCTCAACATTGAAAAACACCAACAAATTCAACAACAACCTCAACATTGAAAAACACCAACAAATTCAACAACAACCTCAACATTGAAAAACACCAACAAACTCAACAAAAACCTCAACATTGAAAAACAACAACAACCTCAACATTGAAAAACACCAACAAATTCAACAACAACCTCAACATTGAAAAACACCAACAAATTCAACAACAACCTCAACATTGAACAACACCAACAAATTCAAAAACAACCTCAACATTGAAAAACAACAACAACCTCAACATTGAAAAACACCAACAAATTCAACAACAACCTCAACATTGAAAAACAACAACAAACTCAACATTGAAAAACACCAACAAATTCAACAACAACCTCAACATTGAAAAACAACAACAACCTCAACATTGAAAAACACCAACAAATTCAACAATAACCTCAACATTGAAAAACAACAACAACCTCAACATTGAAAAACACCAACAAATTCAACAACAACCTCAACATTGAAAAACACCAACAAATTCAACAACAACCTCAACATTGAAAAACAACAACAACCTCAACATTGAAAAACACCAACAAATTCAACAACAAACTCAAGATTGAAAAACACCAACAAATTCAACAACCTCAACATTGAAAAACAACAACAACCTCAACATTGAAAAACACCAACAAATTCAACAGCATCCTCAACATTGAAAAACACCAACAAATTCAACAACAACCTCAACATTGAAAAAGAACAACAACCTCAACATTGAAAAACACCAACAAATTCAACAACAACCTCAACATTGAAAAACACCAACAAATTCAACAACAACCTCAACATTGAAAAACAACAACAACCTCAACATTGAAAAACACCAACAAATTCAACAACAACCTCAACATTGAAAAAGAACAACAACCTCAACATTGAAAAACACCTACAAATTCAACAACAACCTCAACATTGAAAAACCACATCAAACTCAACATTGAAAAACACCAACAAATTCAACAACAAGCTCAATATTGAAAAACACCAACAAATTCAACAACAACCTCAACATTGAAAAACAACAACAACCTCAACATTGAAAAACACCAACAAATTCAACAACAACCTCAACATTGAAAAACAACAACAAACTCAACATTGAAAAACACCAACAAATTCAACAACAACCTCGACATTGAAAAACAACAACAACCTCAACATAGAAAAACACCAACAAATTCAACAACAACCTCAACATTTAAAAACACCAACAAATTCAACAACAACCTCAACATTGAAAAACAACAACAATCTCAACATTGAAAAACACCAACAAATTCAACAACAACCTCAACATTGAAAAACACCAACTAATTCAACCAAAAAATCAACATTGAAAAACACCAACAAATTCAACAACAACCTCAACTTTGAAAAACAACAACAACCTCATCATGGAAAAACACCAACAAATTCAACAACAACCTCAACATTGAAAAACACCAACAAATTCAACAACAAACTCAAGATTGAAAAACACCAACAAATTCAACAACAACCTCAACATTGAAAAACAACAACAACCTCAACCTTGAAAAGCACCAACAAATTCAAAAACAACCTCAAGATTTAAAAACACCAACAAATTAAACAACAACCTCAACATTGAAAAACAACAACAATCTCAACATTGAAAAACACCAACAAATTCAACAACAACCTCAACATTAAAAAAACAACAACAACCTCAACATTGAAAAACACCAACAAATTCAACAACAACTTCAACGTTGAAAAACACCAACAAATTCAACAACAACCTCGACATTGAAAAACACCATCAAATTCAACAACAACCTCAACATTGAAAAACACCAACAACCTCAAAATTGAAAAACACCAACAAATTCAACAACAACCTCAACATTGAAAAACACCAACAAATTCAACAACAAACTCTGGATTGAAAAACACCAACAAATTCAACAACCTCAACATTGAAAAAAAACAACAAACCTCAACATTGAAAAACACCAACAAATCCAACAACAACCTCACCATTGAACAACACTAACAAAGTCAAAAACAACCTCAACATTGAAAAACAACAACAACCTCAACATTGAAAAACACCAACAAATTCAACAACAACCTCAACATTGAAAAACAACAACAAACTCAACATTGAAAAACACCAACAAATTCAACAACAACCTCAACATTGAAAAACAACAACAACCTCAACATTGAAAAGCACCAACAAATTCAACAATAACCTCAACATTGAAAAACAACAACAACCTCAACATTGAAAAACACCAACAAATTCAACAACAACCTCAACATTGAAAAACACCAGCAAATTCAACAACAACCTCAACATTGAAAAACAACAACAACCTCAACATTGAAATACACCAGCAAATTCAACAACAAACTCAAGATTGAAAAACACCAACAAATTCAACAACCTCAACATTGAAAAACAACAACAACCTCAACATTGAAAAACACCAACAAATTCAACAACAACCTCAACATTGAAAAACACCAACAAATTCAACAACAACCACAACATTGAAAAACAACAACAACCTCAACATTGAAAAACACCAACAAATTCAACAACAACCTCAACATTGAAAAACAACAACAACCTCAACATTGAAAAACACCAACAAATTCAACAACAACCTCAACATTGAAAAACCACATCAAACTCAACATTGAAAAACACCAACAAATTCAACAACAACCTCAACATTGAAAAACAACAACAATCTCAACATTGAAAAATACCAACAAATTCAACAATAACCTCAACATGGAAAAACAACAACAACCTCAACATTGAAAAACACCAACAAATTCAACAACAAGCTCAATATTGAAAAACACCAACAAATTCAACAACAACCTCAACATTGAAAAATAACAACAACCTCAACATTGAAAAACACCAACAAATTCAACAACAACCTCAACATTGAAAAACAACAACAAACTCAACATTGAAAAACACCAACAAATTCAACAACAACCTCGACATTGAAAAACAACAACAACCTCAACATAGAAAAACACCAACTAATTCAACAACAACCTCAACATTTAAAAACACCAACAAATTCAACAACAACCTCAACATTGAAAAACAACAAAAATCTCAACATTGAAAAACACCAACAAATTCAACAACAACCTCAACATTGAAAAACACCAACAAATTCAACAAAAAAATCAACATTGAAAAACACCAACAAATTCAACAACAACCTCGACATTGAAGAACACCAACAAATTCAACAACAACCTCAACTTTGAAAAACACCAACAAATTCAACAACAAACTCAAGATTGAAAAACACCAACAAATTCAACAACAACCTCAACATTGAAAAACAACAACAACCTCAACCTTGAAAAGCACCAACAAATTCAAAAACAACCTCAACATTTAAAAACACCAACAAATTAAACAACAACCTCAACATTGAAAAACAACAACAATCTCAACATTGAAAAACACCAACAAATTCAACAACCTCAACATTGAAAAACAACAACAACCTCAACATTGAAAAACACCAACAAATTCAACAACAACCTCAACATTGAAAAACAACAACAACCTCAACATTGAAAAACACCAACAAATTCAACAACAACCTCAACATTGAAAAACCACATCAAACTCAACATTGAAAAACACCAACAAATTCAACAACAACCTCAACATTGAAAAACAACAACAATCTCAACATTGAAAAATACCAACAAATTCAACAATAACCTCAACATGGAAAAACAACAACAACCTCAACATTGAAAAACACCAACAAATTCAACAACAAGCTCAATATTGAAAAACACCAACAAATTCAACAACAACCTCAACATTGAAAAATAACAACAACCTCAACATTGAAAAACACCAACAAATTCAACAACAACCTCAACATTGAAAAACAACAACAAACTCAACATTGAAAAACACCAACAAATTCAACAACAACCTCGACATTGAAAAACAACAACAACCTCAACATAGAAAAACACCAACAAATTCAACAACAACCTCAACATTTAAAAACACCAACAAATTCAACAACAACCTCAACATTGAAAAACAACAAAAATCTCAACATTGAAAAACACCAACAAATTCAACAACAACCTCAACATTGAAAAACACCAACAAATTCAACAAAAAAATCAACATTGAAAAACACCAACAAATTCAACAACAACCTCGACATTGAAAAACACCAACAAATTCAACAACAACCTCAACTTTGAAAAACAACAACAGCCTCATCATGGAAAAACACCAACAAATTCAACAACAACCTCAACATTGAAAAACACCAACAAATTCAACAACAAACTCAAGATTGAAAAACAACAACAAATTCAACAACAACCTCAACATTGAAAAAAAACAACAACCTCAACATTGAAAAACACCAACAAATTCAACAATAACCTCAACATTGAGAAACAACAACAACCTCAACATTGAAAAACACCAACAAATTCAACAACAACCTCAACATTGAAAAACACCAACAAATTCAACAACAACCTCAACATTGAACAACACCAACAAATTCAAAAACAACCTCAACATTGAAAAACAACAACAACCTCAACATTGAAAAACACCAACAAATTCAACAACAACCTCAACATTGAAAAACAACAACAAACTCAACATTGAAAAACACCAACAAATTCAACAACAACCTCAACATTGAAAAACAACAACAACCTCAACATTGAAAAACACCAACAAATTCAACAATAACCTCAACATTGAAAAACAACAACAACCTCAACATTGAAAAACACCAACAAATTCAACAACAACCTCAACATTGAAAAACACCAACAAATTCAACAACAACCTCAACATTGAAAAACAACAACAACCTCAACATTGAAAAACACCAACAAATTCAACAACAAACTCAATATTGAAAAACACCAACAAATTCAACAACCTCAACATTGAAAAACAACAACAACCTCAACATTGAAAAACACCAACAAATTCAACAGCATCCTCAACATTGAAAAACACCAGCAAATTCAACAACAACCTCAACATTGAAAAAGAACAACAACCTCAACATTGAAAAACACCAACAAATTCAACAACAACCTCAACATTGAAAAACACCAACAAATTCAACAACAACCTCAACATTGAAAAACAACAACAACCTCAACATTGAAAAACACCAACAAATTCAACAACAACCTCAACATTGAAAAAGAACAACAACCTCAACATTGAAAAACACCTACAAATTCAACAACAACCTCAACATTGAAAAACCACATCAAACTCAATATTGAAAAACACCAACAAATTCAACAACAAGCTCAATATTGAAAAACACCAACAAATTCAACAACAACCTCAACATTGAAAAACAACAACAACCTCAACATTGAAAAACACCAACAAATTCAACAACAACCTCAACATTGAAAAACAACAACAAACTCAACATTGAAAAACACCAACAAATTCAACAACAACCTCGACATTGAAAAACAACAACAACCTCAACATAGAAAAACACCAACAAATTCAACAACAACCTCAACATTTAAAAACACCAACAAATTCAACAACAACCTCAACATTGAAAAACAACAACAATCTCAACATTGAAAAACACCAACAAATTCAACAACAACCTCAACATTGAAAAACACCAACAAATTCAACCAAAAAATCAACATTGAAAAACACCAACAAATTCAACAACAACCTCATCTTTGAAAAACAACAACAACCTCATCATGGAAAAACACCAACAAATTCAACAACAACCTTAACATTGAAAAACACCAACAAATTCAACAACAAACTCAAGATTGAAAAACACCAACAAATTCAACAACAACCTCAACATTGAAAAACAACAACAACCTCAACCTTGAAAAGCACCAACAAATTCAAAAACAACCTCAAGATTTAAAAACACCAACAAATTCAACAACAACCTCAACATTGAAAAACAACAACAATCTCAACATTGAAAAACACCAACAAATTCAACAACAACCTCAACATTAAAAAAACAACAACAACCTCAACATTGAAAAACACCAACAAATTCAACAACAACTTCAACGTTGAAAAACACCAACAAATTCAACAACAACCTCGACATTGAAAAACACCATCAAATTCAACAACAACCTCAACATTGAAAAACACCAACAACCTCAAAATTGAAAAACACCAACAAATTCAACAACAACCTCAACATTGAAAAACACCAACAAATTCAACAACAAACTCTGGATTGAAAAACACCAACAAATTCAAAAACCTCAACATTGAAAAAAAACAACAAACCTCAACATTGAAAAACACCAACAAATTCAACAACAACCTCACCATTGAACAACACCAACAAAGTCAAAAACAACCTCAACATTGAAAAACAACAACAACCTCAACATTGAAAAACACCAACAAATTCAACAACAACCTCAACATTGAAAAACAACAACAAACTCAACATTGAAAAACACCAACAAATTCAACAACAACCTCAACATTGAAAAACAACAACAACCTCAACATTGAAAAGCACCAACAAATTCAACAATAACCTCAACATTGAAAAACAACAACAACCTCAACATTGAAAAACACCAACAAATTCAACAACAACCTCAACATTGAAAAACACCAGCAAATTCAACAACAACCTCAACATTGAAAAACAACAACAACCTCAACATTGAAATACACCAGCAAATTCAACAACAAACTCAAGATTGAAAAACACCAACAAATTCAACAACCTCAACAATGAAAAACAACAACAACCTCAACATTGAAAAACACTAACAAATTCAACAACAACCTCAACATTGAAAAACACCAACAAATTCAACAACAACCACAACATTGAAAAACAACAACAACCTCAACATTGAAAAACACCAACAAATTCAGCAACAACCTCAACATTGAAAAACAACAACAACCTCAACATTGAAAAACACCAACAAATTCAACAACAACCTCAACATTGAAAAACCACATCAAACTCAACATTGAAAAACACCAACAAATTCAACAACAACCTCAACATTGAAAAACAACAACAACCTCAACATTGAAAAGCACCAACAAATTCAACAATAACCTCAACATTGAAAAACAACAACAACCTCAACATTGAAAAACACCAACAAATTCAACAACAACCTCAACATTGAAAAACACCAGCAAATTCAACAACAACCTCAACATTGAAAAACAACAACAACCTCAACATTGAAATACACCAGCAAATTCAACAACAAACTCAAGATTGAAAAACACCAACAAATTCAACAACCTCAACAATGAAAAACAACAACAACCTCAACATTGAAAAACACTAACAAATTCAACAACAACCTCAACATTGAAAAACACCAACAAATTCAACAACAACCACAACATTGAAAAACAACAACAACCTCAACATTGAAAAACACCAACAAATTCAACAACAACCTCAACATTGAAAAACAACAACAACCTCAACATTGAAAAACACCAACAAATTCAACAACAACCTCAACATTGAAAAACCACATCAAACTCAACATTGAAAAACACCAACAAATTCAACAACAACCTCAACATTGAAAAACAACAACAATCTCAACATTGAAAAATACCAACAAATTCAACAATAACCTCAACATGGAAAAACAACAACAACCTCAACATTGAAAAACACCAACAAATTCAACAACAAGCTCAATATTGAAAAACACCAACAAATTCAACAACAACCTCAACATTGAAAAACACCAACAAATTCAACAACAACCTCAACATTGAAAAACAACAACAAACTCAACATTGAAAAACACCAACAAATTCAACAACAACCTCGACATTGAAAAACAACAACAACCTCAACATAGAAAAACACCAACTAATTCAACAACAACCTCAACATTTAAAAACACCAACAAATTCAACAACAACCTCAACATTGAAAAACAACAAAAATCTCAACATTGAAAAACACCAACAAATTCAACAACAACCTCAACATTGAAAAACACCAACAAATTCAACAAAAAAATCAACATTGAAAAACACCAACAAATTCAACAACAACCTCGACATTGAAAAACACCAACAAATTCAACAACAACCGCAACTTTGAAAAACACCAACAAATTCAACAACAAACTCAAGATTGAAAAACACCAACAAATTCAACAACAACCTCAACATTGAAAAACAACAACAACCTCAACCTTGAAAAGCACCAACAAATTCAAAAACAACCTCAACATTTAAAAACACCAACAAATTAAACAACAACCTCAACATCGAAAAACAACAACAATCTCAACATTGAAAAACACCAACAAATTCAACAACCTCAACATTGAAAAACAACAACAACCTCAACATTGAAAAACACCAACAAATTCAACAACAACCTCAACATTGAAAAACAACAACAACCTCAACATTGAAAAACACCAACAAATTCAACAACAACCTCAACATTGAAAAACCACATCAAACTCAACATTGAAAAACACCAACAAATTCAACAACAACCTCAACATTGAAAAACAACAACAATCTCAACATTGAAAAATACCAACAAATTCAACAATAACCTCAACATGGAAAAACAACAACAACCTCAACATTGAAAAACACCAACAAATTCAACAACAAGCTCAATATTGAAAAACACCAACAAATTCAACAACAACCTCAACATTGAAAAATAACAACAACCTCAACATTGAAAAACACCAACAAATTCAACAACAACCTCAACATTGAAAAACAACAACAAACTCAACATTGAAAAACACCAACAAATTCAACAACAACCTCGACATTGAAAAACAACAACAACCTCAACATAGAAAAACACCAACAAATTCAACAACAACCTCAACATTTAAAAACACCAACAAATTCAACAACAACCTCAACATTGAAAAACAACAAAAATCTCAACATTGAAAAACACCAACAAATTCAACAACAACCTCAACATTGAAAAACACCAACAAATTCAACAACAACCTCAACATTGAAAAACAACAACAACCTCAACATTGAAAAGCACCAACAAATTCAACAATAACCTCAACATTGAAAAACAACAACAACCTCAACATTGAAAAACACCAACAAATTCAACAACAACCTCAACATTGAAAAACACCAGCAAATTCAACAACAACCTCAACATTGAAAAACAACAACAACCTCAACATTGAAATACACCAGCAAATTCAACAACAAACTCAAGATTGAAAAACACCAACAAATTCAACAACCTCAACAATGAAAAACAACAACAACCTCAACATTGAAAAACACTAACAAATTCAACAACAACCTCAACATTGAAAAACACCAACAAATTCAACAACAACCACAACATTGAAAAACAACACCAACCTCAACATTGAAAAACACCAACAAATTCAGCAACAACCTCAACATTGAAAAACAACAACAACCTCAACATTGAAAAACACCAACAAATTCAACAACAACCTCAACATTGAAAAACCACATCAAACTCAACATTGAAAAACACCAACAAATTCAACAACAACCTCAACATTGAAAAACAACAACAAACTCAACATTGAAAAACACCAACAAATTCAACAACAACCTCGACATTGAAAAACAACAACAACCTCAACATAGAAAAACACCAACAAATTCAACAACAACCTCAACATTGAAAAACACCAACAAATTCAACAACAACCTCAACATTGAAAAACAACAACAAACTCAACATTGAAAAACACCAACAAATTCAACAACAACCTCGACATTGAAAAACAACAACAACCTCAACATAGAAAAACACCAACTAATTCAACAACAACCTCAACATTTAAAAACACCAACAAATTCAACAACAACCTCAACATTGAAAAACAACAAAAATCTCAACATTGAAAAACACCAACAAATTCAACAACAACCTCAACATTGAAAAACACCAACAAATTCAACAAAAAAATCAACATTGAAAAACACCAACAAATTCAACAACAACCTCGACATTGAAAAACACCAACAAATTCAACAACAACCGCAACTTTGAAAAACACCAACAAATTCAACAACAAACTCAAGATTGAAAAACACCAACAAATTCAACAACAACCTCAACATTGAAAAACAACAACAACCTCAACCTTGAAAAGCACCAACAAATTCAAAAACAACCTCAACATTTAAAAACACCAACAAATTAAACAACAACCTCAACATCGAAAAACAACAACAATCTCAACATTGAAAAACACCAACAAATTCAACAACCTCAACATTGAAAAACAACAACAACCTCAACATTGAAAAACACCAACAAATTCAACAACAACCTCAACATTGAAAAACAACAACAACCTCAACATTGAAAAACACCAACAAATTCAACAACAACCTCAACATTGAAAAACCACATCAAACTCAACATTGAAAAACACCAACAAATTCAACAACAACCTCAACATTAAAAAACAACAACAATCTCAACATTGAAAAATACCAACAAATTCAACAATAACCTCAACATGGAAAAACAACAACAACCTCAACATTGAAAAACACCAACAAATTCAACAACAAGCTCAATATTGAAAAACACCAACAAATTCAACAACAACCTCAACATTGAAAAATAACAACAACCTCAACATTGAAAAACACCAACAAATTCAACAACAACCTCAACATTGAAAAACAACAACAAACTCAACATTGAAAAACACCAACAAATTCAACAACAACCTCGACATTGAAAAACAACAACAACCTCAACATAGAAAAACACCAACAAATTCAACAACAACCTCAACATTTAAAAACACCAACAAATTCAACAACAACCTCAACATTGAAAAACAACAAAAATCTCAACATTGAAAAACACCAACAAATTCAACAACAACCTCAACATTGAAAAACACCAACAAATTCAACAAAAAAATCAACATTGAAAAACACCAACAAATTCAACAACAACCTCGACATTGAAAAACACCAACAAATTCAACAACAACCTCAACTTTGAAAAACAACAACAGCCTCATCATGGAAAAACACCAACAAATTCAACAAGAACCTCAACATTGAAAAACACCAACAAATTCAACAACAAACTCAAGATTCAAAAACAACAACAAATTCAACAACAACCTCAACATTGAAAAAAACAACAACCTCAACATTGAAAAACACCAACAAATTCAAAAACAACCTCAACATTTAAAAACACCAACAAATTAAACAACAACCTCAACATTGAAAAACAACAACAATCTCAACATTGAAAAACACCAACAAATTCAACAACAACCTCAACATTCAAAAACAACAACAACCTCAACATTGAAAAACACCAACAAATTCAACAACAACTTCAACATTGAAAAACAACAACAAATTCAACAACAACCTCGACATTGAAAAACACCAACAACCTCAAAATTGAAAAACACCAACAAATTCAACAACAACCTCAACATTTAAAAACAACAACAACCTCAACATTGAAAAACACCAACAAATTCAACAACAACCTCAACATTGAAAAACACCAACAAATTCAACAACAACCTCAACATTGAAAAACACCAACAAACTCAACAAAAACCTCAACATTGAAAAACAACAACAACCTCAACATTGAAAAACACCAACAAATTCAACAACAACCTCAACATTGAAAAACACCAACAACCTCAAAATTGAAAAACACCAACAAATTCAACAACAACCTCAACATTTAAAAACAACAACAACCTCAACATTGAAAAACACCAACAAATTCAACAACAACCTCAACATTGAAAAACACCAACAAATTCAACAACAACCTCAACATTGAAAAACACCAACAAACTCAACAAGAACCTCAACATTGAAAAACAACAAAAACCTCAACATTGAAAAACACAAACAAATTCAACAACAACCTCAACATTGAAAAACACCAACAAATTCAACAACAACCTCAACATTGAACAACACCAACAAATTCAAAAACAACCTCAACATTGAAAAACAACAACAACCTCAACATTGAAAAACACCAACAAATTCAACAACAACCTCAACATTGAAAAACAACAACAAACTCAACATTGAAAAACACCAACAAATTCAACAACAACCTCAACATTGAAAAACAACAACAACCTCAACATTGAAAAACAGCAACAAATTCAAAAATAACCTCAACATTGAAAAACAACAACAACCTCAACATTGAAAAACACCAACAAATTCAACAACAACCTCAACATTGAAAAACACCAA
This sequence comes from Isurus oxyrinchus, assembly GCA_026770705.1. NCBI lineage: Eukaryota > Metazoa > Chordata > Chondrichthyes > Lamniformes > Lamnidae > Isurus > Isurus oxyrinchus. The sequence goes on from JANJGN010000097.1 coordinate 350,223, forward strand.
CAAATTCAACAACAACCTCAACATTGAAAAACAACAACAACCTCAACATTGAAAAACACCAACAAATTCAACAACAAACTCAAGATTGAAAAACACCAACAAATTCAACAACCTCAACATTGAAAAACAACAACAAGCTCAACATTGAAAAACACCAACAAATTCAACAGCATCCTCAACATTGAAAAACACCAACAAATTCAACAACAACCTCAACATTGAAAAGGAACAACAACCTCAACATTGAAAAACACCAACAAATTCAACAACAACCTCAACATTGAAAAACACCAACAAATTCAACAACAACCTCAACATTGAAAAACAACAACAACCTCAACATTGAAAAACACCAACAAATTCAACAACAACCTCAACATTGAAAAAGAACAACAACCTCAACATTGAAAAACACCTACAAATTCAACAACAACCTCAACATTGAAAAACCACATCAAACTCAACATTGAAAAACACCAACAATTTCAACAACAAGCTCAATATTGAAAAACACCAACAAATTCAACAACAACCTCAACATTGAAAAACAACAACAACCTCAACATTGAAAAACACCAACAAATTCAACAACAACCTCAACATTGAAAAACAACAACAAACTCAACAACAACCTCAACATTGAAAAACAACAACAACCTCAACATTGAAAAACACCAACAAATTCAACAACAACCTCAACATTGAAAAACAACAACAAACTCAACATTGAAAAACAACAACAAATTCAACAACAACCTCGACATTGAAAAACAACAACAACCTCAACATAGAAAAACACCAAAAATTCAACAACAACCTCAACATTTAAAAACACCAACAAATTCAACAACAACCTCAACATTGAAAAACAACAACAATCTCAACATTGAAAAACACCAACAAATTCAACAACAACCTCAACATTGAAAAACACCAACTAATTCAACCAAAAAATCAACATTGAAAAACACCAACAAATTCAACAACAACTTCAACTTTGAAAAACAACAACAACCTCATCATGGAAAAACACCAACAAATTCAACAACAACCTCAACATTGAAAAACACCAACAAATTCAACAACAAACTCAACATTGAAAAACACCAACAAATTCAACAACAACCTCAACATTGAAAAACAACAACAACCTCAACCTTGAAAAGCACCAACAAATTCAAAAACAACCTCAACATTTAAAAACACCAACAAATTAAACAACAACCTCAACATTGAAAAACAACAACAATCTCAACATTGAAAAACACCAACAAATTCAACAACAACCTCAACATTAAAAAACAACAACAACCTCAACATTGAAAAACACCAACAAATTCAACAACAACTTCAACGTTGAAAAACACCAACAAATTCAACAACAACCTCGACATTGAAAAACACCATCAAATTCAACAACAACCTCAACATTGAAAAACACCAACAACCTCAAAATTGAAAAACACCAACAAATTCAACAACAACCTCAACATTGAAAAACACCAACAAATTCAACAACAAACTCAAGATTGAAAAACACCAACAAATTCAACAACCTCAACATTGAAAAAAAACAACAAACCTCAACATTGAAAAACACCAACAAATTCAACAATCACCTCAACATTGAACAACACCAACAAAGTCAAAAAGAACCTCAACATTGAAAAACAACAACAACCTCAACATTGAAAAACACCAACAAATTCAACAACAACCTCAACATTGAAAAACAACAACAAACTCAACATTGAAAAACACCAACAAATTCAACAACAACCTCAACATTGAAAAACAACAACAACCTCAACATTGAAAAGCACCAACAAATTCAACAATAACCTCAACATTGAAAAACAACAACAACCTCAACATTGAAAAACACCAACAAATTCAACAACAACCTCAACATTGAAATACACCAGCAAATTCAACAACAAACTCAAGATTGAAAAACACCAACAAATTCAACAACCTCAACATTGAAAAACAACAACAAACTCAACATTGAAAAACACCAACAAATTCAACAACAACCTCAACATTGAAAAACACCAACAAATTCAACAACAACCACAACATTGAAAAACAACAACAACCTCAACATTGAAAAACACCAACAAATTCAACAACAACCTCAACATTGAAAAACAACAACAACCTCAACATTGAAAAACACCAACAAATTCAACAACAACCTCAACATTGAAAAACCACATCAAACTCAACATTGAAAAACACCAACAAATTCAACAACAACCTCAACATTGAAAAACAACAACAATCTCAACATTGAAAAATACCAACAAATTCAACAATAACCTCAACATGGAAAAACAACAACAACCTCAACATTGAAAAACACCAACAAATTCAACAACAAGCTCAATATTGAAAAACACCAACAAATTCAACAACAACCTCAACATTGAAAAATAACAACAACCTCAACATTGAAAAACACCAACAAATTCAACAACAACCTCAACATTGAAAAACAACAACAAACTCAACATTGAAAAACACCAACAAATTCAACAACAACCTCGACATTGAAAAACAACAACAACCTCAACATAGAAAAACACCAACAAATTCAACAACAACCTCAACATTTAAAAACACCAACAAATTCAACAACAACCTCAACATTGAAAAACAACAAAAATCTCAACATTGAAAAACACCAACAAATTCAACAACAACCTCAACATTGAAAAACACCAACAAATTCAACAAAAAAATCAACATTGAAAAACACCAACAAATTCAACAACAACCTCGACATTGAAAAACACCAACAAATTCAACAACAACCTCAACTTTGAAAAACAACAACAACCTCATCATGGAAAAACACCAACAAATTCAACAACAACCTCAACATTGAAAAACACCAACAAATTCAACAACAAACTCAAGATTGAAAAACACCAACAAATTCAACAACAACCTCAACATTGAAAAACAACAACAACCTCAACATTGAAAAACACCAACAAATTCAAAAACAACCTCAACATTTAAAAACACCAACAAATTAAACAACAACCTCAACATTGAAAAACAACAACAATCTCAACATTGAAAAACACCAACAAATTCAACAACAACCTCAACATTCAAAAACAACAACAACCTCAACATTGAAAAACACCAACAAATTCAACAACAACTTCAACATTGAAAAACACCAACAAATTCAACAACAACCTCAACATTGAAAAACAACAACAACCTCAACATTGAAAAACACCAACAAATTCAACAACAAACTCAAGATTGAAAAACACCAACAAATTCAACAACCTCAACATTGAAAAACAACAACAACCTCAACATTGAAAAACACCAACAAATTCAACAGCAACCTCAACATTGAAAAACACCAACAAATTCAACAACAACCTCAACATTGAAAAAGAACAACAACCTCAACATTGAAAAACAACAACAACCTCAACATTGAAAAACACCAACAAATTCAACAACAACCTCAACATTGAAAAAGAACAACAACCTCAACATTGAAAAACACCTACAAATTCAACAACAACCTCAACATTGAAAAACCACATCAAACTCAACATTGAAAAACACCAACAAATTCAACAACAAGCTCAATATTGAAAAACACCAATAAATTCAACAACAACCTCAACATTGAAAAACAACAACAACCTCAACATTGAAAAACACCAACAAATTCAACAACAACTTCAACATTGAAAAACAACAACAAACTCAACATTGAAAAACACCAACAAATTCAACAACAACCTCGACATTGAAAAACAACAACAACCTCAACATAGAAAAACACCAACAAATTCAACAACAACCTCAACATTTAAAAACACCAACAAATTCAACAACAACCTCAACATTGAAAATCAACAACAATCTCAACATTGAAAAACACCAACAAATTCAGCAACAACCTCAACATTGAAAAACATCAACCAATTCAACCAAAAAATCAACATTGAAAAACACCAACAAATTCAACAACAACCTCAACTTTGAAAAACAACAACAACCTCATCATGGAAAAACACCAACAAATTCAACAACAACCTCAACATTGAAAAACACCAACAAATTCAACAACAAACTCAAGATTGAAAAACACCAACAAATTCAACAACAACCTCAACATTGAAAAACAACAACAACCTCAACCTTGAAAAGCACCAACAAATTCAAAAACAACCTCAACATTTAAAAACACCAACAAATTAAACAACAACCTCAACATTGAAAAACAACAACAATCTCAATATTGAAAAACACCAACAAATTCAACAACAACCTCAACATTAAAAAACAACAACAATCTCAACATTGAAAAATACCAACAAATTCAACAATAACCTCAACATGGAAAAACAACAACAACCTCAACATTGAAAAACACCAACAAATTCAACAACAAGCTCAATATTGAAAAACACCAACAAATTCAACAACAACCTCAACATTGAAAAATAACAACAACCTCAACATTGAAAAACACCAACAAATTCAACAACAACCTCAACATTGAAAAACAACAACAAACTCAACATTGAAAAACACCAACAAATTCAACAACAACCTCGACATTGAAAAACAACAACAACCTCAACATAGAAAAACACCAACAAATTCAACAACAACCTCAACATTTAAAAACACCAACAAATTCAACAACAACCTCAACATTGAAAAACAACAAAAATCTCAACATTGAAAAACACCAACAAATTCAACAACAACCTCAACATTGAAAAACACCAACAAATTCAACAAAAAAATCAACATTGAAAAACACCAACAAATTCAACAACAACCTCGACATTGAAAAACACCAACAAATTCAACAACAACCTCAACTTTGAAAAACAACAACAGCCTCATCATGGAAAAACACCAACAAATTCAACAAGAACCTCAACATTGAAAAACACCAACAAATTCAACAACAAACTCAAGATTCAAAAACAACAACAAATTCAACAACAACCTCAACATTGAAAAAAACAACAACCTCAACATTGAAAAACACCAACAAATTCAAAAACAACCTCAACATTTAAAAACACCAACAAATTAAACAACAACCTCAACATTGAAAAACAACAACAATCTCAACATTGAAAAACACCAACAAATTCAACAACAACCTCAACATTCAAAAACAACAACAACCTCAACATTGAAAAACACCAACAAATTCAACAACAACTTCAACATTGAAAAACAACAACAAATTCAACAACAACCTCGACATTGAAAAACACCAACAACCTCAAAATTGAAAAACACCAACAAATTCAACAACAACCTCAACATTTAAAAACAACAACAACCTCAACATTGAAAAACACCAACAAATTCAACAACAACCTCAACATTGAAAAACACCAACAAATTCAACAACAACCTCAACATTGAAAAACACCAACAAACTCAACAAAAACCTCAACATTGAAAAACAACAACAACCTCAACATTGAAAAACACCAACAAATTCAACAACAACCTCAACATTGAAAAACACCAACAACCTCAAAATTGAAAAACACCAACAAATTCAACAACAACCTCAACATTTAAAAACAACAACAACCTCAACATTGAAAAACACCAACAAATTCAACAACAACCTCAACATTGAAAAACACCAACAAATTCAACAACAACCTCAACATTGAAAAACACCAACAAACTCAACAAGAACCTCAACATTGAAAAACAACAAAAACCTCAACATTGAAAAACACAAACAAATTCAACAACAACCTCAACATTGAAAAACACCAACAAATTCAACAACAACCTCAACATTGAACAACACCAACAAATTCAAAAACAACCTCAACATTGAAAAACAACAACAACCTCAACATTGAAAAACACCAACAAATTCAACAACAACCTCAACATTGAAAAACAACAACAAACTCAACATTGAAAAACACCAACAAATTCAACAACAACCTCAACATTGAAAAACAACAACAACCTCAACATTGAAAAACAGCAACAAATTCAAAAATAACCTCAACATTGAAAAACAACAACAACCTCAACATTGAAAAACACCAACAAATTCAACAACAACCTCAACATTGAAAAACACCAACAAATTCAACAACAACCTCAACATTGAAAAACAACAACAACCTCAACATTGAAAAACACCAACAAATTCAACAACAAACTCAAGATTGAAAAACACCAACAAATTCAACAACCTCAACATTGAAAAACAACAACAAGCTCAACATTGAAAAACACCAACAAATTCAACAGCATCCTCAACATTGAAAAACACCAACAAATTCAACAACAACCTCAACATTGAAAAGGAACAACAACCTCAACATTGAAAAACACCAACAAATTCAACAACAACCTCAACATTGAAAAACACCAACAAATTCAACAACAACCTCAACATTGAAAAACAACAACAACCTCAACATTGAAAAACACCAACAAATTCAACAACAACCTCAACATTGAAAAAGAACAACAACCTCAACATTGAAAAACACCTACAAATTCAACAACAACCTCAACATTGAAAAACCACATCAAACTCAACATTGAAAAACACCAACAATTTCAACAACAAGCTCAATATTGAAAAACACCAACAAATTCAACAACAACCTCAACATTGAAAAACAACAACAACCTCAACATTGAAAAACACCAACAAATTCAACAACAACCTCAACATTGAAAAACAACAACAAACTCAACAACAACCTCAACATTGAAAAACAACAACAACCTCAACATTGAAAAACACCAACAAATTCAACAACAACCTCAACATTGAAAAACAACAACAAACTCAACATTGAAAAACAACAACAAATTCAACAACAACCTCGACATTGAAAAACAACAACAACCTCAACATAGAAAAACACCAAAAATTCAACAACAACCTCAACATTTAAAAACACCAACAAATTCAACAACAACCTCAACATTGAAAAACAACAACAATCTCAACATTGAAAAACACCAACAAATTCAACAACAACCTCAACATTGAAAAACACCAACTAATTCAACCAAAAAATCAACATTGAAAAACACCAACAAATTCAACAACAACTTCAACTTTGAAAAACAACAACAACCTCATCATGGAAAAACACCAACAAATTCAACAACAACCTCAACATTGAAAAACACCAACAAATTCAACAACAAACTCAACATTGAAAAACACCAACAAATTCAACAACAACCTCAACATTGAAAAACAACAACAACCTCAACCTTGAAAAGCACCAACAAATTCAAAAACAACCTCAACATTTAAAAACACCAACAAATTAAACAACAACCTCAACATTGAAAAACAACAACAATCTCAACATTGAAAAACACCAACAAATTCAACAACAACCTCAACATTAAAAAACAACAACAACCTCAACATTGAAAAACACCAACAAATTCAACAACAACTTCAACGTTGAAAAACACCAACAAATTCAACAACAACCTCGACATTGAAAAACACCATCAAATTCAACAACAACCTCAACATTGAAAAACACCAACAACCTCAAAATTGAAAAACACCAACAAATTCAACAACAACCTCAACATTGAAAAACACCAACAAATTCAACAACAAACTCAAGATTGAAAAACACCAACAAATTCAACAACCTCAACATTGAAAAAAAACAACAAACCTCAACATTGAAAAACACCAACAAATTCAACAATCACCTCAACATTGAACAACACCAACAAAGTCAAAAAGAACCTCAACATTGAAAAACAACAACAACCTCAACATTGAAAAACACCAACAAATTCAACAACAACCTCAACATTGAAAAACAACAACAAACTCAACATTGAAAAACACCAACAAATTCAACAACAACCTCAACATTGAAAAACAACAACAACCTCAACATTGAAAAGCACCAACAAATTCAACAATAACCTCAACATTGAAAAACAACAACAACCTCAACATTGAAAAACACCAACAAATTCAACAACAACCTCAACATTGAAATACACCAGCAAATTCAACAACAAACTCAAGATTGAAAAACACCAACAAATTCAACAACCTCAACATTGAAAAACAACAACAAACTCAACATTGAAAAACACCAACAAATTCAACAACAACCTCAACATTGAAAAACACCAACAAATTCAACAACAACCACAACATTGAAAAACAACAACAACCTCAACATTGAAAAACACCAACAAATTCAACAACAACCTCAACATTGAAAAACAACAACAACCTCAACATTGAAAAACACCAACAAATTCAACAACAACCTCAACATTGAAAAACCACATCAAACTCAACATTGAAAAACACCAACAAATTCAACAACAACCTCAACATTGAAAAACAACAACAATCTCAACATTGAAAAATACCAACAAATTCAACAATAACCTCAACATGGAAAAACAACAACAACCTCAACATTGAAAAACACCAACAAATTCAACAACAAGCTCAATATTGAAAAACACCAACAAATTCAACAACAACCTCAACATTGAAAAATAACAACAACCTCAACATTGAAAAACACCAACAAATTCAACAACAACCTCAACATTGAAAAACAACAACAAACTCAACATTGAAAAACACCAACAAATTCAACAACAACCTCGACATTGAAAAACAACAACAACCTCAACATAGAAAAACACCAACAAATTCAACAACAACCTCAACATTTAAAAACACCAACAAATTCAACAACAACCTCAACATTGAAAAACAACAAAAATCTCAACATTGAAAAACACCAACAAATTCAACAACAACCTCAACATTGAAAAACACCAACAAATTCAACAAAAAAATCAACATTGAAAAACACCAACAAATTCAACAACAACCTCGACATTGAAAAACACCAACAAATTCAACAACAACCTCAACTTTGAAAAACAACAACAACCTCATCATGGAAAAACACCAACAAATTCAACAACAACCTCAACATTGAAAAACACCAACAAATTCAACAACAAACTCAAGATTGAAAAACACCAACAAATTCAACAACAACCTCAACATTGAAAAACAACAACAACCTCAACATTGAAAAACACCAACAAATTCAAAAACAACCTCAACATTTAAAAACACCAACAAATTAAACAACAACCTCAACATTGAAAAACAACAACAATCTCAACATTGAAAAACACCAACAAATTCAACAACAACCTCAACATTCAAAAACAACAACAACCTCAACATTGAAAAACACCAACAAATTCAACAACAACTTCAACATTGAAAAACACCAACAAATTCAACAACAACCTCGACATTGAAAAACACCATCAAATTCAACAACAACCTCAACATTGAAAAACACCAACAACCTCAAAATTGAAAAACACCAACAAATTCAACAACAACCTCAACATTTAAAAACAACAACAACCTCAACATTGAAAAACACCAACAAATTCAACAGCAACCTCAACAATGAAAAACACCAACAAATTCAACAACAACCTCAACATTGAAAAACACCAACAAACTCAACAAAAACCTCAACATTGAAAAACAACAACAACCTCAACATTGAAAAACACCAACAAATTCAACAACAACCTCAACATTGAAAAACACCAACAACCTCAAAATTGAAAAACACCAACAAATTAAACAACAACCTCAACATTTAAAAACAACAACAACCTCAACATTGAAAAACACCAACAAATTCAACAACAACCTCAACATTGAAAAACACCAACAAATTCAACAACAACCTCAACATTGAAAAACACCAACAAACTCAACAAAAACCTCAACATTGAAAAACAGCAACAACCTCAACATTGAAAAACACCAACAAATTCAACAACAACCTCAACATTGAAAAACACCAACAAATTCAACAACAAACTCAAGATTGAAAAACACCAACAAATTCAACAACCTCAACATTGAAAAAAAACAACAAACCTCAACATTGAAAAACACCAACAAATTCAACAACAACCTCAACATTGAACAACACCAACAAATTCAAAAACAACCTCAACATTGAAAAACAACAACAACCTCAACATTGAAAAACACCAACAAATTCAACAACAACCTCAACATTGAAAAACAACAACAAACTCAACATTGAAAAACACCAACAAATTCAACAACAACCTCAACATTGAAAAACAACAACAACCTCAACATTGAAAAACACCAACAAATTCAACAATAACCTCAACATTGAAAAACAACAAAAACCTCAACATTGAAAAACACCAACAAATTCAACAACAACCTCAACATTGAAAAACACCAACAAATTCAACAACAACCTCAACATTGAAAAACAACAACAACCTCAACATTGAAAAACACCAACAAATTCAACAACAAACTCAAGATTGAAAAACACCAACAAATTCAACAACCTCAACATTGAAAAACAACAACAACCTCAACATTGAAAAACACCAACAAATTCAACAGCAACCTCAACATTGAAAAACACCAACAAATTCAACAACAACCTCAACATTGAAAAAGAACAACAACCTCAACATTGAAAAACAACAACAACCTCAACATTGAAAAACACCAACAAATTCAACAACAACCTCAACATTGAAAAAGAACAACAACCTCAACATTGAAAAACACCTACAAATTCAACAACAACCTCAACATTGAAAAACCACATCAAACTCAACATTGAAAAACACCAACAAATTCAACAACAAGCTCAATATTGAAAAACACCAATAAATTCAACAACAACCTCAACATTGAAAAACAACAACAACCTCAACATTGAAAAACACCAACAAATTCAACAACAACTTCAACATTGAAAAACAACAACAAACTCAACATTGAAAAACACCAACAAATTCAACAACAACCTCGACATTGAAAAACAACAACAACCTCAACATAGAAAAACACCAACAAATTCAACAACAACCTCAACATTTAAAAACACCAACAAATTCAACAACAACCTCAACATTGAAAATCAACAACAATCTCAACATTGAAAAACACCAACAAATTCAGCAACAACCTCAACATTGAAAAACATCAACCAATTCAACCAAAAAATCAACATTGAAAAACACCAACAAATTCAACAACAACCTCAACTTTGAAAAACAACAACAACCTCATCATGGAAAAACACCAACAAATTCAACAACAACCTCAACATTGAAAAACACCAACAAATTCAACAACAAACTCAAGATTGAAAAACACCAACAAATTCAACAACAACCTCAACATTGAAAAACAACAACAACCTCAACCTTGAAAAGCACCAACAAATTCAAAAACAACCTCAACATTTAAAAACACCAACAAATTAAACAACAACCTCAACATTGAAAAACAACAACAATCTCAATATTGAAAAACACCAACAAATTCAACAACAACCTCAACATTAAAAAACAACAACAACCTCAACATTGAAAAACACCAACAAATTCAACAACAACTTCAACGTTGAAAAACACCAACAAATTCAACAACAACCTCGACATTGAAAAACACCATCAAATTCAACAACAACCTCAACATTGAAAAACACCAACAACCTCAAAATTGAAAAACACCAACAAATTCAACAACAACCTCAAAATTTAAAAACAACAACAACCTCAACATTGAAAAACACCAACAAATTCAACAACAACCTCAACATTGAAAAACACCAACAAATACAACAACAACCTCAACATTGAAAAACACCAACAAACTCAACAAAAACCTCAACATTGAAAAACAACAACAACCTCAACATTGAAAAACACCAACAAATTCAACAACAAACTCAAGATTGAAAAACACCAACAAATTCAACAACCTCAACATTGAAAAAAAACAACAAACCTCAACATTGAAAAACACCAACAAATTCAACAACAACCTCAACATTGAACAACACCAACAAATTCAAAAACAACCTCAACATTGAAAAACAACAACATCCTCAACATTGAAAAACACCAAGAAATTCAACAACAACCTCAACATTGAAAAACAACATCAAACTCAACATTGAAAAACACCAACAAATTCAACAACAACCTCAACATTGAAAAACAACAACAACCTCAACATTGAAAAACACCTACAAATTCAACAACAACCTCAACATTGAAAAACCACATCAAACTCAACATTGAAAAACACCAACAAATTCAACAACAAGCTCAATATTGAAAAACACCAACAAATTCAACAACAACCTCAACATTGAAAAACAACAACAACCTCAACATTGAAAAACACCAACAAATTCAACAACAACCTCGACATTGAAAAACAACAACAACCTCAACATAGAAAAACACCAACAAATTCAACAACAACCTCAACATTTAAAAACACCAACAAATTCAACAACAACCTCAACATTGAAAAACAACAACAATCTCAACATTGAAAAAACCAACAAATTCAACAACAACCTCAACATTGAAAAACATCAACAAATTCAACCAAAAAATCAACATTGAAAAACACCAACAAATTCAACAACAACCTCAACTTTGAAAAACAACAACAACCTCATCATGGAAAAACACCAACAAATTCAACAACAACCTCAACATTGAAAAACACCAACAAATTCAACAACAAACTCAAGATTGAAAAACACCAACAAATTCAACAACAACCTCAACATTGAAAAACAACAACAACCTCAACCTTGAAAAGCACCAACAAATTCAAAAACAACCTCAACATTTAAAAACACCAACAAATTAAACAACAACCTCAACATTTAAAAACACCAACAAATTAAACAACAACCTCAACATTGAAAAACAACAACAATCTCAATATTGAAAAACACCAACAAATTCAACAACAACCTCAACATTAAAAAACAACAACAACCTCAACATTGAAAAACACCAACAAATTCAACAACAACCTCGACATTGAAAAACACCATCAAATTCAACAACAACCTCAACATTGAAAAACACCAACAACCTCAAAATTGAAAAACACCAACAAATTCAACAACAACCTCAACATTTAAAAACAACAACAACCTCAACATTGAAAAACACCAACAAATTCAACAACAACCTCAACATTGAAAAACACCAACAAATTCAACAACAACCTCAACATTGAAAAACACCAACAAACTCAACAAAAACCTCAACATTGAAAAACAACAACAACCTCAACATTGAAAAACACCAACAAATTCAACAACAACCTCAACATTGAAAAACACCAACAAATTCAACAACAAACTCAAGATTGAAAAACACCAACAAATTCAACAACCTCAACATTGAAAAAAAACAACAAACCTCAACATTGAAAAACACCAACAAATTCAACAACAACCTCAACATTGAACAACACCAACAAATTCAAAAACAACCTCAACTTTGAAAAACAACAACATCCTCAACATTGAAAAACACCAACAAATTCAACAACAACCTCAACATTGAAAAACAACATCAAACTCAACATTGAAAAACACCAACAAATTCAACAACAACCTCAACATTGAAAAACAACAACAACCTCAACATTGAAAAACACCAACAAATTCAACAATAACCTCAACATTGAAAAACAAAAACAACCTCAACATTGAAAAACACCAACAAATTCAACAACAACCTCAACATTGAAAAACACCAACAAATTCAACAACAACCTCAACATTGAAAAACAACAACAACCTCAACATTGAAAAACACCAACAAATTCAACAACAACCTCAACATTGAAAAACACCAACAAATTCAACAACAACCTCAGCATTGAAAAAGAACAACAACCTCAACATTGAAAAACACCAACAAATTCAACAACAACCTCAACATTGAAAAACAACAACAACCTCAACGTTGAAAAACACCAACAAATTCAACAACAACTTCAACATTGAAAAACTCCAACAAATTCAACAACAACCTCGAAATTGAAAAACACCAACAAATTCAACAACAACCTCAACATTGAAAAAGAACAACAACCTCAACATTGAAAAACACCAACAAATTCAACAACCTCAACATTTAAAAACACCAACAAATTCAACAACAACCTCAACATTGAAAAACAACAACAATCTCAACATTGGAAAACACCAACAAATTCAACAACAACCTCAACATTGAAAAACAACAACAACCTTAACACTGAAAAACACCAACAAATTCAACAACAACTTCAACATTGAAGAACACCAACAAATTCAACAACAGCCCCGACATTGAAAAACACCATCAAATTCAACAACAACCTCAACATTGAAAAACAACAACAACCTCAACATTTAAAAACTCCAACAAATTCAACAAAAAGCTCAACATTGAAAACACCAACAAATTCAACAACAACCTCAACATTTAAAAACGCCAACAAATTCAACAACAACCTCAACATTGAAGAACACCAACAAATTCAACAACAACCTCAACATTGAAAAACAACAACCTCAAAATTGAAAAACACCAAAAAATTCAACAAAAAATTCAACATTGAAAAACACCAACAAATTCAACAACAACCTCGACATTGAAAAACACCAACAAATTCAACAACAACCTCAACTTTGAAAAAACAACAACAACCTCATCATGGAAAAAACACCAACAAATTCAACAACAACCTCAACATTGAAAAACACCAACAAATTGAACAACATACTCAAGATTGAAAAACACCAACAAATTCAACAACCTCAACATTGAAAAACAACAACAACCTCAACATTGAAAAACACCAACAAATTCAACAACAACCTCATCATTGAAAAACACCAACAAATTCAACAACAACCTCAACATTGAAAAACAACAACAACCTCAACATTGAAAAACCAGAACAAACTCAACATTGAAAACACCAACAAATTCAACAACAACCTCAACATTGAAAAACAACAACAATCTCAACATTGAAAAATACCAACAAATTCAACAATAACCTCAACATTGAAAAACAACAACAACCTCAACATTGAAAAACACCAACAAATTCAACAACAACCTCAATATTGAAAAACATCAACAAATTCAACAACAACCTCAACATTGAAAAACAAAAACAGCCTCAACATTGAAAAACACCAACAAATTCAACAACAACCTCAACATTGAAAAACAACAACAACCTCAACATTCAAAAACAACAATAACCTCAACATAGAAAAACACCAACAAATTCAACAAAAACCTCAACATTGAAAAACACCCACAAATTCAATAACAACCTCAGCATTGAAAACAACAACAACCTCAACATTGAAAAAACACCAACAAATTCAACAACAACCTCAACTTTGAAAAACAATAACAAACCTCAAGATTGAAAAACACCAACAAATTCAACAACAACTTCAGCATTTGAAAAAAAACAACAACCCTCAACATTGAAAATCACCAACAAATTCAACAACAACCTCAACATTGAAACACACCAACAAATTCAACAACAACCTCAAGATTGAAAAACAACAACAACCTCAACATTGAAAAAACAGCAACAAATTCAACAACAACCTCACCATTGAAAAACAATAACAACCTGAACATTGAAAAACACCAACAAATTCAACAACAACCTCAACATTGAAAAACACCAACAAATTCAACAACAACCTCAGCATTGAAAAACACCAACAAATTCAACAACAACCTCGACATTGAAAAACAACAACCTCAACATTGAAAAACACCAACAAATTCAACAACAACTTCAACACTGAAAAACACCAACAAATTCAACAGCAACCTCGAAATTGAAAAATACCAACAAATTCAACAACAACCTCAACATTGAAAAACAACAACAACCTCAACATTGAAAAACACCAACAAATTCAACAACAACCTCAACATTGAAAAACAGCAACAACCTCAACATTGAAAAACACCAACAAATTCAAAAACAACCTCAACATTTAAAAGCACCAACAAATTCAACAACAACCTCAACATTGAAAAACAACAACAATCTCAACATTGAAAAACAACAACAAATTCAACAACAACCTCAACATTGAAAAACAACAACAACCTCAACATTGAAAAAACACCAACAAATTCAACAAAAACCTCAACATTGAAAAACACAAACAAATTCAACAACAACCTCAACATTTAAAAACGCCAACAAATTCAACAACAACCTCAACATTGAAGAACACCAACAAATTCAACAACAATCTCAACATTGAAAAACACCAACAAATTCAACAAAAAATTCAGCATTGAAAAACACCAACAAATTCAACAACAACCTCGACATTGAAAAACCACCAACAAATTCAACAACAACCTCAACTTTGAAAAACAACAACAACCCTCATCATGGAAAAACACCAACAAATTCAACACAACCTCAACATTGAAAAAGACCAACAAATTCAACAACAAACTCAAGATTGAAAAACACCAACAAATTCAAAAACCTCAACATTGAATAACAACAACCTCAACATTGAAAAACACCAACAAATTCAACAACAACCTCAACATGAAAAACACCAACAAATTCAACAACAACCTCAACATTGAAAAACAACAACAACCTCAACATTGAAAAACACCAACAAATTCAACAACAACCTCAACCTTGAAAAACAACAACAACCTCAACATTGAAAACACCAACAAATTCAACAACAACCTCAACATTGAAAAACAACAACAAACTCAACATTGAAAAACACCAACAAATTCAACAACAACCTCAACATTGAAAAACAACAACAACCTCAACATTGAAAAATACCAACAAATTCAACAATAACCTCAACATTGAAAGACAACAACAACCTCAACATTGAAAAACACCAACAAATTCAACAACAACCTCAATATTGAAAAACACCAAACAAATTCAACAACAACCTCAACATTGAAAAAACAACAACGACCTCAACATTGAAAAACACCAACAATATCAACAACCTCAACATTGAAAAACAACAACAAACTCAACATTGAAAAACACCAACAAATTCAACAACAACCTCAACATTGAAAAACAACAACAACCTCAACATTGAAAAACACCAACAAATTCAACAACAACCTCAACATTTAAAAACACCAACAAATTCAACAACAACCTCAACATTGAAAAACAACAACAATCTCAACATTGAAAAACACCAACAAATTCAACAACAACCTCAACATTGAAAAACACCAACAAACTCAACAACAACCTCAACATTGAAAAACAACAACAACCTCAACATTGAAAAACACCAACAAATTCAACAACAACCTCAACATTGAAATATACCAACAAATTCAACAACAAACTCAACATTGAAAAACACCAACAAATTCACCAACAACCTCAACATTGAAAAACAACAACAACCTCAACATTGAAAAAACAGCAACAAATTCAACAACAACCTCAGCATTGAAAAACAACAACAACCTCAACATTGAAAAACAACAACAACCTCAACATAGAAAAACACCAACAAATTCAACAACAACCTCAGCATTGAAAAACAACAACAACCTCAACATTGAAAAACAACAACAACCTCAACATAGAAAAACACCAACAAATTCAACAACAAACTCAACATTGAAAAACACCAACAAATTCAACAACAAACTCAACTTTGAAAAACGATAACAACCTCAAGATTGAAAAACACCAACAAATTCAACAACAACCTCTGCATTGAAAAACAGCAACAACCTCAACATTGAAAATCACCAACAAATTCAACAACAACCTCAACATTGAAAAACAGCAAACAAATTCAACAACAACCTCAAGATTGAAAAACAACAACCTCAACATTGAAAAACACCAACAAATTCAACAACAACCTCAACATTGAAAAAACAACATCAACCTCAAGATTGAAAAACACCAACAAATTCAACAACAACCTCGGCATTGATAAACAACAACAACCTCAACATTGAAAATCACCAACAAATTCAACAACAACCTCAACATTGAAAAACACCAACAAATTCAACAACAACCTCAAGATTGAAAAACAACAACAACCTCAACAATGAAAAAAAACCAACAAATTCAACAACAACCTCAACATTGAAAAACAACAACAAATTCAACAACAACCTCAACATTGAAAAAACACCAACAAATTCAACAACAACCTCAGCATTGAAAAACAACAACAACCTCAACATTGAAAAACACCAACAAATTCAACAACAACCTCAACTTTGAAAAACGATAACAACCTCAAGATTGAAAAACACCAACAAATTCAACAACAACCTCTGCATTGAAAAACAACAACAACCTCAACATTGAAAATCACCAACAAATTCAACAACAACCTCAACATTGAAAAAACACCAACAAATTCAACAACAACCTCAAGATTGAAAAACAACAACAACCTCAACATTGAAAAAACCAACAAATTCAACAACAACCTCAACATTGAAAAACAACAACAAATTCAACAACAACCTCAACATTGAAAAACACCAACAAATTCAACAACCACCTCAGCATTGAAAAACAACAACAACCTCAACATTGAAAAACACCAACAAATTCAACAACAACCTCAACATGAAAAACAACAACAACCTCAACATTGAAAAACACCAACAAATTCAACAACAACCTCAACATTGAAATATACCAACAAATTCAACAACAAACTCAACATTGAAAAACACCAACAAATTCACCAACAACCTCAACATTGAAAAACAACAACAACCTCAACATTGAAAAACAGCAACAAATTCAACAACAACCTCAGCATTGAAAAACAACAACAACCTCAACATTGAAAAACAACAACAACCTCAACATAGAAAAACACCAACAAATTCAACAACAACCTCAGCATTGAAAAACAACAACAACCTCAACATTTGAAAAACAACAACAACCTCAACATAGAAAAACACCAACAAATTCAACAACAAACTCAACATTGAAAAACACTAACAAATTCAACAACAAACTCAACTTTGAAAAACGATAACAACCTCAAGATTGAAAAACACCAACAAATTCAACAACAACCTCTGCATTGAAAAACAGCAACAACCTCAACATTGAAAATCACCAACAAATTCAACAACAAACTCAACATTGAAAAACACCAACAAATTCACCAACAACCTCAACATTGAAAAACAACAACAACCTCAACATTGATAAACAGCAACAAATTCAACAACAACCTCAGCATTGAAAAACAACAACAACCTCAACATTGAAAAACAACAACAACCTCAACATAGAAAAACACCAACAAATTCAACAACAACCTCAGCATTGAAAAACAACAACAACCTCAACATTGAAAAACAACAACAACCTCAACATAGAAAAACACCAACAAATTCAACAACAAACTCAACATTGAAAAACACCAACAAATTCAACAACAAACTCAACTTTGAAAAACGATAACAACCTCAAGATTGAAAAACACCAACAAATTCAACAACAACCTCTGCATTGAAAAACAGCAACAACCTCAACATTGAAAATCACCAACAAATTCAACAACAACCTCAACATTGAAAAACAGCAACAAATTCAACAACAACCTCAAGATTGAAAAACAACAACCTCAACATTGAAAAACACCAACAAATTCAACAACAACCTCAACATGAAAAACAACATCAACCTCAAGATTGAAAAACACCAACAAATTCAACAACAACCTCGGCATTGATAAACAACAACAACCTCAACATTGAAAATCACCAACAAATTCAACAACAACCTCAACATTGAAAAACACCAACAAATTCAACAACAACCTCAAGATTGAAAAACAACAACAACCTCAACAATGAAAAAAACCAACAAATTCAACAACAACCTCAACATTGAAAAACAACAACAAATTCAACAACAACCTCAACATTGAAAAACACCAACAAATTCAACAACAACCTCAGCATTGAAAAACAACAACAACCTCAACATTGAAAAACACCAACAAATTCAACAACAACCTCAACTTTGAAAAACGATAACAACCTCAAGATTGAAAAACACCAACAAATTCAAGAACAACCTCTGCATTGAAAAACAACAACAACCTCAACATTGAAAATCACCAACAAATTCAACAACAACCTCAACATTGAAAAACACCAACAAATTCAACAACAACCTCAAGATTGAAAAACAACAACAACCTCAACATTGAAAAAACCAACAAATTCAACAACAACCTCAACATTGAAAAACAACAACAAATTCAACAACAACCTCAACATTGAAAAACACCAACAAATTCAACAACCACCTCAGCATTGAAAAACAACAACAACCTCAACATTGAAAAACACCAACAAATTCAACAACAACCTCAACATTGAAAAACAACAACAACCTCAACATTGAAAAACACCAACAAATTCAACAACAACCTCAACATTGAAATATACCAACAAATTCAACAACAAACTCAACATTGAAAAACACCAACAAATTCACCAACAACCTCAACATTGAAAAACAACAACAACCTCAACATTGAAAAACAGCAACAAATTCAACAACAACCTCAGCATTGAAAAACAACAACAACCTCAACATTGAAAAACAACAACAACCTCAACATTGAAAAACACCAACAAATTCAACAACAACCTCAGCATTGAAAAACAACAACAACCTCAACATTGAAAAACAACAACAACCTCAACATAGAAAAACACCAACAAATTCAACAACAAACTCAACATTGAAAAACACTAACAAATTCAACAACAAACTCAACTTTGAAAAACGATAACAACCTCAAGATTGAAAAACACCAACAAATTCAACAACAACCTCTGCATTGAAAAACAGCAACAACCTCAACATTGAAAATCACCAACAAATTCAACAACAACCTCAACATTGAAAAACAGCAACAAATTCAACAACAACCTCAAGATTGAAAAACAACAACCTCAACATTGAAAAACACCAACAAATTCAACAACAACCTCAACATTGAAAAACAACATCAACCTCAAGATTGAAAAACACCAACAAATTCAACAACAACCTCGGCATTGATAAACAACAACAACCTCAACATTGAAAATCACCAACAAATTCAACAACAACCTCAACATTGAAAAACACCAACAAATTCAACAACAACCTCAAGATTGAAAAACAACAACAACCTCAACAATGAAAAAAACCAACAAATTCAACAACAACCTCAACATTGAAAAACAACAACAAATTCAACAACAACCTCAACATTGAAAAACACCAACAAATTCAACAACAACCTCAGCATTGAAAAACAACAACAACCTCAACATTGAAAAACACCAACAAATTCAACAACAACCTCAACTTTGAAAAACGATAACAACCTCAAGATTGAAAAACACCAACAAATTCAACAACAACCTCTGCATTGAAAAACAACAACAACCTCAACATTGAAAATCACCAACAAATTCAACAACAAACTCAACATTGAAAAACAGCAACAAATTCAACAACAACCTCAAGATTGAAAAACAACAACCTCAACATTGAAAAACACCAACAAATTCAACAACAACCTCAACATTGAAAAACAACAACAACCTCAAGATTGAAAAACACCAACAAATTCAACAACAACCTCAGCATTGATAAACAACAACAACCTCAACATTGAAAATCACCAACAAATTCAACAACAACCTCAACATTGAAAAACACCAACAAATTCAACAACAACCTCAAGATTGAAAAACAACAACAACCTCAACATTGAAAAAACCAACAAATTCAACAACAACCTCAACATTGAAAAACAACAACAAATTCAACAACAACCTCAACATTGAAAAACACCAACAAATTCAACAACAACCTCAGCATTGAAAAACAACAACAACCTCAACATTGAAAAACACCAACAAATTCAACAACAACCTCAACTTTGAAAAACAATAACAACCTCAATATTGAAAAACACCAACAAATTCAACAACCACTTCAGCATTGAAAAACAACAACAACCTCAACATTGAAATTCACCAACAAATTCAACAACAACCTCAACATTGAAAAACACCAACAAATTCAACAACCACCTGAATATTGAAAAACAACAACAACCTCAACATTGAAAAACACCAACAAATTCAACAACAACCTCAACATTGAAAAACAACAACAACCTCAACATTGAAAAACACCAACAAATTCAACAACAACCTCAACATTGAAAAACACCAACAAATTGAACAACAACCTCAGCATTGAAAAACAACAACAACCTCAACATTGAAAAACACCAACAAATTCAACAACAACCTCAACATTGAAAAAAAACAACCTCAACATTGAAAAACACCAACAAATTCAACAACAACTTCAACACTGAAAAACACCAACAAATTCAACAGCAACCTCGAAATTGAAAAACACCAACAGATTCAACAACAACCTCAACATTGAAAAACAACAACAACCTCAAGATTGAAAAACACCAACAAATTCAACAACAACCTCAACATTGAAAAACAACAACAACCTCAACATTGAAAAACACCAACAAATTCAAAAACAACCTCAACATTTAAAAGCACCAATAAATTCAACAACAACCTCAACATTGAAAAACAACAACAATCTCAACATTGAAAAACACCAACAAATTCAACAACAACCTCAACATTGAAAAACAACAACATCATCTACATTGAAAAACACCAACAAATTCAACAACAAGTTCAACATTGAAAAACAGCAACAAATTCAACAACAACCTCGACATTGAAAAACACCATCAAATTCAACAACAACCTCAACATTGAAAAACAACAACAACCTCAACATTGAAAAACACCAACAAATTCAACAAAAACCTCAACATTGAAAACACCAACAAATTCAACAACAACCTCAACCTTTAAAAACACCAACAAATTCAACAACAACCTCAACATTGAAAAACACCAACAAATTCAAGAACAAACTCAAGATTGAAAAACACCAACAAATTTAACAACCTCAACATTGAAAAACAACAACAACCTCAACATTGAAAAACACCAACAAATTCAACAACAACCTCAACATTGAAAAACACCAACAAACTCAACAACAACCTCAACATTGAAAAACAACAACAACCTCAACATTGAAAAACACCAACAAATTCAACAACAACCTCAACATTGAAAAACACCAACAAATTCAACAACAAACTCAACATTGAAAAACACCAACAAATTCACCAACAACCTCAACATTGAAAAACAACAACAACCTCAACATTGAAAAACACCAACAAATTCAACAACAACCTCAACATTGAAAAACAACAACAACCTCAACATTGAAAAACAACAACCACCTCAACATTGAAAAACACCAACAAATTCAACAAAAACCTCAACATTGAAAAAGACCCACAAATTCAACAACAACCTCAGCATTGAAAAACAACAACAACCTCAAGATTGTAAAACACCAACAAATTCAACAACAACCTCTGCATTGAAAAACAACAACAACCTCGACATTGAAAATCACCAACAAATTCAACAACAACCTCAACATTGAAAAACAGCAACAAATTCAACAACAACCTCAAGATTGAAAAACAACAACCTCAACATTGAAAAACACCAACAAATTCAACAACAACCTCAACATTGAAAAACAACAACAACCTCAAAATTGAAAAACACCAACAAATTCAACAACAACCTCAGCATTGATAAACAACAACAACCTCAACATTGAAAATCAACAACAAATTCAACATCCTCAACATTGAAAAACACCAACAAATTCAACAACAACCTCAAGATTGAAAAACAACAACAACCTCAACATTGAAAAACAACAACAACCTCAACATTGAAAAACAACAACAACCTCAACATTGAAAAACACCAACAAATTCAACAACAACCTCAACATTGAAAAACACCAACAAATTGAACAACAACCTCAGCATTGAAAAACAACAACAACCTCAACATTGAAAAACACCAACATATTCAACAACAACCTCAACATTGAAAAACAACAACCTCAACATTGAAAAAACACCAACAAATTCAACAACAACTTCAACACTGAAAAACACCAACAAATTCAACAGCAACCTCGAAATTGAAAAACACCAACAAATTCAACAACAACCTCAACATTGAAAAACAACAACAACCTCAACATTGAAAAACACCAACAAATTCAACAACAACCTCAACATTGAAAAACAACAACAACCTCAACATTGAAAAACACCAACAAATTCAAAAACAACCTCAACATTTAAAAGCACCAACATATTCAGCAACAACCTCAACATTGAAAAACAACAACAATCTCAACATTGAAAAACACCAACAAATTCAACAACAACCTCAACATTGAAAAACAACAACATCCTCAACATTGAAAAACACCAACAAATTCAACAACAAGTTCAACATTGAAAAACAGCAACAAATTCAACAACAACCTCGACATTGAAAAACACCATCAAATTCAACAACAACCTCAACATTGAACCTCAACATTGAAAAACAACAACAACCTCAACATTGAAAAACACCAACAAATTCATCAAAAACCTCAACATTGAAAACACCAACAAATTCAACAACAACCTCAACATTTAAAAACACCAACAAATTCAACAACAACCTCAACTTTGAAAAACAACAACAACCTCATCATGGAAAAACACCAACAAATTCAACAATAACCTCAACATTGAAAAACACCAACAAATTCAACAACAAACTCAAGATTGAAAAACACCAACAAATTCAACAACCTCAACATTGAAAAACAACAACAACCTCAACATTGAAAAACACCAACAAATTCAACAACAACCTCAACATTGAAAAGCACCAACAAACTCAACAACAACCTCAACATTGAAAAACAACAACAACCTCAACATTGAAAAACAACAACAAATTCAACAACAACCTCAACATTGAAAAACACCAACAAATTCAACAACAACCTCAACATTGAAAAACAACAACAACCTCAACATTGAAAAACACCAACAAATTCAACAACAACCTCAACATTGAAAAACAACAACAACCTCAACATTGAAAAACAACAACAACCTCAACATAGAAAAACACCAACAAATTCAACAAAAACCTCAACATTGAAAAAGACCCACAAATTCAACAACAACCTCAGCATTGAAAAACAACAACAACCTCAACATTGAAAAACACCAACAAATTCAACAACAACCCCAACTTTGAAAAACGATAACAACCTCAAGAATGAAAAACACCAACAAATTCAACAACAACCTCTGCATTGAAATACAACAACAACCTCGACATTGAAAATCACCAACAAATTCAACAACAACCTCAACATTGAAAAACAGCAACAAATTCAACAACAACCTCAAGATTGAAAAACAACAACCTCAACATTGAAAAACACCAACAAATTCAACAACAACCTCAACATTGAAATACAACAACAACCTCAAGATTGAAAAACACCAACAAATTCAACAACAACCTCAGCATTGATAAACAACAACAACCTCAACATTGAAAATCACCAACAAATTCAACATCCTCAACATTGAAAAACACCAACAAATTCAACAACAACCTCAAGATTGAAAAACAACAACAACCTCAACATTGAAAAACACCAACAAATTCAACAACAACCTCAACATTGAAAAACAACAACAAATTCAACAACAACCTCAACATTGAAAAACACCAACAAATTCAACAACAACCTCAGCATTGAAAAACAACAACAAACTCAACATTGAAAAACACCAACAAATTCAACAACAACCTCAACTTTGAAAAACAATAACAACCTCAAGATTGAAAAACACCAACAAATTCAACAACTTCAGCATTGAAAAACAACAACAACCTCAACATTGAAATTCACCAACAAATTCAACAACAACCTCAACATTGAAAAACACCAACAAATTCAACAACCACCTGAAGATTGAAAAACAACAACAACCTCAACATTGAAAAACACCAACAAATTCAACAACAACCTCAACATTGAAAAACAAGAACAACCTCAACATTGAAAAACACCAACAAATTCAACAACAACCTCAACATTGAAAAACACCAACAAATTCAACAACAACCTCAGCATTGAAAAACAACAACAACCTCAGCATTGAAAAACACCAACAAATTCAACAACAACCTCAACATTGAAAAACAACAACCTCAACATTGAAAAACACCAACAAATTCAACAACAACTTCAACACTGAAAAACACCAACAAATTCAACAGCAACCTCGAAATTGAAAAACACCAACAAATTCAACAACAACCTCAACATTGAAAAACAACAACAACCTCAACATTGAAAAACACCAACAAATTCAACAACAACCTCAACATTGAAAAACAACAACAACCTTAACATTGAAAAACACCATCAAATTCAAAAACAACCTCAACATTTAAAAGCACCAACAAATTCAACAACAACCTCAACATTGAAAAACAACAACAATCTCAACATTGAAAAACACCAACAAATTCAACAACAACCTCAACATTGAAAAACAACAACATCCTCAACATTGAAAAACACCAACAAATTCAACAACAAGTTCAACATTGAAAAACAGCAACAAATTCAACAACAACCTCGACATTGAAAAACACCATCAAATTCAACAACAACCTCAACATTGAAATACAACAACAACCTCAACATTGAAAAACACCAACAAATTTAGCAAAAACCTCAACATTGAAAACACCAACAAATTCAACAACAACCTCAACATTTAAAAACACCAACAAATTCAACAACAACCTCAACTTTGAAAAACAACAACAACCTCATCATGGAAAAACACCAACAAATTCAACAACAACCTCAACATTGAAAAACACCAACAAATTCAACAACAAACTCAAGATTGAAAAACACCAACAAATTCAACAACCTCAACATTGAAAAACAACAACAACCTCAACATTGAAAAACACCAACAAATTCAACAACAACCTCAACATTGAAAAACACCAACAAATTCAACAACAACCTCAACATTGAAAAAGAACAGCAACCTCAACATTGAAAAACACCAACAAATTCAACAACAACCTCAACATTGAAAAACAACAACAAATTCAACAACAAACTCAAGATTGAAAAACACCAACAAATTCAACAACCTCAACATTGAAAAACAACAACAAACCTCAACATTGAAAAACACCAACAAATTCAACAACAACCTCAACATTGAACAAAACCAATAAATTCAAAAACAGCCTCAACATTGAAAAACAACAACAACCTCAACATTGAAAAACACCAACAAATTCAACAACAACCTCAACATTGAAAAACAACAACAAACTCAACATTAAAAAACACCAACAAATTCAACAACAACCTCAACATTGAAAAACAACAACAACCTCAACATTGAAAAACACCAACAAATTCAACAATAACCTCAACATTGAAAAACAACAACAACCTCAACATTGAAAAACACCAACAAATTCAACAACAACCTCAACATTGAAAAACATCAACAAATTCAACAACAATCTCAACATTGAAAAACAACAACAACCTCAACATTGAAAAACTCCAACAAATTCAACAACAACCTCAACATTGGAAAACAACAACAACCTCAACATTGAAAAACGCCAACAAATTCAACAACAACCTCAACATTGAAGAACACCAACAAATTCAACACCAACCTCAGCATTGAAAAACAACAACAACCTCAACATTGAAAAACAACAACAAATTCAACAACAACCTCATCATTGAAAAACAACAACAACCTCAACGTTGAAAAACACCAACAAATTCAACAACAACTTCAACTGTGAAAAACACCAACAAATTCAACCACAACCTCGAAATTGAAAAACACCAACAAATTCAACAACAACCTCAACATTGAAAAACAACAACAACCTCAACGTTGAAAAACACCAACAAATTCAACAACAACTTCAACATTGAAAAACACCAACAAATTCAACAACAACCTCAACATTGAAAAACAACAACAACCTCAACATTGAAGAACACCAACAAATTCAACAACAACCTCAACATTGAAAAACAACAACCTCAACATTGAAAAACACCAACAAATTCAACAAAAAATTCAACATTGAAAAACACAACAAATTCAACAACAACCTCGACATTGAAAAACACCAACAAATTCAACAACAACCTCGACATTGAAAAACACCAACAAATTCAACAACAACCTCAACTTTGAAAAACAACAACAACCTCATCATGGAAAAACACCAACAAATTCAACAATAACCTCAACATTGAAAAACACCAACAAATTCAACAACAAACTCAAGATTGAAAAACACCAACAAATTCAACAACCTCAACATTGAAAAACAACAACAACCTCAACATTGAAAAACACCAACAAATTCAACAACAACCTCAACATTGAAAAGCACCAACAAACTCAACAACAACCTCAACATTGAAAAACAACAACAACCTCAACATTGAAAAACAACAACAAATTCAACAACAACCTCAACATTGAAAAACACCAACAAATTCAACAACAACCTCAACATTGAAAAACAACAACAACCTCAACATTGAAAAACACCAACAAATTCAACAACAACCTCAACATTGAAAAACAACAACAACCTCAACATTGAAAAACAACAACAACCTCAACATAGAAAAACACCAACAAATTCAACAAAAACCTCAACATTGAAAAAGACCCACAAATTCAACAACAACCTCAGCATTGAAAAACAACAACAACCTCAACATTGAAAAACACCAACAAATTCAACAACAACCTCAACTTTGAAAAACGATAACAACCTCAAGAATGAAAAACACCAACAAATTCAACAACAACCTCTGCATTGAAATACAACAACAACCTCGACATTGAAAATCACCAACAAATTCAACAACAACCTCAACATTGAAAAACAGCAACAAATTCAACAACAACCTCAAGATTGAAAAACAACAACCTCAACATTGAAAAACACCAACAAATTCAACAACAACCTCAACATTGAAATACAACAACAACCTCAAGATTGAAAAACACCAACAAATTCAACAACAACCTCAGCATTGATAAACAACAACAACCTCAACATTGAAAATCACCAACAAATTCAACATCCTCAACATTGAAAAACACCAACAAATTCAACAACAACCTCAAGATTGAAAAACAACAACAACCTCAACATTGAAAAACACCAACAAATTCAACAACAACCTCAACATTGAAAAACAACAACAAATTCAACAACAACCTCAACATTGAAAAACACCAACAAATTCAACAACAACCTCAGCATTGAAAAACAACAACAAACTCAACATTGAAAAACACCAACAAATTCAACAACAACCTCAACTTTGAAAAACAATAACAACCTCAAGATTGAAAAACACCAACAAATTCAACAACAACTTCAGCATTGAAAAACAACAACAACCTCAACATTGAAATTCACCAACAAATTCAACAACAACCTCAACATTGAAAAACACCAACAAATTCAACAACCACCTGAAGATTGAAAAACAACAACAACCTCAACATTGAAAAACACCAACAAATTCAACAACAACCTCAACATTGAAAAACAAGAACAACCTCAACATTGAAAAACACCAACAAATTCAACAACAACCTCAACATTGAAAAACACCAACAAATTCAACAACAACCTCAGCATTGAAAAACAACAACAACCTCAGCATTGAAAAACACCAACAAATTCAACAACAACCTCAACATTGAAAAACAACAACCTCAACATTGAAAAACACCAACAAATTCAACAACAACTTCAACACTGAAAAAGACCAACAAATTCAACAGCAACCTCGAAATTGAAAAACACCAACAAATTCAACAACAACCTCAACATTGAAAAACAACAACAACCTCAACATTGAAAAACACCAACAAATTCAACAACAACCTCAACATTGAAAAACAACAACAACCTTAACATTGAAAAACACCATCAAATTCAAAAACAACCTCAACATTTAAAAGCACCAACAAATTCAACAACAACCTCAACATTGAAAAACAACAACAATCTCAACATTGAAAAACACCAACAAATTCAACAACAACCTCAACATTGAAAAACAACAACATCCTCAACATTGAAAAACACCAACAAATTCAACAACAAGTTCAACATTGAAAAACAGCAACAAATTCAACAACAACCTCGACATTGAAAAACACCATCAAATTCAACAACAACCTCAACATTGAAATACAACAACAACCTCAACATTGAAAAACACCAACAAATTCAACAAAAACCTCAACATTGAAAACACCAACAAATTCAACAACAACCTCAACATTTAAAAACACCAACAAATTCAACAACAACCTCAACTTTGAAAAACAACAACAACCTCATCATGGAAAAACACCAACAAATTCAACAACAACCTCAACATTGAAAAACACCAACAAATTCAACAACAAACTCAAGATTGAAAAACACCAACAAATTCAACAACCTCAACATTGAAAAACAACAACAACCTCAACATTGAAAAACACCAACAAATTCAACAACAACCTCAACATTGAAAAACACCAACAAATTCAACAACAACCTCAACATTGAAAAAGAACAGCAACCTCAACATTGAAAAACACCAACAAATTCAACAACAACCTCAACATTGAAAAACAACAACAAATTCAACAACAAACTCAAGATTGAAAAACACCAACAAATTCAACAACCTCAACATTGAAAAACAACAACAAACCTCAACATTGAAAAACACCAACAAATTCAACAACAACCTCAACATTGAACAAAACCAATAAATTCAAAAACAGCCTCAACATTGAAAAACAACAACAACCTCAACATTGAAAAACACCAACAAATTCAACAACAACCTCAACATTGAAAAACAACAACAAACTCAACATTAAAAAACACCAACAAATTCAACAACAACCTCAACATTGAAAAACAACAACAACCTCAACATTGAAAAACACCAACAAATTCAACAATAACCTCAACATTGAAAAACAACAACAACCTCAACATTGAAAAACACCAACAAATTCAACAACAACCTCAACATTGAAAAACATCAACAAATTCAACAACAATCTCAACATTGAAAAACAACAACAACCTCAACATTGAAAAACTCCAACAAATTCAACAACAACCTCAACATTGGAAAACAACAACAACCTCAACATTGAAAAACGCCAACAAATTCAACAACAACCTCAACATTGAAGAACACCAACAAATTCAACACCAACCTCAGCATTGAAAAACAACAACAACCTCAACATTGAAAAACAACAACAAATTCAACAACAACCTCAACATTGAAAAACAACAACAACCTCAACGTTGAAAAACACCAACAAATTCAACAACAACTTCAACTGTGAAAAACACCAACAAATTCAACCACAACCTCGAAATTGAAAAACACCAACAAATTCAACAACAACCTCAACATTGAAAAACAACAACAACCTCAACGTTGAAAAACACCAACAAATTCAACAACAACTTCAACATTGAAAAACACCAACAAATTCAACAACAACCTCAACATTGAAAAACAACAACAACCTCAACATTGAAGAACACCAACAAATTCAACAACAACCTCAACATTGAAAAACAACAACCTCAACATTGAAAAACACCAACAAATTCAACAAAAAATTCAACATTGAAAAACACCAACAAATTCAACAACAACCTCGACATTGAAAAACACCAACAAATTCAACAACAACCTCGACATTGAAAAACACCAACAAATTCAACAACAACCTCAACTTTGAAAAACAACAACAACCTCATCATGGAGAAACACCAACAAATTCAACAACA
Source organism: Isurus oxyrinchus (assembly GCA_026770705.1). NCBI lineage: Eukaryota > Metazoa > Chordata > Chondrichthyes > Lamniformes > Lamnidae > Isurus > Isurus oxyrinchus. The sequence goes on from JANJGN010000097.1 coordinate 382,158, forward strand.
ACCTCAACATTGAAAAACACCAACAAATTCAACAACAAACTCAAGATTGAAAAACACCAACAAATTCAACAACCTCAACATTGAAAAACAACAACAACCTCAACATTGAAAAGCACCAACAAATTCAACAACAACCTCAACATTGAAAAACACCAACAAATTCAACAACAACCTCAACATTGAAAATCAACAACAACCTCAACATTGAAAAACACCAACAAATTCAACAACAACCTCAACATTGAAAAACAACAACAAATTCAACAACAAACTCAAGATTGAAAAACACCAACAAATTCAACAACCTCAAAATTGAAAAACAACAACAAACCTCAACATTGAAAAACACCAACAAATTCAACAACAACCTCAACATTTGAAAACACCAACAAATTCAACAACAACCTCAACATTGAAAAACAACAACAACCTCAACATTGAAAAACAACAACAAATTCAACAACAACCTCAACATTGAAAAACACCAACAAATTCAACAACAATCTCAACATTGAAAAACAACAACAACCTCAACATTGAAAAACTCCAACAAATTCAACAACAACCTCAACATTGAAAAACAACAACAACCTCAACATTGAAAAACGCCAACAAATTCAACAACAACCTCAACATTGAAGAACACCAACAAATTCAACACCAACCTCAGCATTGAAAAAGAACAACAACCTCAACATTGAAAAACACCAACAAATTCAACAACAACCTCAACATTGAAAAACAACAACAACCTCAACGTTGAAAAACACCAACAAATTCAACAACAACTTCAACATTGAAAAACACCAACAAATTCAACAACAACCTCGAAATTGAAAAACACCAACAAATTCAACAACAACCTCAACATTGAAAAACAACAACAACCTCAACATTGAAAAACAACAACCACCTCAACATAGAAAAACACCAACAAATTCAACAAAAACCTCAACATTGAAACAGACCCACAAATTCAACAACAACCTCAGCATTTAAAAACAACAACAACCTCAACATTGAAAAACACCAACAAATTCAACAACAACCTCAACTTTGAAAAACGAAAACAACCTCAAGATTGAAAAACACCAACAAATTCAACAACAACCTCTGCATTGAAAAACAACAACAACCTCGACATTGAAAATCACCAACAAATTCAACAACAACCTCAACATTGAAAAACAGCAACAAATTCAACAACAACCTCAAGATTGAAAAACAACAACCTCAACATTGAAAAACACCAACAAATTCATCACAAACCTCAACATTGAAAACACCAACAAATTCAACAACAACCTCAACATTTAAAAACACCAACAAATTCAACAACAACCTCAGCTTTGAAAAACAACAACAACCTCAACATTGAAAAACACCAACAAATTCATCAAAAACCTCAACATTGAAAACACCAACAAATTCAACAACAACCTCAACATTTAAAAACACCAACAAATTCAACAACAACCTCAACTTTGAAAAACAACAACAACCTCATCATGGAAAAACACCAACAAATTCAACAATAACCTCAACATTGAAAAACACCAACAAATTCAACAACAAACTCAAGATTGAAAAACACCAACAAATTCAACAACCTCAGCATTGAAAAACAACAACAACCTCAACATTGAAAAACACCAACAAATTCAACAACAACCTCAACATTGAAAAGCACCAACAAACTCAACAACAACCTCAACATTGAAAAACAACAACAACCTCAACATTGAAAAACACCAACAAATTCAACAACAACTTCAGCATTGAAAAACAACAACAACTTCAACATTGAAATTCACCAACAAATTCAACAACAACCTCAACATTGAAAAACACCAACAAATTCAACAACCACCTGAAGATTGAAAAACAACAACAACCTCAACATTGAAAAACACCAACAAATTCAACAACAACCTCAACATTGAAAAACAAGAACAACCTCAACATTGAAAAGCACCAACAAATTCAACAACAACCTCAACATTGAAAAACACCAACAAATTCAACAACAACCTCAGCATTGAAAAACAACAACAACCTCAGCATTGAAAAACACCAACAAATTCAACAACAACCACAACATTGAAAAACAACAACCTCAACATTGAAAAACACCAACAAATTCAACAACAACTTCAACACTGAAAAACACCAACAAATTCAACAGCAACCTCGAAATTGAAAAACACCAACAAATTCAACAACAACCTCAACATTGAAAAACAACAACAACCTCAACATTGAAAAACACCAACAAATTCAACAACAACCTCAACATTGAAAAACAACAACAACCTTAACATTGAAAAACACCATCAAATTCAAAAACAACCTCAACATTTAAAAGCACCAACAAATTCAACAACAACCTCAACATTGAAAAACAACAACAATCTCAACATTGAAAAACACCAACAAATTCAACAACAACCTCAACATTGAAAAACAACAACATCCTCAACATTGAAAAACACCAACAAATTCAACAAAAACCTCAACATTGAAAACACCAACAAATTCAACAACAACCTCAACATTTAAAAACACCAACAAATTCAACAACAACCTCAACTTTGAAAAACAACAACAACCTCATCATGGAAAAACACCAACAAATTCAACAACAACCTCAACATTGAAAAACACCAACAAATTCAACAACAAACTCAAGATTGAAAAACACCAACAAATTCAACAACCTCAACATTGAAAAACAACAACAACCTCAACATTGAAAAACACCAACAAATTCAACAACAACCTCAACATTGAAAAACACCAACAAATTCAACAACAACCTCAACATTGAAAAACAACAGCAACCTCAACATTGAAAAACACCAACAAATTCAACAACAACCTCAACATTGAAAAACAACAACAAATTCAACAACAAACTCAAGATTGAAAAACACCAACAAGTTCAACAACCTCAACATTGAAAAACAACAACAAACCTCAACATTGAAAAACACCAACAAATTCAACAACAACCTCAACATTGAACAAAACCAATAAATTCAAAAACAGCCTCAACATTGAAAAACAACAACAACCTCAACATTGAAAAACACCAACAAATTCAACAACAACCTCAACATTGAAAAACAACAACAAACTCAACATTAAAAAACACCAACAAATTCAACAACAACCTCAATATTGAAAAACAACAACAACCTCAACATTGAAAAACACCAACAAATTCAACAATAACCTCAACATTGAAAAACAACAACAACCTCAACATTGAAAAACACCAACAAATTCAACAACAACCTCAACATTGAAAAACATCAACAAATTCAACAACAATCTCAACATTGAAAAACAACAACAACCTCAACATTGAAAAACTCCAACAAATTCAACAACAACCTCAACATTGAAAAACAACAACAACCTCAACATTGAAAAACGCCAACAAATTCAACAACAACCTCAACATTGAAGAACACCAACAAATTCAACACCAACCTCAGCATTGAAAAACAACAACAACCTCAACATTGAAAAACACCAACAAATTCAACAACAACCTCAACATTGAAAAACACAACAACCTCAACGTTGAAAAACACCAACAAATTCAACAACAACTTCAAAAGTGAAAAACACCAACAAATTCAACAACAACCTCGAAATTGAAAAACACCAACAAATTCAACAACAACCTCAGCATTGAAAAACAACAACAACCTCAGCATTGAAAAACACCAACAAATTCAACAACAACCACAACATTGAAAAGCAACAACCTCAACATTGAAAAACACCAACAAATTCAACAACAACTTCAACACTGAAAAACACCAACAAATTCAACAGCAACCTCGAAATTGAAAAACACCAACAAATTCAACAACAACCTCAACATTGAAAAACAACAACAACCTCAACATTGAAAAACACCAACAAATTCAACAACAACCTCAACATTGAAAAACAACAACAACCTTAACATTGAAAAACACCATCAAATTCAAAAACAACCTCAACATTTAAAAGCACCAACAAATTCAACAACAACCTCAACATTGAAAAACAACAACAATCTCAACATTGAAAAACACCAACAAATTCAACAACAACCTCAACATTGAAAAACAACAACATCCTCAACATTGAAAAACACCAACAAATTCAACAAAAACCTCAACATTGAAAACACCAACAAATTCAACAACAACCTCAACATTTAAAAACACCAACAAATTCAACAACAACCTCAACTTTGAAAAACAACAACAACCTCATCATGGAAAAACACCAACAAATTCAACAACAACCTCAACATTGAAAAACACCAACAAATTCAACAACAAACTCAAGATTGAAAAACACCAACAAATTCAACAACCTCAACATTGAAAAACAACAACAACCTCAACATTGAAAAACACCAACAAATTCAACAACAACCTCAACATTGAAAAACACCAACAAATTCAACAACAACCTCAACATTGAAAAACAACAGCAACCTCAACATTGAAAAACACCAACAAATTCAACAACAACCTCAACATTGAAAAACAACAACAAATTCAACAACAAACTCAAGATTGAAAAACACCAACAAGTTCAACAACCTCAACATTGAAAAACAACAACAAACCTCAACATTGAAAAACACCAACAAATTCAACAACAACCTCAACATTGAACAAAACCAATAAATTCAAAAACAGCCTCAACATTGAAAAACAACAACAACCTCAACATTGAAAAACACCAACAAATTCAACAACAACCTCAACATTGAAAAACAACAACAAACTCAACATTAAAAAACACCAACAAATTCAACAACAACCTCAACATTGAAAAACAACAACAACCTCAACATTGAAAAACACCAACAAATTCAACAATAACCTCAACTTTGAAAAACAACAACAACCTCAACATTGAAAAACACCAACAAATTCAACAACAACCTCAACATTGAAAAACATCAACAAATTCAACAACAATCTCAACATTGAAAAACAACAACAACCTCAACATTGAAAAACTCCAACAAATTCAACAACAACCTCAACATTGAAAAACAACAACAACCTCAACATTGAAAAACGCCAACAAATTCAACAACAACCTCAACATTGAAGAACACCAACAAATTCAACACCAACCTCAGCATTGAAAAACAACAACAACCTCAACATTGAAAAACACCAACAAATTCAACAACAACCTCAACATTGAAAAACACAACAACCTCAACGTTGAAAAACACCAACAAATTCAACAACAACTTCAAAAGTGAAAAACACCAACAAATTCAACAACAACCTCGAAATTGAAAAACACCAACAAATTCAACAACAACCTCAACATTGAAAAACAACAACAACCTCAACGTTGAAAAACACCAACAAATTCAACAACAACTTCAACATTGAAAAACACCAACAACTTCAACAACAACCTCCACATTGAAAAACACCAACAAATTCAACAACAACCTCAACATTGAAAAACAACAACAACCTCAACATTGAAGAACACCAACAAATTCAACAACAACCTCAACATTGAAAAACAACAACCTCAACATTGAAAAACACCAACAAATTCAACAAAAAATTCAACATTGAAAAACACCAACAAATTCAACAACAACCTCGACATTGAAAAACACCAACAAATTCAACAACAACCTCGACATTGAAAAACACCAACAAATTCAACAACAACCTCAACTTTGAAAAACAACAACAACCTCATCATGGAGAAACACCAACAAATTCAACAACAACCTCAACATTGAAAAACACCAACAAATTCAACAACAAACTCAAGATTGAAAAACACCAACAAATTCATCAACCTCAACATTGAAAAACAACAACAACCTCAACTTTGAAAAGCACCAACAAATTCAACAACAATCTCAACATTGAAAAACACCAACAAATTCAACAACAACCTCAACATTGAAAATCAACAACAACCTCAACATTGAAAAACACCAACAAATTCAACAACAAACTCAACATTGAAAAACAACAACAAATTCACCAACAACTTCAAGATTGAAAAACGTCAACAAATTCAACAACATCAAAATTGAAAAACAACAACAAACCTCAACATTGAAAAACACCAACAAATTCAACAACAACCTCAACATTTGAAAACACCAACAAATTCAACAACAACCTCAACATTGAAAAACAACAACAACCTCAACATTGAAAAACACCAACAAATTCAACAATAACCTCAACATTGAAAAACAACAACAACCTCAACATTGAAAAACAACAACAAATTCAACAACAACCTCAACATTGAAAAACAACAACAACCTCAACGTTGAAAAACACCAACAAATTCAACAACAACTTCAACATTGAAAAACAACAACCACCTCAACATTGAAAAACACCAACAAATTCAACAATAACCTCAACATTGAAAAACAACAACAACCTCAACATTGAAAAACAACAACAAATTCAACAACAACCTCAACATTGAAAAACAACAACAACCTCAACGTTGAAAAACACCAACAAATTCAACAACAACCTCAACATTGAAAAACAACAACCACCTCAACATAGAAAAACACCAACAAATTCAACAAAAACCTCAACATTGAAAAAGACCCACAAATTCAACAACAACCTCAGCATTGAAAAACAACAACAACCTCAACATTGAAAAACACCAACAAATTCAACAACAACCTCAACTTTGAAAAACGAAAACAACCTCAAGATTGAAAAACACCAACAAATTCAACAACAACCTCTGCATTGAAAAACAACAACAACCTCGACATTGAAAATCACCAACAAATTCAACAACAACCTCAACATTGAAAAACAGCAACAAATTCAACAACAACCTCAAGATTGAAAAACAACAACCTCAACATTGAAAAACACCAACAAATTCATCAAAAACCTCAACATTGAAAACACCAACAAATTCAACAACAACCTCAACATTTAAAAACACCAACAAATTCAACAACAACCTCAACTTTGAAAAACAACAACAACCTCAACATTGAAAAACACCAACAAATTCATCAAAAACCTCAACATTGAAAACACCAACAAATTCAACAACAACCTCAACATTTAAAAACACCAACAAATTCAACAACAACCTCAACTTTGAAAAACAACAACAACCTCATCATGGAAAAACACCAACAAATTCAACAATAACCTCAACATTGAAAAACACCAACAAATTCAACAACAAACTCAAGATTGAAAAACACCAACAAATTCAACAACCTCAACATTGAAAAACAACAACAACCTCAACATTGAAAAACACCAACAAATTCAACAGCAACCTCAACATTGAAAAGCACCAACAAACTCAACAACAACCTCAACATTGAAAAACAAAAACAACCTCAACATTGAAAAACACCAACAAATTCAACAACAACTTCAGCATTGAAAAACAACAACAACCTCAACATTGAAATTCACCAACAAATTCAACAACAACCTCAACATTGAAAAACACCAACAAATTCAACAACCACCTGAAGATTGAAAAACAACAACAACCTCAACATTGAAAAACACCAACAAATTCAACAACAACCTCAACATTGAAAAACAAGAACAACCTCAACATTGAAAAGCACCAACAAATTCAACAACAACCTCAACATTGAAAAACACCAACAAATTCAACAACAACCTCAGCATTGAAAAACAACAACAACCTCAGCATTGAAAAACACCAACAAATTCAACAACAACCACAACATTGAAAAACAACAACCTCAACATTGAAAAACACCAACAAATTCAACAACAACTTCAACACTGAAAAACACCAACAAATTCAACAGCAACCTCGAAATTGAAAAACACCAACAAATTCAACAACAACCTCAACATTGAAAAACAACAACAACCTCAACATTGAAAAACACCAACAAATTCAACAACAACCTCAACATTGAAAAACAACAACAACCTTAACATTGAAAAACACCATCAAATTCAAAAACAACCTCAACATTTAAAAGCACCAACAAATTCAACAACAACCTCAACATTGAAAAACAACAACAATCTCAACATTGAAAAACACCAACAAATTCAACAACAACCTCAACATTGAAAAACAACAACATCCTCAACATTGAAAAACACCAACAAATTCAACAAAAACCTCAACATTGAAAACACCAACAAATTCAACAACAACCTCAACATTTAAAAACACCAACAAATTCAACAACAACCTCAACTTTGAAAAACAACAACAACCTCATCATGGAAAAACACCAACAAATTCAACAACAACCTCAACATTGAAAAACACCAACAAATTCAACAACAAACTCAAGATTGAAAAACACCAACAAATTCAACAACCTCAACATTGAAAAACAACAACAACCTCAACATTGAAAAACACCAACAAATTCAACAACAACCTCAACATTGAAAAACACCAACAAATTCAACAACAACCTCAACATTGAAAAACAACAGCAACCTCAACATTGAAAAACACCAACAAATTCAACAACAACCTCAACATTGAAAAACAACAACAAATTCAACAACAAACTCAAGATTGAAAAACACCAACAAATTCAACAACCTCAACATTGAAAAACAACAACAAACCTCAACATTGAAAAACACCAACAAATTCAACAACAACCTCAACATTGAACAAAACCAATAAATTCAAAAACAGCCTCAACATTGAAAAACAACAACAACCTCAACATTGAAAAACACCAACAAATTCAACAACAACCTCAACATTGAAAAACAACAACAAACTCAACATTAAAAAACACCAAGAAATTCAACAACAACCTCAACATTGAAAAACAACAACAACCTCAACATTGAAAAACACCAACAAATTCAACAATAACCTCAACATTGAAAAACAACAACAACCTCAACATTGAAAAACACCAACAAATTCAACAACAACCTCAACATTGAAAAACATCAACAAATTCAACAACAATCTCAACATTGAAAAACAACAACAACCTCAACATTGAAAAACTCCAACAAATTCAACAACAACCTCAACATTGAAAAACAACAACAACCTCAACATTGAAAAACGCCAACAAATTCAACAACAACCTCAACATTGAAGAACACCAACAAATTCAACACCAACCTCAGCATTGAAAAACAACAACAACCTCAACATTGAAAAACACCAACAAATTCAACAACAACCTCAACATTGAAAAACACAACAACCTCAACGTTGAAAAACACCAACAAATTCAACAACAACTTCAAAAGTGAAAAACACCAACAAATTCAACAACAACCTCGAAATTGAAAAACACCAACAAATTCAACAACAACCTCAACATTGAAAAACAACAACAACCTCAACGTTGAAAAACACCAACAAATTCAACAACAACTTCAACATTGAAAAACACCAACAACTTCAACAACAACCTCCACATTGAAAAACACCAACAAATTCAACAACAACCTCAACATTGAAAAACAACAACAACCTCAACATTGAAGAACACCAACAAATTCAACAACAACCTCAACATTGAAAAACAACAACCTCAACATTGAAAAACACCAACAAATTCAACAAAAAATTCAACATTGAAAAACACCAACAAATTCAACAACAACCTCGACATTGAAAAACACCAACAAATTCAACAACAACCTCGACATTGAAAAACACCAACAAATTCAACAACAACCTCAACTTTGAAAAACAACAACAACCTCATCATGGAGAAACACCAACAAATTCAACAACAACCTCAACATTGAAAAACACCAACAAATTCAACAACAAACTCAAGATTGAAAAACACCAACAAATTCATCAACCTCAACATTGAAAAACAACAACAACCTCAACTTTGAAAAGCACCAACAAATTCAACAACAACCTCAACATTGAAAAACACCAACAAATTCAACAACAACCTCAACATTGAAAATCAACAACAACCTCAACATTGAAAAACACCAACAAATTCAACAACAAACTCAACATTGAAAAACAACAACAAATTCAACAACAAACTCAAGATTGAAAAACGTCAACAAATTCAACAACATCAAAATTGAAAAACAACAACAAACCTCAACATTGAAAAACACCAACAAATTCAACAACAACCTCAACATTTGAAAACACCAACAAATTCAACAACAACCTCAACATTGAAAAACAACAACAACCTCAACATTGAAAAACACCAACAAATTCAACAATAACCTCAACATTGAAAAACAACAACAACCTCAACATTGAAAAACAACAACAAATTCAACAACAACCTCAACATTGAAAAACACCAACAAATTCAACAACAATCTCAACATTGAAAAACAACAACAACCTCAACATTGAAAAACTCCAACAAATTCAACAACAACCTCAACATTGAAAAACAACAACAACCTCAACATTGAAAAACGCCAACAAATTCAACAACAACCTCAACATTGAAGAACACCAACAAATTCAACAGCAACCTCAGCATTGAAAAACAACAACAACCTCAACATTGAAAAACACCAACAAATTCAACAACAACCTCAACATTGAAAAACAACAACAACCTCAACGTTGAAAAACACCAACAAATTCAACAACAACTTCAACATTGAAAAACACCAACAAATTCAACAACAACCTCGAAATTGAAAAATACCAACAAATTCAACAACCTCAACATTGAAAAACAACAACAACCTCAACATTGAAAAACAACAACCACCTCAACATAGAAAAACACCAACAAATTCAACAAAAACCTCAACATTGAAAAAGACCCACAAATTCAACAACAACCTCAGCATTGAAAAACAACAACAACCTCAACATTGAAAAACACCAACAAATTCAACAACATCCTCAACTTTGAAAAACGAAAACAACCTCAAGATTGAAAAACACCAACAAATTCAACAACAACCTCTGCATTGAAAAACAACAAGAACCTCGACATTGAAAATCACCAACAAATTCAACAACAACCTCAACATTGAAAAACAGCAACAAATTCAACAACAACCTCAAGATTGAAAAACAACAACCTCAACATTGAAAAACACCAACAAATTCATCAAAAACCTCAACATTGAAAACACCAACAAATTCAACAACAACCTCAACATTTAAAAACACCAACAAATTCAACAACAACCTCAACTTTGAAAAACAACAACAACCTCAACATTGAAAAACACCAACAAATTCATCAAAAACCTCAACATTGAAAACACCAACAAATTCAACAACAACCTCAACATTTAAAAACACCAACAAATTCAACAACAACCTCAACTTTGAAAAACAACAACAACCTCAACATTGAAAAACACCAACAAATTCATCAAAAACCTCAACATTGAAAACACCAACAAATTCAACAACAACCTCAACTTTAAAAACACCAACAAATTCAACAACAACCTCAACTTTGAAAAACAACAACAACCTCATCATCGAAAAACACCAACAAATTCAACAATAACCTCAACATTGAAAAACACCAACAAATTCAACAACAAACTCAAGATTGAAAAACACCAACAAATTCAACAACCTCAACATTGAAAAACAACAACAACCTCAACATTGAAAAACACCAACAAATTCAACAACAACCTCAACATTGAAAAGCACCAACAAACTCAACAACAACCTCAACATTGAAAAACAAAAACAACCTCAACATTGAAAAACACCAACAAATTCAACAACAACTTCAGCATTGAAAAACAACAACAACCTCAACATTGAAATTCACCAACAAATTCAACAACAACCTCAACATTGAAAAACACCAACAAATTCAACAACCACCTGAAGATTGAAAAACAACAACAACCTCAACATTGAAAAACACCAACAAATTCAACAACAACCTCAGCATTGAAAAACAAGAACAACCTCAACATTGAAAAGCACCAACAAATTCAACAACAACCTCAACATTGAAAAACACCAACAAATTCAACAACAACCTCAGCATTGAAAAACAACAACAACCTCAGCATTGAAAAACACCAACAAATTCAACAACAACCACAACATTGAAAAACAACAACCTCAACATTGAAAAACACCAACAAATTCAACAACAACTTCAACACTGAAAAACACCAACAAATTCAACAGCAACCTCGAAATTGAAAAACACCAACAAATTCAACAACAACCTCAACATTGAAAAACAACAACAACCTTTACATTGAAAAACACCATCAAATTCAAAAACAACCTCAACATTTAAAAGCACCAACAAATTCAACAACAACCTCAACATTGAAAAACACAACAATCTCAACATTGAAAAACACCAACAAATTCAACAACAACCTCAACATTGAAAAACAACAACATCCTCAACATTGAAAAACACCAACAAATTCAACAAAAACCTCAACATTGAAAACACCAACAAATTCAACAACAACCTCAACATTTAAAAACACCAACAAATTCAACAACAACCTCAACTTTGAAAAACAACAACAACCTCATCATTGGAAAAACACCAACAAATTCAACAACAACCTCAACATTGAAAAACACCAACAAATTCAACAACAAACTCAAGATTGAAAAACACCAACAAATTCAACAACCTCAACATTGAAAAACAACAACAACCTCAACATTGAAAAACACCAACAAATTCAACAACAACCTCAACATTGAAAAACACCAACAAATTCAACAACAACCTCAACATTGAAAAACAACAGCAACCTCAACATTGAAAAACACCAACAAATTCAACAACAACCTCAACATTGAAAAACAACAACAAATTCAACAACAAACTCAAGATTGAAAAACACCAACAAATTCAACAACCTCAACATTGAAAAACAACAACAAACCTCAACATTGAAAAACACCAACAAATTCAACAACAACCTCAACATTGAACAAAACCAATAAATTCAAAAACAGCCTCAACATTGAAAAACAACAACAACCTCAACATTGAAAAACACCAGCAAATTCAACAACAACCTCAACATTGAAAAACAACAACAAACTCAACATTAAAAAACACCAACAAATTCAACAACAACCTCAACATTGAAAAACAACAACAACCTCAACATTGAAAAACACCAACAAATTCAACAATAACCTCAACATTGAAAAACAACAACCACCTCAACATTGAAAAACACCAACAAATTCAACAACAACCTCAACATTGAAAAACATCAACAAATTCAACAACAATCTCAACATTGAAAAACAACAACAACCTCAACATTGAAAAACTCCAACAAATTCAACAACAACCTCAACATTGAAAAACAACAACAACCTCAACATTGAAAAACGCCAACAAATTCAACAACAACCTCAACATTGAAGAACACCAACAAATTCAACACCAACCTCAGCATTGAAAAACAACAACAACCTCAACATTGAAAAACACCAACAAATTCAACAACAACCTCAACATTGAAAAACACAACAACCTCAACGTTGAAAAACACCAACAAATTCAACAACAACTTCAAAAGTGAAAAACACCAACAAATTCAACAACAACCTCGAAATTGAAAAACACCAACAAATTCAACAACAACCTCAACATTGAAAAACAACAACAACCTCAACGTTGAAAAACACCAACAAATTCAACAACAACTTCAACATTGAAAAACACCAACAAATTCAACAACAACCTCCACATTGAAAAACACCAACAAATTCAACAACAACCTCAACATTGAAAAACAACAACAACCTCAACATTGAAGAACACCAACAAATTCAACAACAACCTCAACATTGAAAAACAACAACCTCAACATTGAAAAACACCAACAAATTCAACAACAACCTCGACATTGAAAAACACCAACAAATTCAACAACAACCTCGACATTGAAAAACACCAACAAATTCAACAACAACCTCAACTTTGAAAAACAACAACAACCTCATCATGGAGAAACACCAACAAATTCAACAACAACCTCAACATTGAAAAACACCAACAAATTCAACAACAAACTCAAGATTGAAAAACACCAACAAATTCATCAACCTCAACATTGAAAAACAACAACAACCTCAACTTTGAAAAGCACCAACAAATTCAACAACAACCTCAACATTGAAAAACACCAACAAATTCAACAACAACCTCAACATTGAAAATCAACAACAACCTCAACATTGAAAAACACCAACAAATTCAACAACAAACTCAACATTGAAAAACAACAACAAATTCAACAACAAACTCAAGATTGAAAAACGTCAACAAATTCAACAACATCAAAATTGAAAAACAACAACAAACCTCAACATTGAAAAACACCAACAAATTCAACAACAACCTCAACATTTGAAAACACCAACAAATTCAACAACAACCTCAACATTGAAAAACAACAACAACCTCAACATTGAAAAACACCAACAAATTCAACAATAACCTCAACATTGAAAAAAAACAACAACCTCAACATTGAAAAACAACAACAAATTCAACAACAACCTCAACATTGAAAAACACCAACAAATTCAACAACAATCTCAACATTGAAAAACAACAACAACCTCAACATTGAAAAACTCCAACAAATTCAACAACAACCTCAACATTGAAAAACAACAACAACCTCAACTTTGAAAAACGCCAACAAATTCAACAACAACCTCAACATTGAAGAACACCAACAAATTCAACACCAACCTCAGCATTGAAAAACAACAACAACCTCAACATTGAAAAACACCAACAAATTCAACAACAACCTCAACATTGAAAAACAACAACAACCTCAACGTTGAAAAACACCAACAAATTCAACAACAACTTCAACATTGAAAAACACCAACAAATTCAACAACAACCTCGAAATTGAAAAACACCAACAAATTGAACAACAACCTCAACATTGAAAAACAACAACAACCTCAACATTGAAAAACAACAACCACCTCAACATAGAAAAACACCAACAAATTCAACAAAAACCTCAACATTGAAAAAGACCCACAAATTCAACAACAACCTCAGCATTGAAAAACAACAACAACCTCAACATTGAAAAACACCAACAAATTCAACAACATCCTCAACTTTGAAAAACGAAAACAACCTCAAGATTGAAAAACACCAACAAATTCAACAACAACCTCTGCATTGAAAAACAACAACAACCTCGACATTGAAAATCACCAACAAATTCAACAACAACCTCAACATTGAAAAACAGCAACAAATTCAACAACAACCTCAAGATTGAAAAACAACAACCTCAACATTGAAAAACACCAACAAATTCATCAAAAACCTCAACATTGAAAACACCAACAAATTCAACAACAACCTCAACATTTAAAAACACCAACAAATTCAACAACAACCTCAACTTTGAAAAACAACAACAACCTCAACATTGAAAAAACACCAACAAATTCATCAAAAACCTCAACATTGAAAACACCAACAAATTCAACAACAACCTCAACATTTAAAAACACCAACAAATTCAACAACAACCTCAACTTTGAAAAACAACAACAACCTCATCATGGAAAAACACCAACAAATTCAACAATAACCTCAACATTGAAAAACACCAACAAATTCAACAACAAACTCAAGATTGAAAACCACCAACAAATTCAACAACCTCAACATTGAAAAACAACAACAACCTCAACATTGAAAAACACCAACAAATTCAACAACAACCTCAACATTCAAAAGCACCAACAAACTCAACAACAACCTCAACATTGAAAAACAACAACAACCTCAACATTGAAAAACACCAACAAATTCAACAACAACCTCAACATTGAAAAACACCAACAAATTCAACAACAAACTCAACATTGAAAAACACCAACAAATTCACCAACAACCTCAACATTGAAAAACAACAACAACCTCAACATTGAAAAACACCAACAAATTCAACAACAACCTCAACATTGAAAAACAACAACAACGTCAACATTGAAAGACAACAGCAACCTCAACATAGAAAAACACCAACAAATTCAACAAAAACCTCAACATTGAAAAAGACCCACAAGTTCAACAACAACGTCAGCATTGAAAAACAACAACAACCTCAACATTGAAAAACACCAACAAATTCAACAACAACCTCAACTTTGAAAAACGATAACAACCTCAAGATTGAAAAACACCAACAAATTCAACAACAACCTCTGCATTGAAAAACAACAACAACCTCGACATTGAAAATCACCAACAAATTCAACAACAACCTCAACATTGAAAAACAGCAACAAATTCAACAACAACCTCAAGATTGAAAAACAACAACCTCAACATTGAAAAACACCAACAAATTCAACAACAACCTCAACATTGAAAAACAACAACAACCTCAAGATTGAAAAACACCAACAAATTCAACAACAACCTCAGCATTGATAAACAACAACAACCTCAACATTGAAAATCACCAACAAATTCAACATCCTCAACACTGAAAAACACCAACAAATTCAACAACAACCTCAAGATTGAAAAACAACAACAACCTGAACATTGAAAAACACCAACAAATTCAACAACAACCTCAACATTGAAAAACAACAACAAATTCAACAACAACCTCAACATTGAAAAACACCAACAAATTCAACAACAACCTCAGCATTGAAAAACAACAACAACCTCAACATTGAAAAACACCAACAAATTCAACAACAACCTCAACTTTGAAAAACAATAACAACCTCAAGATTGAAAAACACCAACAAATTCAACAACAACTTCAGCATTGAAAAACAACAACAACCTCAACATTGAAATTCACCAACAAATTCAACAACAACCTCAACATTGAAAAACACCAACAAATTCAACAACAACGTCAACATTGAAAAACAACAACAACCTCAACATTGAAAAACACCAACAAATTCAACAACAACCTCAACATTGAAAAACACCAACAAATTCAACAACAACCTCAGCATTGAAAAACAACAACAACCTCAGCATTGAAAAACACCAACAAATTCAACAACAACCTCAACATTGAAAAACAACAACCTCAACATTGAAAAACACCAACAAATTCAACAACAACTTCAACACTGAAAAACACCAACAAATTCAACAGCAACCTCGAAATTGAAAAACACCAACAAATTCAACAACAGCCTCAACATTGAAAAACAACAACAACCTCAACATTGAAAAACACCAACAAATTCAACAACAACCTCAACATTGAAAAACAACAACAACCTTAACATTGAAAAACACCATCAAATTCAAAAACAACCTCAACATTTAAAAGCACCAACAAATTCAACAACAACCTCAACATTGAAAAACAACAACAATCTCAACATTTAAAAACACCAACAAATTCAACAACAACCTCAACTTTGAAAAACAACAACAACCTCATCATGGAAAAACACCAACAAATTCAACAATAACCTCAACATTGAAAAACACCAACAAATTCAACAACAAACTCAAGATTGAAAACCACCAACAAATTCAACAACCTCAACATTGAAAAACAACAACAACCTCAACATTGAAAAACACCAACAAATTCAACAACAACCTCAACATTCAAAAGCACCAACAAACTCAACAACAACCTCAACATTGAAAAACAACAACAACCTCAACATTGAAAAACACCAACAAATTCAACAACAACCTCAACATTGAAAAACACCAACAAATTCAACAACAAACT
Organism: Isurus oxyrinchus; assembly: GCA_026770705.1. Classification (NCBI taxonomy): domain Eukaryota; kingdom Metazoa; phylum Chordata; class Chondrichthyes; order Lamniformes; family Lamnidae; genus Isurus; species Isurus oxyrinchus. The sequence continues at coordinate 399,905 of JANJGN010000097.1, forward strand.
CAACATTGAAAAACACCAACAAATTCACCAACAACCTCAACATTGAAAAATAACAACAACCTCAACATTGAAAAACACCAACAAATTCAACAACAACCTCAACATTGAAAAACAACAACAACGTCAACATTGAAAGACAACAGCAACCTCAACATAGAAAAACACCAACAAGTTCAACAAAAACCTCAACATTGAAAAAGACCCACAAGTTCAACAACAACGTCAGCATTGAAAAACAACAACAACCTCAACATTGAAAAACACCAACAAATTCAACAACAACCTCAACTTTGAAAAACGATAACAACCTCAAGATTGAAAAACACCAACAAATTCAACAACAACCTCTGCATTGAAAAACAACAACAACCTCGACATTGAAAATCACCAACAAATTCAACAACAACCTCAACATTGAAAAACAGCAACAAATTCAACAACAACCTCAAGATTGAAAAACAACAACCTCAACATTGAAAAACACCAACAAATTCAACAACAACCTCAACATTGAAAAACAACAACAACCTCAAGATTGAAAAACACCAACAAATTGAACAACAACCTCAGCATTGATAAACAACAACAACCTCAACATTGAAAATCACCAACAAATTCAACATCCTCAACACTGAAAAACACCAACAAATTCAACAACAACCTCAAGATTGAAAAACAACAACAACCTCAACATTGAAAAACACCAACAAATTCAACAACAACCTCAACATTGAAAAACAACAACAAATTCAACAACAACCTCAACATTGAAAAACACCAACAAATTCAACAACAACCTCAGCATTGAAAAACAACAACAACCTCAACATTGAAAAACACCAACAAATTCAACAACAACCTCAACTTTGAAAAACAATAACAACCTCAAGATTGAAAAACACCAACAAATTCAACAACAACTTCAGCATTGAAAAACAACAACAACCTCAACATTGAAATTCACCAACAAATTCAACAACAACCTCAACATTGAAAAACACCAACAAATTCAACAACAACGTCAACATTGAAAAACAACAACAACCTCAACATTGAAAAACACCAACAAATTCAACAACAACCTCAACATTGAAAAACACCAACAAATTCAACAACAACCTCAGCATTGAAAAACAACAACAACCTCAGCATTGAAAAACACCAACAAATTCAACAACAACCTCAACATTGAAAAACAACAACCTCAACATTGAAAAACACCAACAAATTCAACAACAACTTCAACACTGAAAAACACCAACAAATTCAACAGCAACCTCGAAATTGAAAAACACCAACAAATTGAACAACAGCCTCAACATTGAAAAACAACATCTACCTCAACATTGAAAAACACCAACAAATTCAACAACAACCTCAACATTGAAAAACAACAACAACCTTAACATTGAAAAACACCATCAAATTCAAAAACAACCTCAACATTTAAAAGCACCAACAAATTCAACAACAACCTCAACATTGAAAAACAACAACAATCTCAACATTGAAAAACACCAACAAATTCAACAACAACCTCAACATTGAAAAACAACAACATCCTCAACATTGAAAAACACCAACAAATTCAACAACAAGTTCAACATAGAATAACAGCAACAAATTCAACAACAACCTCGACATTGAAAAACACCATCAAATTCAACAACAACCTCAACATTGAAATACAACAACAACCTCAACATTGAAAAACACCAACAAATTCAACAAAAACCTCAACATTGAAAACACCAACAAATTCAACAACAACCTCAACATTTAAAAACACCAACAAATTCAACAACAACCTCAACTTTGAAAAACAACAACAACCTCATCATGGAAAAACACCAACAAATTCAACAACAACCTCAACATTGAAAAACACCAACAAATTCAACAACAAACTCAAGATTGAAAAACACCAACAAATTCAACAACCTCAACATTGAAAAACAACAACAACCTCAACATTGAAAAACACCAACAAATTCAACAACAACCTCAACATTGAAAAACACCAACAAATTCAACAACGACCTCAACATTGAAAAACAACAGCAACCTCAACATTGAAAAACACCAACAAATTTAACAACAACCTCAACATTGAAAAACAACAACAAATTCAACAACAAACTCAAGATTGAAAAACACCAACAAATTCAACAACCTCAACATTGAAAAACAACAACAAACCTCAACATTGAAAAACACCAACAAATTCAACAACAACCTCAACATTGAACAAAACCAATAAATTCAAAAACAGCCTCAACATTGAAAAACAGCAACAACCTCAACATTGAAAAACACCAACAAATTCAACAACAACCTCAACATTGAAAAACAACAACAAACTCAACATTAAAAAACACCAACAAATTCAACAACAACCTCAACATTGAAAAACAACAACAACCTCAACATTGAAAAACACCAACAAATTCAACAATAACCTCAACATTGAAAAACAACAACAACCTCAACATTGAAAAACACCAACAAATTTAACAACAACCTCAACATTGAAAAACACCAACAAATTCAACAACAATCTCAACATTGAAAAACAACAACAACCTCAACATTGAAAAACTCCAACAAATTCAACAACAACCTCAACATTGAAAAACAACAACAACCTCAACATTGAAAAACGCCAACAAATTCAACAACAACCTCAACATTGAAGAACACCAACAAATTCAACACCAACCTCAGCATTGAAAAACAACAACAACCTCAACATTGAAAAACACCAACAAATTCAACAACAACCTCAACATTGAAAAACAACAACAACCTCAACGTTGAAAAACACCAACAAATTCAACAACAACTTCAACATTGAAAAACACCAACAAATTCAACAACAACCTCGAAATTGAAAAACACCAACAAATTCAACAACAACCTCAACATTGAAAAACAACAACAACCTCAACGTTGAAAAACACCAACAAATTCAACAACAACTTCAACATTGAAAAACACCAACAAATTCAACAACAACCTCCACATTGAAAAACACCAACAAATTCAACAACAACCTCAACATTGAAAAACAACAACAACCTCAACATTGAAGAACACCAACAAATTCAACAACAACCTCAACATTGAAAAACAACAACCTCAACATTGAAAAACACCAACAAATTCAACAAAAAATTCAACATTGAAAAACACCAACAAATTCAACAACAACCTCGACTTTGAAAAACACCAATAAATTAAACAACAACCTCGACATTGAAAAACACCAACAAATTCAACAACAACCTCAACTTTGAAAAACAACAACAACCTCATCATGGAGAAACACCAACAAATTCAACAACAACCTCAACATTGAAAAAGACCAACAAATTCAACAACAAACTCAAGATTGAAAAACACCAACAAATTCAACAACCTCAACATTGAAAAACAACAACAACCTCAACATTGAAAAGCACCAACAAATTCAACAACAACCTCAAGATTGAAAAACACCAACAAATTCAACAACAACCTCAACATTGAAAATCAACAACAACCTCAACATTGAAAAACACCAACAAATTCAACAACAACCTCAACATTGAAAAACAACAACAAATTCAACAACAAACTCAAGATTGAAAAACACCAACAAATTCAACAACCTCAAAATTGAAAAACAACAACAAACCTCAACATTGAAAAACACCAACAAATTCAACAACAACCTCAACATTTGAAAACACCAACAAATTCAACAACAACCTCAACATTGAAAAACAACAACAACCTCAACATTGAAAAACACCAACAAATTCAACAATAACCTCAACATTGAAAAACAACAACAACCTCAACATTGAAAAACAACAACAAATTCAACAACAACCTCAACATTGAAAAACACCAACAAATTCAACAACAATCTCAACATTGAAAAACAACAACAACATCAACATTGAAAAACTCCAACAAATTCAAGAACAACCTCAACATTGAAAAACAACAACAACCTCAACATTGAAAAACACCAACAAATTCAACAACATCCTCAACTTTGAAAAACGAAAACAACCTCAAGATTGAAAAACACCAACAAATTCAACAACAACCTCTGCATTGAAAAACAACAACAACCTCGACATTGAAAATCACCAACAAATTCAAAAACAACCTCAACATTGAAAAACAGCAACAAATTCAACAACAACCTCAAGATTGAAAAACAACAACCTCAACATTGAAAAACACCAACAAATTCATCAAAAACCTCAACATTGAAAACACCAACAAATTCAACAACAACCTCAACTTTGAAAAACAACAACAACCTCAACATTGAAAAACACCAACAAATTCATCAAAAACCTCAACATTGAAAACACCAACAAATTCAACAACAACCTCAACATTTAAAAACACCAACAAATTCAACAACAACCTCAACTTTGAAAAACAACAACAACCTCATCATGGAAAAACACCAACAAATTCAACAATAACCTCAACATTGAAAAACACCAACAAATTCAACAACAAACTCAAGATTGAAAACCACCAACAAATTCAACAACCTCAACATTGAAAAACAACAACAACCTCAACATTGAAAAACACCAACAAATTCAACAACAACCTCAACATTCAAAAGCACCAACAAACTCAACAACAACCTCAACATTGAAAAACAACAACAACCTCAACATTGAAAAACACCAACAAATTCAACAACAACCTCAACATTGAAAAACACCAACAAATTCAACAACAAACTCAACATTGAAAAACACCAACAAATTCACCAACAACCTCAACATTGAAAAACAACAACAACGTCAACATTGAAAGACAACAACAACCTCAACATAGAAAAACACCAACAAATTCAACAAAAACCTCAACATTGAAAAAGACCCACAAGTTCAACAACAACCTCAGCATTGAAAAACAACAACAACCTCAACATTGAAAAACACCAACAAATTCAACAACAACCTCAACTTTGAAAAACGATAACAACCTCAAGATTGAAAAACACCAACAAATTCAACAACAACCTCTGCATTGAAAAACAACAACAACCTCGACATTGAAAATCACCAACAAATTCAACAACAACCTCAACATTGAAAAACAGCAACAAATTCAACACCAACCTCAAGATTGAAAAACAACAACCTCAACATTGAAAAACACCAACAAATTCAACAACAACCTCAACATTGAAAAACAACAACAACCTCAAGATTGAAAAACACCAACAAATTCAACAACAACCTCAGCATTGACAAACAACAACAACCTCAACATTGAAAATCACCAACAAATTCAACATCCTCAACACTGAAAAACACCAACAAATTCAACAACAACCTCAAGATTGAAAAACAACAACAACCTCAACATTGAAAAACACCAACAAATTCAACAACAACCTCAACATTGAAAAACAACAACAAATTCAACAACAACCTCAACATTGAAAAACACCAACAAATTCAACAACAACCTCAGCATTGAAAAACAACAACAACCTCAACATTGAAAAACACCAACAAATTCAACAACAACCTCAACTTTGAAAAACAATAACAACCTCAAGATTGAAAAACACCAACAAATTCAACAACAACTTCAGCATTGAAAAACAACAACAACCTCAACATTGAAATTCACCAACAAATTCAACAACAACCTCAACATTGAAAAACACCAACAAATTCAACAACAACGTCAACATTGAAAAACAACAACAACCTCAACATTGAAAAACACCAACAAATTCAACAACAACCTCAACATTGAAAAACACCAACAAATTCAACAACAACCTCAGCATTGAAAAACAACAACAACCTCAGCATTGAAAAACACCAACAAATTCAACAACAACCTCAACATTGAAAAACAACAACCTCCACATTGAAAAACACCAACAAATTCAACAACAACTTCAACACTGAAAAACACCAACAAATTCAACAGCAACCTCGAAATTGAAAAACACCAACAAATTCAACAACAGCCTCAACATTGAATAACAACAACAACCTCAACATTGAAAAACACCAACAAATTCAACAACAACCTCAACATTGAAAAACAACAACAACCTTAACATTGAAAAACACCATCAAATTCAAAAACAACCTCAACATTTAAAAGCACCAACAAATTCAACAACAACCTCAACATTGAAAAACAACAACAATCTCAACATTGAAAAACACCAACAAATTCAACAACAACCTCAACATTGAAAAACAACAACATCCTCAACATTGAAAAACACCAACAAATTCAACAACAAGTTCAACATTGAATAACAGCAACAAATTCAACAACAACCTCGACATTGAAAAACACCATCAAATTCAACAACAACCTCAACATTGAAATACAACAACAACATCAACATTGAAAAACACCAACAAATTCAACAAAAACCTCAACATTGAAAACACCAACAAATTCAACAACAACCTCAACATTTAAAAACACCAACAAATTCAACAACAAACTCAACTTTGAAAAACAACAACAACCTCATCATGGAAAAACACCAACAAATTCAACAACAACCTCAACATTGAAAAACACCAACAAATTCAACAACAAACTCAAGATTGAAAAACACCAACAAATTCAACAACCTCAACATTGAAAAACAACAACAACCTCAACATTGAAAAACACCAACAAATTCAACAACAACCTCAACATTGAAAAATACCAACAAATTCAACAACAACCTCAACATTGAAAAACAACAGCAACCTCAACATTGAAAAACACCAACAAATTCAACAACAACCTCAACATTGAAAAACAACAACAAATTCAACAACAAACTCAAGATTGAAAAACACCAACAAATTCAACAACCTCAACATTGAAAAACAACAACAAACCTCAACATTGAAAAACACCAACAAATTCAACAACAACCTCAACATTGAACAAAACCAATAAATTCAAAAACAGCCTCAACATTGAAAAACAGCAACAACCTCAACATTGAAAAACACCAACAAATTCAACAACAACCTCAACATTGAAAAACAACAACAAACTCAACATTAAAAAACACCAACAAATTCAACAACAACCTCAACATTGAAAAACAACAACAACCTCAACATTGAAAAACACCAACAAATTCAACAATAACCTCAACATTGAAAAACAACAACAACCTCAACATTGAAAAACACCAACAAATTTAACAACAACCTCAACATTGAAAAACACCAACAAATTCAACAACAATCTCAACATTGAAAAACAACAACAACCTCAACATTGAAAAACTCCAACAAATTCAACAACAACCTCAACATTGAAAAACAACAACAACCTCAACATTGAAAAACGCCAACAAATTCAACAACAACCTCAACATTGAAGAACACCAACAAATTCAACACCAACCTCAGCATTGAAAAACAACAACAACCTCAACATTGAAAAACACCAACAAATTCAACAACAACCTCAACATTGAAAAACAACAACAACCTCAACGTTGAAAAACACCAACAAATTCAACAACAACTTCAACATTGAAAAACACCAACAAATTCAACAACAACCTCGAAATTGAAAAACACCAACAAATTCAACAACAACCTCAACATTGAAAAACAACAACAACCTCAACGTTGAAAAACACCAACAAATTCAACAACAACTTCAACATTGAAAAACACCAACAAATTCAACAACAACCTCCACATTGAAAAACACCAACAAATTCAACAACAACCTCAACATTGAAAAACAACAACAACCTCAACATTGAAGAACACAAACAAATTCAACAACAACCTCAACATTGAAAAACAACAACCTCGACTTTGAAAAACACCAACAAATTCAACAACAACCTCAACATTGAAAAAGACCAACAAATTCAACAACAAACTCAAGATTGAAAAACACCAACAAATTCAACAACCTCAACATTGAAAAACAACAACAACCTCAACATTGAAAAGCACCAACAAATTCAACAACAACCTCAAGATTGAAAAACACCAACAAATTCAACAACAACCTCAACATTGAAAATCAACAACAACCTCAACATTGAAAAACACCAACAAATTCAACAACAACCTCAACATTGAAAAACAACAACAAATTCAACAACAAACTCAAGATTGAAAAACACCAACAAATTCAACAACCTCAAAATTGAAAAACAACAACAAACCTCAACATTGAAAAACACCAACAAATTCAACAACAACCTCAACATTTGAAAACACCAACAAATTCAACAACAACCTCAACATTGAAAAACAACAACAACCTCAACATTGAAAAACACCAACAAATTCAACAATAACCTCAACATTGAAAAACAACAACAACCTCAACATTGAAAAACAACAACAAATTCAACAACAACCTCAACATTGAAAAACACCAACAAATTCAACAACAATCTCAACATTGAAAAACAACAACAACCTCAACATTGAAAAACTCCAACAAATTCAACAACAACCTCAACATTGAAAAACAACAACAACCTCAACATTGAAAAACGCCAACAAATTCAACAACAACCTCAACATTGAAGAACACCAACAAATTCAACACCAACCTCAGCATTGAAAAACAACAACAACCTCAACATTGAAAAACACCAACAAATTCAACAACAACCTCGACATTGAAAAACACCATCAAATTCAACAACAAGCTCAACATTGAAAAACAACAACAACCTCAACACTGAAAAACACCAACAAATTCAACAACAACCTCAAGATTGAAAAACAACAACAACCTCAACATTGAAAAACACCAACAAATTCAACAACAACCTCAACATTGAAAAACAACAACAAATTCAACAACAACCTCAACATTGAAAAACACCAACAAATTCAACAACAACCTCAGCATTGAAAAACAACAACAACCTCAACATTGAAAAACACCAACAAATTCAACAACAACCTCAACTTTGAAAAACAATAACAACCTCAAGATTGAAAAACACCAACAAATTCAACAACAACATCAGCATTGAAAAACAACAACAACCTCAACATTGAAATTCACCAACAAATTCAACAACAACCTCAACATTGAAAAACACCAACAAATTCAACAACAACGTCAACATTGAAAAACAACAACAACCTCAACATTGAAAAACACCAACAAATTCAACAACAACCTCAACATTGAAAAACACCAACAAATTCAACAAGAACCTCAGCATTGAAAAACAACAACAACCTCAGCATTGAAAAACACCAACAAATTTAACAACAACCTCAACATTGAAAAACAACAACCTCAACATTGAAAAACACCAACAAATTCAACAACAACTTCAACACTGAAAAACACCAACAAATTCAACAGCAACCTCGAAATTGAAAAACACCAACAAATTCAACAACAACCTCAACATTGAAAAACAACAACAACCTCAACATTGAAAAACACCAACAAATTCAACAACAACCTCAACATTGAAAAACAACAACAACCTTAACATTGAAAAACACCATCAAATTCAAAAACAACCTCAACATTTAAAAGCACCAACAAATTCAACAACAACCTCAACATTGAAAAACAACAACAATCTCAACATTGAAAAACACCAACAAATTCAAAAACAACCTCAACATTGAAAAACACCAACAAATTCAACAACAACCTCAACATTGAAAAACAACAACAACCTCAACATTGAAAAACACCAACAAATTCAACACCAACCTCAGCATTGAAAAACAACAACAACCTCAACATTGAAAAACACCAACAAATTCAACAACAACCTCAACATTGAAAAACAACAACAACCTCAACGTTGAAAAACACCAACAATTTCAACAACAACTTCAACATTGAAAAACACCAACAAATACAACAACAACCTCGAAATTGAAAAACACCAACAAATTCAACAACAACCTCAACATTGAAAAACAACAACAACCTCAACGTTGAAAAACACCAACAAATTCAACAACAACTTCAACATTGAAAAACACCAACAAATTCAACAACAACCTCCACATTGAAAAACACCAACAAATTCAACAACAACCTCAACATTGAAAAACAACAACAACCTCAACATTGAAGAACACCAACAAATTCAACAACAACCTCAACATTGAAAAACAACAACCTCAACATTGAAAAACACCAACAAATTCAACAAAAAATTCAACATTGAAAAACACCAACAAATTCAACAACAACCTCGACATTGAAAAACACCAACAAATTCAGCAACAACCTCGACATTGAAAAACACCAACAAATTCAACAACAACCTCAACTTTGAAAAACAACAACAACCTCATCATGGAGAAACACCAACAAATTCAACAACAACCTCAACATTGAAAAACACCAACAAATTCAACAACCTCAACATTGAAAAACAACAACAAACCTCAACATTGAAAAACACCAACAAATTCAACAACAACCTCAACATTGAACAAAACCAATAAATTCAAAAACAGCCTCAACATTGAAAAACAGCAACAACCTCAACATTGAAAAACACCAACAAATTCAACAACAACCTCAACATTGAAAAACAACAACAAACTCAACATTAAAAAACACCAACAAATTCAACAACAACCTCAACATTGAAAAACAACAACAACCTCAACATTGAAAAACACCAACAAATTCAACAATAACCTCAACATTGAAAAACAACAACAACCTCAACATTGAAAAACACCAACAAATTTAACAACAACCTCAACATTGAAAAACACCAACAAATTCAACAACAATCTCAACATTGAAAAACAACAACAACCTCAACATTGAAAAACTCCAACAAATTCAACAACAACCTCAACATTGAAAAACAACAACAACCTCAACATTGAAAAACGCCAACAAATTCAACAACAACCTCAACATTGAAGAACACCAACAAATTCAACACCAACCTCAGCATTGAAAAACAACAACAACCTCAACATTGAAAAACACCAACAAATTCAACAACAACCTCAACATTGAAAAACAACAACAACCTCAACGTTGAAAAACACCAACAAATTCAACAACAACTTCAACATTGAAAAACACCAACAAATTCAACAACAACCTCGAAATTGAAAAACACCAACAAATTCAACAACAACCTCAACATTGAAAAACAACAACAACCTCAACGTTGTAAAACACCAACAAATTCAACAACAACTTCAACATTGAAAAACACCAACAAATTCAACAACAACCTCCACATTGAAAAACACCAACAAATTCAACAACAACCTCAACATTGAAAAACAACAACAACCTCAACATTGAAGAACACAAACAAATTCAACAACAACCTCAACATTGAAAAACAACAACCTCGACTTTGAAAAACACCAACAAATTCAACAACAACCTCAACATTGAAAAAGACCAACAAATTCAACAACAAACTCAAGATTGAAAAACACCAACAAATTCAACAACCTCAACATTGAAAAACAACAACAACCTCAACATTGAAAAGCACCAACAAATTCAACAACAACCTCAAGATTGAAAAACACCAACAAATTCAACAACAACCTCAACATTGAAAATCAACAACAACCTCAACATTGAAAAACACCAACAAATTCAACAACAACCTCAACATTGAAAAACAACAACAAATTCAACAACAAACTCAAGATTGAAAAACACCAACAAATTCAACAACCTCAAAATTGAAAAACAACAACAAACCTCAACATTGAAAAACACCAACAAATTCAACAACAACCTCAACATTTGAAAACACCAACAAATTCAACAACAACCTCAACATTGAAAAACAACAACAACCTCAACATTGAAAAACACCAACAAATTCAACAATAACCTCAACATTGAAAAACAACAACAACCTCAACATTGAAAAACAACAACAAATTCAACAACAACCTCAACATTGAAAAACACCAACAAATTCAACAACAATCTCAACATTGAAAAACAACAACAACCTCAACATTGAAAAACTCCAACAAATTCAACAACAACCTCAACATTGAAAAACAACAACAACCTCAACATTGAAAAACGCCAACAAATTCAACAACAACCTCAACATTGAAGAACACCAACAAATTCAACACCAACCTCAGCATTGAAAAACAACAACAACCTCAACATTGAAAAACACCAACAAATTCAACAACAACCTCGACATTGAAAAACACCATCAAATTCAACAACAAGCTCAACATTGAAAAACAACAACAACCTCAACACTGAAAAACACCAACAAATTCAACAACAACCTCAAGATTGAAAAACAACAACAACCTCAACATTGAAAAACACCAACAAATTCAACAACAACCTCAACATTGAAAAACAACAACAAATTCAACAACAACCTCAACATTGAAAAACACCAACAAATTCAACAACAACCTCAGCATTGAAAAACAACAACAACCTCAACATTGAAAAACACCAACAAATTCAACAACAACCTCAACTTTGAAAAACAATAACAACCTCAAGATTGAAAAACACCAACAAATTCAACAACAACATCAGCATTGAAAAACAACAACAACCTCAACATTGAAATTCACCAACAAATTCAACAACAACCTCAACATTGAAAAACACCAACAAATTCAACAACAACGTCAACATTGAAAAACAACAACAACCTCAACATTGAAAAACACCAACAAATTCAACAACAACCTCAACATTGAAAAACACCAACAAATTCAACAAGAACCTCAGCATTGAAAAACAACAACAACCTCAGCATTGAAAAACACCAACAAATTTAACAACAACCTCAACATTGAAAAACAACAACCTCAACATTGAAAAACACCAACAAATTCAACAACAACTTCAACACTGAAAAACACCAACAAATTCAACAGCAACCTCGAAATTGAAAAACACCAACAAATTCAACAACAACCTCAACATTGAAAAACAACAACAACCTCAACATTGAAAAACACCAACAAATTCAACAACAACCTCAACATTGAAAAACAACAACAACCTTAACATTGAAAAACACCATCAAATTCAAAAACAACCTCAACATTTAAAAGCACCAACAAATTCAACAACAACCTCAACATTGAAAAACAACAACAATCTCAACATTGAAAAACACCAACAAATTCAACAACAACCTCAACATTGAAAAACACCAACAAATTCAACAACAACCTCAACATTGAAAAACAACAACAACCTCAACATTGAAAAACACCAACAAATTCAACACCAACCTCAGCATTGAAAAACAACAACAACCTCAACATTGAAAAACACCAACAAATTCAACAACAACCTCAACATTGAAAAACAACAACAACCTCAACGTTGAAAAACACCAACAATTTCAACAACAACTTCAACATTGAAAAACACCAACAAATACAACAACAACCTCGAAATTGAAAAACACCAACAAATTCAACAACAACCTCAACATTGAAAAACAACAACAACCTCAACGTTGAAAAACACCAACAAATTCAACAACAACTTCAACATTGAAAAACACCAACAAATTCAACAACAACCTCCACATTGAAAAACACCAACAAATTCAACAACAACCTCAACATTGAAAAACAACAACAACCTCAACATTGAAGAACACCAACAAATTCAACAACAACCTCAACATTGAAAAACAACAACCTCAACATTGAAAAACACCAACAAATTCAACAAAAAATTCAACATTGAAAAACACCAACAAATTCAACAACAACCTCGACATTGAAAAACACCAACAAATTCAGCAACAACCTCGACATTGAAAAACACCAACAAATTCAACAACAACCTCAACTTTGAAAAACAACAACAACCTCATCATGGAGAAACACCAACAAATTCAACAACAACCTCAACATTGAAAAACACCAACAAATTCAAAAACAAACTCAAGATTGAAAAACACCAACAAATTCAACAACCTCAACATTGAAAAACAACAACAACCTCAACATTGAAAAACACCAACAAATTCAACAACAACCTCAACATTGAAAAACAACAACAAATTCAACAACAACCTCAACATTGAAAAACACCAACAAATTCAACAACAACCTCAGCATTGAAAAACAACAACAACCTCAACATTGAAAAACACCAACAAATTCAACAACAACCTCAACTTTGAAAAACAATAACAACCTCAAGATTGAAAAACACCAACAAATTCAACAACAACTTCAGCATTGAAAAACAACAACAACCTCAACATTGAAAAACACCAACAAATTCAACAACAACCTCAACATTGAAAAACAACAACAACCTCAACATTGAAAAACACCAACAAATTCAACAACAACCTCAACATTGAAAAACACCAACAAATTCAACAACAACCTCAGCATTGAAAAACAACAACAACCTCAGCATTGAAAAACACCAACAAATTCAACAACACCCTCAACATTGAAAAACAACAACCTCAACATTGAAAAACACCAACAAATTCAACAACAACTTCAACACTGAAAAACACCAACAAATTCAACAGCAACCTCGAAATTGAAAAACACCAACAAATTCAACAACAACCTCAACATTGAAAAACAACAACAACCTCAACATTGAAAAACACCAACAAATTCAACAACAACCTCAACATTGAAAAACAACAACAACCTCAACATTGAAAAACACCATCAAATTCAAAAACAACCTCAACATTTAAAAGCACCAACAAATTCAACAACAACCTCAACATTGAAAAACAACAACAATCTCAACATTGAAAAACACCAACAAATTCAACAACAACCTCAACATTGAAAAACAACAACATCCTCAACATTGAAAAACACCAACAAATTCAACAACAAGTTCAACATTGAAAAACAGCAACAAATTCAACAACAACCTCGACATTGAAAAACACCATCAAATTCAACAACAACCTCAACATTGAAATACAACAACAACTTCAACATTGAAAAACACCAACAAATTCAACAAAAACCTCAACATTGAAAACACCAACAAATTCAACAACAACCTCAACATTTAAAACACCAACAAATTCAACAACAACCTCAACTTTGAAAAACAACAACAACCTCATCATGGAAAAACACCAACAAATTCAACAACAACCTCAACATTGAAAAACACCAACAAATTCAACAACAAACTCAAGATTGAAAAACACCAACAAATTCAACAACCTCAACATTGAAAAACAACAACAACCTCAACATTGAAAAACACCAACAAATTCAACAACAACCTCAACATTGAAAAACACCAACAAATTCAACAACAACCTCAACATTGAAAAACAACAACAACCTCAACATTGAAAAACACCAACAAATTCAACAACAAACTCAAGATTGAAAAACAACAACAAATTCAACAACAAACTCAAGATTGAAAAACACCAACAAATTCAACAACCTCAACATTGAAAAACAACAACAAACCTCAACATTGAAAAACACCAAGAAATTCAACAACAACCTCAACATTGAACAAAACCAATAAATTCAAAAACAGCCTCAACATTGAAAAACAACAACAACCTCAACACTGAAAAACACCAACAAATTCAACAACAACCTCAAGATTGAAAAACAACAACAACCTCAACATTGAAAAACACCAACAAATTCAACAACAACCTCAACATTGAAAAACAACAACAAATTCAACAACAACCTCAACATTGAAAAACACCAACAAATTCAACAACAACCTCAGCATTGAAAAACAACAACAACCTCAACATTGAAAAACACCAACAAATTCAACAACAACCTCAACTTTGAAAAACAATAACAACCTCAAGATTGAAAAACACCAACAAATTCAACAACAACTTCAGCATTGAAAAACAACAACAACCTCAACATTGAAATTCACCAACAAATTCAACAACAACCTCAACATTCAAAAACACCAACAAATTCAACAACAACGTCAACATTGAAAAACAACAACAACCTCAACATTGAAAAACACCAACAAATTCAACAACAACCTCAACATTGAAAAACACCAACAAATTCAACAACAACCTCAGCATTGAAAAACAACAACAACCTCAGCATTGAAAAACACCAACAAATTCAACAACAACCTCAACATTGAAAAACAACAACCTCAACATTGAAAAACACCAACAAATTCAACAACAACTTCAACACTGAAAAACACCAACAAATTCAACAGCAACCTCGAAATTGAAAAACACCAACAAATTCAACAACAACCTCAACATTGAAAAACAACAACAACCTCAACATTGAAAAACACCAACAAATTCAACAACAACCTCAACATTGAAAAACAACAACAACCTTAACATTGAAAAACACCATCAAATTCAAAAACAACCTCAACATTTAAAAGCACCAACAAATTCAACAACAACCTCAACATTGAAAAACAACAACAATCTCAACATTGAAAAACACCAACAAATTCAACAACAACCTCAACATTGAAAAACACCAACAAATTCAACAACAACCTCAACATTGAAAAACAACAACAACCTCAAGATTGAAAAACACCAACAAATTCAACACCAACCTCAGCATTGAAAAACAACAACAACCTCAACATTGAAAAACACCAACAAATTCAACAACAACCTCAACATTGAAAAACAACAACAACCTCAACGTTGAAAAACACCAACAATTTCAACAACAACTTCAACATTGAAAAACACCAACAAATTCAACAACAACCTCGAAATTGAAAAACACCAACAAATTCAACAACAACCTCAACATTGAAAAACAACAACAACCTCAACGTTGAAAAACACCAACAAATTCAACAACAACTTCAACATTGAAAAACACCAACAAATTCAACAACAACCTCCACATTGAAAAACACCAACAAATTCAACAACAACCTCAACATTGAAAAACAACAACAACCTCAACATTGAAGAACACCAACAAATTCAACAACAACCTCAACATTGAAAAACAACAACCTCAACATTGAAAAACACCAACAAATTCAACAAAAAATTCAACATTGAAAAACACCAACAAATTCAACAACAACCTCGACATTGAAAAACACCAACAAATTCAACAACAACCTCGACATTGAAAAACACCAACAAATTCAACAACAACCTCAACTTTGAAAAACAACAACAACCTCATCATGGAGAAACACCAACAAATTCAACAACAACCTCAACATTGAAAAACACCAACAAATTCAACAACAAACTCAAGATTGAAAAACACCAACAAATTCAACAACCTCAACATTGAAAAACAACAACAACCTCAACATTGAAAAACACCAACAAATTCAACAACAACCTCAACATTGAAAAACAACAACAAATTCAACAACAACCTCAACATTGAAAAACACCAACAAATTCAACAACAACCTCAGCATTGAAAAACAACAACAACCTCAACATTGAAAAACACCAACAAATTCAACAACAACCTCAACTTTGAAAAACAATAACAACCTCAACATTGAAAAACACAAACAAATTCAACAACAACTTCAGCATTGAAAAACAACAACAACCTCAACATTGAAGAACACCAACAAATTCAACAACAACCTCAACATTGAAAAACAACAACAACCTCAACATTGAAAAACACCAACAAATTCAACAACAACCTCAACATTGAAAAACACCAACAAATTCAACAACAACCTCAGCATTGAAAAACAACAACAACCTCAGCATTGAAAAACACCAACAAATTCAACAACACCCTCAACATTGAAAAACAACAACCTCAACATTGAAAAACACCAACAAATTCAACAACAACTTCAACACTGAAAAACACCAACAAATTCAACAGCAACCTCGAAATTGAAAAACACCAACAAATTCAACAACAACCTCAACATTGAAAAACAACAACAACCTCAACATTGAAAAACACCAACAAATTCAACAACAACCTCAACATTGAAAAACAACAACAACCTCAACATTGAAAAACACCATCAAATTCAAAAACAACATCAACTTTTAAAAGCACCAACAAATTCAACAACAACCTCAACATTGAAAAACAACAACAATCTCAACATTGAAAAACACCAACAAATTCAACAACAACCTCAACATTGAAAAACAACAACATCCTCAACATTGAAAAACACCAACAAATTCAACAACAAGTTCAACATTGAAAAACAGCAACAAATTCAACAACAACCTCGACATTGAAAAACACAATCAAATTCAACAACAACCTCAACATTGAAATACAACAACAACCTCAACATTGAAAAACACCAACAAATTCAACAAAAACCTCAACATTGAAAACACCAACAAATTCAACAACAACCTCAACATTTAAAACACCAACAAATTCAACAACAACCTCAACTTTGAAAAACAACAACAACCTCATCATGGAAAAACACCAACAAATTCAACAACAACCTCAACATTGAAAAACACCAACAAATTCAACAACAAACTCAAGATTGAAAAACACCAACAAATTCAACAACCTCAACATTGAAAAACAACAACAACCTCAACATTGAAAAACACCAACAAATTCAACAACAACCTCAACATTGAAAAACACCAACAAATTCAACAACAACCTCAACATTGAAAAACAACAGCAACCTCAACATTGAAAAACACCAACAAATTCAACAACAAACTCAAGATTGAAAAACACCAACAAATTCAACAACCTCAACATTGAAAAACAACAACAAACCTCAACATTGAAAAACACCAAGAAATTCAACAACAACCTCAACATTGAACAAAACCAATAAATTCAAAAACAGCCTCAACATTGAAAAACAACAACAACCTCAACATTGAAAAACACCAACAAATTCAACAACAACCTCAACATTGAAAAACAACAACAAACTCAACATTAAAAAACACCAACAAATTCAACAACAACCTCAACATTGAAAAACAACAACAACCTCAACATTGAAAAACACCAACAAATTCAACAATAACCTCAACATTGAAAAACAACAACAACCTCAACATTGAAAAACACCAACAAATTCAACAACAACCTCAACATTGAAAAACACCAACAAATTCAACAACAATCTCAACATTGAAAAACAACAACAACCTCAACATTGAAAAACTCCAACAAATTCAACAACAACCTCAACATTGAAAAACAGCAACAACCTGAACATTGAAAAACGCCAACAAATTCAACAACAACCTCAACATTGAAGAACACCAACAAATTCAACACCAACCTCAGCATTGAAAAACAACAACAACCTCAACATTGAAAAACACCAACAAATTCAACAACAACCTCAACATTGAAAAACAACAACAACCTCAACGTTGAAAAACACCAACAAATTCAACAACAACTTCAACATTGAAAAACACCAACAAATTCAACAACAACCTCGAAATTGAAAAACACCAACAAATTCAACAACAACCTCAACATTGAAAAACAACAACAACCTCAACGTTGAAAAACACCAACAAATTCAACAACAACTTCAACATTGAAAAACACCAACAAATTCAACAACAACCTCCACATTGAAAAACACCAACAAATTCAACAACAACCTCAACATTGAAAAACAACAACAACCTCAACATTGAAGAACACCAACAAATTCAACAACAACCTCAACATTGAAAAACAACAACCTCAACATTGAAAAACACCAACAAATTCAACAAAAAATTCAACATTGAAAAACAACAACAAATTCAACAACAACCTCGACATTGAAAAAACACCAACAAATTCAACAACAACCTCGACATTGAAAAACACCAACAAATTCAACAACAACCTCAACTTTGAAAAACAACAACAACCTCATCATGGAGAAACACCAACAAATTCAACAACAACCTCAACATTGAAAAACACCAACAATTTCAACAACAAACTCAAGATTGAAAAACACCAACAAATTCAACAACCTCAACATTGAAAAACAACAACAACCTCAACATTGAAAAACACCAACAAATTCAACAACAACCTCAACATTGAAAAACACCAGCAAATTCAACAACAACCTCAACATTGAAAATCAACAACAACCTCAACATTGAAAAACACCAACAAATTCAACAACAACCTCAACATTGAAAAACAACAACAAATTCAACAACAAACTCAAGATTGAAAAACACCAACAAATTCAACAACCTCAACATTGAAAAACAACAACAACCTCAACATTGAAAAACACCAACAAATTCAACAACAACCTCAACATTGAAAAACAACAACAAATTCAACAACAACCTCAACATTGAAAAACACCAACAAATTCAACAACAACCTCAGCATTGAAAAACAACAACAACCTCAACATTGAAAAACACCAACAAATTCAACAACAACCTC
The DNA here is from genome assembly GCA_026770705.1 of Isurus oxyrinchus. NCBI lineage: Eukaryota > Metazoa > Chordata > Chondrichthyes > Lamniformes > Lamnidae > Isurus > Isurus oxyrinchus. Next base: position 420,286 of record JANJGN010000097.1, read on the forward strand.
AACTTTGAAAAACAATAACAACCTCAACATTGAAAAACACAAACAAATTCAACAACAACTTCAGCATTGAAAAACAACAACAACCTCAACATTGAAGAACACCAACAAATTCAACAACAACCTCAACATTGAAAAACAACAACAACCTCAACATTGAAAAACACCAACAAATTCAACAACAACCTCAACATTGAAAAACACCAACAAATTCAACAACAACCTCAGCATTGAAAAACAACAACAACCTCAGCATTGAAAAACACCAACAAATTCAACAACACCCTCAACATTGAAAAACAACAACCTCAACATTGAAAAACACCAACAAATTCAACAACAACTTCAACACTGAAAAACACCAACAAATTCAACAACAACCTCAACATTGAAAAACAACAACAACCTCAACATTGAAAAACACCAACAAATTCAACAACAACCTCAACATTGAAAAACAACAACAACCTCAACATTGAAAAACACCATCAAATTCAAAAACAACATCAACATTTAAAAGCACCAACAAATTCAACAACAACCTCAACATTGAAAAACAACAACAAATTCAACAACAACCTCGACATTGAAAAACACCAACAAATTCAACAACAACCTCGACATTGAAAAACACCAACAAATTCAACAACAACCTCAACTTTGAAAAACAACAACAACCTCATCATGGAGAAACACCAACAAATTCAACAACAACCTCAACATTGAAAAACACCAACAATTTCAACAACAAACTCAAGATTGAAAAACACCAACAAATTCAACAACCTCAACATTGAAAAACAACAACAACCTCAACATTGAAAAACACCAACAAATTCAACAACAACCTCAACATTGAAAAACACCAACAAATTCAACAACAACCTCAACATTGAAAATCAACAACAACCTCAACATTGAAAAACACCAACAAATTCAACAACAACCTCAACATTGAAAAACAACAACAAATTCAACAACAAACTCAAGATTGAAAAACACCAACAAATTCAACAACCTCAACATTGAAAAACAACAACAACCTCAACATTGAAAAACACCAACAAATTCAACAACAACCTCAACATTGAAAAACAACAACAAATTCAACAACAACCTCAACATTGAAAAACACCAACAAATTCAACAACAACCTCAGCATTGAAAAACAACAACAACCTCAACATTGAAAAACACCAACAAATTCAACAACAACCTCAACTTTGAAAAACAATAACAACCTCAACATTGAAAAACACAAACAAATTCAACAACAACTTCAGCATTGAAAAACAACAACAACCTCAACATTGAAGAACACCAACAAATTCAACAACAACCTCAACATTGAAAAACAACAACAACCTCAACATTGAAAAACACCAACAAATTCAACAACAACCTCAACATTGAAAAACACCAACAAATTCAACAACAACCTCAGCATTGAAAAACAACAACAACCTCAGCATTGAAAAACACCAACAAATTCAACAACACCCTCAACATTGAAAAACAACAACCTCAACATTGAAAAACACCAACAAATTCAACAACAACTTCAACACTGAAAAACACCAACAAATTCAACAGCAACCTCGAAATTGAAAAACACCAACAAATTCAACAACAACCTCAACATTGAAAAACAACAACAACCTCAACATTGAAAAACACCAACAAATTCAACAACAACCTCAACATTGAAAAACAACAACAACCTCAACATTGAAAAACACCATCAAATTCAAAAACAACATCAACATTTAAAAGCACCAACAAATTCAACAACAACCTCAACATTGAAAAACAACAACAATCTCAACATTGAAAAACACCAACAAATTCAACAACATCCTCAACATTGAAAAACAACAACATCCTCAACATTGAAAAACACCAACAAATTCAACAACAAGTTCAACATTGAAAAACAGCAACAAATTCAACAACAACCTCGACATTGAAAAACACAATCAAATTCAACAACAACCTCAACATTGAAATACAACAACAACCTCAACATTGAAAAACACCAACAAATTCAACAAAAACCTCAACATTGAAAACACCAACAAATTGAACAACAACCTCAACATTTAAAACACCAACAAATTCAACAACAACCTCAACTTTGAAAAACAACAACAACCTCATCATGGAAAAACACCAACAAATTCAACAACAACCTCAACATTGAAAAACACCAACAAATTCAACAACAAACTCAAGATTGAAAAACACCAACAAATTCAACAACCTCAACATTGAAAAACAACAACAACCTCAACATTGAAAAACACCAACAAATTCAACAACAACCTCAACATTGAAAAACACCAACAAATTCAACAACAACCTCAACATTGAAAAACAACAGCAACCTCAACATTGAAAAACACCAACAAATTCAACAACAAACTCAAGATTGAAAAACACCAACAAATTCAACAACCTCAACATTGAAAAACAACAACAAACCTCAACATTGAAAAACACCAAGAAATTCAACAACAACCTCAACATTGAACAAAACCAATAAATTCAAAAACAGCCTCAACATTGAAAAACAACAACAACCTCAACATTGAAAAACACCAACAAATTCAACAACAACCTCAACATTGAAAAACAACAACAAACTCAACATTAAAAAACACCAACAAATTCAACAACAACCTCAACATTGAAAAACAACAACAACCTCAACATTGAAAAACACCAACAAATTCAACAATAACCTCAACATTGAAAAACAACAACAACCTCAACATTGAAAAACACCAACAAATTCAACAACAACCTCAACATTGAAAAACACCAACAAATTCAACAACAATCTCAACATTGAAAAACAACAACAACCTCAACATTGAAAAACTCCAACAAATTCAACAACAACCTCAACATTGAAAAACAGCAACAACCTCAACATTGAAAAACGCCAACAAATTCAACAACAACCTCAACATTGAAGAACACCAACAAATTCAACACCAACCTCAGCATTGAAAAACAACAACAACCTCAACATTGAAAAACACCAACAAATTCAACAACAACCTCAACATTGAAAAACAACAACAACCTCAACGTTGAAAAACACCAACAAATTCAACAACAACTTCAACATTGAAAAACACCAACAAATTCAACAACAACCTCGAAATTGAAAAACACCAACAAATTCAACAACAACCTCAACATTGAAAAACAACAACAACCTCAACGTTGAAAAACACCAACAAATTCAACAACAACTTCAACATTGAAAAACACCAACAAATTCAACAACAACCTCCACATTGAAAAACACCAACAAATTCAACAACAACCTCAACATTGAAAAACAACAACAACCTCAACATTGAAGAACACCAACAAATTCAACAACAACCTCAACATTGAAAAACAACAACCTCAACATTGAAAAACACCAACAAATTCAACAAAAAATTCAACATTGAAAAACACCAACAAATTCAACAACAACCTCGACATTGAAAAACACCAACAAATTCAACAACAACCTCGACATTGAAAAACACCAACAAATTCAACAACAACCTCAACTTTGAAAAACAACAACAACCTCATCATGGAGAAACACCAACAAATTCAACAACAACCTCAACATTGAAAAACACCAACAATTTCAACAACAAACTCAAGATTGAAAAACACCAACAAATTCAACAACCTCAACATTGAAAAACAACAACAACCTCAACATTGAAAAACACCAACAAATTCAACAACAACCTCAACTTTGAAAAACACCAACAAATTCAACAACAACCTCAACATTGAAAATCAACAACAACCTCAACATTGAAAAACACCAACAAATTCAACAACAACCTCAACATTGAAAAACAACAACAAATTCAACAACAAACTCAAGATTGAAAAACACCAACAAATTCAACAACCTCAAAGTTGAAAAACAACAACAAACCTCAACATTGAAAAACACCAACAAATTCAACAACAACCTCAACATTTGAAAACACCAACAAATTCAACAACAACCTCAACATTGAAAAACAACAACAACCTCAACATTGAAAAACACCAACAAATTCAACAATAACCTCAACATTGAAAAACAACAACAACCTCAACATTGAAAAACAACAACAAATTCAACAACAACCTCAACATTGAAAAACACCAACAAATTCAACAACAATCTCAACATTGAAAAACAACAACAACCTCAACATTGAAAAACTCCAACAAATTCAACAACAACCTCAACATTGAAAAACAACAACAACCTCAACATTGAAAAACGCCAACAAATTCAACAACAACCTCAACATTGAAGAACACCAACAAATTCAACACCAACCTCAGCATTGAAAAACAACAACAACCTCAACATTGAAAAACACCATCAAATTCAACAACAACCTCAACATTGAAAAACAACAACAACCTCAACGTTGAAAAACACCAACAAATTCAACAACAACTTCAACATTGAAAAACACCAACAAATTCAACAACAACCTCGAAATTGAAAAACACCAACAAATTCAACAACAACCTCAACATTGAAAAAGAACAACAACATCAACATTGAAAAACACCAACAATTTCAACAACCTCAACATTTAAAAACACCAACAAATTCAACAACAACCTCAACATTGAAAAACAACAACAATCTCAACATTGGAAAACACCAACAAATTCAACAACAACCTCAACATTGAAAAACAACAACAACCTCAACATTGAAAAACACCAACAAATTCAACAACAACTTCAACATTGAAAAACACCAACAAATTCAACAACAGCCTCGACATTGAAAAACACCATCAAATTCAACAACAAACTCAAGATTGAAAAACACCAACAAATTCAACAACCTCAACATTGAAAAACAACAACAACCTCAACATTGAAAAACACCAACAACCTCATCATGTAGAAACACCAACAAATTCAACAACAACCTCAACATTGAAAAACACCAACAAATTCAACAACAAACTCAAGATTGAAAAACACCAACAAATTCAACAACCTCAACATTGAAAAACAACAACAACCTCAACATTGAAAAACACCAACAAATACAACAACAACCTCAACATTGAAAAACACCAACAAATTCAACAACAACCTCAACATTGAAAATCAACAACAACCTCAACATTGAAAAACACCAACAAATTCAACAACAACCTCAACATTGAAAAACAACAACAAATTCAACAACAAACTCAAGATTGAAAAACACCAACAAATTCAATCACCTCAAAGTTGAAAAACAACAACAAACCTCAACATTGAAAAACACCAACAAATTCAACAACAACCTCAACATTTGAAAACACCAACAAATTCAACAACAACCTCAACATTGAAAAACAACAACAACCTCAACATTGAAAAACACCAACAAATTCAACAATAACCTCAACATTGAAAAACAACAACAACCTCAACATTGAAAAACAACAACAAATTCAACAACAACCTCAACATTGAAAAACACCAACAAATTCAACAACAATCTCAACATTGAAAAACAACAGCAACCTCAACATTGAAAAACTCCAACAAATTCAACAACAACCTCAACATTGAAAAACAACAACAACCTCAACATTGAAAAACGCCAACAAATTCAACAACAACCTCAACATTGAAGAACACCAACAAATTCAACACCAACCTCAGCATTGAAAAACAACAACAACCTCAACATTGAAAAACACCAACAAATTCAACAACAACCTCAACATTGAAAAACAACAACAACCTCAACGTTGAAAAACACCAACAAATTCAACAACAACTTCAACATTGAAAAACACCAACAAATTCAACAACAACCTCGAAATTGAAAAACACCAACAAATTCAACAACAACCTCAACATTGAAAAAGAACAACAACATCAACATTGAAAAACACCAACAATTTCAACAACCTCAACATTTAAAAACACCAACAAATTCAACAACAACCTCAACATTGAAAAACAAGAACAATCTCAACATTGGAAAACACCAACAAATTCAACAACAACCTCAGATTTGAAAAACAACAACAACCTCAACATTGAAAAACACCAACAAATTCAACAACAACTTCAACATTGAAAAACACCAACAAATTCAACAACAGCCTCGACATTGAAAAACACCATCAAATTCACCAACAAGCTCAACATTGAAAAACAACAACAACCTCAACATTGAAAAACACCAACAAATTCAACAAAAACCTCAACATTGAAAACACCAACAAATTCAACAACAACCTCAACATTTAAAAACGCCAACAAATTCAACAACAACCTCAACATTGAAGAACACCAACAAATTCAACAACAACCTCAACATTGAAAAACAACAACCTCAACATTGAAAAACACCAACAAATTCAACAAATAATTCAACATCGAAAAACAACAACAAATTCAACAACAACCTCGACATTGAAAAACACCAACAAATTCAACAACAACCTCAACTTTGAAAAACAACAACAACCTCATCATGGAAAAACACCAACAAATTCAACAACAACCTCAACATTGAAAAACACCAACAAATTCAACAACAAACTCAAGATTGAAAAACACCAACAAATTCAACAACCTCAACATTGAAAAACAACAACAACCTCAACATTGAAAAACACCAACAAATTCAACGAAACCTCAACATTGAAAAACACCAACAAATTCAACAACAACCTCAACATTGAAAAACAACAACAACTTCAACATTGAAAAACACCAACAAATTCAACAACAACCTCAACATTGAAAAACAACAACAACCTCAACATTCAAAAACACCAACAGATTCAACAACAACCTCAACATTGAAAAACCACAACAAACTGAACATTGAAAACACCAACAAATTCAACAACAACCTCAACATTGAAAAACAACAACAATCTCAACTTTGAAAAATACCAACAAATTCAACAATAACCTCAACATTGAAAAACAACAACAACCTCAACATTGAAAAACACCAACAAATTCAACAACAACCTCAATATTGAAAAACACCAACAAATTCCACAACAACCTCAACATTGAAAAACAACAACAACCTCAACATTGAAAAACACCAACAAATTCAACAAGAACCCCAACATTGAAAAACAACAACAAACTCAACATTGAAAAACACCAACAAATTCAACAACAACCTCAACATTTGAAAACACCAACAAATTCAACAACAACCTCAACATTGATAAACAACAACAATCTCAACATTGAAAAACACCAACAAATTCAACAACAACCTCAACATTGAAAAACACCAACAAACTCAACAACAACCTCAACATTTAAAAACACCAACAAATTCAACAACAACCTCAACATTGAAAAACAACAACAACCTCATCATGGAAAAACACCAACAAATTCAACAACAACCTCAACATTGAAAAACACCAACAAATTCAACAACAAACTCAACATTGAAAAACACCAACAAATTCACCAACAACCTCAACATTGAAAAACAACAACAACCTCAACATTGAAAAACACCAACAAATTCAACAACAACCTCAACATTGAAAAACAACAACAACCTCAACATAGAAAAACACCAACAAATTCAACAAAAACCTCAACATTGAAAAAGACCCACAAATTCAACAACAACCTCAGCATTGAAAATCAACAACCTCAACATTGAAAAACACCAACAAATTCAACAACAACTTCAACACTGAAAAACACCAACAAATTCAACAGCAACCTCGAAATTGAAAAACACCAACAAATTCAACAACAACCTCAACATTGAAAAACAACAACAACCTCAACATTGAAAAACAGCAACAAATTCAAAAACAACCTCAACATTTAAAAGCACCAACAAAAACAACAATAACCTCAACATTGAAAAACAACAACAATCTCAACATTGAAAAACACCAACAAATTCAACAACAACCTCAACATTGAAAAACAACAACATCCTCAACATTGAAAAACACCAACAAATTCAACAACAACTTCAACATTGAAAAACACCAACAAATTCAACAACAACCTCGACATTGAAAAACACCATCAAATTCAACAACAACCTCAACATTGAAAAAAAACAACAACCTCAACATTGAAAAACACCAACAAATTCAACAAAAACCTCAACATTGAAAAGACCAACAAATTCAACAACAACCTCAACATTTAAAAACGCCAACAAATTCAACAACAACCTCAACATTGAACAACACCAACAAATTCAACAACAACCTCAACATTGAAAAACAACAACCTCAACATTGAAAAACACCAACAAATTCAATAAAAAATTCAACATTGAAAAACACCAACAAATTCAACAACAACCTCAACTTTGAAAAACAACAACAACCTCATCATGGAAAAACACCAACAAATTCAACAACAACCTCAACATTGAAAAACACCAACAAATTCAACAACAAACTCAAGATTGAAAAACACCAACAGATTCAACAACCTCAACATTGAAAAACAACAACAACCTCAACATTGAAAAACACCAACAAATTCAACAACAACCTCCACATTGAAAAACACCAACAAATTCAACAACAACCTCAACATTGAAAAACAACAACAACCTCAACATTGAAGAACACCAACAAATTCAACAACAACCTCAACATTGAAAAACAACAACCTCAACATTGAAAAACACCAACAAATTCAACAAAAAATTCAACATTGAAAAAGACCAACAAATTCAACAACAACCTCGACATTGAAAAACACCAACAAATTCAACAACAACCTCGACATTGAAAAACACCAACAAATTCAACAACAACCTCAAATTTGAAAAACAACAACAACCTCATCATGGAGAAACACCAACAAATTCAACAACAACCTCAACATTGAAAAACACCAACAAATTCAACAACAAACTCAAGATTGAAAAACAGCAACAATTTCAACAACCTCAACATTGAAAAACAACAACAACCTCAACATTGAAAAACACCAACAAATTCAACAACAACCTCAACATTGAAAAACACCAACAAATTCAACAACAACCTCAACATTGAAAATCAACAACAACCTCAACATTGAAAAACACCAACAAATTCAACAAAAACCTCAACATTGAAAAACAACAACAAATTCAACAACAAACTCAAGATTGAAAAACATCAACAAATTCAACAACCTCAAAATTGGAAAACAACAACTAACCTCAACATTGAAAAACACCAACAAATTCAACAACAACCTCAACATTTGAATACACCAACAAATTCAGCAACAACCTCAACATTGAAAAACAACAACAACCTCAACATTGAAAAACACCAACAAATTCAACAATAACCTCAACATTGAAAAACAACAACAACCTCAACACTGAAAAACACCAACAAATTCAACAACAACCTCAACATTGAAAAACACCAACAAATTCAACAACAATCTCAACATTGAAAAACAACAACAACCTCAACATTGAAAAACTCCAACAAATTCAACAACAACCTCAACATTGAAAAACAACAACAACCTCAACATTGAAAAACGCCAACAAATTCAACAACAACCTCAACATTGAAGAACACCAACAAATTCAACACCAACCTCAGCATTGAAAAACAACAACAACCTCAACATTGAAAAACACCAACAAATTCAACAACAACCTCAACATTGAAAAACAACAACAACCTCAACGTTGAAAAACACCAACAAATTCAACAACAACTTCAACATTGAAAAACACCAACAAATTCAACAACAACCTCGAAATTGAAAAACACCAACAAATTCAACAACAACCTCAACATTGAAAAAGAACAACAACATCAACATTGAAAAACACCAACAATTTCAACAACCTCAACATTTAAAAACAGCAACAAATTCAACAACAACCTCAACATTGAAAAACACCAACAAATTCAACAACAACCTCAACATTGAAAATCAACAACAACCTCAACATTGAAAAACACCAACAAATTCAACAACAACCTCAACATTGAAAAACAACAACAAATTCAACAACAATCTCAAGATTGAAAAACACCAACAAATTCAACAACCTCAAAATTGGAAAACAACAACAAACCTCAACATTGAAAAACACCAACAAATTCAACAACAACCTCAACATTTGAAAACACCAACAAATTCAGCAACAACCTCAACATTGAAAAACAACAACAACCTGAACATTGAAAAACACCAACAAATTCAACAATAACCTCAACATTGAAAAACAACAACAACCTCAACATTGAAAAACACCAACAAATTCAACAACAACCTCAACATTGAAAAACACCAACAAATTCACCAACAAGCTCAACATTGAAAAACAACAACAACCTCAACATTGAAAAACACCAACAAATTCAACAAAAACCTCAACATTGAAAACACCAACAAATTCAACAACAACCTCAACATTTAAAAACGCCAACAAATTCAACAACAACCTCAACATTGAAGAACACCAACAAATTCAACAACAACCTCAACATTGAAAAACAACAACCTCAACATTGAAAAACACCAACAAATTCAACAAATAATTCAACATCGAAAAACAACAACAAATTCAACAACAACCTCGACATTGAAAAACACCAACAAATTCAACAACAACCTCAACTTTGAAAAACAACAACAACCTCATCATGGAAAAACACCAACAAATTCAACAACAACCTCAACATTGAAAAACACCAACAAATTCAACAACAAACTCAAGATTGAAAAACACCAACAAATTCAACAACCTCAACATTGAAAAACAACAACAACCTCAACATTGAAAAACACCAACAAATTCAACGAAACCTCAACATTGAAAAACACCAACAAATTCAACAACAACCTCAACATTGAAAAACAACAACAACTTCAACATTGAAAAACACCAACAAATTCAACAACAACCTCAACATTGAAAAACAACAACAACCTCAACATTCAAAAACACCAACAGATTCAACAACAACCTCAACATTGAAAAACCACAACAAACTGAACATTGAAAACACCAACAAATTCAACAACAACCTCAACATTGAAAAACAACAACAATCTCAACTTTGAAAAATACCAACAAATTCAACAATAACCTCAACATTGAAAAACAACAACAACCTCAACATTGAAAAACACCAACAAATTCAACAACAACCTCAATATTGAAAAACACCAACAAATTCCACAACAACCTCAACATTGAAAAACAACAACAACCTCAACATTGAAAAACACCAACAAATTCAACAAGAACCCCAACATTGAAAAACAACAACAAACTCAACATTGAAAAACACCAACAAATTCAACAACAACCTCAACATTTGAAAACACCAACAAATTCAACAACAACCTCAACATTGATAAACAACAACAATCTCAACATTGAAAAACACCAACAAATTCAACAACAACCTCAACATTGAAAAACACCAACAAACTCAACAACAACCTCAACATTTAAAAACACCAACAAATTCAACAACAACCTCAACATTGAAAAACAACAACAACCTCATCATGGAAAAACACCAACAAATTCAACAACAACCTCAACATTGAAAAACACCAACAAATTCAACAACAAACTCAACATTGAAAAACACCAACAAATTCACCAACAACCTCAACATTGAAAAACAACAACAACCTCAACATTGAAAAACACCAACAAATTCAACAACAACCTCAACATTGAAAAACAACAACAACCTCAACATAGAAAAACACCAACAAATTCAACAAAAACCTCAACATTGAAAAAGACCCACAAATTCAACAACAACCTCAGCATTGAAAATCAACAACCTCAACATTGAAAAACACCAACAAATTCAACAACAACTTCAACACTGAAAAACACCAACAAATTCAACAGCAACCTCGAAATTGAAAAACACCAACAAATTCAACAACAACCTCAACATTGAAAAACAACAACAACCTCAACATTGAAAAACAGCAACAAATTCAAAAACAACCTCAACATTTAAAAGCACCAACAAAAACAACAATAACCTCAACATTGAAAAACAACAACAATCTCAACATTGAAAAACACCAACAAATTCAACAACAACCTCAACATTGAAAAACAACAACATCCTCAACATTGAAAAACACCAACAAATTCAACAACAACTTCAACATTGAAAAACACCAACAAATTCAACAACAACCTCGACATTGAAAAACACCATCAAATTCAACAACAACCTCAACATTGAAAAAAAACAACAACCTCAACATTGAAAAACACCAACAAATTCAACAAAAACCTCAACATTGAAAAGACCAACAAATTCAACAACAACCTCAACATTTAAAAACGCCAACAAATTCAACAACAACCTCAACATTGAACAACACCAACAAATTCAACAACAACCTCAACATTGAAAAACAACAACCTCAACATTGAAAAACACCAACAAATTCAATAAAAAATTCAACATTGAAAAACACCAACAAATTCAACAACAACCTCAACTTTGAAAAACAACAACAACCTCATCATGGAAAAACACCAACAAATTCAACAACAACCTCAACATTGAAAAACACCAACAAATTCAACAACAAACTCAAGATTGAAAAACACCAACAGATTCAACAACCTCAACATTGAAAAACAACAACAACCTCAACATTGAAAAACACCAACAAATTCAACAACAACCTCCACATTGAAAAACACCAACAAATTCAACAACAACCTCAACATTGAAAAACAACAACAACCTCAACATTGAAGAACACCAACAAATTCAACAACAACCTCAACATTGAAAAACAACAACCTCAACATTGAAAAACACCAACAAATTCAACAAAAAATTCAACATTGAAAAAGACCAACAAATTCAACAACAACCTCGACATTGAAAAACACCAACAAATTCAACAACAACCTCGACATTGAAAAACACCAACAAATTCAACAACAACCTCAAATTTGAAAAACAACAACAACCTCATCATGGAGAAACACCAACAAATTCAACAACAACCTCAACATTGAAAAACACCAACAAATTCAACAACAAACTCAAGATTGAAAAACAGCAACAATTTCAACAACCTCAACATTGAAAAACAACAACAACCTCAACATTGAAAAACACCAACAAATTCAACAACAACCTCAACATTGAAAAACACCAACAAATTCAACAACAACCTCAACATTGAAAATCAACAACAACCTCAACATTGAAAAACACCAACAAATTCAACAAAAACCTCAACATTGAAAAACAACAACAAATTCAACAACAAACTCAAGATTGAAAAACATCAACAAATTCAACAACCTCAAAATTGGAAAACAACAACTAACCTCAACATTGAAAAACACCAACAAATTCAACAACAACCTCAACATTTGAATACACCAACAAATTCAGCAACAACCTCAACATTGAAAAACAACAACAACCTCAACATTGAAAAACACCAACAAATTCAACAATAACCTCAACATTGAAAAACAACAACAACCTCAACACTGAAAAACACCAACAAATTCAACAACAACCTCAACATTGAAAAACACCAACAAATTCAACAACAATCTCAACATTGAAAAACAACAACAACCTCAACATTGAAAAACTCCAACAAATTCAACAACAACCTCAACATTGAAAAACAACAACAACCTCAACATTGAAAAACGCCAACAAATTCAACAACAACCTCAACATTGAAGAACACCAACAAATTCAACACCAACCTCAGCATTGAAAAACAACAACAACCTCAACATTGAAAAACACCAACAAATTCAACAACAACCTCAACATTGAAAAACAACAACAACCTCAACGTTGAAAAACACCAACAAATTCAACAACAACTTCAACATTGAAAAACACCAACAAATTCAACAACAACCTCGAAATTGAAAAACACCAACAAATTCAACAACAACCTCAACATTGAAAAAGAACAACAACATCAACATTGAAAAACACCAACAATTTCAACAACCTCAACATTTAAAAACAGCAACAAATTCAACAACAACCTCAACATTGAAAAACACCAACAAATTCAACAACAACCTCAACATTGAAAATCAACAACAACCTCAACATTGAAAAACACCAACAAATTCAACAACAACCTCAACATTGAAAAACAACAACAAATTCAACAACAATCTCAAGATTGAAAAACACCAACAAATTCAACAACCTCAAAATTGGAAAACAACAACAAACCTCAACATTGAAAAACACCAACAAATTCAACAACAACCTCAACATTTGAAAACACCAACAAATTCAGCAACAACCTCAACATTGAAAAACAACAACAACCTGAACATTGAAAAACACCAACAAATTCAACAATAACCTCAACATTGAAAAACAACAACAACCTCAACATTGAAAAACACCAACAAATTCAACAACAACCTCAACATTGAAAAACACCAACAAATTCAACAACAATCTCAACATTGAAAAACAACAACAACCTCAACATTGAAAAACTCCAACAAATTCAACAACAACCTCAACATTGAAAAACAACAACAACCTCAACATTGAAAAACGCCAACAAATTCAACAACAACCTCAACATTGAAGAACACCAACAAATTCAACACCAACCTCAGCATTGAAAAACAACAACAACCTCAACATTGAAAAACACCAACAAATTCAACAACAACCTCAACATTGAAAAACAACAACAACCTCAACGTTGAAAAACACCAACAAATTCAACAACAACTTCAACATTGAAAAACACCAACAAATTCAACAACAACCTCGAAATTGAAAAACACCAACAAATTCAACAACAACCTCAACATTGAAAAAGAACAACAACATCAACATTGAAAAACACCAACAATTTCAACAACCTCAACATTTAAAAACACCAACAAATTCAACAACAAACTCAAGATTGAAAAACACCAACAGATTCAACAACCTCAACATTGAAAAACAACAACAACCTCAACATTGAAAAACACCAACAAATGCAACAACAACCTCCACATTGAAAAACACCAACAAATTCAACAACAACCTCAACATTGAAAAACAACAACAACCTCAACATTGAAGAACACCAACAAATTCAACAACAACCTCAACATTGAAAAACAACAACCTCAACATTGAAAAACACCAACAAATTCAACAAAAAATTCAACATTGAAAAACACCAACAAATTCAACAACAACCTCGACATTGAAAAACACCAACAAATTCAACAACAACCTCGACAGTGAAAAACACCAACAAATTCAACAACAACCTCAACTTTGAAAAACAACAACAACCTCATCATGGAGAAACACCAACAAATTCAACAACAACCTCAACATTGAAAAACACCAACAAATTCAACAACAAACTCAAGATTGAAAAACAGCAACAAATTCAACAACCTCAACATTGAAAAACAACAACAACCTCAACATTGAAAAACACCAACAAATTCAACAACAACCTCAACATTGAAAAACACCAACAAATTCAACAACAACCTCAACATTGAAAATCAACAACAACCTCAACATTGAAAAACACCAACAAATTCAACAACAACCTCAACATTGAAAAACAACAACAAATTCAACAACAAACTCAAGATTGAAAAACACCAACAAATTCAACAACCTCAAAATTGGAAAACAACACCAAACCTCAACATTGAAAAACACCAACAAATTCAACAACAACCTCAACATTTGAAAACACCAACAAATTCAGCAACAACCTCAACATTGAAAAACAACAACAACCTCAACACTGAAAAACACCAACAAATTCAACAATAACCTCAACATTGAAAAACAACAACAACCTCAACATTGAAAAACACCAACAAATTCAACAACAACCTCAACATTGAAAAACACCAACAAATTCAACAACAATCTCAAAATTGAAAAACAACAACAACCTCAACATTGAAAAACTCCAACAAATTCAACAACAACCTCAACATTGAAAAACAACAACAACCTCAACATTGAAAAACGCCAACAAATTCAACAACAACCTCAACATTGAAGAACACCAACAAATTCAACACCAACCTCAGCATTGAAAAACAACAACAACCTCAACATTGAAAAACACCAAAAAATTCAACAACAACCTCAACATTGAAAAACAACAACAACCTCAACGTTGAAAAACACCAACAAATTCAACAACAACTTCAACATTGAAAAACACCAACAAATTCAACAACAACCTCGAAATTGAAAAACACCAACAAATTCAACAACAACCTCAACATTGAAAAAGAACAACAACATCAACATTGAAAAACACCAACAATTTCAACAACCTCAACATTTAAAAACACCAACAAATTCAACAACAACCTCAACATTGAAAAACACCAACAAATTGAACAACAACCTCAACATTGAAAATCAACAACAACCTCAACATTGAAAAACACCAACAAATTCAACAACAACCTCAACATTGAAAAACAACAACAAATTCAACAACAAACTCAAGATTGAAAAACACCAACAAATTCAACAACCTCAAAATTGGAAAACAACAACAAACCTCAACATTGAAAAACACCAACAAATTCAACAACAACCTCAACATTTGAAAACACCAACAAATTCAGCAACAACCTCAACATTGAAAAACAACAACAACCTCAACATTGAAAAACACCAACAAATTCAACAATAACCTCAACATTGAAAAACAACAACAACCTCAACATTGAAAAACACCAACAAATTCAACAACAACCTCAACATTGAAAAACACCAACAAATTCAACAACAATCTCAACATTGAAAAACAACAACAACCTCAACATTGAAAAACTCCAACAAATTCAACAACAACCTCAACATTGAAAAACAACAACAACCTCAACATTGAAAAACGCCAACAAATTCAACAACAACCTCAACATTGAAGAACACCAACAAATTCAACACCAACCTCAGCATTGAAAAACAACAACAACCTCAACATTGAAAAACACCAACAAATTCAACAACAACCTCAACATTGAAAAACAACAACAACCTCAACGTTGAAAAACACCAACAAATTCAACAACAACTTCAACATTGAAAAACACCAACAAATTCAACAACAACCTCGAAATTGAAAAACACCAACAAATTCAACAACAACCTCAACATTGAAAAAGAACAACAACATCAACATTTAAAAACACCAACAATTTCAACAACCTCAACATTTAAAAACACCAACAAATTCAACAACAACCATAACATTGAAAAACACCAACAAATTCAACAACAACCTCAACATTGAAAATCAACAACAACCTCAACATTGAAAAACACCAACAAATTCAACAACAACCTCAACATTGAAAAACAACAACAAATTCAACAACAAACTCAAGATTGAAAAACACCAACAAATTCAACAACCTCAAAATTGGAAAACAACAACAAACCTCAACATTGAAAAACACCAACAAATTCAACAACAACCTCAACATTTGAAAACACCAACAAATTCAGCAACAACCTCAACATTGAAAAACAACAACAACCTCAACATTGAAAAACACCAACAAATTCAACAATAACCTCAACATTGAAAAACAACAACAACCTCAACATTGAAAAACACCAACAAATTCAACAACAACCTCAACATTGAAAAACACCAACAAATTCAACAACAATCTCAACATTGAAAAACAACAACAACCTCAACATTGAAAAACTCCAACAAATTCAACAACAACCTCAACATTGAAAAACAACAACAACCACAACATTGAAAAACGCCAACAAATTCAACAACAACCTCAACATTGAAGAACACCAACAAATTCAACACCAACCTCAGCATTGAAAAACAACAACAACCTCAACATTGAAAAACACCAACAAATTCAACAACAACCTCAACATTGAAAAACAACAACAACCTCAACGTTGAAAAACACCAACAAATTCAACAACAACTTCAACATTGAAAAGCACCAACAAATTCAACAACAACCTCGAAATTGAAAAACACCAACAAATTCAACAACAACCTCAACATTGAAAAAGAACAACAACATCAACATTGAAAAACACCAACAATTTCAACAACCTCAACATTTAAAAACACCAACAAATTCAACAACAACCTCAACATTGAAAAACAACAACAATCTCAACATTGGAAAACACCAACAAATTCAACAACAACCTCAACATTGAAAAACAACAACAACCTCAACATTGAAAAACACCAACAAATTCAACAACAACTTCAACATTGAAAAACACCAACAAATTCAACAACAGCCTCGACATTGAAAAACACCATCAAATTCAACAACAACCTCAACTTTGAAAAACAACAACAACCTCATCATGGAGAAACACCAACAAATTCAACAACAACCTCAACATTGAAAAACACCAACAAATTCAACAACAACCTCAACATTGAAAAACACCAACAAATTCAACAACAAACTCAAGATTGAAAAACAGCAACAAATTCAACAACCTCAACATTGAAAAACAACAACAACCTCAACATTGAAAAACACCAACAAATTCAACAACAACCTCAACATTGAAAAACACCAACAAATTCAACAACAACCTCAACATTGAAAATCAACAACAACCTCAACATTGAAAAACACCAACAAATTCAACAACAACCTCAACATTGAAAAACAACAACAAATTCAACAACAAACTCAAGATTGAAAAACACCAACAAATTCAACAACCTCAAAATTGAAAAACAACAACAAACCTCAACATTGAAAAACACCAACAAATTCAACAACAACCTCAACATTTGAAAACACCAACAAATTCAGCAACAACCTCAACATTGAAAAACAACAACAACCTCAACATTGAAAAACACCAACAAATTCAACAATAACCTCAACATTGAAAAACAACAACAACCTCAACATTGAAAAACACCAACAAATTCAACAACAACCTCAACATTGAAAAACACCAACAAATTCAACAACAATCTCAACATTGAAAAACAACAACAACCTCAACATTGAAAAACTCCAACAAATTCAACAACAACCTCAACATTGAAAAACAACAACAACCTCAACATTGAAAAACGCCAACAAATTCAACAACAACCTCAACATTGAAGAACACCAACAAATTCAACACCAACCTCAGCATTGAAAAACAACAACAACCTCAACATTGAAAAACACCAACAAATTCAACAACAACCTCAACATTGAAAAACAACAACAACCTCAACGTTGAAAAACACCAACAAATTCAACAACAACTTCAACATTGAAAAACACCAACAAATTCAACAACAACCTCGAAATTGAAAAACACCAACAAATTCAACAACAACCTCAACATTGAAAAAGAACAACAACATCAACATTGAAAAACACCAACAATTTCAACAACCTCAACATTTAAAAACACCAACAAATTCAACAACAACCTCAACATTGAAAAACACCAACAAATTCAACAACAACCTCAACATTGAAAATCAACAACAACCTCAACATTGAAAAACACCAACAAATTCAACAACAACCTCAACATTGAAAAACAACAACAAATTCAACAACAAACTCAAGATTGAAAAACACCAACAAATTCAACAACCTCAAAATTGGAAAACAACAACAAACCTCAACATTGAAAAACACCAACAAATTCAACAACAACCTCAACATTTGAAAACACCAACAAATTCAGCAACAACCTCAACATTGAAAAACAACAACAACCTCAACATTGAAAAACACCAACAAATTCAACAATAACCTCAACATTGAAAAACAACAACAACCTCAACATTGAAAAACACCAACAAATTCAACAACAACCTCAACATTGAAAAACACCAACAAATTCAACAACAATCTCAACATTGAAAAACAACAACAACCTCAACATTGAAAAACTCCAACAAATTCAACAACAACCTCAACATTGAAAAACAACAACAACCTCAACATTGAAAAACGCCAACAAATTCAACAACAACCTCAACATTGAAGAACACCAACAAATTCAACACCAACCTCAGCATTGAAAAACAACAACAACCTCAACATTGAAAAACACCAACAAATTCAACAACAACCTCAACATTGAAAAAGAACAACAACATCAACATTGAAAAACACCAACAATTTCAACAACCTCAACATTTAAAAACACCAACAAATTCAACAACAACCTCAACATTGAAAAACAACAACAATCTCAACATTGGAAAACACCAACAAATTCAACAACAACCTCAACATTGAAAAACAACAACAACCTCAACATTGAAAAACACCAACAAATTCAACAACAACTTCAACATTGAAAAACACCAACAAATTCAACAACAGCCTCGACATTGAAAAACACCATCAAATTCAACAACAACCTCAACTTTGAAAAACAACAACAACCTCATCATGGAGAAACACCAACAAATTCAACAACAACCTCAACATTGAAAAACACCAACAAATTCAACAACAACCTCAACATTGAAAAACACCAACAAATTCAACAACAAACTCAAGATTGAAAAACAGCAACAAATTCAACAACCTCAACATTGAAAAACAACAACAACCTCAACATTGAAAAACACCAACAAATTCAACAACAACCTCAACATTGAAAAACACCAACAAATTCAACAACAACCTCAACATTGAAAATCAACAACAACCTCAACATTGAAAAACACCAACAAATTCAACAACAACCTCAACATTGAAAAACAACAACAAATTCAACAACAAACTCAAGATTGAAAAACACCAACAAATTCAACAACCTCAAAATTGAAAAACAACAACAAACCTCAACATTGAAAAACACCAACAAATTCAACAACAACCTCAACATTTGAAAACACCAACAAATTCAGCAACAACCTCAACATTGAAAAACAACAACAACCTCAACATTGAAAAACACCAACAAATTCAACAATAACCTCAACATTGAAAAACAACAACAACCTCAACATTGAAAAACACCAACAAATTCAACAACAACCTCAACATTGAAAAACACCAACAAATTCAACAACAATCTCAACATTGAAAAACAACAACAACCTCAACATTGAAAAACTCCAACAAATTCAACAACAACCTCAACATTGAAAAACAACAACAACCTCAACATTGAAAAACGCCAACAAATTCAACAACAACCTCAACATTGAAGAACACCAACAAATTCAACACCAACCTCAGCATTGAAAAACAACAACAACCTCAACATTGAAAAACACCAACAAATTCAACAACAACCTCAACATTGAAAAACAACAACAACCTCAACGTTGAAAAACACCAACAAATTCAACAACAACTTCAACATTGAAAAACACCAACAAATTCAACAACAACCTCGAAATTGAAAAACACCAACAAATTCAACAACAACCTCAACATTGAAAAAGAACAACAACATCAACATTGAAAAACACCAACAATTTCAACAACCTCAACATTTAAAAACACCAACAAATTCAACAACAACCTCAACATTGAAAAACAACAACAATCTCAACATTGGAAAACACCAACAAATTCAACAACAACCTCAACATTGAAAAACAACAACAACCTCAACATTGAAAAACACCAACAAATTCAACAACAACTTCAACATTGAAAAACACCAACAAATTCAACAACAGCCTCGACATTGAAAAACACCATCAAATTCAACAACAACCTCAACTTTGAAAAACAACAACAACCTCATCATGGAGAAACACCAACAAATTCAACAACAACCTCAACATTGAAAAACACCAACAAATTCAACAACAAACTCAAGATTGAAAAACACCAATAAATTCAACAACCTCAACATTGAAAAACAACAACAACCTCAACATTGAAAAACACCAACAAATTCAACAACAACCTCAACATTGAAAAACACCAACAAATTCAACAACAACCTCAACATTGAAAATCAACAACAACCTCAACATTGAAAAACACCAACAAATTCAACAACAACCTCAACATTGAAAAACAACAACAAATTCAACAACAAACTCAAGATTGAAAAACACCAACAAATTCAACAACCTCAAAATTGAAAAACAACAACAAACCTCAACATTGAAAAACACCAACAAATTCAACAACAACCTCAACATTTGAAAACACCAACAAATTCAACAACAACCTCAACATTGAAAAACAACAACAACCTCAACATTGAAAAACACCAACAAATTCAACAATAACCTCAACATTGAAAAACAACAACAACCTCAACATTGAAAAACACCAACAAATTCAACAACAACCTCAACATTGAAAAACACCAACAAATTCAACAACAATCTCAACATTGAAAAACAACAACAACCTCAACATTGAAAAACTCCAACAAATTCAACAACAACCTCAACATTGAAAAACAACAACAACCTCAACATTGAAAAACGCCAACAAATTCAACAACAACCTCAACATTGAAGAACACCAACAAATTCAACACCAACCTCAGCATTGAAAAACAACAACAACCTCAACATTGAAAAACACCAACAAATTCAACAACAACCTCAACATTGAAAAACAACAACAACCTCAACGTTGAAAAACACCAACAAATTCAACAACAACTTCAACATTGAAAAACACCAACAAATTCAACAACAACCTCGAAATTGAAAAACACCAACAAATTCAACAACAACCTCAACATTGAAAAACAACAACAACATCAACATTGAAAAACACCAACAATTTCAACAACCTCAACATTTAAAAACGCCAACAAATTCAACAACAACCTCAACATTGAAAAACAACAACAATCTCAACATTGGAAAACACCAACAAATTCAACAACAACCTCAACATTGAAAAACAACAACAACCTCAACATTGAAAAACACCAACAAATTCAACAACAACTTCAACATTGAAAAACACCAACAAATTCAACAACAGCCTCGACATTGAAAAACACCATCAAATTCAACAACAAGCTCAACATTGAAAAACAACAACAACCTCAACATTGAAAAACACCAACAAATTCAACAAAAACCTCAACATTGAAAACACCAACAAATTCAACAACAACCTCAACATTTAAAAACGCCAACAAATTCAACAACAACCTCAACATTGAAGAACACCAACAAATTCAACAACAACCTCAACATTGAAAAACAACAACCTCAACATTGAAAAACACCAACAAATTCAACAAAAAATTCAACATCGAAAAACACCAACAAATTCAACAACAACCTCGACATTGAAAAACACCAACAAATTCAACAACAACCTCAACTTTGAAAAACAACAACAACCTCATCATGGAAAAACACCAACAAATTCAACAACAACCTCAACATTGAAAAACACCAACAAATTCAACAACAAACTCAAGATTGAAAAACACCAACAAATTCAAAAACCTCAACATTGAAAAACACCAACAAATTCAACAACCTCAACATTGAAAAACAACAACAACCTCAACATTGAAAAACACCAACAAATTCAACGAAACCTCAACATTGAAAAACACCAACAAATTCAACAACAACCTCAACATTGAAAAACAACAACAACCTCAACATTGAAAAACACCAACAAATTCAACAACAACCTCAACATTGAAAAACACCAACAAACTCAACAACAACCTCAACATTGAAAAACAACAACAACCTCAACATTGAAAAACACCAACAAATTCAACAACAACCTCAACATTGAAAAACACCAACAAATTCAACAACAAACTCAACATTGAAAAACACCAACAAATTCACCAACAACCTCAACATTGAAAAACAACAACAACCTCAACATTGAAAAACACCAACAAATTCAACAACAACCTCAACATTGAAAAACAACAACAACCTCAACATAGAAAAACACCAACAAATTCAACAAAAACCTCAACATTGAAAAAGACCCACAAATTCAACAACAACCTCAGCATTGAAAAACAACAACAACCTCAACATTGAAAAACACCAACAAATTCAACAACAACCTCAACTTTGAAAAACGATAACAACCTCAAGATTGAAAAACACCAACAAGTTCAACAACAACCTTTGCATTGAAAAACAACAACAACCTCGACATTGAAAATCACCAACAAATTCAACAACAAACTCAACATTGAAAAATACCAACAAATTCAACAACAAACTCAAGATTGAAAAACACCAACAAATTCAACAACCTCAACATTGAAAAACAACAACAACCTCAACATTGAAAACACCAACAAATTCAACAACAACCTCAACATTGAAAAACACCAACAAATTCAACAACAACCTGAACATTGAAAATCAACAACAACCTCAACATTGAAAAACACCAACAAATTCAACAACAACCTCAACATTGAAAAACAACAACAAATTCAACAACAAACTCAAGATTGAAAAACACCAACAAATTCAACAACCTCAAAATTGAAAAACAACAACAAACCTCAACATTGAAAAACACCAACAAATTCAACAACAACCTCAACATTTGAAAACACCAACAAATTCAACAACAACCTCAAAATTGAAAAACAACAACAACCTCAACATTGAAAAACACCAACAAATTCAACAATAACCTCAACATTGAAAAACAACAACAACCTCAACATTGAAAAACACCAACAAATTCAACAACAACCTCAACATTGAAAAACACCAACAAATTCAACAACAATCTCAACATTGAAAAACAACAACAACCTCAACATTGAAAAACTCCAACAAATTCAACAACAACCTCAACATTGAAAAACAACAACAACCTCAACATTGAAAAACGCCAACAAATTCAACAACAACCTCAACATTGAAGAACACCAACAAATTCAACACCAACCTCAGCATTGAAAAACAACAACAACCTCAACATTGAAAAACACCAACAAATTCAACAACAACCTCAACATTGAAAAACAACAACAACCTCAACGTTGAAAAACACCAACAAATTCAACAACAACTTCAACATTGAAAAACACCAACAAATTCAACAACAACCTCGAAATTGAAAAACACCAACAAATTCAACAACAACCTCAACATTGAAAAAGAACAACAACATCAACATTGAAAAACACCAACAATTTCAACAACCTCAACATTTAAAAACGCCAACAAATTCAACAACAACCTCAACATTGAAAAACAACAACAATCTCAACATTGGAAAACACCAACAAATTCAACAACAACCTCAACATTGAAAAACAACAACAACCTCAACATTGAAAAACACCAACAAATTCAACAACAACTTCAACATTGAAAAACACCAACAAATTCAACAACAGCCTCGAGATTGAAAAACACCATCAAATTCAACAACAAGCTCAACATTGAAAAACAACAACAACCTCAACATTGAAAAACACCAACAAATTCAACAAAAACCTCAACATTGAAAACACCAACAAATTCAACAACAACCTCAACATTTAAAAACGCCAACAAATTCAACAACAACCTCAACATTGAAGAACACCAACAAATTCAACAACAACCTCAACATTGAAAAACAACAACCTCAACATTGAAAAACACCAACAAAGTCAACAAAAAATTCAACATCGAAAAACACCAACAAATTCAACAACAACCTCGACATTGAAAAACACCAACAAATTCAACAACAACCTCAACTTTGAAAAACAACAACAACCTCATCATGGAAAAACACCAACAAATTCAACAACAACCTCAACATTGAAAAACACCAACAAATTCAACAACAAACTCAAGATTGAAAAACACCAACAAATTCAACAACCTCAACATTGAAAAACAACAACAACCTCAACATTGAAAAACACCAACAAATTCAACGAAACCTCAACATTGAAAAACACCAACAAATTCAACAACAACCTCAACATTGAAAAACAACAACAACCTCAACATTGAAAAACACCAACAAATTCAACAACAACCTCAACATTGAAAAACACCAACAAACTCAACAACAACCTCAACATTGAAAAACAACAACAACCTCAACATTGAAAAACACCAACAAATTCAACAACAACCTCAACATTGAAAAACACCAACAAATTCAACAACAAACTCAACATTGAAAAACACCAACAAATTCACCAACAACCTCAACATTGAAAAACAACAACAACCTCAACATTGAAAAACACCAACAAATTCAACAACAACCTCAACATTGAAAAACAACAACAACCTCAACATAGAAAAACACCAACAAATTCAACAAAAACCTCAACATTGAAAAAGACCCACAAATTCAACAACAACCTCAGCATTGAAAAACAACAACAACCTCAACATTGAAAAACACCAACAAATTCAACAACAACCTCAACTTTGAAAAACGATAACAACCTCAAGATTGAAAAACACCAACAAGTTCAACAACAACCTTTGCATTGAAAAACAACAACAACCTCGACATTGAAAATCACCAACAAATTCAACAACAAACTCAACATTGAAAAACAGCAACAAATTCAACAACAACCTCAAGATTGAAAAACAACAACCTCAACATTGAAAAACACCAACAAATTCAACAACAACCTCAACATTGAAAAACAACAACAACCTCAAGATTGAAAAACACCAACAAATTCAACAACAACCTCAGCATTGATAAACAACAACAACCTCAACATTGAAAATCACCAACAAATTCAACATCCTCAACATTGAAAAACACCAACAAATTCAACAACAACCTCAAGATTGAAAAACAACAACAACCTCAACATTGAAAAACACCAACAAATTCATCAACAACCTCAACATTGAAAAAAAAACAACAACCTCAACATTGAAAAACAACAACAACCTCAACATTGAAAAACACCAACAAATTCAACAACAACCTCAACATTGAAAAACACCAACAAATTGAACAACAACCTCAGCTATGAAAAACAACAACAACCTCAACATTGAAAAACACCAACAAATTCAACAACAACCTCAAGATTGAAAAACAACAACCTAACATTGAAAAACACCAACAAATTCAACAACAACCTCAACATTGAAAAACAACAACAACCTCAAGATTGAAAAACACCAACAAATTCAACAACAACCTCAGCATTGATAAACAACAACAACCACAACATTGAAAATCACCAACAAATTCAACATCCTCAACATTGAAAAACACCAACAAATTCAACAACAACCTCAAGATTGAAAAACAACAACAACCTCAACATTGAAAAACAGCAACAAATTCATCAACATCCTCAACACTGAAAAACAACAACAACCTCAACATTGAAAAACAACAACAACCTCAACATTGAAAAACACCAACAAATTCAACAACAACCTCAACATTGAAAAACACCAACAAATTGAACAACAACCTCAGCAATGAAAAACAACAACAACCTCAACATTGAAAAACACCAACAAATTCAACAACAACCTCAACATTGAAAAACAACAACCTCAACATTGAAAAACACCAACAAATTCAACAACAACTTCAACACTGAAAAACACCAACAAATTCAACAGCAACCTCGAAATTGAAAAACACCAACAAATTCAACAACAACCTCAACATTGAAAAACAACAACAACCTCAACATTGAAAAAACACCAACAAATTCAACAACAACCTCAACATTGAAAAACAACAACAACCTCAACATTGAAAAACACCAACAAATTCAAAAACAACCTCAACATTTAAAAGCACCAACAAATTCAACAACAACCTCAACATTGAAAAACAACAACAATCTCAACATTGAAAAAACACCAACAAATTCAACAACAACCTCGACATTGAAAAACAACAACATCCTCAACATTGAAAAACACCAACAAATTCAACAACAACTTCAACATTGAAAAACACCAACAAATTCAACAACAACCTCGACATTGAAAAACACCATCAAATTCAACAACAACCTCAACATTGAAAAACAACAACAACCTCAACATTGAAAAACACCAACAAATTCAACAACAACCTCAACATTGAAAAACACCAACAAATTCAACAACAACCTCAACATTGAAAAACAACAGCAACCTCAACATTGAAAAACACCAACAAAGTCAACAACAACCTCAACATTGAAAAACAACAACAAATTCAACAACAAACTCAAGATTGAAAAAACACCAACAAATTCAACAACCTCAACATTGAAAAACAACAACAAACCTCAACATTGAAAAACACCAAGAAATTCAACAACAACCTCAACATTGAACAAAACCAATAAATTCAAAAACAGCCTCAACATTGAAAAACAACAACAACCTCAACATTGAAAAACACCAACAAATTCAACAACAACCTCAACATTGAAAAACAACAAACTCAACATTAAAAAACACCAACAAATTCAACAACAACCTCAACATTGAAAAACAACAACAACCTCAACATTGAAAAACACCAACAAATTCAACAATAACCTCAACATTGAAAAACAACAACAACCTCAACATTGAAAAACACCAACAAATTCAACAACAACCACAACATTGAAAAACACCAACAAATTCAACAACAATCTCAACATTGAAAAACAACAACAACCTCAACATTGAAAAACTCCAACAAATTCAACAACAACCTCAGCATTGAAAAACAACAACAACCTCAACATTGAAAAACGCCAACAAATTCAACAACAACCTCAACATTGAAGAACACCAACAAATTCAACACCAACCTCAGCATTGAAAAACAACAACAACCTCAACATTGAAAAACACCAACAAATTCAACAACAACCTCAACATTGAAAAACAACAACAACCTCAACGTAGAAAAACACCAACAAATTCAACAACAACTTCAACATTGAAAAACACCAGCAAATTCAACAACAACCTCGAAATTGAAAAACACCAACAAATTCAACAACAACCTCAACATTGAAAAACAACAACAACCTCAACGTTGAAAAACACCAACAAATTCAACAACAACTTCAACATTGAAAAACACCAACATATTCAACAACAACCTCCACATTGAAAAACACCAACAAATTCAACAACAACCTCAACATTGAAAAACAACAACAACCTCAACATTGAAGAACACCAACAAATTCAACAACAACCTCAACATTGAAAAACAACAACCTCAACATTGAAAAACACCAACAAAATTCAACAAAAAATTCAACATTGAAAAACACCAACAAATTCAACAACAACCTCGACATTGAAAAACACCAAGAAATTCAACAACAACCTCGACATTGAAAAACACCAACAAATTCAACAACAACCTCAACTTTGAAAAACAACAACAACCTCATCATGGAGAAACACCAACAAATTCAACAACAACCTCAACATTGAAAAACACCAACAAATTCAACAACAAACTCAAGATTGAAAAACACCAACAAATTCAACAACCTCAACATTGAAAAACAACAACAACCTCAACATTGAAAAACACCAACAAATTCAACAACAACCTCAACATTGAAAAACACCAACAAATTCAACAACAACCTCAACATTGAAAATCAACAACAACCTCAACATTGAAAAACACCAACAAATTCAACAACAACCTCAACATTGAACAACAACAACAAATTCAACAACAAACTCAAGATTGAAAAACACCAACAAATTCAACAACCTCAAAATTGAAAAACAACAACAAACCTCAACATTGAAAAACACCAACAAATTCAACAACAACCTCAACATTTGAAAACACCAACAAATTCAACAACAACCTCAACATTGAAAAACAACAACAACCTCAACATTGAAAAACACCAACAAATTCAACAATAACCTCAACATTGAAAAACAACAACAACCTCAACATTGAAAAACAACAACAAATTCAACGACAACCTCAACATTGAAAAACACCAACAAATTCAGCAACAATCTCAACATTGAAAAACAACAACAACCTCAACATTGAAAAACTCCAACAAATTCAACAACAACCTCAACATTGAAAAACAACAACAACCTCAACATTGAAAAACGCCAACAAATTCAACAACAACCTCAACATTGAAGAACACCAACAAATTCAACACCAACCTCAGCATTGAAAAACAACAACAACCTCAACATTGAAAAACACCAACAAATTCAACAACAACCTCAACATTGAAAAACAACAACAACCTCAACGTTGAAAAACACCAACAAATTCAACAACAACTTCAACATTGAAAAACACCAACAAATTCAACAACAACCTCGAAATTGAAAAACACCAACAAATTCAACAACAACCTCAACATTGAAAAAGAACAACAACATCAACATTGAAAAACACCAACAATTTCAACAACCTCAACATTTGAAAACACCAACAAATTCAACAACAACCTCAACATTGAAAAACAGCAACAATCTCAACATTGGAAAACACCAACAAATTCAACAACAACCTCAACATTGAAAAACAACAACAACCTCAACATTGAAAAACACCAACAAATTCAACAACAACTTCAACATTGAAAAACACCAACAAATTCAACAACAGCCTCGACATTGAAAAACACCATCAAATTCAACAACAAGCTCAACATTGAAAAACAACAACAACCTCAACATTGAAAAACACCAACAAATTCAACAAAAACCTCAACATTGAAAACACCAACAAATTCAACAACAACCTCAACATTTAAAAACGCCAACAAATTCAACAACAACCTCAACATTGAAGAACACCAACAAATTCAACAACAACCTCAACATTGAAAAACAACAACCTCAACATTGAAAAACACCAACAAATTCAACAAAAAATTCAACATCGAAAAACAACAACAAATTCAACAACAACCTCGACATTGAAAAACACCAACAAATTCAACAACAACCTCAACTTTGAAAAACAACAACAACCTCATCATGGAAAAACACCAACAAATTCAACAACAACCTCAACATTGAAAAACACCAACAAATTCAACAACAAACTCAAGATTGAAAAACACCAACAAATTCAACAACCTCAACATTGAAAAACAACAACAACCTCAACATTGAAAAACACCAACAAATTCAACGAAACCTCAACATTGAAAAACACCAACAAATTCAACAACAACATCAACATTGAAAAACAACAACAACCTCAACATTGAAAAACACCAACAAATTCAACAACAACCTCAACATTGAAAAACAACAACAACCTCAACATTGAAAAACACCAACAGATTCAACAACAACCTCAACATTGAAAAACCACAACAAACTGAACATTGAAAACACCAACAAATTCAACAACAACCTCAACATTGAAAAACAACAACAATCTCAACATTGAAAAATACCAACAAATTCAACAATAACCTCAACATTGAAAAACAACAACAACCTCAACATTGAAAAACACCAACAAATTCAACAACAACCTCAATATTGAAAAACACCAACAAATTCCACAACAACCTCAACATTGAAAAACAACAACAACCTCAACATTTAAAAACACCAACAAATTCAACAACAACCTCAACTTTGAAAAACAACAACAACCTCATCATGGAAAAACACCAACAAATTCAACAACAACCTCAACATTGAAAAACACCAACAAATTCAACAACAAACTCAAGATTGAAAAACACCAACAAATTCAACAACCTCAACATTGAAAAACAACAACAACAACCTCAACATTGAAAAACACCAACAAATTCAACAACAACCTCAACATTAAAAAACACCAACAAATTCAACAACAACCTCAACATTGAAAAACAACAACAACCTCAACATTGAAAAACACCAACTAATTCAACAACAACCTCAACATTGAAAAACACCAACAAATTCAACAACAACCTCAACATTGAAAAAGAACAACAACATCAACATTGAAAAACACCAACAATTTCAACAACCTCAACATTTAAAAACACCAACAAATTCAACAACAACCTCAACATTGAAAAACAACAACAATCTCAACATTGGAAAACACCAACAAATTCAACAACAACCTCAACATTGAAAAACAACAACAACCTCAACATTGAAAAACACCAACAAATTCAACAACAACTTCAACTTTGAAAAGCACCAACAAATTCAACAACAACCTCAACATTGAAAAACACCAACAAATTCAACAACAACCTCAACATTGAAAATCAACAACAACCTCAACATTGAAAAACACCAACAAATTCAACAACAAACCTCAACATTGAAAAACAACAACAAATTCAACAACAAACTCAAGACTGAAAAACGTCAACAAATTCAACAACATCAAAATTGAAAAACAACAACAAACCTCAACATTGAAAAACACCAACAAATTCAACAACAACCTCAACATTTGAAAACACCAACAAATTCAACAGCAACCTCAACATTGAAAAACAACAACAACCTCAACATTGAAAAACACCAACAAATTCAACAATAACCTCAACATTGAAAAACAACAACAACCTCAACATTGAAAAACAACAACAAATTCAACAACAACCTCAACATTGAAAAACACCAACAAATTCAACAACAATCTCAACATTGAAAAACAACAACAACCTCAACATTGAAAAACTCCAACAAATTCAACAACAACCTCAACATTGAAAAACAACAACAACCTCAACATTGACAAAACGCCAACAAATTCAACAACAACCTCAACATTGAAGAACACCAACAAATTCAACACCAACCTCAGCATTGAAAAACAACAACAACCTCAACATTGAAAAACACCAACAAATTCAACAACAACCTCAACATTGAAAAACAACAACAACCTCAACGTTGAAAAACACCAACAAATTCAACAACAACTTCAACATTGAAAAACACCAACAAATTCAACAACAACCTCGAAATTGAAAAACACGAACAAATTCAACAACAACCTCAACATTGAAAAAGAACAACAACATCAACATTGAAAAACACCAACAAATTCAACAACAGCCTCGACATTGAAAAACACCATCAAATTCAACAACAAGCTCAACATTGAAAAACAACAACAACCTCAACATTGAAAAACACCAACAAATTCAACAAAAACCTCAACATTGAAAACACCAACAAATTCAACAACAACCTCAACATTTAAAAACGCCAACAAATTCAACAACAACCTCAACATTGAAGAACACCAACAAATTCAACAACAACCTCAACATTGAAAAACAACAACCTCAACATTGAAAAACACCAACAAATTCAACAAAAAATTCAACATCGAAAAACAACAACAAATTCAACAACAACCTCGACATTGAAAAACACCAAAAAATTCAACAACAACCTCAACTTTGAAAAACAACAACAACCTCATCATGGAAAAACACCAACAAATTCAACAACAACCTCAACATTGAAAAACACCAACAAATTCAACAACAAACTCAAGATTGAAAAACACCAACAAATTCAACAACCTCAACATTGAAAAACAACAACAACCTCAACATTGAAAAACACCAACAAATTCAACGAAACCTCAACATTGATAAACACCAACAAATTCAACAACAACATCAACATTGAAAAACAACAACAACCTCAACATTGAAAAACACCAACAAATTCAACAACAACCTCAACATTGAAAAACAACAACAACCTCAACATTGAAAAACACCAACAGATTCAACAACAACCTCAACATTGAAAAACCACAACAAACTGAACATTGAAAACACCAACAAATTCAACAACAACCTCAACATTGAAAAACAACAACAATCTCAACATTGAAAAATACCAACAAATTCAACAATAACCTCAACATTGAAAAACAACAACAACCTCAACATTGAAAAACACCAACAAATTCAACAACAACCTCAATATTGAAAAACACCAACAAATTCCACAACAACCTCAACATTGAAAAACAACAACAGCCTCAACATTGAAAAACACCATCAAATTCAACAAGAACCTCAACATTGAAAAACAACAACAAACTCAACATTGAAAAACACCAACAAATTCAACAACAACCTCAACATTTGAAAACACCAACAAATTCAACAACAACCTCAACATTGATAAACAACAACAATCTCAACATTGAAAAACACCAACAAACTCAACAACAACCTCAACATTTAAAAACACCCAACAAATTCAACAACAACCTCAACTTTGAATAACAACAACAACCTCATCATGGAAAAACACCAACAAATTCAACAACAAACTCAAGATTGAAAAACACCAACAAATTCAACAACCTCAACATTGAAAAACAACAACAACCTCAACATTGAAAAACACCAACAAATTCAACAACAACCTCAACATTAAAAAACACCAACAAATTCAACAACAACCTCAACATTGAAAAACAACAACAACCTCAACATTGAAAAACACCAACTAATTCAACAACAACCTCAACATTGAAAAACACCAACAAATTCAACAACAACCTCAACATTGAAAAAGAACAACAACATCAACATTGAAAAACACCAACAATTTCAACAACCTCAACATTTAAAAACACCAACAAATTCAACAACAACCTCAACATTGAAAAACAACAACAATCTCAACATTGGAAAACACCAACAAATTCAACAACAACCTCAACATTGAAAAACAACAACAACCTCAACATTGAAAAACACCAACAAATTCAACAACAACTTCAACATTGAAAAACACCAACAAATTCAACAACAGCCTCGACATTGAAAAACACCATCAAATTCAACAACAAGCTCAACATTGAAAAACAACAACAACCTCAACATTGAAAAACACCAACAAATTCAACAAAAACCTCAACATTGAAAACACCAACAAATTCAACAACAACCTCAACATTTAAAAACGCCAACAAATTCAACAACAACCTCAACATTGAAGAACACCAACAAATTCAACAACAACCTCAACATTGAAAAACAACAACCTCAACATTGAAAAACACCAACAAATTCAACAAAAAATTCAACATCGAAAAACAACAACAAATTCAACAACAACCTCGACATTGAAAAACACCAACAAATTCAACAACAACCTCAACTTTGAAAAACAACAACAACCTCATCATGGAAAAAACACCAACAAATTCAACAGCAACCTCAACATTGAAAAACACCAACAAATTCAACAACAAACTCAAGATTGAAAAACACCAACAAATTCAACAACCTCAACATTGAAAAACAAGAACAACCTCAAGATTGAAAAACACCAACAAATTCAACGAAACCTCAACATTGAAAAACACCAACAAATTCAACAACAACATCAACATTGAAAAACAACAACAACCTCAACATTGAAAAACACCAACAAATTCAACAACAACCTCAACATTGAAAAACAACAACAACCTCAACATTGAAAAACACCAACAGATTCAACAACAACCTCAACATTGAAAAACCACAACAAACTGAACATTGAAAACACCAACAAATTCAACAACAACCTCAACATTGAAAAACAACAACAATCTCAACATTGAAAAATACCAACAAATTCAACAATAACCTCAACATTGAAAAACAACAACAACCTCAACATTGAAAAACACCAACAAATTCAACAACAACCTCAATATTGAAAAACACCAACAAATTCCACAACAACCTCAACATTGAAAAACAACA
Organism: Isurus oxyrinchus; assembly: GCA_026770705.1. Lineage (NCBI taxonomy): Eukaryota > Metazoa > Chordata > Chondrichthyes > Lamniformes > Lamnidae > Isurus > Isurus oxyrinchus. Next base: position 455,928 of record JANJGN010000097.1, read on the forward strand.
ACAACCTCAACATTGAAAAACACCATCAAATTCAACAAGAACCTCAACATTGAAAAACAACAACAAACTCAACATTGAAAAACACCAACAAATTCAACAACAACCTCAACATTTGAAAACACCAACAAATTCAACAACAACCTCAACATTGATAAACAACAACAATCTCAACATTGAAAAACACCAACAAATTCAACAACAACCTCAACATTGAAAAACACCAACAAACTCAACAACAACCTCAACATTTAAAAACACCAACAAATTCAACAACAACCTCAGCTTTGAAAAAACAACAACAACCTCATCATGGAAAAACTCCAACAAATTCAACAACAACCTCAACATTGAAAAACACCAACAAATTCAACAACAAACTCAAGATTGAAAAACACCAACAAATTCAAAAACCTCAACATTGAAAAACAACAACAACCTCAATATTGAAAAACACCAACAAATTCAACAACAACCTCAACATTGAAAAACACCAACAAATTCAACAACAAACTCAACATTGAAAAACACCAACAAATTAACCAACAACCTCAACATTGAAAAACAACAACAACCTCAACATTGAAAAACACAAACACATTCAACAACAACCTCAACATTGAAAAACAACAACAACCGCAACATAGAAAAACACCAACAAATTCAACAAAAACCTCAACATTGAAAAAGACCCACAAATTCAACAACAACCTCAGCATTGAAAAACAACAACAACCTCAACATTGAAAAACACCAACAAATTCAACAACAACCTCAACTTTGAAAAACGATAACAACCTCAAGATTGAAAAACACCAACAAGTTCAACAACAACCTTTGCATTGAAAAACAACAACAACCTCGACATTGAAAATCACCAACAAATTCAACAACAAACTCAACATTGAAAAAAAGCAACAAATTCAACAACAACCTCAAGATTGAAAAACAACAACCTCAACATTGAAAAACACCAACAAATTCAACAACAACCTCAACATTGAAAAACAACAACAACCTCAAGATTGAAAAACACCAACAAATTCAACAACAACCTCAGCATTGATAAACAACAACAACCTCAACATTGAAAATCACCAACAAATTCAACATTCTCAACATTGAAAAACACCAACAAATTCAACAACAACCTCAAGATTGAAAAACAACAACAACCTCATCATTGAAAAACACCAACAAATTCATCAACAACCTCAACATTGAAAAACAACAACAACCTCAACATTGAAAAACAACAACAACCTCAACATTGAAAAACACCAACAAATTCAACAACAACCTCAACATTGAAAAACACCAACAACCTCAACATTGAAAAACACCAACAAATTCAACAACAACCTCAACATTGAAAAACAACAACCTCAACATTGAAAAACACAAACAAATTCAACAACAACTTCAACACTGAAAAACACCAACAAATTCAACAGCAACCTCGAAATTGAAAAACACCAACAAATTCAACAACAACCTCAACATTGAAAAACAACAACAACCTCAACATTGAAAAACACCAACAAATTCAAATACAACCTCAACATTTAAAAGCACCAACAAAAACAACAATAACCTCAACATTGAAAAACAACAACAATCTCAACATTGAAAAACACCAACAAATTCAACAACAACCTCAACATTGAAAAACAACAACATCCTCAACATTGAAAAACACCAACAAATTCAACAACAACTTCAACATTGAAAAACACCAACAAATTCAACAACAACCTCGACATTGAAAAACACCATCAAATTCAACAACAACCTCAACATTGAAAAAAAACAACAACCTCAACATTGAAAAACACCAACAAATTCAACAAAAACCTCAACATTGAAAAGACCAACAAATTCAACAACAACCTCAACATTTAAAAACGCCAACAAATTCAACAACAACCTCAACATTGAACAACACCAACAAATTCAACAACAACCTCAACATTGAAAAACAACAACCTCAACATTGAAAAACACCAACAAATTCAACAAAAAATTCAACATTGAAAAACACCAACAAATTCAACAACAACCTCAACTTTGAAAAACAACAACAACCTCATCATGGAAAAACACCAACAAATTCAACAACAACCTCAACATTGAAAAACACCAACAAATTCAACAACAAACTCAAGATTGAAAAACACCAACAAATTCAACAACCTCAACATTGAAAAACAACAACAACCTCAACATTGAAAAACACCAACAAATTCAACAACAACCTCCACATTGAAAAACACCAACAAATTCAACAACAACCTCAACATTGAAAAACAACAACAACCTCAACATTGAAGAACACCAACAAATTCAACAACAACCTCAACATTGAAAAACAACAACCTCAACATTGAAAAACACCAACAAATTCAACATTGAAAAACACCAACAAATTCAACAAGAACCTCGACATTGAAAAACACCAACAAATTCAACAACAACCTCGACATTGAAAAACACCAACAAATTCAACAACAACCTCAACTTTGAAAAACAACAACAACCTCATCATGGAGAAACACCAACAAATTCAACAACAACCTCAACATTGAAAAACAGCAACAAATTCAACAACAAACTCAAGATTGAAAAACACCAACAAATTCAACAACCTCAACATTGAAAAACAACAACAACCTCAACATTGAAAAACACCAACAAATTCAACAACAACCTCAACATTGAAAAACACCAACAAATTCAACAACAACCTCAACATTGAAAATCAACAACAACCTCAACATTGAAAAACACCAACAAATTCAACAACAACCTCAACATTGAAAAACAACAACAAATTCAACAACAAACTCAAGATTGAAAAACACCAACAAATTCAACAACCTCAAAATTGAAAAACAACAACAAACCTCAACATTGAAAAACACCAACAAATTCAACAACAACCTCAACATTTGAAAACACCAACAAATTCAACAACAACCTCAACATTGAAAAACAACAACAACCTCAACATTGAAAAACACCAACAAATTCAACAATAACCTCAACATTGAAAAACAACAACAACCTCAACATTGAAAAACACCAACAAATTCAACAACAACCTCAACATTGAAAAACACCAACAAATTCAACAACAATCTCAACATTGAAAAACAACAACAACCTCAACATTGAAAAACGCCAACAAATTCAACAACAACCTCAACATTGAAGAAGACCAACAAATTCAACACCAACCTCAGCATTGAAAACAACAACAACCTCAACATTGAAAAACACCAACAAATTCAACAACAACCTCAACATTGAAAAACAACAACAACCTCAACATTGAAAAACACCAACAAATTCAACAATAACCTCAACATTGAAAAACAACAACAACCTCAACATTGAAAAACACCAACAAATTCAACAACAACCTCAACATTGAAAAACTCCAACAAATTCAACAACAACCTCAACATTGAAAAACAACAACAACCTCAACATTGAAAAACGCCAACAAATTAAACAACAACCTCAACATTGAAGAACACCAACAAATTCAACACCAACCTCAGCATTGAAAAACAACAACAACCTCAACATTGAAAAACACCAACAAATTCAACAACAACCTCAACATTGAAAAACAACAACAACCTCAACGTTGAAAAACACCAACAAATTCAACAACAACTTCAACATTGAAAAACACCAACAAATTCAACAACAACCTCGAAATTGAAAAACACCAACAAATTCAACAACAACCTCAACATTGAAAAAGAACAACAACATCAACATTGAAAAACACCAACAATTTCAACAACCTCAACATTTAAAAACACCAACAAATTCAACAACAACCTCAACATTGAATAACAACAACAATCTCAACATTGGAAAACACCAACAAATTCAACAACAACCTCAACATTGAAAAACAACAACAACCTCAACATTGAAAAACACCAACAAATTCAACAACAACTTCAACATTGAAAAACACCAACAAATTCAACAACAGCCTCGACATTGAAAAACACCATCAAATTCAACAACAAGCTCAACATTGAAAAACAACAACAACCTCAACATTGAAAAAAACCAACAAATTCAACAAAAACCTCAACATTGAAAACACCAACAAATTCAACAACAACCTCAACATTTAAAAACGCCAACAAATTCAACAACAACCTCAACATTGAAGAACACCAACAAATTCAACAACAACCTCAACATTGAAAAACACCAACAAACTCAACAACAACCTCAACATTGAAAAACAACAACAACCTCAACATTGAAAAACACCAACAAATTCAACAACAACCTCAACATTGAAAAACACCAACAAATTCAACAACAAACTCAACATTGAAAAACACCAACAAATTCACCAACAACCTCAACATTGAAAAACAACAACAACCTCAACATTGAAAAACACCAACAAATTCAACAACAACCTCAACATTGAAAAACAACAACAACCTCAATATAGAAAAACACCAACAAATTCAACAACAACCTCAACATTGAAAAAGACCCACAAATTCAACAACAACCTCAGCATTGAAAAACAACAACAACCTCAACATTGAAAAACACCAACAAATTCAACAACAACCTCAACTTTGAAAAACGATAACAACCTCAAGATTGAAAAACACCAACAAGTTCAACAACAACCTTTGCATTGAAAAACAACAACTACCTCGACATTGAAAATCACCAACAAAATCAACAACAAACTCAACATTGAAAAACAGCAACAAATTCAACAACAACCTCAAGATTGAAAAACAACAACCTCAACATTGAAAAACACCAACAAATTCAACAACAACCTCAACATTGAAAAACAACAACAACCTCAAGATTGAAAAACACCAACAAATTCAACAACAACCTCAGCATTGATAAACAACAACAACCTCAACATTGAAAATCACCAACAAATTCAACATCCTCAACATTGAAAAACACCAACAAATTCAACAACAACCTCAAGATTGAAAAACAACAACAAACTCAACATTGAAAAACACCAACAAATTCATCAACAACCTCAACATTGAAAAACAACAACAACCTCAACATTGAAAAACACCAACAAATTGAACAACAACCTCAGCATTGAAAAACAACAACAACCTCAACATTGAAAAACACCAACAAATTCAACAACAACCTCAACATTGAAAAACAACAACCTCAACATTGAAAAACACCAACAAATTCAACAACAACTTCAACACTGAAAAACACCAACAAATTCAACAGCAACCTCGAAATTGAAAAACACCAACAAATTCAACAACAACCTCAACATTGAAAAACAACAACAACCTCAACATTGAAAAACACCAACAAATTCAACAACAACCTCAACATTGAAAAACAACAACAACCTCAACATTGAAAAACACCAACAAATTCAAAAACAACCTCAACATTTAAAAGCACCAACAAATTCAACAACAACCTCAACATTGAAAAACAACAACAATCTCAACATTGAAAAACACCAACAAATTCAACAACAACCTCGACATTGAAAAACAACAACATCCTCAACATTGAAAAACACCAACAAATTCAACAACAACTTCAACATTGAAAAACACCAACAAATTCAACAACAACCTCGACATTGAAAAACACCATCAAATTCAACAACAACCTCAACATTGAAAAAAAACAACAACCTCAACATTGAAAAACACCAACAAATTCAACAAAAACCGCAACATTGAAAAGACCAACAAATTCAACAACAACCTCAACATTTAAAAAGGCCAACAAATTCAACAACAACCTCAACATTGAACAACACCAACAAATTCAACAACAACCTCAACATTGAAAAACAACAACCTCAACATTGAAAAACACCAACAAATTCAACAAAAAATTCAACATTGAAAAACACCAACAAATTCAACAACAACCTCAACTTTGAAAAACAACAACAACCTCATCATGGAAAAACACCAACAAATTCAAAAACAACCTCAACATTGAAAAACACCAACAAATTCAACAACAAACTCAAGATTGAAAAACACCAACAAATTCAACAACCTCAACATTGAAAAACAACAACAACCTCAACATTGAAAAACACCAACAAATTCAACAAGAACCTCCACATTGAAAAACACCAACAAATTCAACAACAACCTCAACATTGAAAAACAACAACAACCTCAACATTGAAGAACACCAACAAATTCAACAACAACCTCAACATTGAAAAACAACAACCTCAACATTGAAAAACACCAACAAATTCAACAACAACCTCGACATTGAAAAACACCAACAAATTCAACAACAACCTCGACATTGAAAAACACCAACAAATTCAACCACAACCTCAACTTTGAAAAACAACAACAACCTCATCATGGAGAAACACCAACAAATTCAACAACAACCTCAACATTGAAAAACACCAACAAATTCAACAACAAACTCAAGATTGAAAAACACCAACAAATTCAATAACCTCAACATTGAAAAACAACAACAACCTCAACATTGAAAAACACCAACAAATTCAACAACAACCTCAACATTGAAAATCAACAACAACCTCAACATTGAAAAACACCAACAAATTCAACAACAACCTCAACATTGAAAAACAACAACAAATTCAACAACAAACTCAAGATTGAAAAACACCAACAAATTCAACAACCTCAAAATTGAAAAACAACAACAAACCTCAACATTGAAAAACACCAACAAATTCAACAACAACCTCAAGATTTGAAAACACCAACAAATTCAACAACCTCAACATTGAAAAACAACAACAACCTCAACATTGAAAAACACCAACAAATTCAACAATAACCTCAACATTGAAAAACAACAACAACCTCAACATTGAAAAACACCAACAAATTCAACAACAACCTCAACATTGAAAAACACCAACAAATTCAACAACAATCTCAACATTGAAAAACAACAACAACCTCAACATTGAAAAACTCCAACAAATTCAACAACAACCTCAACATTGAAAAACAACAACAACCTCAACATTGAAAAACGCCAACAAATTCAACAACAACCTCAACATTGAATAACACCAACAAATTCAACACCAACCTCAGCATTGAAAAACAACAACAACCTCAACATTGAAAAACACCAACAAATTCAACAACAACCTCAACATTGAAAAACAACAACAACCTCAACGTTGAAAAACACCAACAAATTCAACAACAACTTCAACATTGAAAAACACCAACAAATTCAACAACAACCCCGAAATTGAAAAACACCAACAAATTCAACAACAACCTCAACATTGAAAAAGAACAACAACATCAACATTGAAAAACACCAACAATTTCAACAACCTCAATATTTAAAAACAACAACAAATTCAACAACAACCTCAACATTGAAAAACAACAACAATCTCAACATTGGAAAACACCAACAAATTCAACAACAACCTCAACATTGAAAAACAACAACAACCTCAACATTGAAAAACACCAACAAATTCAACAACAACCTCAACATTGAAAAACACCAACAAATTCAACAACAGCCTCGACATTGAAAAACACCATCAAATTCAACAACAAGCTCAACATTGAAAAACAACAACAACCTCAACATTGAAAAACACCAACAAATTCAACAAAAACATCAACATTGAAAACACCAACAAATTCAACAACAACCTCAACATTTAAAAACGCCAACAAATTCAACAACAACCTCAACATTGAAGAACACCAACAAATTCAACAACAACCTCAACATTGAAAAACAACAACCTCAACATTGAAAAACACCAAGAAATTCAACAAAAAATTCAACATCGAAAAACAACAACAAATTCAACAACAACCTCGACATTGAAAAACACCAACAAATTCAACAACAACCTCAACTTTGAAAAACAACAACAACCTCATCATGGAAAAACACCAACAAATTCAACAACAACCTCAACATTGAAAAACACCAACAAATTCAACAACAAACTCAAGATTGAAAAACACCAACAAATTCAACAACCTCAGCATTGAAAAACAACAACAACCTCAACATTGAAAAACACCAACAAATTCAACAACAACCTCAACATTGAAAAACAACAACCTCAACATTGAAAAACACCAACAAATTCAACAACAACTTCAACACTGAAAAACACCAACAAATTCAACAGCAACCTCGAAATTGAAAAACACCAACAAATTCAACAACAACCTCAACATTGAAAAACAACAACAACCTCAACATTGAAAAACACTAACAAATTCAAAAACAACCTCAACATTTAAAAGCACCAACAAATTCAACAACAACCTCAACATTGAAAAACAACAACAATATCAACATTGAAAAACACCAACAAATTCAACAACAACCTCAACATTGAAAAACAACAACATCCTCAACATTGAAAAACACCAACAAATTCAACAACAAGTTCAACATTGAAAAACAGCAACAAATTCAACAACAACCTCGACATTGAAAAACACCATCAAATTCAACAACAACCTCAATATTGAAAAACAACAACAACCTCAACATTGAAAAACACCAACAAATTCAACAAAAACCTCAACATTGAAAACACCAACAAATTCAACAACAACCTCAACATTGAAAAACAACAACAACCTCAACATTGAAAAACACCAACAAATTCAACAACAACCTCAACATTGAAAAACAACAACAACCTCAACATTGAGAAACAACAACAACCTCAACATAGAAAAACACCAACAAATTCAACAAAAACCTCAACATTGAAAAAGACCCACAAATTCAACAACAACCTCAGCATTGAAAAACAACAACAACCTCAACATTGAAAAACACCAACAAATTCAACAACAACCTCAACTTTGAAAAACGATAACAACCTCAAGATTGAAAAACACCAACAAATTCAACAACAACCTCTGCATTGAAAAACAACAACAACCTCGACATTGAAAATCACCAACAAATTCAACAACAACCTCAACATTGAAAAACAGCAACAAATTCAACAACAACCTCAAGATTGAAAAACAACAACCTCAACATTGAAAAACACCAACAAATTCAACAACAACCTCAAGATTGAAAAACAAAAACAACCTCAACATTGAAAAACACCAACAAATTCAACAACAACCTCAACATTGAAAAACAACAACAACCTCAACATTGAAAAACACCAACAAATTCAACAACAACCTCAACATTGAAAAACACCAACAAATTCAACAACAACCTCAGCATTGAAAAACAACAACAACCTCAACATTGAAAAACACCAACAAATTCAACAACAACCTTAGCATTGAAAAACAACAACAAACTCAACATTGAAAAACACCAACAAATTCAACAACAAACTCAAGATTGAAAAACACCAACAAATTCAACAACCTCAACATTGAAAAACAACAACAACCTCAACATTGAAAAACACCAACAAATTCAACAACAACCTCAACATTGAAAAACACCAACAAATTCAACAACAACCTCAACATTGAAAATCAACAACAACCTCAACATTGAAAAACACCAACAAATTCAACAACAACCTCAACATTGAAAAACAACAACAAATTCAACAACAAACTCAAGATTGAAAAACACCAACAAATTCAACAACCTCAAAATTGAAAAACAACAACAAACCTCAACATTGAAAAACACCAACAAATTCAACAACAACCTCAACATTTGAAAACACCAACAAATTCAACAACCTCAACATTGAAAAACAACAACAACCTCAACATTGAAAAACACCAACAAATTCAACAATAACCTCAACATTGAAAAACAACAACAACCTCAACATTGAAAAACACCAACAAATTCAACAACAACCTCAACATTGAAAAACACCAACAAATTCAACAACAATCTCAACATTGAAAAACAACAACAACCTCAACATTGAAAAACTCCAACAAATTCAACAACAACCTCAACATTGAAAAACAACAACAACCTCAACATTGAAAAACGCCAACAAATTCAACAACAACCTCAACATTGAATAACACCAACAAATTCAACACCAACCTCAGCATTGAAAAAAAACAACAACCTCAACATTGAAAAACACCAACAAATTCAACAACAACCTCAACATTGAAAAACAACAACAACCTCAACGTTGAAAAACACCAACAAATTCAACAACAGCTTCAACATTGAAAAACACCAACAAATTCAACAACAACCTCGAAATTGAAAAACACCAACAAATTCAACAACAACCTCAACATTGAAAAAGAACAACAACATCAACATTGAAAAACACCAACAATTTCAACAACCTCAACATTTAAAAACACCAACAAATTCAACAACAACCTCAACATTGAAAAACAACAACAATCTCAACATTGGAAAACACCAACAAATTCAACAACAACCTCAACATTGAAAAACAACAACAACCTCAACATTGAAAAACACCAACAAATTCAACAACAACCTCAACATTGAAAAACACCAACAAATTCAACAACAGCCTCGACATTGAAAAACACCATCAAATTCAACAACAAGCTCAACATTGAAAAACAACAACAACCTCAACATTGAAAAACACCAACAAATTCAACAAAAACATCAACATTGAAAACACCAACAAATTCAACAACAACCTCAACATTTAAAAACGCCAACAAATTCAACAACAACCTCAACATTGAAGAACACCAACAAATTCAACAACAACCTCAACATTGAAAAACAACAACCTCAACATTGAAAAACACCAACAAATTCAACAAAAAATTCAACATCGAAAAACAACAACAAATTCAACAACAACCTCGACATTGAAAAACACCAACAAATTCAACAACAACCTCAACTTTGAAAAACAACAACAACCTCATCATGGAAAAACACCAACAAATTCAACAACAACCTCAACATTGAAAAACACCAACAAATTCAACAACAAACTCAAGATTGAAAAACACCAACAAATTCAACAACCTCAACATTGAAAAACAACAACAACCTCAACATTGAAAAACACCAACAAATTCAACGAAACCTCAACATTGAAAAACACCAACAAATTCAACAACAACCTCAACATTGAAAAACAACAACAACCTCAACATTGAAAAACACCAACAAATTCAACAACAACCTCAACATTGAAAAACAACAACAACCTCAACATTGAAAAACACCAACAGATTCAACAACAACCTCAACATTGAAAAACCACAACAAACTGAACATTGAAAACACCAACAAATTCAACAACAACCTCAACATTGAAAAACAACAACAATCTCAACATTGAAAAATACCAGCAAATTCAACAATAACCTCAACATTGAAAAACAACAACAACCTCAACATTGAAAAACACCGACAAATTCAACAACAACCTCAATATTGAAAAACACCAACAAATTCCACAACAACCTCAACATTGAAAAACAACAACAACCTCAACATTGAAAAACACCAACAAATTCAACAAGAACCTCAACATTGAAAAACAACAACAAACGCAACATTGAAAAACACCAACAAATTCAACAACAACCTCAACATTGAAAAACAACAACAACCTCAACATTGAAAAACACCAACAAATTCAACAACAACCTCAACATTTGAAAACACCAACAAATTCAACAACAACCTCAACATTGATAAACAACAACAATCTCAACATTGAAAAACACCAACAAATTCAACAACAACCTCAACATTGAAAAACACCAACAAACTCAACAACAACCTCAACATTTAAAAACACCAACAAATTCAACAACAACCTCAACTTTGAAAAACAACAACAACCTCATCATGGAAAAACACCAACAAATTCAACAACAACCTCAACATTGAAAAACACCAACAAATTCAACAACAAACTCAAGATTGAAAAACACCAACAAATTCAACAACCTCAACATTGAAAAACAACAACAACCTCAACATTTAAAAACACCAACAAATTCAACAACAACCTCAACATTGAAAAACACCAACAAACTCAACAACAACCTCAACATTGAAAAACAACAACAACCTCAACATTGAAAAACACCAACAAATTCAACAACAACCTCAACATTGAAAAACACCAACAAATTCAACTACAAACTCAACATTGAAAAAGACCAACAAATTCACCAACAACCTCAACATTGAAAAACAACAACAACCTCAACATTGAAAAACACCAACAAATTCAACAACAACCTCAACATTGAAAAACAACAACAACCTCAACATAGAAAAACACCAACAAATTCAACAAAAACCTCAACATTGAAAAAGACCCACAAATTCAACAACAACCTCAGCATTGAAAAACAACAACAACCTCAACATTGAAAAACTCCAACAAATTCAACAACAACCTCAACTTTGAAAAACGATAACAACCTCAAGATTGAAAAACACCAACAAGCTAAACAACAACCTCTGCATTGAAAAACAACAACAACCTCGACATTGAAAAACACCAACAAATTCAACAACAACCTCAACATTGAAAAACAGCAACAAATTCAACAACAACCTCAAGATTGAAAAACAACAACCTCAACATTGAAAAACACCAACAAATTCAACAACAACCTCAACATTGAAAAACAACAACAACCTCAAGATTGAAAAACACCAACAAATTCAACAACAACCTCAGCATTGATAAACAACAACAACCTCAACATTGAAAATCACCAACAAATTCAACATCCTCAACATTGAAAAACACCAACAAATTCAACAACAACCTCAAGATTGAAAAACAACAACAACCTCAACATTGAAAAACACCAACAAATTCATCAACAACCTCAACATTGAAAAACAACAACAACCTCAACATTGAAAAACAACAACAACCTCAACATTGAAAAACACCAACAAATTCAACAACAACCTCAACATTGAAAAACACCAACAAATTGAACAACAACCTCAGCATTGAAAAACAACAACAACCTCAACATTGAAAAACACCAACAAATTCAACAACAACCTCAACATTGAAAAACAACAACCTCAACATTGAAAAACACCAACAAATTCAACAACAACTTCAACACTGAAAAACACCAACAAATTCAACAGCAACCTCGAAATTGAAAAACACCAACAAATTCAACAACAACCTCAACATTGAAAAACAACAACAACCTCAACATTGAAAAACACTAACAAATTCAAAAACAACCTCAACATTTAAAAGCACCAACAAATTCAACAACAACCTCAACATTGAAAAACACCAACAAATTCAACAACAACCTCAACATTGAAAAACAACAACATTCTCAACATTGAAAAACACCAACAAATTCAACAACAAGTTCAACATTGAAAAACAGCAACAAATTCAACAACAACCTCGACATTGAAAAACACCATCAAATTCAACAACAACCTCAACATTGAAAAACAACAACAACCTCAACATTGAAAAACACCAACAAATTCAACAAAAACCTCAACATTGAAAACACCAACAAATTCAACAACAACCTCAACATTTAAAAACACCAACAAATTCAACAACAACCTCAACTTTGAAAAACAACAACAACCTCATCATGGAAAAACACCAACAAATTCAACAACAACCTCAACATTGAAAAACACCAACAAATTCAACAACAAACTCAAGATTGAAAAACAACAACAAATTCAACAACCTCAACATTGAAAAACAACAACAACCTCAACATTAAAAAACACCAACAAATTCAACAACAACCTCAACATTGAAAAACACCAACAAACTCAACAACAACCTCAACATTGAAAAACAACAACAACCTCAACATTGAAACACACCAACAAATTCAACAACAACCTCAACATTGAAAAACAGCAACAAATTCAACAACAAACTCAACATTGAAAAACACCAACAAATTCACCAACAACCTCAACATTGAAAAACAACAACAACCTCAACATTGAAAAACACCAACAAATTCAACAACAACCTCAACATTGAAAAACAACAACAACCTCAACATTGAGAAACAACAACAACCTCAACATAGAAAAACACCAACAAATTCAACAAAAACTTCAACATTGAAAAAGACCCACAAATTCAACAACAACCTCAGCATTGAAAAACAACAACAACCTCAACATTGAAAAACACCAACAAATTCAACAACAACCTCAACTTTGAAAAACGATAACAACCTCAAGATTGAAAAACACCAACAAATTCAACAACAACCTCTGCATTGAAAAACAACAACAACCTCGACATTGAAAATCACCAACAAATTCAACAACAACCTCAACATTGAAAAACAGCAACAAATTCAACAACAACCTCAAGATTGAAAAACAACAACCTCAACATTGAAAAACACCAACAAATTCAACAACAACCTCTAGATTGAAAAACGAAAACAACCTCAACATTGAAAAACAACAACAAATTCAACAACAACCTCAACATTGAAAAACAACAACAACCTCAACATTGAAAAACACCAACAAATTCAACAACAACCTCAACATTGAAAAACACCAACAAATTCAACAACAACCTCAGCATTGAAAAACAACAACAACCTCAACATTGAAAAACACCAACAAATTCAACAACAACCTCAACATTGAAAAACAACAACAACCTCAACATTGAAAAATACCAACAAATTCAAAAACAACCTCAACATTTAAAAGCACCAACAAATTCAACAACAACCTCAACATTGAAAAACAACAACAATCTCAACATTGAAAAACACCAACAAATTCAACAACAACCTCAACATTGAAAAACAACAACATCCTCAACATTGAAAAACACCAACAAATTCAACAACAACTTCAACATTGAAAAACACCAACAAATTCAACAACAACCTCGACATTGAAAAACACCATCAAATTCAACAACAACCTCAACATTGAAAAAAAACAACAACCTCAACATTAAAAAACACCAACAAATTCAACAAAAACCTCAACATTGAAAAGACCAACAAATTCAACAACAAACTCAACATTTAAAAACGCCAACAAATTCAACAACAACCTCAACATTGAACAACACCAACAAATTCAACAACAACCTCAACATTGAAAAACACCAACAAATTCAACACAAACCTCAACTTTGAAAAACAACAACAACCTCATCATGGAAAAACACCAACAAATTCAACAACAACCTCAACATTGAAAAACACCAACAAATTCAACAACAAACTCAAGATTGAAAAACACCAACAAATTCACCAACAACCTCAACATTGAAAAACAACAACAACCTCAACATTGAAAAACACCAACAAATTCAACAACAACCTCAACATTGAAAAACAACAACAACCTCAACATTGAGAAACAACAACAACCTCAACATAGAAAAACACCAACAAATTCAACAACAACCTCAACTTTGAAAAACGATAACAACCTCAAGATTAAAAAACACCAACAAATTCAACAACAACCTCTGCATTGAAAAACAACAACAACCTCGACATTGAAAATCACCAACAAATTCAACAACAACCTCAACATTGAAAAACAGCAACAAATTCAACAACAACCTCAAGATTGAAAAACAACAACCTCAACATTGAAAAACACCAACAAATTCAACAACAACCTCAACATTGAAAAACAACAACAATCTCAACATTGAAAAACACCAACAAATTCAACAACAACCTCAACATTGAAAAACAACAACATCCTCAACATTGAAAAACACCAACAAATTCAACAACAACTTCAACATTGAAAAACACCAACAAATTCAACAACAACCTCGACATTGAAAAACACCATCAAATTCAACAACAACCTCAACATTGAAAAAAAACAACAACCTCAACATTAAAAAACACCAACAAATTCAACAAAAACCTCAACATTGAAAAGACCAACAAATTCAACAACAAACTCAACATTTAAAAACGCCAACAAATTCAACAACAACCTCAACATTGAACAACACCAACAAATTCAACAACAACCTCAACATTGAAAAACACCAACAAATTCAACACAAACCTCAACTTTGAAAAACAACAACAACCTCATCATGGAAAAACACCAACAAATTCAACAACAACCTCAACATTGAAAAACACCAACAAATTCAACAACAAACTCAAGATTGAAAAACACCAACAAATTCCCAACAACCTCAACATTGAAAAACAACAACAACCTCAACATTGAAAAACACCAACAAATTCAACAACAACCTCAACATTGAAAAACAACAACAACCTCAACATTGAGAAACAACAACAACCTCAACATAGAAAAACACCAACAAATTCAACAACAACCTCAACTTTGAAAAACGATAACAACCTCAAGATTAAAAAACACCAACAAATTCAACAACAACCTCTGCATTGAAAAACAACAACAACCTCGACATTGAAAATCACCAACAAATTCAACAACAACCTCAACATTGAAAAACAGCAACAAATTCAACAACAACCTCAAGATTGAAAAACAACAACCTCAACATTGAAAAACACCAACAAATTCAACAACAACCTCAAGATTGAAAAACAAAAACAACCTCAACATTGAAAAACACCAACAAATTCAACAACAACCTCAACATTGAAAAACAACAACAACCTCAACATTGAAAAACACCAACAAATTCAACAACAACCTCAACATTGAAAAACACCAACAAATTCAACAACAACCTCAGCATTGAAAAACAACAACAACCTCAACATTGAAAAACACCAACAAATTCAACAACAACCTCAACAATGAAAAAAAACAACCTCAACATTGAAAAACACCAACAAATTCAACAACAACTTCAACACTGAAAAACACCAAAAAATTCAACAGCAACCTCGAAATTGAAAAGCACCAACAAATTCAACAACAACCTCAACATTGAAAAACAGCAACAACCTCAACATTGAAAAACACCAACAAATTCAACAACAACCTCAACATTGAAGAACAACAACAACCTCAACATTGAAAAACACCAACAAATTCAAAAACAACCTCAACATTTAAAAGCACCAAAAAATTCAACAACAACCTCAACATTGAAAAACAACAACAATCTCAACATTGAAAAACACCAACAAATTCAACAACAACCTCAACATTGAAAAACAACAACATCCTCAACATTGAAAAACACCAACAAATTCAACAACAACTTCAACATTGAAAAACACCAACAAATTCAACAACAACCTCGACATTGAAAAATACCATCAAATTCAACAACAACCTCAACATTGAAAAAAAACAACAACCTCAACATTGAAAAACACCAACAAATTCAACAAAAACCTCAACATTGAAAAGTCCAACAAATTCAACAACAACCTCAACATTTAAAAACGCCAACAAATTCAACAACAACCTCAACATTGAACAACACCAACAAATTCAACAACAACCTCAACATTGAAAAACAACAACCTCAACATTGAAAAACACCAACAAATTCAACAAAAAATTCAACATTGAAAAACACCAACAAATTCAACAACAACCTCAACTTTGAAAAACAACAACAACCTCATCATGGAAAAGCACCAACAAATTCAACAACAACCTTAACATTGAAAAACACCAACAAATTCAACAACAAACTCAAGATTGAAAAACACCAACAAATTCAACAACCTCAACATTGAAAAACAACAACAACCTCAACATTGAAAAACACCAACAAATTCAACAACAACCTCCACATTGAAAAACACCAACAAATTCAACAACAACCTCAACATTGAAAAACAACAACAACCTCAACATTGAAGAACACCAACAAATTCAACAACAACCTCAACATTGAAAAACAACAACCTCAACATTGAAAAACACCAACAAATTCAACAAAAAATTCAACATTGAAAAACACCAACAAATTCAACAACAACCTCGACATTGAAAAACACCAACAAATTCAACAACAACCTCAACTTTGAAAAACAACAACAACCTCATCATGGAGAAACACCAGCAAATTCAACAACAACCTCAACATTGAAAAACACCAACAAATTCAACAACAAACTCAAGATTGAAAAACACCAACAAATTCAACAACCTCAACATTGAAAAACAACAACAACCTCAACATTGAAAAACACCAACAAATTCAACAACAACCTCAACATTGAAAAACACCAACAAATTCAACAACAACCTCAACATTGAAAATCAACAACAACCTCAACATTGAAAAACACCAACAAATTCAACAACAACCTCAACATTGAAAAACAACAACAAATTCAACAACAAACTCAAGATTGAAAAACACCAACAAATTCAACAAAAAATTCAACATTGAAAAACACCAACAAATTCAACAACAACCTCAACTTTGAAAAACAACAACAACCTCATCATGGAAAAGCACCAACAAATTCAACCACAACCTTAACATTGAAAAACACCAACAAATTCAACAACAAACTCAAGATTGAAAAACACCAACAAATTCAACAACCTCAACATTGAAAAACAACAACAACCTCAACATTGAAAAACACCAACAAATTCAACAACAACCTCAACATTGAAAAACAACAACAACCTCAACATTGAAAAACACCAACAAATTCAACAACAACCTCCACATTGAAAAACACCAACAAATTCAACAACAACCTCAACATTGAAAAACAACAACAACCTCAACATTGAAGAACACCAACAAATTCAACAACAACCTCAACATTGAAAAACAACAACCTCAACATTGAAAAACACCAACAAATTCAACAAAAAATTCAACATTGAAAAACACCAACAAATTCAACAACAACCTCGACATTGAAAAACACCAACAAATTCAACAACAACCTCAACTTTGAAAAACAACAACAACCTCATCATGGAGAAACACCAGCAAATTCAACAACAACCTCAACATTGAAAAACACCAACAAATTCAACAACAAACTCACGATTGAAAAACACCAACAAATTCAACAACCTCAACATTGAAAAACAACAACAACCTCAAAATTGAAAAACACCAACAAATTCAACAACAACCTCAACATTGAAAAACACCAACAAATTCAACAACAACCTCAACATTGAAAATCAACAACAACCTCAACATTGAAAAACACCAACAAATTCAACAACAACCTCAACATTGAAAAACAACAACAAATTCAACAACAAACTCAAGATTGAAAAACACCAACAAATTCAACAACCTCAACATTGAAAAACAACAACAACCTCAACATTGAAAAACACCAACAAATTCAACAACAACCTCCACATTGAAAAACACCAACAAATTCAACAACAACCTCAACATTGAAAAACAACAACAACCTCAACATTGAAGAACACCAACAAATTCAACAACAACCTCAACATTGAAAAACAACAACCTCAACATTGAAAAACACCAACAAATTCAACAAAAAATTCAACATTGAAAAACACCAACAAATTCAACAACAACCTCGACATTGAAAAACACCAACAAATTCAACAACAACCTCGACATTGAAAAACACCAACAAATTCAACAACAACCTCAACTTTGAAAAACAACAACAACCTCATCATGGAGAAACACCAGCAAATTCAACAACAACCTCAACATTGAAAAACACCAACAAATTCAACAACAAACTCAAGATTGAAAAACACCAACAAATTCAACAACCTCAACATTGAAAAACAACAACAACCTCAACATTGAAAAACACCAACAAATTCAACAACAACCTCAACATTGAAAAACACCAACAAATTCAACAACAACCTCAACATTGAAAATCAACAACAACCTCAACATTGAAAAACACCAACAAATTCAACAACAACCTCAACATTGAAAAACAACAACAAATTCAACAACAAACTCAAGATTGAAAAACACCAACAAATTCAACAACCTCAAAATTGAAAAACAACAACAAACCTCAACATTGAAAAACACCAACAAATTCAACAACATCCTCAACATTTGAAAACACCAACAAATTCAACAACAACCTCAACATTGATAAACAACAACAATCTCAACATTGAAAAACACCAACAAATTCAACAACAACCTCAACATTGAAAAACACCAACAAACTCAACAACAACCTCAACTTTGAAAAACAACAACAACCTCAACATTGAAAAACACCAACAAATTCAACAAAAACCTCAACATTGAAAAACACCAACAAATTCAA
Source organism: Isurus oxyrinchus (assembly GCA_026770705.1). Classification (NCBI taxonomy): domain Eukaryota; kingdom Metazoa; phylum Chordata; class Chondrichthyes; order Lamniformes; family Lamnidae; genus Isurus; species Isurus oxyrinchus. Next base: position 476,126 of record JANJGN010000097.1, read on the forward strand.
CAACAAACTCAGCATTGAAAAACACCAACAAATTCAACAACAACTCAACATTGAAAAACAACAACAACCTCAACATCGAAAAACACCAACAAATTCAACAACAACCTCAACATTGAAAAACAACAACAACCTCAACATTGAAAAACAACAACAACCTCAACATAGAAAAACACCAACAAATTCAACAAAAACCTCAACATTGAAAAACACCCACAAATTCAACAACAACCTCAGCATTGAAAAACAACAACAACCTCAACATTGAAAAACACCAGCAAATTCAACAACAACCTCAACTTTGAAAAACAATAACAACCTCAAGATTGAAAAACACCAACAAATTCAACAACAACTTCAGCATTGAAAAACAACAACCTCAACATTGAAAAACACCAACAAATTCAACAACAACCTCAACATTGAAAAACAACAACAACCTCAACATTGAAAAACACCAACAATTTCAACAACAACCTCAACATTGAAAAACAACAACAACCTCAACATTGAAAAACGCCAACAAATTCAACAACAACCTCAACATTGAAAAACACCAACAAATTCAACAACAAACTCAGCATTGAAAAACAACAACAACCTCAACATTGAAAAACACCAACAAATTCAACAACAACCTCAACATTGAAAAACACAGACAAATTCAACAACAACCTCGAAATTGAAAAAGACCAACAAATTCAACAACAACCTCAACATTGAAAAAGAACAACAACCTCAACATTGAAAAACACCAACAAATTCAACAACCTCAACATTTAATAACACCAACAAATTCAACAACCTCAACATTGAAAAACAACAACAATCTCAACATTGGAAAACACCAACAAATTCAACAACAACCTCAACATTGAAAAACAACAAAAACCTCAACATTGAAAAACACCAACAAATTCAACAACAACTTCAAAATTGAAAAACACCAACAAATTCAACAACAGCCTCGACATTGAAAAACACCATCAAATTCAACAACAACCTCAACATTGAAAAACAACAACAACCTCAACATTGAAAAACACCAACAAATTCAACAAAAACCTCAACATTGAAAACACCAACAAATTCAACAACAACCTCAACATTTAAAAACGCCAACAAATTCAACAACAACCTCAACATTGAAGAAGACCAACAAATTCAACAACAACCTCAACATTGAAAAACAACAACCTCAACATTGAAAAACACCAAAAAATTCAACAAAAAATTCAACATTGAAAAACACCAACAATTTCAACAACAACCTCGACATTGAAAAACACCAACAAATTCAACAACAACCATAACATTGAAAAACAACAACAACCTCAACATAGAAAAACACCAACAAATTCAACAACAACCTCAACATTGAAAAACACCAACAAATTCAACAACAGCCTCAACATTGAAAAACAACAACAACCTCAAAATTGAAAAACACCAACAAATTCAACAACAACCTCAACATTAAAAAACACCAACAAATTCAACAACAACCATAACATTGAAAAACAACAACAACCTCAACATAGAAAAACACCAACAAATTCAACAACAACCTCAACATTGAAAAATTCCAACAAATTCAACAACCTGAACATTGAAAAACAACAACAACCTCAACATTGAAAAACACCAACAAATTCAACAACAACCTCAACATTGAAAAACAACAACAACCTCAACATTGAAAAACAACAACAAATTCAACAACAACTTCAACATTGAAAAACACCAACAATTTCAACAACAACCTCGACATTGAAAAACACCAACAAATTCAACAACAACCTCAACATTGAAAAACAACAACAAATTCAACAACAACCTCAACATTGAAAAACAACAACAACCTCAACATTGAAAAACACCAACAAATTCCACAACAACCTCAACATTGAAAAAGTACAACAACCTGAACATTGAAAAGCACCAACAAATTCAACAACGACCTCAAAATTGAAAAACAACAACAAATTCCACAACAACCTCAACATTGAAAAACACCAACAAAATAAACAACAACCTCAACATTGAAAAACACCAACAAATTCCACAACAACCTCAACATTGAAAAACACCAACAAATTCAACAACAACCTCAACATTGAAAAACAACAACAACCTCAACATTGAAAAACACCAACAAATTCAACAACAACCTCAACATTGAAAAACACCAACAAATTCAACAACAACCTCAACATTGAAAAACAACAACAACCTCAACATTGAAAAACACCAACAAATTCAACAACAACCTCAACATTGAAAAACAACAACAACCTGAACATTGAAAAACAGCAAAAATTCAACAACAATCTCAACATTTAAAAACACCAACAAATTCGACAACAACCTCAACCTTGAAATACAACAACAACCTCAACATTGAAAAATACCAACAAAAACAACAACAACCTCAACATTGAAAAACAACAACAACCTCAACATTGAAAAACACCAACAAATTCAACAACAACCTCAACATTGAAAAACAACAACAAATTCAACAACAAACTCAAGATTGAAAAACACCAACAAATTCAACAACCTCAAAATTGAAAAACAACAACAAACCTCAACATTGAAAAACACCAACAAATTCAACAACATCCTCAACATTTGAAAACACCAACAAATTCAACAACAACCTCAACATTGATAAACAACAACAATCTCAACATTGAAAAACACCAACAAATTCAACAACAACCTCAACATTGAAAAACACCAACAAACTCAACAACAACCTCAACTTTGAAAAACAACAACAACCTCAACATTGAAAAACACCAACAAATTCAACAAAAACCTCAACATTGAAAAACACCAACAAATTCAACAACAAACTCAGCATTGAAAAACACCAACAAATTCAACAACAACTCAACATTGAAAAACAACAACAACCTCAACATCGAAAAACACCAACAAATTCAACAACAACCTCAACATTGAAAAACAACAACAACCTCAACATTGAAAAACAACAACAACCTCAACATAGAAAAACACCCACAAATTCAACAACAACCTCAGCATTGAAAAACAACAACAACCTCAACATTGAAAAACACCAGCAAATTCAACAACAACCTCAACTTTGAAAAACAATAACAACCTCAAGATTGAAAAACACCAACAAATTCAACAACAACTTCAGCATTGAAAAACAACAACCTCAACATTGAAAAACACCAACAAATTCAACAACAACCTCAACATTGAAAAACAACAACAACCTCAACATTGAAAAACACCAACAATTTCAACAACAACCTCAACATTGAAAAACAACAACAACCTCAACATTGAAAAACGCCAACAAATTCAACAACAACCTCAACATTGAAAAACACCAACAAATTCAACAACAAACTCAGCATTGAAAAACAACAACAACCTCAACATTGAAAAACACCAACAAATTCAACAACAACCTCAACATTGAAAAACACCAACAAATTCAACAACAACCTCGAAATTGAAAAAGACCAACAAATTCAACAACAACCTCAACATTGAAAAAGAACAACAACCTCAACATTGAAAAACACCAACAAATTCAACAACCTCAACATTTAATAACACCAACAAATTCAACAACCTCAACATTGAAAAACAACAACAATCTCAACATTGGAAAACACCAACAAATTCAACAACAACCTCAACATTGAAAAACAACAACAACCTCAACATTGAAAAACACCAACAAATTCAACAACAAGTTCAAAATTGAAAAACACCAACAAATTCAACAACAGCCTCGACATTGAAAAACACCATCAAATTCAACAACAACCTCAACATTGAAAAACAACAACAACCTCAACATTGAAAAACACCAACAAATTCAACAAAAACCTCAACATTGAAAACACCAACAAATTCAACAACAACCTCAACATTTAAAAACGCCAACAAATTCAACAACAACCTCAACATTGAAGAAGACCAACAAATTCAACAACAACCTCAACATTGAAAAACAACAACCTCAACATTGAAAAACACCAAAAAATTCAACAAAAAATTCAACATTGAAAAACACCAACAATTTCAACAACAACCTCGACATTGAAAAACACCAACAAATTCAACAACAACCATAACATTGAAAAACAACAACAACCTCAACATTGAAAAACACCAACAAATTCAACAACAACCTCAACATTGAAAAATTCCAACAAATTCAACAACCTCAACATTGAAAAACAACAACAACCTCAACATTGAAAAACACCAACAAATTCAACAACAACCTCAACATTGAAAAACAACAACAACCTCAACATTGAAAAACACCAACAAATTCAACAACAGCCTCAACATTGAAAAACAACAACAACCTCAAAATTGAAAAACACCAACAAATTCAACAACAACCTCAACATTAAAAAACACCAACAAATTCAACAACAACCATAACATTGAAAAACAACAACAACCTCAACATAGAAAAACACCAACAAATTCAACAACAACCTCAACATTGAAAAATTCCAACAAATTCAACAACCTGAACATTGAAAAACAACAACAACCTCAACATTGAAAAACACCAACAAATTCAACAACAACCTCAACATTGAAAAACAACAACAACCTCAACATTGAAAAACAACAACAAATTCAACAACAACTTCAACATTGAAAAACACCAACAATTTCAACAACAACCTCGACATTGAAAAACACCAACAAATTCAACAACAACCTCAACATTGAAAAACAACAACAAATTCAACAACAACCTCAACATTGAAAAACAACAACAACCTCAACATTGAAAAACACCAACAAATTCCACAACAACCTCAACATTGAAAAAGTACAACAACCTGAACATTGAAAAGCACCAACAAATTCAACAACGACCTCAAAATTGAAAAACAACAACAACCTCAAAATTGAAAAACACCAACAAATTCCACAACAACCTCAACATTGAAAAACACCAACAAATTAAACAACAACCTCAACATTGAAAAACACCAACAAATTCCACAACAACCTCAACATTGAAAAACACCAACAAATTCAACAACAACCTCAACATTGAAAAACAACAACAACCTCAACATTGAAAAACACCAACAAATTCAACAACAACCTCAACATTGAAAAACACCAACAAATTCAACAACAACCTCAACATTGAAAAACAACAACAACCTCAACATTGAAAAACACCAACAAATTCAACAACAACCTCAACATTGAAAAACAACAACAACCTGAACATTGAAAAACAGCAAAAATTCAACAACAATCTCAACATTTAAAAACACCAACAAATTCGACAACAACCTCAACCTTGAAAAACAACAACAACCTCAACATTGAAAAATACCAACAAAAACAACAACAACCTCAACATTGAAAAACAACAACAACCTCAACATTGAAAAACACCAACAAATTCAACAACAACCTCAACATTAAAAAACACAAACAAATTCAACAACAACCTCAACATTGAAAAACAACAAAAACATCAACATTGAAAAACACCAACAATTTCAACAACAACCTCAACATTGAAAAACTCCAACAAATTCAACAACAACCTCAACATTGAAAAACAACAACAACCTCAACATTGAAAAACAGCAACAAATTAAACAACAACCTCAACATTGAAAAACATCAACAAATTCAACAACAACCTCAACATTTAAAAACGCCAACAAATTCAACAACAACCTCAACATTGAAGAAGACCAACAAATTCAACAACAACCTCAACATTGAAAAACAACAACCTCAACATTGAAAAACACCAAAAAATTCAACAAAAAATTCAACATTGAAAAACACCAACAATTTCAACAACAACCTCGACATTGAAAAACACCAACAAATTCAACAACAACCATAACATTGAAAAACAACAACAACCTCAACATTGAAAAACACCAACAAATTCAACAACAACCTCAACATTGAAAAATTCCAACAAATTCAACAACCTCAACATTGAAAAACAACAACAACCTCAACATTGAAAAACACCAACAAATTCAACAACAACCTCAACATTGAAAAACAACAACAACCTCAACATTGAAAAACACCAACAAATTCAACAACAGCCTCAACATTGAAAAACAACAACAACCTCAAAATTGAAAAACACCAACAAATTCAACAACAACCTCAATTTAAAAAACACCAACAAATTCAACAACAACCATAACATTGAAAAACAACAACAACCTCAACATAGAAAAACACCAACAAATTCAACAACAACCTCAACATTGAAAAATTCCAACAAATTCAACAACCTGAACATTGAAAAACAACAACAACCTCAACATTGAAAAACACCAACAAATTCAACAACAACCTCAACATTGAAAAACAACAACAACCTCAACATTGAAAAACAACAACAAATTCAACAACAACTTCAACATTGAAAAACACCAACAATTTCAACAACAACGTCGACATTGAAAAACACCAACAAAGTCAACAACAATCTCAACATTGAAAAACAACAACAAATTCAACAACAACCTCAACATTGAAAAACAACAACAACCTCAACATTGAAAAACACCAACAAATTCCACAACAACCTCAACATTGAAAAAGTACAACAACCTGAACATTGAAAAGCACCGACAAATTCAACAACGACCTCAAAATTGAAAAACAACAACAACCTCAAAATTGAAAAACACCAACAAATTCCACAACAACCTCAACATTGAAAAAGACCAACAAATTAAACAACAACCTCAACATTGAAAAACACCAACAAATTCCACAACAACCTCAACATTGAAAAACACCAACAAATTCAACAACAACCTCAACATTGAAAAACAACAACAACCTCAACATTGAAAAACACCAACAAATTCAACAACAACCTCAACATTGAAAAACACCAACAAATTCAACAACAACCTCAACATTGAAAAACAACAACAACCTCAACATTGAAAAACACCAACAAATTCAACAACAACCCCAACATTGAAAAACAACAACAACCTGAACATTGAAAAACAGCAAAAATTCAACAACAACCTCAACATTTAAAAACACCAACAAATTCGACAACAACCTCAACCTTGAAAAACAACAACAACCTCAACATTGAAAAATACCAACAAAAACAACAACAACCTCAACATTGAAAAACAACAACAACCTCAACATTGAAAAACACCAACAAATTCAACAACAACCTCAACATTAAAAAACACCAACAAATTCAACAACAACCTCAACATTGAAAAACAACAAAAACATCAACATTGAAAAACACCAACAATTTCAACAACAACCTCAACATTGAAAAACTCCAACAAATTCAACAACAACCTCAACATTGAAAAACAACAACAACCTCAACATTGAAAAACAGCAACAAATTAAACAACAACCTCAACATTGAAAAACACCAACAAATTCAACAACAACCTCAACATTGAAAAACACCAACAAATTCAACAACAACCTCAACATTGAAAAACAAAAACAACCTCAACATTGCAAAACACCATCAAATTCAACAACAACCTCAACATTGAAAAACACCAGCAAATTCAACAACAACCTCAACATTTAAAAACGCCAACAAATTCAACAACAACCTCAACATTGAAGAAGACCAACAAATTCAACAACAACCTCAACATTGAAAAACAACAACCTCAACATTGAAAAACACCAAAAAATTCAACAAAAAATTCAACATTGAAAAACACCAACAATTTCAACAACAACCTCGACATTGAAAAACACCAACAAATTCAACAACAACCATAACATTGAAAAACAACAACTACCTCAACATTGAAAAACACCAACAAATTCAACAACAACCTCAACATTGAAAAATTCCAACAAATTCAACAACCTCAACATTGAAAAACAACAACAACCTCAACATTGAAAAACACCAACAAATTCAACAACAACCTCAACATTGAAAAACAACAACAACCTCAACATTGAAAAACACCAACAAATTCAACAACAGCCTCAACATTGAAAAACAACAACAACCTCAAAATTGAAAAACACCAACAAATTCAACAACAACCTCAATTTAAAAAACACCAACAAATTCAACAACAACCATAACATTGAAAAACAACAACAACCTCAACATTGAAAAACACCAACAAATTCAACAACAACCTCAACATTGAAAAATTCCAACAAATTCAACAACCTGAACATTGAAAAACAACAACAACCTCAACATTGAAAAACACCAACAAATTCAACAACAACCTCAACATTGAAAAACAACAACAACCTCAACATTGAAAAACAACAACAAATTCAACAACAACTTCAACATTGAAAAACACCAACAATTTCAACAACAACGTCGACATTGAAAAACACCAACAAAGTCAACAACAATCTCAACATTGAAAAACAACAACAAATTCAACAACAACCTCAACATTGAAAAACAACAACAACCTCAACATTGAAAAACACCAACAAATTCCACAACAACCTCAACATTGAAAAAGTACAACAACCTGAACATTGAAAAGCACCGACAAATTCAACAACGACCTCACAATTGAAAAACAACAACAACCTCAAAATTGAAAAACACCAACAAATTCCACAACAACCTCAACATTGAAAAAGACCAACAAATTAAACAACAACCTCAACATTGAAAAACACCAACAAATTCCACAACAACCTCAACATTGAAAAACACCAACAAATTCAACAACAACCTCAACATTGAAAAACAACAACAACCTCAACATTGAAAAACACCAACAAATTCAACAACAACCTCAACATTGAAAAACACCAACAAATTCAACAACAACCTCAACATTGAAAAACAACAACAACCTCAACATTGAAAAACACCAACAAATTCAACAACAACCCCAACATTGAAAAACAACAACAACCTGAACATTGAAAAACAGCAAAAATTCAACAACAACCTCAACATTTAAAAACACCAACAAATTCGACAACAACCTCAACCTTGAAAAACAACAACAACCTCAACATTGAAAAATACCAACAAAAACAACAACAACCTCAACATTGAAAAACAACAACAACCTCAACATTGAAAAACACCAACAAATTCAACAACAACCTCAACATTAAAAAACACCAACAAATTCAACAACAACCTCAACATTGAAAAACAACAAAAACATCAACATTGAAAAACACCAACAATTTCAACAACAACCTCAACATTGAAAAACTCCAACAAATTCAACAACAACCTCAACATTGAAAAACAACAACAACCTCAACATTGAAAAACAGCAACAAATTAAACAACAACCTCAACATTGAAAAACACCAACAAATTCAACAACAACCTCAACATTGAAAAACACCAACAAATTCAACAACAACCTCAACATTGAAAAACAAAAACAACCTCAACATTGCAAAACACCATCAAATTCAACAACAACCTCAACATTGAAAAACACCAGCAAATTCAACAACAACCTCAACATTGAAAAACAACAACAACCTCAACATTGAAAAACAACAACAAATTCAGCAACAACCTCAACATTGAAAAACAACAACAACCTCAACATTGAAAAACACCAACAAATTCAACAACAACCTCAACATTGAAAAACACCGACAAATTCAACAACAACCTCAACATGGAAAAACAACAACAACCTCAACATCGAAAAACACCAACAAATTCAACAACAACCTCAACATTGAAAAACACCAACAAATTCAATAACAACCTCAAAATGGAAAAACAACAACAACCTCAACATTGAAAACCACCAACAAATTCAACAACAACCTCAACATTGAAAAACAACAACAACCTCAACATTGAAAAACAACAACAAATTCAACAACAACTTCAACATTGAAAAACACCAACAATTTCAACAACAACCTCGACATTGAAGAACACCAGCAAATTCAACAACCTCAACATTGAAAAAGAACAACAACCTCAACTTTGAAAAACAGCAAAAATTCAACAACAACCTCAACATTGAAAAATAACAACAGCATCAACATTGAAAAACACCAATAAATTCAACAACAACCTCGACATTGAAAAACACCAACAAATTCAACAACAACCTCAACATTGAAAAACAACAACAACCTCAACATTGAAAAACACCAACAAATTCAACAACAACCTCAACATTGAAAAACACCATCAAATTCAACAACAACCTCAACACTGGAAAACAACAAGATCCTCAACAATGAAAAACACCGCCAAATTCAACAACAACCTCATCATTGAAAAACAACAACAACCTCAACATTGAAAAACACCAACAAATTCAACAACAACCTCAACATTAATAAATACCAACAAATTCAACATCAACCTCAACATTGAAAAACAACAACAACCTCAACATTGAAAAACACCAACAAATTCAACAACCTCAACATTGAAAAACACCAACAAATTCAACAACAACCTCAACTTTGAAAAACAACAACAACCTCAAGATTGAAAAACACCAACAAATTCAACAACAACCTCAACATTGAAAAACAACAACAACCTCAACAATGAAAAACACCAACAATTTAAACAACAACCTCAACATTGAAAAACACCAACAAATTCAACAACAACCTCAACATGGAAAAACAACAACTACCTCAGCATCGAATAACACCAACAAATTCAATAACAACCTCAACATTGAAAAACGCCAACAAATTCAACAACAACCTCAAAATTGAAAGACAACAACAACCTCAACGTTGAAAAACACCAACAAATTCAACAACAACCTCAACATTGAAAATCAACAACAACCTCAACATTGAAAAACAACAACAAATTGAACAACTTCAACATTGAAAAACACCAACAAATTCAACAACAACCTCGACATTGAAAAACACCAACAAATTCAACAACAACCTCAACATTGAAAAACAACAACAACCTCAACATTGAAAAACACCGACAAACTCAACAACAACCTCAACATTGAAAAACACCAACAAATTCAACAACAACCTCAACATTGGAAAACAACAGCAACCTCAACAATGAAAAACACCGCCAAATTAAACAACAACCTCATCATTGAAAAACAACATCAACCTCAACATTGAAAAACACCAACAAATTCAACAACAACCTCAACATTAAAAAACACCAACAAATTCAACAACAACCTCAACATTGAAAAACAATAACAACCTCAACATTGAAAAACACCAACAAATTCAACAACAACCTCAGCATTGAAAAACAACAACAACCTCAACAATGAAAAAATCCAACAAATTCAACAACAACCTCAAAATTGAAAAACAACAACAACCTCAACATTGAAAAACACCAACAAATTCAACAACAACCTCAACATTTAAAAACACCAACAAATTCAACAACAACCTCAACATTGAAAAACACCAACAAATTCAATAACAACCTCAAAATGGAAAAACAACAACAACCTCAACATTGAAAACCACAAACAAATTCAACAACAACCTCAACATTGAAAAACAACAACAACCTCAACATTGAAAAACAACAACAAATTCAACAACAACTTCAACATTGAAAAACACCAACAATTTCAACAACAACCTCGACATTGAAGAACACCAGCAAATTCAACAACCTCAACATTGAAAAAGAACAACAACCTCAACTTTGAAAAACAGCAAAAATTCAACAACAACCTCAACATTGAAAAATAACAACAGCATCAACATTGAAAAACACCAATAAATTCAACAACAACCTCGACATTGAAAAACAGCAACAAATTCAACAACAACCTAAACATTGAAAAACAACAACAACCTCAACATTGAAAAACACCAACAAATTCAACAACAACCTCAACATTGAAAAACACCAACAAATTCAACAACAACCTCAACATTGGAAAACAACAAGATCCTCAACAATGAAAAACACCGCCAAATTCAACAACAACCTCATCATTGAAAAAAAACAACAACCTCAACATTGAAAAACACCAACAAATTCAACAACAACCTCAACATTAATAAATACCAACAAATTCAACATCAACCTCAACATTGAAAAACAACAACAACCTCAACATTGAAAAACGCCAACAAATTCAACAACCTCAACATTGAAAAACACCTACAAATTCAACAACAACCTCAACTTTGAAAAACAACAACAACCTCAAGATTGAAAAACACCAACAAATTCAACAACAACCTCAACATTGAAAAACAACAACAACCTCAACAATGAAAAACACCAACAATTTAAACAACAACCTCAACTTTGAAAAACACCAACAAATTCAACAACAACCTCAACATGGAAAAACAACAACAACCTCAGCATCGAATAACACCAACAAATTCAACAACAACCTCAACATTGAAAAACGCCAACAAATTCAACAACAACCTCAAAATTGAAAGACAACAACAACCTCAACGTTGAAAAACACCAACAAATTGAACAACAACCTCAACATTGAAAATCAACAACAACCTCAACATTGAAAAACAACAACAAATTGAACAACTTCAACATTGAAAAACACCAACAAATTCAACAACAACCTCGACATTGAAAAACACCAACAAATTCAACAACAACCTCAACATTGAAAAACAACAACAACCTCAACATTGAAAAACACCGACAAACTCAACAACAACCTCAACATTGAAAAACACCAACAAATTCAACAACAACCTCAACATTGGAAAACAACAGCAACCTCAACAATGAAAAACACCGCCAAATTCAACAACAACCTCATCATTGAAAAACAACATCAACCTCAACATTGAAAAACACCAACAAATTCAACAACAACCTCAACATTAAAAAACACCAACAAATTCAACAAAAACCTCAACATTGAAAAACAATAACAACCTCAACATTGAAAAACACCAACAAATTCAACAACAACCTCAGCATTGAAAAACAACAACAAATTCAACAACAACCTCAACATTGAAAAACAACAACAAACTCAACATTGAAAAACACCAACAAATTCAACAACAACGCAACATTGAAAAACACCGACAAATTCAACAACAACCTCAACATGGAAAAACAACAACAACCTCAACATCGAAAAAAACCAACAAATTCAACAACAACCTCAACATTGAAAAACACCAACAAATTCAATAACAACCTCAAAATTGAAAAACAACAACAACCTCAACATTGAAAACCACCAACAAATTCAACAACAACCTCAACATTGAAAAACAACAACAACCTCAACATTGAAAAACAACAACAAATTCAACAACAACTTCAACATTGAAAAACACCAACAATTTCAACAACAACCTCGACATTGAAAAACACCAACAAATTCAGCAACAACCTCAACATTGAAAAACAACAAAAACCTCAACATTAAAAAACACCAACAAATTCAACAACAACCTCAACATTGAAAAACAACAACCTCAACATGGAGAAACACCAACAAATTCAACAACAACCTCAACATTGAAAAACAACAACAACCTCAACAATGAAAAACACCAACAAATTCAACAACAACCTCAACATTGAAAAACAACAACAACCTCAACATTGAATAACACCAACAAATTCAACAACAACCTCAACATTTAAAAACACCAACAAATTCAACAACAACCTCAACATTGATAAACAACAACCTCAACATTGAAAAACACCAACAAATTCAACAACAACCTCAACATTGAAAAACACCAACAAATTCAACAACAACCTCAACATTGAAAAACAACAACAACCTCAACATTGAAAAACACCAACAAATTCAACAACAACCTCAACATTGAAAAACACCAACAAATTCAACAACAACCTCAACATTGGAAAACAACAAGATCCTCAACAATGAAAAACACCGCCAAATTCAACAACAACCTCATCATTGAAAAACAGCAACAACCTCAACATTGAAAAACACCAACAAATTCAACAACAACCTCAACATTAATAAATACCAACAAATTCAACATCAACCTCAACATTGAAAAACAACAACAACCTCAACATTGAAAAACACCAACAAATTCAACAACCTCAACATTGAAAAACACCAACAAATTCAACAACAACCTCAACTTTGAAAAACAACAACAACCTCAAGATTGAAAAACACCAACAAATTCAACAACAACCTCAACATTGAAAAACAACAACAACCTCAACAATGAAAAACACCAACAATTTAAACACCAACCTCAACATTGAAAAACACCAACAAATTCAACAACAACCTCAACATGGAAAAACAACAACAACCTCAGCATCGAATAACACCAACAAATTCAACAACAACCTCAACATTGAAAAACGCCAACAAATTCAACAACAACCTCAAAATTGAAAGACAACAACAACCTCAACGTTGAAAAACAGCAACAAATTCAACAACAACCTCAACATTGAAAATCAACAACAACCTCAACATTGAAAAACAACAACATATTGAACAACTTCAACATTGAAAAACACCAACAAATTCAACAACAACCTCGACATTGAAAAACACCAACAAATTCAACAACAACCTCAACATTGAAAAACAACAACAACCTCAACATTGAAAAACACCGACAAACTCAACAACAACCTCAACATTGAAAAAACCCAACAAATTCAACAACAACCTCAACATTGGAAAACAACAGCAACCTCAACAATGAAAAACACCGCCAAATTCAACAACAACCTCATCATTGAAAAACAACATCAACCTCAACATTGAAAAACACCAACAAATTCAACAACAACCTCAACATTAAAAAACACCAACAAATTCAACAACAACCTCAACATTGAATAACAATAACAACCTCAACATTGAAAAACACCAACAAATTCAACAACAACCTCAGCATTGAAAAACAACAACAACCTCAACAATGAAAAAATCCAACAAATTCAACAACAACCTCAACATTGAAAAACAACAACAACCTCAACATTGAAAAACACCAACAAATTCAACAACAACCTCAACATTTAAAAACAACCAACAAATTCAACAACAACCTCAACATTGAAAAACAACAACAAACTCAACATTGAAAAACACCAACAAATTCAACAACAACGCAACATTGAAAAACACCGACAAATTCAACAACAACCTCAACATGGAAAAACAACAACAACCTCAACATCGAAAAAAACCAACAAATTCAACAACAACCTCAACATTGAAAAACACCAACAAATTCAATAACAACCTCAAAATTGAAAAACAACAACAACCTCAACATTGAAAACCACCAACAAATTCAACAACAACCTCAACATTGAAAAACAACAACAACCTCAACATTGAAAAACAACAACAAATTCAACAACAACTTCAACATTGAAAAACACCAACAATTTCAACAACAACCTCGACATTGAAAAACACCAACAAATTCAGCAACAACCTCAACATTGAAAAACAACAAAAACCTCAACATTAAAAAACACCAACAAATTCAACAACAACCTCAACATTGAAAAACAACAACCTCAACATGGAGAAACACCAACAAATTCAACAACAACCTCAACATTGAAAAACAACAACAACCTCAACAATGAAAAACACCAACAAATTCAACAACAACCTCAACATTGAAAAACAACAACAACCTCAACATTGAATAACACCAACAAATTCAACAACAACCTCAACATTTAAAAACACCAACAAATTCAACAACAACCTCAACATTGATAAACAACAACCTCAACATTGAAAAACACCAACAAATTCAACAACAACCTCAACATTGAAAAACAACAACAACCTCAACATTGAAAAACACCAACAAATTCAACAACAACCTGAACATTAAAAAACACCAACAATTTCAACAACAACCTTAACATTGAAAAACAACAAAAACCTCAACATTGAAAAACACCAACAAATTCAACAACAACCTCAACATTGAAAAATTCCAACAAATTGAACAACAACCTCAACATTGAAAAACAACAACAACCTCAATATCGAAAAACACCAACAAATTCAACAACAACCTCAACATTGAAAAACAACAATAACCTCAACATTGAAAAACAACAACAAATTCAACTACAACTTCAACATTGAAAAACAACAACAATTTCAACAACAACCTCGACATTGAAAAACACCAACAAATTCAACAACAACCTCAACATTGATAAACAACAACCTCAACATTGAAAAACAACAACAAATTCAACAACAACCTCAACATTGAAAAACAACAACAACCTCAACATTGAAAAACACCAACAAATTCCACAACAACCTCAACATTGAAAAAGTACAACAACCTGACCATTGAAAAGCACCAACAAATTCAACAACAACCTCAAAATTGAAAAACAACAACAACCTCAAAATTGAAAAACACCAACAAATTCCACAACAACCTCAACATTGAAAAAAACGAACAAATTAAACAACAACCTCAACATTGAAAAACACCAACAAATTCCACAACAACCTCAACATTGAAAAACACCAACAAATTCAACCACAACCTCAACATTGAAAAACAACAACAACCTCAACATTGAAAAACACCAACAAATTCAACAACAACCTCAACATTGAAAAACACCAACAAATTCAACAACAACCTCAACATTGAAAAACAACAACAACCTCAACATTGAAAAACACCAACAAATTCAACAACAACCTCAACATTGAAAAACAACAACAACCTGAACATTGAAAAACAGCAAAAATTCAACAACAACCTCAACATTTAAAAACACCAACAAATTCAACAACAACCTCAACCTTAAAAAACAACAACAACCTCAACATTGAAAAACACCAACAAAAACAACAACAACCTCAACATTGAAAAACAACAACAGCCTCAACATTGAAAAACACCAACAAATTCAACAACAACCTCAACATTAAAAAACAACAACAAATTCAGCAACAACCTCAACATTGAAAAACAACAAAAACATCAACATTGAAAAACACCAACAAATTCAACAACAACCTCAACATTGAAAAACTCCAACAAATTCAACAACAACCTCAACATTGAAAAACAACAACAACCTCAACATTGAATAACACCAACAAATTAAACAACAACCTCAACATTGAAAAACACCAACAAATTCAACAACAACCTCAACATTGAAAAACACCAACAAATTCAACAACAACCTCAACATTGAAAAACAAAAACAACCTCAACATTGCAAAACACCATCAAATTCAACAACAACCTCAACATTGAAATACACCAACAAATTCAACAACAACCTCAACATTGAAAAACACCAACAAATTCAACAACAACCTCAACATTGAAAAACAACAACAACCTCAACATTGAAAAACACCAACAAATTCAACAACAACCTCAACATTGAAAAACACCAACAAATTCAACAACAACCTCAACATTGGAAAACAACAAGATCCTCAACAATGAAAAACACCGCCAAATTCAACAACAACCTCATCATTGAAAAACAACAACAACCTCAACATTGAAAAACACCAACAAATTCAACAACAACCTCAACATTAATAAATACCAACAAATTCAACATCAACCTCAACATTGAAAAACAACAACAACCTCAACATTGAAAAACACCAACAAATTCAACAACCTCAACATTGAAAAACACCAACAAATTCAACAACAACCTCAACTTTGAAAAACAACAACAACCTCAAGATTGAAAAACACCAACAAATTCAACAACAACCTCAACATTGAAAAACAACAACAACCTCAACAATGAAAAACACCAACAATTTAAACACCAACCTCAACATTGAAAAACACCAACAAATTCAACAACAACCTCAACATGGAAAAACAACAACAACCTCAGCATCGAATAACACCAACAAATTCAACAACAACCTCAACATTGAAAAACGCCAACAAATTTAACAACAACCTCAAAATTGAAAGACAACAACAACCTCAACGTTGAAAAACACCAACAAATTCAACAACAACCTCAACATTGAAAATCAACAACAACCTCAACATTGAAAAACAACAACATATTGAACAACTTCAACATTGAAAAACACCAACAAATTCAACAACAACCTCGACATTGAAAAACACCAACAAATTCAACAACAACCTCAACATTGAAAATCAACAACAACCTCAACATTGAAAACACCGACAAACTCAACAACAACCTCAACATTGAAAAACACCAACAAATTCAACAACAACCTCAACATTGGAAAACAACAGCAACCTCAACAATGAAAAACACCGCCAAATTCAACAACAACCTCATCATTGAAAAACAACATCAACCTCAACATTGAAAAACACCAACAAATTCAACAACAACCTCAACATTAAAAAACACCAACAAATTCAACAACAACCTCAACATTGAATAACAATAACAACCTCAACATTGAAAAACACCAACAAATTCAACAACAACCTCAGCATTGAAAAACAACAACAACCTCAACAATGAAAAAATCCAACAAATTCAACAACAACCTCAACATTGAAAAACAACAACAACCTCAACATTGAAAAACACCAACAAATTCAACAACAACCTCAACATTTAAAAACACCAACAAATTCAACAACAACCTCAACATTGAAAAACAACAACAAACTCAACATTGAAAAACACCAACAAATTCAACAACAACGCAACATTGAAAAACACCGACAAATTCAACAACAACCTCAACATGGAAAAACAACAACAACCTCAACATCGAAAAAAACCAACAAATTCAACAACAACCTCAACATTGAAAAACACCAACAAATTCAATAACAACCTCAAAATTGAAAAACAACAACAACCTCAACATTGAAAACCACCAACAAATTCAACAACAACCTCAACATTGAAAAACAACAACAACCTCAACATTGAAAAACAACAACAAATTCAACAACAACTTCAACATTGAAAAACACCAACAATTTCAACAACAACCTCGACATTGAAAAACACCAACAAATTCAGCAACAACCTCAACATTGAAAAACAACAAAAACCTCAACATTAAAAAACACCAACAAATTCAACAACAACCTCAACATTGAAAAACAACAACCTCAACATGGAGAAACACCAACAAATTCAACAACAACCTCAACATTGAAAAACAACAACAACCTCAACAATGAAAAACACCAACAAATTCAACAACAACCTCAACATTGAAAAACAACAACAACCTCAACATTGAATAACACCAACAAATTCAACAACAACCTCAACATTTAAAAACACCAACAAATTCAGCAACAACCTCAACATTGATAAACAACAACCTCAACATTGATAAACACCAACAAATTCAACAACAACCTCAACATTGAAAAACAACAACAACCTCAACATTGAAAAACACCAACAAATTCAACAACAACCTGAACATTAAAAAACACCAACAATTTCAACAACAACCTTAACATTGAAAAACAACAAAAACCTCAACATTGAAAAACACCAACAAATTCAACAACAACCTCAACATTGAAAAATTCCAACAAATTGAACAACAACCTCAACATTGAAAAACAACAACAACCTCAACATCGAAAAACACCAACAAATTCAACAACAACCTCAACATTGAAAAACAACAATAACCTCAACATTGAAAAACAACAACAAATTCAACTACAACTTCAACATTGAAAAACAACAACAATTTCAACAACAACCTCGACATTGAAAAACACCAACAAATTCAACAACAACCTCAACATTGATAAACAACAACCTCAACATTGAAAAACAACAACAAATTCAACAACAACCTCAACATTGAAAAACAACAACAACCTCAACATTGAAAAACACCAACAAATTCCACAACAACCTCAACATTGAAAAAGTACAACAACCTGACCATTGAAAAGCACCAACAAATTCAACAACAACCTCAAAATTGAAAAACAACAACAACCTCAAAATTGAAAAACACCAACAAATTCCACAACAACCTCAACATTGAAAAAAACGAACAAATTAAACAACAACCTCAACATTGAAAAACACCAACAAATTCCACAACAACCTCAACATTGAAAAACACCAACAAATTCAACCACAACCTCAACATTGAAAAACAACAACAACCTCAACATTGAAAAACACCAACAAATTCAACAACAACCTCAACATTGAAAAACACCAACAAATTCAACAACAACCTCAACATTGAAAAACAACAACAACCTCAACATTGAAAAACACCAACAAATTCAACAACAACCTCAACATTGAAAAACAACAACAACCTGAACATTGAAAAACAGCAAAAATTCAACAACAACCTCAACATTTAAAAACACCAACAAATTCAACAACAACCTCAACCTTAAAAAACAACAACAACCTCAACATTGAAAAACACCAACAAAAACAACAACAACCTCAACATTGAAAAACAACAACAGCCTCAACATTGAAAAACACCAACAAATTCAACAACAACCTCAACATTAAAAAACACCAACAAATTCAGCAACAACCTCAACATTGAAAAACAACAAAAACATCAACATTGAAAAACACCAACAAATTCAACAACAACCTCAACATTGAAAAACTCCAACAAATTCAACAACAACCTCAACATTGAAAAACAACAACAACCTCAACATTGAATAACACCAACAAATTTAACAACAACCTCAACAATGAAAAACACCAACAAATTCAACAACAACCTCAACATTGAAAAACACCAACAAATTCAACAACAACCTCAACATTGAAAAACAAAAACAACCTCAACATTGCAAAACACCATCAAATTCAACAACAACCTCAACATTGAAAAACACCAACAAATTCAACAACAACCTCAACATTGAAAAACAACAACAACCTCAACATTGAAAAACACCAACAAATTCCACAACAACCTCAACATTGAAAAAGTACAACAACCTGAACATTGAAAAGCACCAACAAATTCAACAACAACCTCAAAATTGAAAAACAACAACAACCTCAAAATTGAAAAACACCAACAAATTCCACAACAACCTCAACATTGAAAAACACCAACAAATTAAACAACAACCTCAACATTGAAAAACACCAACAAATTCCACAACAACCTCAACATTGAAAAACACCAACAAATTCAACAACAACCTCAACATTGAAAAACAACAACAACCTCAACATTGAAAAACACCAACAAATTCAACAACAACCTCAACATTGAAAAACACCAACAAATTCAACAACAACCTCAACATTGAAAAACAACAACAACCTCAACATTGAAAAACACCAACAAATTCAACAACAACCTCAACATTGAAAAACAACAACAACCTGAACATTGAAAAACAGCAAAAATTCAACAAAAACCTCAACATTTAAAAACACCAACAAATTCAACAACAACCTCAACCTTGAGAAACAACAACAACCTCAACATTAGAAAACACCAACAAAAATAACAACAACCTCAACATTGAAAAACAACAACAACCTCAACATTGAAAAACACCAACAAATTCAACAACAACCTCAACATTAAAAAACACCAACAAATTCAACAACAACCTCAACATTGAAAAACAACAAAAACATCACCATTGAAAAACACCAAAAAATTCAACAACAACCTCAACATTGAAAATCTCCAACAAATTCAACAACAACCTCAACATTGAAAAACAACAACAACCTCAACATTGAAAAACACCAACAAATTAAACAACAACCTCAACATTGAAAAATACCAACAAATTCAACAACAACCTCAACATTGAAAAACACCAACAAATTCAACAACAACCTCAACATTGAAAAAAAAACAACCTCAACATTGCAAAACACCATCAAATTCAACAACAACCTCAACATTGAAAAACACCAACAAATTCAACAACAACCTCAACATTGAAAAACAACAACAACCTCAACATTGAAAAACACCAACAAATTCAGCAACAACCTCAACATTGAAAAACAACAACAACCTCAACATTGAAAAACACCAACAAATTCAACAACAACCTCAACATTGAAAAACACCAACAAATTCAACAACAACCTCAACATGGAAAAACAACAACAACCTCAACATCGAAAAACACCAACAAATTCAACAACAACCTCAACATTGAAAAACACCAACAAATTCAATAACAACCTCAAAATGGAAAAACAACAACAACCTCAACATTGAAAACCACCAACAAATTCAACAACAACCTCAACATTGAAAAACAACAACAACCTCAACGTTGAAAAACAACAACAAATTCAACAACAACTTCAACATTGAAAAACACCAACAATTTCAACAACAACCTCGACATTGAAAAACACCAACAAATTCAACAACAACCTCAACATTGAAAAACAACAACAATCTCAACATTGAAAAACACCAACAAATTCAACAACAAACTCAACATTGAAAAACACCAATGAATTCAACAACAACCTCAACATTGGAAAACAACAACAACCTCAACATTGAAAAACACCAACAAATTCAACAACAACCTCAACATTAATAAATACCAACAAATTCAACATCAACCTCAACATTGAAAAACAACAACAACCTCAACATTGAAAAACACCAACAAATTCAACAACCTCAACATTGAAAAACACCAACAAATTCAACAACAAACTCAACTTTGAAAAACAACAACAACCTCAAGATTGAAAAACACCAACAAATTCAACAACAACCTCAACACTGAAAAACAACAACAACCTCAACAATGAAAAACACCAACAATTTCAACAACAACCTCAACATTGAAAAACACCAACAAATTCAACAACAACCTCAACATGGAAAAACAACAACAACCTCAACATCGAATAACACCAACAAATTCAACATTAACCTCAACATTGAATAACACCAACAAATTCAACAACAACCTCAAAATTGAAAGACAACAACAACCTCAACGTTGAAAAACACCAACAAATTCAACAACAACCTCAACATTGAAAATCAACAACAACCTCAACATTGAAAAACAACAACAAAGTGAACAACAACTTCAACATTGAAAAACACCAACAAATTCAACAACAACCTCGACATTGAAAAACACCAACAAATTCAACAACAACCTCAAAATGGAAAAACAACAACAACCTCAACATTGAAAAACACCGACAAATTCAACAACAACCTCAACATTGAAAAACACCAACAAATTCAACAACAACCTCAACATTGGAAAACAACAGCAACCTCAACAATGAAAAACACCGCCAAATTCAACAACAACCTCATCAATGAAAAACAACATCAACCTCAACATTGAAAAACACCAACAAATTCAACAACAACCTCAACATTAAAAAACACCAACAAATTCAACAACAACCTCAACATTGAAAAACAACAACAACCTCAACATTGAAAAACACCAACAAATTAAACAACAACCTCAACATTGAAAAACACCAACAAATTCAACAACAACCTCAACATTGAAAAACACCAACAAATTCAACAACAACCTCAACATTGAAAAAAAAACAACCTCAACATTGCAAAACACCATCAAATTCAACAACAACCTCAACATTGAAAAACAACAACAAATTCAACAACAACCTCAACATTGAAAAACAACAACAACCTCAACATTGAAAAACACCAACAAATTCAGCAACAACCTCAACATTGAAAAACAACAACAACCTCAACATTGAAAAACACCAACAAATTCAACAACAACCTCAACATTGAAAAACACCGACAAATTCAACAACAACCTCAACATGGAAAAACAACAACAACCTCAACATCGAAAAACACCAACAAATTCAACAACAACCTCAACATTGAAAAACACCAACAAATTCAATAACAACCTCAAAATGGAAAAACAACAACAACCTCAACATTGAAAACCACCAACAAATTCAACAACACCCTCAACATTGAAAAACAACAACAACCTCAACATTGAAAAACAACAACAAATTCAACAACAACTTCAACATTGAAAAACACCAACAATTTCAACAACAACCTCGACATTGAAAAACACCAACAAATTCAACAACAACCTCAACATTGAAAAACAACAACAATCTCAACATTGAAAAACACCAACAAATTCAACAACAACCTCAACATTGAAAAACACCAACAAATTCAACAACAACCTCAACATTGGAAAACAACAACAACCTCAACATTGAAAAACACCAACAAATTCAACAACAACCTCAACATTAATAAATACCAACAAATTCAACATCAACCTCAACATTGAAAAACAACAACAACCTCAACATTGAAAAACACCAACAAATTCAACAACCTCAACATTGAAAAACACCAACAAATTCAACAACAAACTCAACTTTGAAAAACAACAACAACCTCAAGATTGAAAAACACCAACAAATTCAACAACAACCTCAACACTGAAAAACAACAACAACCTCAACAATGAAAAACACCAACAATTTCAACAACAACCTCAACATTGAAAAACACCAACAAATTCAACAACAACCTCAACATGGAAAAACAACAACAACCTCAACATCGAATAACACCAACAAATTCAACAACAACCTCAACATTGAATAACACCAACAAATTCAACAACAACCTCAAAATTGAAAGACAACAACAACCTCAACGTTGAAAAACACCAACAAATTCAACAACAACCTCAACATTGAAAATCAACAACAACCTCAACATTGAAAAACAACAACAAAGTGAACAACAACTTCAACATTGAAAAACACCAACAAATTCAACAACAACCTCGACATTGAAAAACACCAACAAATTCAACAACAACCTCAACATTGAAAAACAACAACAACCTCAACATTGAAAAACACCGACAAATTCAACAACAACCTCAACATTGAAAAACACCAACAAATTCAACAACAACCTCAACATTGGAAAACAACAGCAACCTCAACAATGAAAAACACCGCCAAATTCAACAACAACCTCATCAATGAAAAACAACATCAACCTCAACATTGAAAAACACCAACAAATTCAACAACAACCTCAACATTAAAAAACACCAACAAATTCAACAACAACCTCAACATTGAAAAACAATAACAACCTCAACAATGAAAAAATCCAACAAATTCAACAACAACCTCAACATTGAAAAACAACAACAACCTCAACATTGAAAAACACCAAGAAATTCAACAACAACCTCAACATTTAAAAACACCAACAAATTCAACAACAACCTCAACATTGAAAAACAACAACAAACTCAACATTGGAAAACACCAACAAATTCAACAACAACGCAACATTGAAAAACAACGACAAATTCAACAACAACCTCAACATGGAAAAACAACAACAACCTCAACATCGAAAAAAACCAACAAATTCAACAACAACCTCAACATTGAAAAACACCAACAAATTCAATAACAACCTCAAAATTGAAAAACAACAACAACCTCAACATTGAAAACCACCAACAAATTCAACAACAACCTCAACATTGAAAAACAACAACAACCTCAACATTGAAAAACAACAACAAATTCAACAACAACTTCAACATTGAAAAACACCAACAATTTCAACAACAACCTCGACATTGAAAAACACCAACAAATTCAGCAACAACCTCAACATTGAAAAACAACAAAAACCTCAACATTAAAAAACACCAACAAATTCAACAACAACCTCAACATTGAAAAACAACAACCTCAACATCGAGAAAAACCAACAAATTCAACAACAACCTCAACATTGAAAAACAATAACAACCTCAACATTGAAAAACACCAACAAATTCAACGACAACTTCAACATTGAAAAACACTAACAAATTCAACAACAACCTCGACATTGAAAAACACCAACAAATTCAACAACAACCTCAACATTGAAAAACAACAACAACCTCAGCAATG
This sequence comes from Isurus oxyrinchus, assembly GCA_026770705.1. NCBI lineage: Eukaryota > Metazoa > Chordata > Chondrichthyes > Lamniformes > Lamnidae > Isurus > Isurus oxyrinchus. The sequence goes on from JANJGN010000097.1 coordinate 502,047, forward strand.
AAAAACACCAACAAATTCAACAACAACCTCAACATTGAAACACAACAACCACCTCAACATTGAAAAACACCAACAAATTCAACAACAACTTCAACATTGAAAAACACCAACAAACTCAACAGCAACCTCGAAATTGAAAAACACCAACAAATTCAACAACAACCTCAACATTGAAAAACAACAACAACCTCAACAATGAAAAACACTAAAAAATTCAACAACAACCTCAACATTGAAAAACAACAACAACCTCAACATTGAAAAACACCAACAAATTCAACAACAACCTCAACATTTAATAACACCAACAAATTCAATAACAACCTCAACATTGATAAACAACAACAACCTCAACATTGAAAAACACCAACAAATTCAACAACAACCTCAACATTGAAAAACAACAACAACCTCAACATTGAAAAACACCATCAAATTCAACAACAACCTCAACATTGAAAAACTCCAACAAATTCAACAACAACCTCAACATTGAAAAACAACAACAACCTCAACATTGAAAAACACCAACAAATTAAACAACAACCTCAACATTGAAAAACACCAACAAATTCAACAACAACCTCAACATTGAAAAACACCAACAAATTCAACAACAACCTCAACATTGAAAAACAAAAACAACCTCAACATTGCAAAACACCAACAAATTCAACAACAACCTCAACATTGAAAAACACCAACAAATTCAACAACAACCTCAACATTGAAAAACAACAACAACCTCAACATTGAAAAACACCAACAAATTCAACAACAACCTCAACATTGAAAAACACCGACAAATTCAACAAAAACCTCAACATGGAAAAACAACAACAACCTCAACATTGAAAAACACCAACAAATTCAACAACAACCTCAACATTGAAAAACAACAACAACCTCAACAATGAAAAACACCAACAAATTCAACAACAACCTCAACATTGAAAAACAACAACAACCTCAAGATTGAAAAACACCAACAAATTCAACAACAACCTCAACATTGAAAAACACCGCCAAATTCAACAACAACCTCATCATTGAAAAGCAACAAAAACCTCAACATTGAAAAACACCAACAAATTCAACAACAACCTCAACATTAAAAAACACCAACAAATTCAACAACAACATCAACATTGCAAAACAACAACCTCAACATGGAAAAACACCAACAAATTCAACAACAACCTCAACATTGAAAAACAATAACAACCTCAACATTGAAAAACAACAACCTCAGCATGGAAAAACACCGACAAATTCAACAACAACTTCAACATTGAAAAACACCAACAAATTCAACAGCAACCTCGACATTGAAAAACACCAACAAATTCAACAACAACCTCAACAATGAAAAACACCAAAAAATTCAAAAACAACCTCAACATTGAAAAACAACAACAACCTCAACATTGAAAAACATCAACAAATTCAACAACAACCTCAACATTTAAAAACACCAACAAATTCAACAACAACCTCAACATTGATAAACAACAACAACCTCAACATTGAAAAACAACAACAACCTCAACATTGAAAAACACCATCAAATTCAACAACAACCTCAACATTGAAAAACAACAAAAACATCAACATTGAAAAACACCAACAAATTCAACAACAACCTCAACATTGAAAAACTCCCACAAATTCAACAACAACCTCAACATTGAAAAACAACAACAACCTCAACATTGAAAAACACCAACAAATTAAACAACAACCTCAACATTGAAAAACACCAACAAATTCAACAACAACCTCAACATTGAAAAACAGCAACAAATTCAACAACAACCTCAACATTGAAAAACAAAAACAACCTCAACATTGCAAAACACCAACAAATTCAACAACAACCTCAACATTGAAAAACACCAACAAATTCAACAACAACCTCAACATTGAAAAACAACAACAACCTCAACATTGAAAAACACCAACAAATTCAACAACAACCTCAACATTGAAAAACACCGAAATATTCAACAAAAACCTCAACATGGAAAAACAACAACAACCTCAACATCGAAAAACACCAACAAATTCAACAACAACCTCAACATTGAAAAACAACAACAACCTCAACATTGAAAAACACCAACAAATTCAACAACAACCTCAACATTAAAAAACACCAACAAATTCAACAACAACCTCAACATTGAAAAACAACAACAACCTCAACATTGAAAAACACCAACAAATTCAACAACAACCTCAACATTGAAAAACTCCAACAAATTCAACAACAACCTCAACATTGAATAACAACAACAACCTCAACATTGAAAAACACCAACAAATTCAACAACAACCTCAACATTGAAAAACAACAACAACCTCAACATTGAAAAACACCAACAAATTCAACAACAACCTCAACATTGAAAAACAACAACAAATTCAACAACAACCTCAACATTGAAAAACAACAACAACCTCAACATTGAAAAACACCATCAAATTCAACAACAACCTCAACATTGAAAAACAACAAAAACATCAACATTGAAAAACACCAACAAATTCAACAACAACCTCAACATTGAAAAACTCCAACAAATTCAACAACAACCTCAACATTGAAAAACAACAACAACCTGAACATTGAAAAACACCAACAAATTAAACAACAACCTCAACATTGAAAAACACCAACAAATTCAACAACAACCTCAACATTGAAAAACACCAACAAATTCAACAACAACCTCAACATTGAAAAACAAAAACAACCTCAACATTGCAAAACACCAACAAATTCAACAACAACCTCAACATTGAAAAACACCAACAAATTCAACAACAACCTCAACATTGAAAAACAACAACAACCTCAACATTGAAAAACACCAACAAATTCAACAACATCCTCAACATTGAAAAACAACAACAACCTCAACATTGAAAAACACCAACAAATTCAACAACAACTTCAACATTGAAAAACACCAACAAATTCAACAGCAACCTCGACATTGAAAAACACCAACAAATTCAACAACAACCTCAACAATGAAAAACACCAAAAAATTCAACAACAACCTCAACATTGAAAAACAACAACAACCTCAACATTGAAAAACACCAACAAATTCAACAACAACCTCAACATTTAAAAACACCAACAAATTCAACAACAACCTCAACATTGATAAACAACAATAACCTCAACATTGAAAAACAACAACAACCTCAACATTGAAAAACACCATCAAATTCAACAACAACCTCAACATTGAAAAACAACAAAAACATCAACATTGAAAAACAGCAACAAATTCAACAACAACCTCAAAATTGAAAAACTCCCACAAATTCAACAACAACCTCAACATTGAAAAACAACAACAACCTCAACATTGAAAAACACCAACAAATTAAACAACAACCTCAACATTGAAAAACACCAACAAATTCAACAACAACCTCAACTTTGAAAAACAGCAACAAATTCAACAACAACCTCAACATTGAAAAACAAAAACAAACTCAACATTGCAAATCACCAACAAATTCAACAACAACCTCAACATTGAAAAACACCAACAAATTCAACAACAACCTCAACATTGAAAAACAACAACAACCTCAACATTGAAAAACACCAACAAATTCAACAACAACCTCAACATTGAAAAACAACGAAATATTCAACAAAAACCTCAACATGGAAAAACAACAACAACCTCAACATCGAAAAACACCAACAAATTCAACAACAACCTCAACATTGAAAAACAACAACAACCTCAACATTGAAAAACACCAACAAATTCAACAACAACCTCAACATTAAAAAACACCAACAAATTCAACAACAACCTCAACATTGAAAAACAACAACAACCTCAACATTGAAAAACACCAACAAATTCAACAACAACCTCAACATTGAAAAACTCCAACAAATTCAACAACAACCTCAACATTGAATAACAACAACAACCTCAACATTGAAAAACACCAACAAATTCAACAACAACCTCAACATTGAAAAACAACAACAACCTCAACATTGAAAAACACCAACAAATTCAACAACAACCTCAACATTGAAAAACAACAACAAATTCAACAACAACCTCAACATTGAAAAACAACAACAACCTCAACATTGAAAAACACCATCAAATTCAACAACATTCTCAACATTGAAAAACAACAAAAACATCAACATTGAAAAACACCAACAAATTCAACAACAACCTCAACATTGAAAAACTCCAACAAATTCAACAACAACCTCAACATTGAAAAACAACAACAACCTGAACATTGAAAAACACCAACAAATTAAACAACAACCTCAACATTGAAAAACACCAACAAATTCAACAACAACCTCAACATTGAAAAACACCAACAAATTCAACAACAACCTCAACATTGAAAAACAAAAACAACCTCAACATTGCAAAACACCAACAAATTCAACAACAACCTCAACATTGAAAAACACCAACAAATTCAACAACAACCTCAACATTGAAAAACAACAACAACCTCAACATTGAAAAACACCAACAAATTCAACAACATCCTCAACATTGAAAAACAACAACAACCTCAACATTGAAAAACACCAACAAATTCAACAACAACTTCAACATTGAAAAACACCAACAAATTCAACAGCAACCTCGACATTGAAAAACACCAACAAATTCAACAACAACCTCAACAATGAAAAACACCAAAAAATTCAACAACAACCTCAACATTGAAAAACAACAACAACCTCAACATTGAAAAACACCAACAAATTCAACAACAACCTCAACATTTAAAAACACCAACAAATTCAACAACAACCTCAACATTGATAAACAACAACAACCTCAACATTGAAAAACAACAACAACCTCAACATTGAAAAACACCATCAAATTCAACAACAACCTCAACATTGAAAAACAACAAAAACATCAACATTGAAAAACACCAACAAATTCAACAACAACCTCAACATTGAAAAACTCCCACAAATTCAACAACAACCTCAACATTGAAAAACAACAACAACCTCAACATTGAAAAACACCAACAAATTAAACAACAACCTCAACATTGAAAAACACCAACAAATTCAACAACAACCTCAACTTTGAAAAACAGCAACAAATTCAACAACAACCTCAACATTGAAAAACAAAAACAAACTCAACATTGCAAAACACCAACAAATTCAACAACAACCTCAACATTGAAAAACACCAACAAATTCAACAACAACCTCAACATTGAAAAACAACAACAACCTCAACATTGAAAAACACCAACAAATTCAACAACAACCTCAACATTGAAAAACAACAACAACCTGAACATTGAAAAACACCAACAAAATAAACAACAACCTCAACATTGAAAAACACCAACAAATTCAACAACAACCTCAACATTGAAAAACACCAACAAATTCAACAACAACCTCAACATTGAAAAACAAAAACAACCTCAACATTGCAAAACACCAACAAATTCAACAACAACCTCAACATTGAAAAACACCAACAAATTCAACAACAACCTCAACATTGAAAAACAACAACAACCTCAACATTGAAAAACACCAACAAATTCAACAACATCCTCAACATTGAAAAACATCAACAACCTCAACATTGAAAAACACCAACAAATTCAACAACAACTTCAACATTGAAAAACACCAACAAATTCAACAGCAACCTCGACATTGAAAAACACCAACAAATTCAACAACAACCTCAACAATGAAAAACACCAAAAAATTCAACAACACCCTCAACATTGAAAAACAACAACAACCTCAACATTGAAAAACACCAACAAATTCAACAACAACCTCAACATTTAAAAACACCAACAAATTCAACAACAACCTCAACATTGATAAACAACAATAACCTCAACATTGAAAAACAACAACAACCTCAACATTGAAAAACACCATCAAATTCAACAACAACCTCAACATTGAAAAACAACAAAAACATCAACATTGAAAAACACCAACAAATTCAACAACAACCTCAACATTGAAAAACTCCCACAAATTCAACAACAACCTCAACATTGAAAAACAACAACAACCTCAACATTGAAAAACACCAACAAATTAAACAACAACCTCAACATTGAAAAACACCAACAAATTCAACAACAACCTCAACTTTGAAAAACAGCAACAAATTCAACAACAACCTCAACATTGAAAAACAAAAACAAACTCAACATTGCAAATCACCAACAAATTCAACAACAACCTCAACATTGAAAAACACCAACAAATTCAACAACAACCTCAACATTGAAAAACAAAAACAACCTCAACATTGCAAAACACCAACAAATTCAACAACAACCTCAACATTGAAAAACACCAACAAATTCAACAACAACCTCAACATTGAAAAACAACAACAACCTCAACATTGAAAAACACCAACAAATTCAACAACAACCTCAACATTGAAAAACAACAACAACCTCAACATTGAAAAACACCAACAAATTCAACAACAACCTCAACATTGAAAAACAACGAAATATTCAACAAAAACCTCAACATGGAAAAACAACAACAACCTCAACATCGAAAAACACCAACAAATTCAACAACAACCTCAACATTGAAAAACAACAACAACCTCAACATTGAAAAACACCAACAAATTCAACAACAACCTCAACATTAAAAAACACCAACAAATTCAACAACAACCTCAACATTGAAAAACAACAACAACCTCAACATTGAAAAACACCAACAAATTCAACAACAACCTCAACATTGAAAAACTCCAACAAATTCAACAACAACCTCAACATTGAAAAACAACAACAACCTCAACATTGAAAAACACCAACAAATTCAACAACAACCTCAACATTGAAAAACAACAACAACCTCAACATTGAAAAACACCAACAAATTCAACAACAACCTCAACATTGAAAAACAACAACAAATTCAACAACAACCTCAACATTGAAAAACAACAACAACCTCAACATTGAAAAACACCATCAAATTCAACAACAACCTCAACATGGAAAAACAACAAAAACATCAACATTGAAAAACACCAACAAATTCAACAACAACCTCAACATGGAAAAACAACAACAACCTCAACATTGAAAAACACCAACAAATTCAACAACAACCTCAACATTGAAAAACACCGAAATATTCAACAAAAACCTCAACATGGAAAAACAACAACAACCTCAACATCGAAAAACACCAACAAATTCAACAACAACCTCAACATTGAAAAACAACAACAACCTCAACATTGAAAAACACCAACAAATTCAACAACAACCTCAACATTAAAAAACACCAACAAATTCAACAACAACCTCAACATTGAAAAACAACAACAACCTCAACATTGAAAAACACCAACAAATTCAACAACAACCTCAACATTGAAAAACTCCAACAAATTCAACAACAACCTCAACATTGAATAACAACAACAACCTCAACATTGAAAAACACCAACAAATTCAACAACAACCTCAACATTGAAAAACAATAACAACCTCAACATTGAAAAACACCAACAAATTCAACAACAACCTCAACATTGAAAAACAACAACAAATTCAACAACAACCTCAACATTGAAAAACAACAACAACCTCAACATTGAAAAACACCATCAAATTCAACAACAACCTCAACATTGAAAAACAACAAAAACATCAACATTGAAAAACACCAACAAATTCAACAACAACCTCAACATTGAAAAACTCCAACAAATTCAACAACAACCTCAACATTGAAAAACAACAACAACCTGAACATTGAAAAACACCAACAAATTAAACAACAACCTCAACATTGAAAAACACCAACAAATTCAACAACAACCTCAACATTGAAAAACACCAACAAATTCAACAACAACCTCAACATTGAAAAACAAAAAGAACCTCAACATTGCAAAACACCAACAAATTCAACAACAACCTCAACATTGAAAAACACCAACAAATTCAACAACAACCTCAACATTGAAAAACAACAACAACCTCAACATTGAAAAACACCAACAAATTCAACAACATCCTCAACATTGAAAAACAACAAAAACCTCAACATTGAAAAACACCAACAAATTCAACAACAACTTCAACATTGAAAAACACCAACAAATTCAACAGCAACCTCGACATTGAAAAACACCAACAAATTCAACAACAACCTCAACAATGAAAAACACCAAAAAATTCAACAACAACCTCAACATTGAAAAACAACAACAACCTCAACATTGAAAAACACCAACAAATTCAACAACAACCTCAACATTTAAAAACACCAACAAATTCAACAACAACCTCAACATTGATAAACAACAACAACCTCAACATTGAAAAACAACAACAACCTCAACATTGAAAAACACCATCAAATTCAACAACAACCTCAACATTGAAAAACAACAAAAACATCAACATTGAAAAACACCAACAAATTCAACAACAACCTCAACATTGAAAAACTCCCACAAATTCAACAACAACCTCAACTTTGAAAAACAACAACAACCTCAACATTGAAAAACACCAACAAATTAAACAACAACCTCAACATTGAAAAACACCAACAAATTCAACAACAACCTCAACTTTGAAAAACAGCAACAAATTCAACAACAACCTCAACATTGAAAAACAAAAACAAACTCAACATTGCAAAACACCAACAAATTCAACAACAACCTCAACATTGAAAAACACCAACAAATTCAACAACAACCTCAACATTGAAAAACAACAACAACCTCAACATTGAAAAACACCAACAAATTCAACAACAACCTCAACATTGAAAAACACCGAAATATTCAACAAAAACCTCAACATGGAAAAACAACAACAACCTCAACATCGAAAAACACCAACAAATTCAACAACAACCTCAACATTGAAAAACAACAACAACCTCAACATTGAAAAACACCAACAAATTCAACAACAACCTCAACATTAAAAAACACCAACAAATTCAACAACAACCTCAACATTGAAAAACAACAACAACCTCAACATTGAAAAACACCAACAAATTCAACAACACCCTCAACATTGAAAAACTCCAACAAATTCAACAACAACCTCAACATTGAAAAACAACAACAACCTCAACATTGAAAAACACCAACAAATTCAACAACAACCTCAACATTGAAAAACAACAACAACCTCAACATTGAAAAACACCAACAAATTCAACAACAACCTCAACATTGAAAAACAACAACAAATTCAACAACAACCTCAACATTGAAAAACAACAACAACCTCAACATTGAAAAACACCATCAAATTCAACAACAACCTCAACATTGAAAAACAACAAAAACATCAACATTGAAAAACACCAACAAATTCAACAACAACCTCAACATTGAAAAACTCCAACAAATTCAACAACAACCTCAACATTGAAAAACAACAACAACCTGAACATTGAAAAACACCAACAAATTAAACAACAACCTCAACATTGAAAAACACCAACAAATTCAACAACAACCTCAACATTGAAAAACACCAACAAATTCAACAACAACCTCAACATTGAAAAACAAAAAGAACCTCAACATTGCAAAACACCAACAAATTCAACAACAACCTCAACATTGAAAAACACCAACAAATTCAACAACAACCTCAACATTGAAAAACAACAACAACCTCAACATTGAAAAACACCAACAAATTCAACAACATCCTCAACATTGAAAAACAACAAAAACCTCAACATTGAAAAACACCAACAAATTCAACAACAACTTCAACATTGAAAAACACCAACAAATTCAACAGCAACCTCGACATTGAAAAACACCAACAAATTCAACAACAACCTCAACAATGAAAAACACCAAAAAATTCAACAACAACCTCAACATTGAAAAACAACAACAACCTCAACATTGAAAAACACCAACAAATTCAACAACAACCTCAACATTTAAAAACACCAACAAATTCAACAACAACCTCAACATTGATAAACAACAACAACCTCAACATTGAAAAACAACAACAACCTCAACATTGAAAAACACCATCAAATTCAACAACAACCTCAACATTGAAAAACAACAAAAACATCAACATTGAAAAACACCAACAAATTCAACAACAACCTCAACATTGAAAAACTCCCACAAATTCAACAACAACCTCAACTTTGAAAAACAACAACAACCTCAACATTGAAAAACACCAACAAATTAAACAACAACCTCAACATTGAAAAACACCAACAAATTCAACAACAACCTCAACTTTGAAAAACAGCAACAAATTCAACAACAACCTCAACATTGAAAAACAAAAACAAACTCAACATTGCAAAACACCAACAAATTCAACAACAACCTCAACATTGAAAAACACCAACAAATTCAACAACAACCTCAACATTGAAAAACAACAACAACCTCAACATTGAAAAACACCAACAAATTCAACAACAACCTCAACATTGAAAAACACCGAAATATTCAACAAAAACCTCAACATGGAAAAACAACAACAACCTCAACATCGAAAAACACCAACAAATTCAACAACAACCTCAACATTGAAAAACAACAACAACCTCAACATTGAAAAACACCAACAAATTCAACAACAACCTCAACATTAAAAAACACCAACAAATTCAACAACAACCTCAACATTGAAAAACAACAACAACCTCAACATTGAAAAACACCAACAAATTCAACAACACCCTCAACATTGAAAAACTCCAACAAATTCAACAACAACCTCAACATTGAAAAACAACAACAACCTCAACATTGAAAAACACCAACAAATTCAACAACAACCTCAACATTGAAAAACAACAACAACCTCAACATTGAAAAACACCAACAAATTCAACAACAACCTCAACATTGAAAAACAACAACAAATTCAACAACAACCTCAACATTGAAAAACAACAACAACCTCAACATTGAAAAACACCATCAAATTCAACAACAACCTCAACATTGAAAAACAACAAAAACATCAACATTGAAAAACACCAACAAATTCAACAACAACCTCAACATTGAAAAACTCCAACAAATTCAACAACAACCTCAACATTGAAAAACAACAACAACCTGAACATTGAAAAACACCAACAAATTAAACAACAACCTCAACATTGAAAAACACCAGCAAATTCAACAACAACCTCAACATTGAAAAACACCAACAAATTCAACAACAACCTCAACATTGAAAAACAAAAACAACCTCAACATTGCAAAACACCAACAAATTCAACAACAACCTCAACATTGAAAAACACCAACAAATTCAACAACAACCTCAACATTGAAAAACAACAACAACCTCAACATTGAAAAACACCAACAAATTCAACAACATCCTCAACATTGAAAAACAACAACAACCTCAACATTGAAAAACACCAACAAATTCAACAACAACCTCAACATTGAAAAACACCGACAAATTCAACAACAACCTCAACATGGAAAAACAACAACAACCTCAACATCGAAAAACACCAACAAATTCAACAATAACCTCAACTTTGAAAAACACCAACAAATTCAATAACAACCTCAAAATTGAAAAACAACAACAACCTCAACATTGAAAACCACCAACAAGTTCAACAACAACCTCAACATTGAAAATCAACAACAACCTCAACATTGAAAAACAACAACAAATTCAACAACAACTTCAACATTGAAAAACACCAACAATTTCAACAACAACCTCGACATTGAAAAACACCAACAAATTCAACAACAACCTCAACATTGAAAAACAACAACAACCTCAACATTGAAAAACAGCAAAAATTCAACAACAACCTCAACATTGAAAAATAACAACAACCTCAACATTGAAAAACACCAACAAATTCAACAACAACCTCAACATTGAAAAACACCAACAAATTCAACAACAACCTCAACATTGAAAAACAACAGCAACCTCAACATTGAAAAACACCAACAAATTCAACAACAACCTCAACATTGAAAAACACCAACAAATTCAACAACAACCTCAACATTGGAACACAACAAGAACCTGAACAATGAAAAACACCGCCAAATTCAACAACAACCTCATCATTGAAAAACAACAACAACCTCAACATTGAAAAACACCAACAAATTCAACAACAACCTCAACATTAATAAACAACAACAAATTCAACATCAACCTCAACATTGAAAAACAACAACAACCTCAACATTGAAAAACACCAACAAATTCAACAACAACCTCAACATTGAAAAACAACAACAACCTCAACATTGAAAAACACCAACAAATTCAACAACAACCTCAACATTGAAAAACAACAACAAGCTCAACATTGAAAAACACCAACAAATTCAACAACAACCTCAACATTGAAAAACACCAACAAATTCAACAACAACCTCAACATGTAAAAACAACAACAACCTCAACAATGAAAAACACCGCCAAATTCAACAACAACCTCATCATTGAAAAACAACAACAATCTCAACATTGAAAAACACCAACAAATTCAACAACAACCTCAACATTAAAAAACACCAACAAATTCAACAACAACCTCAACATTGAAAAACAAGAACCTCAACATGGAAAAACACCAACAAATTCAACAACAACCTCAACATTGAAAAACAATAACAACCTCAACATTGAAAAACAACAACCTCAACATGGAAAAACACCAACAAATTCAACAACAACTTCAACATTGAAAAACACCAACAAATTCAACAGCAACCTCGACATTGAAAAACACGAACAAATTCAACAACAACCTCAACATTGAAAAACAACAACAACCTCAACAAAGAAAAACACCAAAAAATTCAACAACAACCTCAACATTTCAAAACAACAACAACCTCAACATTGCAAAAAACAAACAAATTCAACAACAACCTCAACATTGAAAAATACCAACAAATTCAACAACAACCTCAACATTGAAAAACAACAACAACCTCAACATTGAAAAACACCAACAAATTCAACAACAACCTCAACATTGAAAAACACCGACAAATTCAACAAAAACCTCAACATGGAAAAACAACAACAACCTCAACATCGAAAAACACCAACAAATTCAACAACAACCTCAACATTGAAAAACAACAACAACCTCAACATTTGAAAAACACCAACAAATTCAACAACAACCTCAACATTAAAAAACACCAACAAATTCAACAACAACCTTAACATTGAAAAACAACAACAACCTCAACATTGAAAAACACCAACAAATTCAACAACAACCTCAACATTGAAAAACTCCAACAAATTCAACAACAACCTCAACATTGAAAAACAACAACAACCTCAACATTGAAAAAAAACCAACAAATTCAACAACAACCTCTACATTGAAAAACAACAACAACCTCAACATTGAAAAACACGAACAAATTCAACAACAACCTCAACATCGAAAAACACCAACAAATTCAACAACAACCTCAACATTGGAACACAACAAGAACCTGAATAATGAAAAACACCGCCAAATTCAACAACAACCTCATCATTGAAAAACAACAACAACCTCAACATTGAAAAACACCAACAAATTCAACAACAACCTCAACATTAATAAACAACAACAAATTCAACATCAACCTCAACATTGAAAAACAACAACAACCTCAACATTGAAAAACACCAACAAATTCAACAACAACCTCAACATTGAAAAACAACAACAACCTCAACATTGAAAAACACCAACAAATTCAACAACAACCTCAACATTGAAAAACAACAACAACCTCAACATTGAAAAACACCAACAAATTCAACAACAACCTCAACATTGAAAAACACCAACAAATTCAACAACAACCTCAACATGTAAAAACAACAACAACCTCAACAATGAAAAACACCGCCAAATTCAACAACAACCTCATCATTGAAAAACAACAACAATCTCAACATTGAAAAACACCAACAAATTCAACAACAACCTCAACATTAAAAAACACCAACAAATTCAACAACAACCTCAACATTGAAAAACAAGAACCTCAACATGGAAAAACACCAACAAATTCAACAACAACCTCAACATTGAAAAACAATAACAACCTCAACATTGAAAAACAACAACCTCAACATGGAAAAACACCAACAAATTCAACAACAACTTCAACATTGAAAAACACCAACAAATTCAACAGCAACCTCGACATTGAAAAACACCAACAAATTCAACAACAACCTCAACATTGAAAAACAACAACAACCTCAACAAAGAAAAACACCAAAAAATTCAACAACAACCTCAACATTTCAAAACAACAACAACCTCAACATTGCAAAAAACAAACAAATTCAACAACAACCTCAACATTGAAAAATACCAACAAATTCAACAACAACCTCAACATTGAAAAACAACAACAACCTCAACATTGAAAAACACCAACAAATTCAACAACAACCTCAACATTGAAAAACACCGACAAATTCAACAAAAACCTCAACATGGAAAAACAACAACAACCTCAAAATCGAAAAACACCAACAAATTCAACAACAACCTCAACATTGAAAAACAACAACAACCTCAACATTTGAAAAACACCAACAAATTCAACAACAACCTCAACATTAAAAAACACCAACAAATTCAACAACAACCTTAACATTGAAAAACAACAACAACCTCAACATTGAAAAACACCAACAAATTCAACAACAACCTCAACATTGAAAAACTCCAACAAATTCAACAACAACCTCAACATTGAAAAACAACAACAACCTCAACATTGAAAAAAAACCAACAAATTCAACAACAACCTCAACATTGAAAAACAACAACAACCTCAACATTGAAAAACACGAACAAATTCAACAACAACCTCAACATCGAAAAACACCAACAAATTCAACAACAACCTCAACATTGAAAAACGACAACAACCTCAACATTGAAAAACACCATCAAATTCAACAACAACCTCAACATTGAAAAACAACAAAAACATCAACATTGAAAAACACCAACAAATTCAACAACAACCTCAACATTGAAAAACTCCAGCAAATTCAACAACAACCTCAACATTGAAAAACAACAACAACCTGAACATTGAAAAACACCAACAACTTAAACAACAACCTCAACATTGAAAAACACCAACAAATTCAACAACAACCTCAACATTGAAAAACACCAACAAATTCAACAACAACCTCAACATTGAAAAACAAAAACAACCTCAACATTGCAAAACACCAACAAATTCAACAACAACCTCAACATTGAAAAACACCAACAAATTCAACAACAACCTCAACATTGAAAAACAACAACAACCTCAACATTGAAAAACACCAACAAATTCAACAACAACCTCAACATTGAAAAACAACAACAACCTCAACATTGAAAAACACCAACAAATTCAACAACAACCTCAACATTGAAAAACACCGACAAATTCAACAACAACCTCAACATGGAAAAACAACAACAACCTCAACATCGAAAAACACCAACAAATTCAACAACAACCTCAACTTTGAAAAACACCAACAAATTCAATAACAACCTCAAAATTGAAAAACAACAACAACCTCAACATTGAAAACCACCAAAAAGTTCAACAACAACCTTAACATTGAAAATCAACAACAACCTCAACATTGAAAAACAACAACAAATTCAACAACAACTTCAAAATTGAAAAACACCAACAATTTCAACAATAACCTCGACATTGAAAAACACCAACAAATTCAACAACAACCTCAACATTGAAAAACAACAACAACCTCAACATTGAAAAACAGCAAAAATTCAACAACAACCTCAACATTGAAAAATAACAACAACCTCAACATTGAAAAACACCAACAAATTCAACAACAACCTCAACATTGAAAAACACCAACAAATTCAACAACAACCTCAACATTGAAAAACAACAACAACCTCAACATTGAAAAACACCAACAAATTCAACAACAACCTCAACATTGAAAAACACCAACAAATTCAACAACAACCTCAACATTGGAAAACAACAAGAACCTGAACAATGAAAAACACCGCCAAATTCAACAACAACCTCATCATTGAAAAACAACAACAACCTCAACATTGAAAAACAACAACCTCAACATGGAGAAACACCAACAAATTCAACAACAACCTCAACATTGAAAAACAATAACAACCTCAACATTGAAAAACACCAACAAATTCAACGACAACTTCAACATTGAAAAACACTAACAAATTCAACAACAACCTCGACATTGAAAAACACCAACAAATTCAACAACAACCTCAACATTGAAAAACAACAACAACCTCAACAATGAAAAACACCAACAAATTCAACAACAACCTCAACATTGAAAAGCAACAACCACCTCAACATTGAAAAACACCAACAAATTCAACAACAACTTCAACTGAGAAAAACACCAACAAATTCAACAGCAACCTCGAAATTGAAAAACACCAACAAATTCAACAACAACCTCAACATTAAAAAACACCAACAAATTCAACAACAACCTCAACATTGAAAAACAACAACAACCTCAACATTGAAAAACACCAACAAATTCAACAACAACCTCAACATTAAAAAACACCAACAAATTCAACAACAACCTCAACATTGAAAAACAACAACAACCTCAACATTGAAAAACACCAACAAATTCAACAACACCCTCAACATTGAAAAACTCCAACAAATTCAACAACAACCTCAACATTGAAAAACAACAACAACCTCAACATTGAAAAACACCAACAAATTCAACAACAACCTCAACATTGAAAAACAACAACAACCTCAACATTGAAAAACACCAACAAATTCAACAACAACCTCAACATTGAAAAACAACAACAAATTCAACAACAACCTCAACATTGAAAAACAACAACAACGTCAACATTGAAAAACACCATCAAATTCAACAACAACCTCAACATTGAAAAACAACAAAAACATCAACATTGAAAAACACCAACAAATTCAACAACAACCTCAACATTGAAAAACTCCAACAAATTCAACAACAACCTCAACATTGAAAAACAACAACAACCTGAACATTGAAAAACACCAACAAATTAAACAACAACCTCAACATTGAAAAACAACAGCAAATTCAACAACAACCTCAACATTGAAAAACACCAACAAATTCAACAACAACCTCAACATTGAAAAACAAAAACAACCTCAACATTGCAAAACACCAACAAATTCAACAACAACCTCAACATTGAAAAACACCAACAAATTCAACAACAACCTCAACATTGAAAAACAACAACAACCTCAACATTGAAAAACACCAACAAATTCAACAACATCCTCAACATTGAAAAACAACAACAACCTCAACATTGAAAAACACCAACAAATTCAACAACAACCTCAACATTGAAAAACACCGACAAATTCAACAACAACCTCAACATGGAAAAACAACAACAACCTCAACATCGAAAAACACCAACAAATTCAACAATAACCTCAACTTTGAAAAACACCAACAAATTCAATAACAACCTCAAAATTGAAAAACAACAACAACCTCAACATTGAAAACCACCAACAAGTTCAACAACAACCTCAACATTGAAAATCAACAACAACCTCAACATTGAAAAACAACAACAAATTCAACAACAACTTCAACATTGAAAAACACCAACAATTTCAACATCAACCTCGACATTGAAAAACACCAACAAATTCAACAACAACCTCAACATTGAAAAACAACAACAACCTCAACATTGAAAAACAGCAAAAATTCAACAACAACCTCAACATTGAAAAATAACAACAACCTCAACATTGAAAAACACCAACAAATTCAACAACAACCTCAACATTGAAAAACACCAACAAATTCAACAACAACCTCAACATTGAAAAACAACAACAACCTCAACATTGAAAAACACCAACAAATTCAACAACAACCTCAACATTGAAAAACACCAACAAATTCAACAACAACCTCAACATTGGAACACAACAAGAACCTGAACAATGAAAAACACCGCCAAATTCAACAACAACCTCATCATTGAAAAACAACAACAACCTCAACATTGAAAAACACCAACAAATTCAACAACAACCTCAACATTAATAAACAACAACAAATTCAACATCAACCTCAACATTGAAAAACAACAACAACCTCAACATTGAAAAACACCAACAAATTCAACAACAACCTCAACATTGAAAAACAACAACAACCTCAACATTGAAAAACACCAACAAATTCAACAACAACCTCAACATTGAAAAACAACAACAACCTCAACATTGAAAAACACCAACAAATTCAACAACAACCTCAACATTGAAAAACACCAACAAATTCAACAACAACCTCAACATGTAAAAACAACAACAACCTCAACAATGAAAAACACCGCCAAATTCAACAACAACCTCATCATTGAAAAACAACAACAATCTCAACATTGAAAAACACCAACAAATTCAACAACAACCTCAACATTAAAAAACACCAACAAATTCAACAACAACCTCAACATTGAAAAACAAGAACCTCAACATGGAAAAACACCAACAAATTCAACAACAACCTCAACATTGAAAAACAATAACAACCTCAACATTGAAAAACAACAACCTCAACATGGAAAAACACCAACAAATTCAACAACAACTTCAACATTGAAAAACACCAACAAATTCAACAGCAACCTCGACATTGAAAAACACCAACAAATTCAACAACAACCTCAACATTGAAAAACAACAACAACCTCAACAAAGAAAAACACCAAAAAATTCAACAACAACCTCAACATTTCAAAACAACAACAACCTCAACATTGCAAAAAACAAACAAATTCAACAACAACCTCAACATTGAAAAATACCAACAAATTCAACAACAACCTCAACATTGAAAAACAACAACAACCTCAACATTGAAAAACACCAACAAATTCAACAACAACCTCAACATTGAAAAAAACCGACAAATTCAACAAAAACCTCAACATGGAAAAACAACAACAACCTCAACATCGAAAAACACCAACAAATTCAACAACAACCTCAACATTGAAAAACAACAACAACCTCAACATTTGAAAAACACCAACAAATTCAACAACAACCTCAACATTAAAAAACACCAACAAATTCAACAACAACCTTAACATTGAAAAACAACAACAACCTCAACATTGAAAAACACCAACAAATTCAACAACAACCTCAACATTGAAAAACTCCAACAAATTCAACAACAACCTCAACATTGAAAAACAACAACAACCTCAACATTGAAAAAAAACCAACAAATTCAACAACAACCTCAACATTGAAAAACAACAACAACCTCAACATTGAAAAACACGAACAAATTCAACAACAACCTCAACATCGAAAAACACCAACAAATTCAACAACAACCTCAACATTGAAAAACAACAACAACCTCAACATTGAAAAACACCATCAAATTCAACAACAACCTCAACATTGAAAAACAACAAAAACATCAACATTGAAAAACACCAACAAATTCAACAACAACCTCAACATTGAAAAACTCCAACAAATTCAACAACAACCTCAACATTGAAAAACAACAACAACCTGAACATTGAAAAACACCAACAACTTAAACAACAACCTCAACATTGAAAAACACCAACAAATTCAACAACAACCTCAACATTGAAAAACACCAACAAATTCAACAACAACCTCAACATTGAAAAACAAAAACAACCTCAACATTGCAAAACACCAACAAATTCAACAACAACCTCAACATTGAAAAACACCAACAAATTCAACAACAACCTCAACATTGAAAAACAACAACAACCTCAACATTGAAAAACACCAACAAATTCAACAACAACCTCAACATTGAAAAACAACAACAACCTCAACATTAAAAAACACCAACAAATTCAACAACAACCTCAACATTGAAAAACACCGACAAATTCAACAACAACCTCAACATGGAAAAACAACAACAACCTCAACATCGAAAAACACCAACAAATTCAACAACAACCTCAACTTTGAAAAACACCAACAAATTCAATAACAACCTCAAAATTGAAAAACAACAACAACCTCAACATTGAAAACCACCAACAAGTTCAACAACAACCTCAACATTGAAAATCAACAACAACCTCAACATTGAAAAACAACAACAAATTCAACAACAACTTCAACATTGAAAAACACCAACAATTTCAACAACAACCTCGACATTGAAAAACACCAACAAATTCAACAACAACCTCAACATTGAAAAACAACAACAACCTCAACATTGAAAAACAGCAAAAATTCAACAACAACCTCAACATTGAAAAATAACAACAACCTCAACATTGAAAAACACCAACAAATTCAACAACAACCTCAACATTGAAAAACACCAACAACTTCAACAACAACCTCAACATTGAAAAACAACAACAACCTCAACATTGAAAAACACCAACAAATTCAACAACAACCTCAACATTGGAACACAACAAGAACCTGAAAAATGAAAAACACCGCCAAATTCAACAACAACCTCATCATTGAAAAACAACAACAACCTCAACATTGAAAAACACCAACAAATTCAACAACAACCTCAACATTAATAAACAACAACAAATTCAACATCAACCTCAACATTGAAAAACAACAACAACCTCAACATTGAAAAACACCAACAAATTCAACAACAACCTCAACATTGAAAAACAACAACAACCTCAACATTGAAAAACACCAACAAATTCAACAACAACCTCAACATTGAAAAACAACAACAACCTCAACATTGAAAAACACCAACAAATTCAACAACAACCTCAACATTGAAAAACACCAACAAATTCAACAACAACCTCAACATGTAAAAACAACAACAACCTCAACAATGAAAAACACCGCCAAATTCAACAACAACCTCATCATTGAAAAACAACAACAATCTCAACATTGAAAAACACCAACAAATTCAACAACAACCTCAACATTAAAAAACACCAACAAATTCAACAACAACCTCAACATTGAAAAACAAGAACCTCAACATGGAAAAACACCAACAAATTCAACAACAACCTCAACATTGAAAAACAATAACAACCTCAACATTGAAAAACAACAACCTCAACATGGAAAAAGACCAACAAATTCAACAACAACTTCAACATTGAAAAACACCAACAAATTCAACAGCAACCTCGACATTGAAAAACACCAACAAATTCAACAACAACCTCAACATTGAAAAACAACAACAACCTCAACAAAGAAAAACACCAAAAAATTCAACAACAACCTCAACATTTCAAAACAACAACAACCTCAACATTGCAAAAAACAAACAAATTCAACAACAACCTCAACATTGAAAAATACCAACAAATTCAACAACAACCTCAACATTGAAAAACAACAACAACCTCAACATTGAAAAACACCAACAAATTCAACAACAACCTCAACATTGAAAAACACCGACAAATTCAACAAAAACCTCAACATGGAAAAACAACAACAACCTCAAAATCGAAAAACACCAACAAATTCAACAACAACCTCAACATTGAAAAACAACAACAACCTCAACATTTGAAAAACACCAACAAATTCAACAACAACCTCAACATTAAAAAACACCAACAAATTCAACAACAACCTTAACATTGAAAAACAACAACAACCTCAACATTGAAAAACACCAACAAATTCAACAACAACCTCAACATTGAAAAACTCCAACAAATTCAACAACAACCTCAACATTGAAAAACAACAACAACCTCAACATTGAAAAAAAACCAACAAATTCAACAACAACCTCAACATTGAAAAACAACAACAACCTCAACATTGAAAAACACGAACAAATTCAACAACAACCTCAACATCGAAAAACACCAACAAATTCAACAACAACCTCAACATTGAAAAACGACAACAACCTCAACATTGAAAAACACCATCAAATTCAACAACAACCTCAACATTGAAAAACAACAAAAACATCAACATTGAAAAACACCAACAAATTCAACAACAACCTCAACATTGAAAAACTCCAACAAATTCAACAACAACCTCAACATTGAAAAACAACAACAACCTGAACATTGAAAAACACCAACAACTTAAACAACAACCTCAACATTGAAAAACACCAACAAATTCAACAACAACCTCAACATTGAAAAACACCAACAAATTCAACAACAACCTCAACATTGAAAAACAAAAACAACCTCAACATTGCAAAACACCAACAAATTCAACAACAACCTCAACATTGAAAAACACCAACAAATTCAACAACAACCTCAACATTGAAAAACAACAACAACCTCAACATTGAAAAACACCAACAAATTCAACAACAACCTCAACATTGAAAAACAACAACAACCTCAACATTGAAAAACACCAACAAATTCAACAACAACCTCAACATTGAAAAACACCAACAAATTCAACAACAACCTCAACATGTAAAAACAACAACAACCTCAACAATGAAAAACACCGCCAAATTCAACAACAACCTCATCATTGAAAAACAACAACAATCTCAACATTGAAAAACACCAACAAATTCAACAACAACCTCAACATTAAAAAACACCAACAAATTCAACAACAACCTCAACATTGAAAAACAAGAACCTCAACATGGAAAAACACCAACAAATTCAACAACAACCTCAACATTGAAAAACAATAACAACCTCAACATTGAAAAACAACAACCTCAACATGGAAAAAGACCAACAAATTCAACAACAACTTCAACATTGAAAAACACCAACAAATTCAACAGCAACCTCGACATTGAAAAACACCAACAAATTCAACAACAACCTCAACATTGAAAAACAACAACAACCTCAACAAAGAAAAACACCAAAAAATTCAACAACAACCTCAACATTTCAAAACAACAACAACCTCAACATTGCAAAAAACAAACAAATTCAACAACAACCTCAACATTGAAAAATACCAACAAATTCAACAACAACCTCAACATTGAAAAACAACAACAACCTCAACATTGAAAAACACCAACAAATTCAACAACAACCTCAACATTGAAAAACACCGACAAATTCAACAAAAACCTCAACATGGAAAAACAACAACAACCTCAAAATCGAAAAACACCAACAAATTCAACAACAACCTCAACATTGAAAAACAACAACAACCTCAACATTTGAAAAACACCAACAAATTCAACAACAACCTCAACATTAAAAAACACCAACAAATTCAACAACAACCTTAACATTGAAAAACAACAACAACCTCAACATTGAAAAACACCAACAAATTCAACAACAACCTCAACATTGAAAAACTCCAACAAATTCAACAACAACCTCAACATTGAAAAACAACAACAACCTCAACATTGAAAAAAAACCAACAAATTCAACAACAACCTCAACATTGAAAAACAACAACAACCTCAACATTGAAAAACACGAACAAATTCAACAACAACCTCAACATCGAAAAACACCAACAAATTCAACAACAACCTCAACATTGAAAAACGACAACAACCTCAACATTGAAAAACACCATCAAATTCAACAACAACCTCAACATTGAAAAACAACAAAAACATCAACATTGAAAAACACCAACAAATTCAACAACAACCTCAACATTGAAAAACTCCAACAAATTCAACAACAACCTCAACATTGAAAAACAACAACAACCTGAACATTGAAAAACACCAACAACTTAAACAACAACCTCAACATTGAAAAACACCAACAAATTCAACAACAACCTCAACATTGAAAAACACCAACAAATTCAACAACAACCTCAACATTGAAAAACAAAAACAACCTCAACATTGCAAAACACCAACAAATTCAACAACAACCTCAACATTGAAAAACACCAACAAATTCAACAACAACCTCAACATTGAAAAACAACAACAACCTCAACATTGAAAAACACCAACAAATTCAACAACAACCTCAACATTGAAAAACAACAACAACCTCAACATTGAAAAACACCAACAAATTCAACAACAACCTCAACATTGAAAAACACCGACAAATTCAACAACAACCTCAACATGGAAAAACAACAACAACCTCAACATCGAAAAACACCAACAAATTCAACAACAACCTCAACTTTGAAAAACACCAACAAATTCAATAACAACCTCAAAATTGAAAAACAACAACAACCTCAACATTGAAAACCACCAAAAAGTTCAACAACAACCTTAACATTGAAAATCAACAACAACCTCAACATTGAAAAACAACAACAAATTCAACAACAACTTCAAAATTGAAAAACACCAACAATTTCAACAACAACCTCGACATTGAAAAACACCAACAAATTCAACAACAACCTCAACATTGAAAAACAACAACAACCTCAACATTGAAAAACAGCAAAAATTCAACAACAACCTCAACATTGAAAAATAACAACAACCTCAACATTGAAAAACACCAACAAATTCAACAACAACCTCAACATTGAAAAACACCAACAAATTCAACAACAACCTCAACATTGAAAAACAACAACAACCTCAACATTGAAAAACACCAACAAATTCAACAACAACCTCAACATTGAAAAACACCAACAAATTCAACAACAACCTCAACATTGGAAAACAACAAGAACCTGAACAATGAAAAACACCGCCAAATTCAACAACAACCTCATCATTGAAAAACAACAACAACCTCAACATTGAAAAACAACAACCTCAACATGGAGAAACACCAACAAATTCAACAACAACCTCAACATTGAAAAACAATAACAACCTCAACATTGAAAAACACCAACAAATTCAACGACAACTTCAACATTGAAAAACACTAACAAATTCAACAACAACCTCGACATTGAAAAACACCAACAAATTCAACAACAACCTCAACATTGAAAAACAACAACAACCTCAACAATGAAAAACACCAACAAATTCAACAACAACCTCAACATTGAAAAGCAACAACCACCTCAACATTGAAAAACACCAACAAATTCAACAACAACTTCAACTGAGAAAAACACCAACAAATTCAACAGCAACCTCGAAATTGAAAAACACCAACAAATTCAACAACAACCTCAACATTGAAAAAGAACAACAACCTCAACAATGAAAAACACTAAAAAAATTCAACAACAACCTCAACATTGAAAAACAACAACAACCTCAACATTGAAAAACACCAACAAATTCAACAACAACCTCAACATTTAATAACACCAACAAATTCAATAACAACCTCAACATTGAAAAACAACAACAACCTCAACATTGAAAAACACCAACAAATTCAACAACAACCTCAACATTGAAAAACAACAACAACCTCAACATTGAAAAACACCAACAAATTCAACAACAACCTCAACATTGAAAAACAACAACAACCTCAACATTGAAAAACACCAACAAATTCAACAACAACCTCAACATTGAAAAACACCAACAAATTCAACAACAACCTCAACATGTAAAAACAACAACAACCTCAACAATGAAAAACACCGCCAAATTCAACAACAACCTCATCATTGAAAAACAACAACAATCTCAACATTGAAAAACACCAACAAATTCAACAACAACCTCAACATTAAAAAACACCAACAAATTCAACAACAACCTCAACATTGAAAAACAACAACCTCAACATGGAAAAACACCAACAAATTCAACAACAACCTCAACATTGAAAAACAATAACAACCTCAACATTGAAAAACAACAACCTCAACATGGAAAAACACCAACAAATTCAACAACAACTTCAACATTGAAAAACACCAACAAATTCAACAGCAACCTCGACATTGAAAAACACCAACAAATTCAACAACAACCTCAACATTGAAAAACAACAACAACCTCAACAAAGAAAAACACCAAAAAATTCAACAACAACCTCAACATTGAAAAACAACAACAACCTCAACATTGCAAAACACAAACAAATTCAACAACAACCTCAACATTGAAAAATACCAACAAATTCAACAACAACCTCAACATTGAAAAACAACAACAACCTCAACATTGAAAAACACCAACAAATTCAAAAACAACCTCAACATTGAAAAACACCGACAAATTCAACAAAAACCTCAACATGGAAAAACAACAACAACCTCAACATCGAAAAACACCAACAAATTCAACAACAACCTCAACATTGAAAAATAACAACAACCTCAACATTGAAAAACACCAACAAATTCAACAACAACCTCAACATTGAAAAACACCAACAAATTCAACAACAACCTCAACATTGAAAAACAACAACAACCTCAACATTGAAAAACACCAACAAATTCAACAACAACCTCAACATTGAAAAACACCAACAAATTCAACAACAACCTCAACATTGGAAAACAACAAGAACCTGAACAATGAAAAACACCGCCAAATTCAACAACAACCTCATCATTGAAAAACAACAACAACCTCAACATTGAAAAACAACAACCTCAACATGGAGAAACACCAACAAATTCAACAACAACCTCAACATTGAAAAACAATAACAACCTCAACATTGAAAAACACCAACAAATTCAACGACAACTTCAACATTGAAAAACACTAACAAATTCAACAACAACCTCGACATTGAAAAACACCAACAAATTCAACAACAACCTCAACATTGAAAAACAACAACAACCTCAACAATGAAAAACACCAACAAATTCAACAACAACCTCAACATTGAAAAGCAACAACCACCTCAACATTGAAAAACACCAACAAATTCAACAACAACTTCAACTGAGAAAAACACCAACAAATTCAACAGCAACCTCGAAATTGAAAAACACCAACAAATTCAACAACAACCTCAACATTGAAAAAGAACAACAACCTCAACAATGAAAAACACTAAAAAAATTCAACAACAACCTCAACATTGAAAAACAACAACAACCTCAACATTGAAAAACACCAACAAATTCAACAACAACCTCAACATTTAATAACACCAACAAATTCAATAACAACCTCAACATTGAAAAACAACAACAACCTCAACATTGAAAAACACCAACAAATTCAACAACAACCTCAACATTGAAAAACAACAACAACCTCAACATTGAAAAACACCAACAAATTCAACAACAACCTCAACATTGAAAAACAACAACAACCTCAACATTGAAAAACACCAACAAATTCAACAACAACCTCAACATTGAAAAACACCAACAAATTCAACAACAACCTCAACATGTAAAAACAACAACAACCTCAACAATGAAAAACACCGCCAAATTCAACAACAACCTCATCATTGAAAAACAACAACAATCTCAACATTGAAAAACACCAACAAATTCAACAACAACCTCAACATTAAAAAACACCAACAAATTCAACAACAACCTCAACATTGAAAAACAACAACCTCAACATGGAAAAACACCAACAAATTCAACAACAACCTCAACATTGAAAAACAATAACAACCTCAACATTGAAAAACAACAACCTCAACATGGAAAAACACCAACAAATTCAACAACAACTTCAACATTGAAAAACACCAACAAATTCAACAGCAACCTCGACATTGAAAAACACCAACAAA
Organism: Isurus oxyrinchus; assembly: GCA_026770705.1. Lineage (NCBI taxonomy): Eukaryota > Metazoa > Chordata > Chondrichthyes > Lamniformes > Lamnidae > Isurus > Isurus oxyrinchus. The sequence goes on from JANJGN010000097.1 coordinate 529,819, forward strand.
TTCAACAACAACCTCAACATTGAAAAACAACAACAACCTCAACAAAGAAAAACACCAAAAAATTCAACAACAACCTCAACATTGAAAAACAACAACAACCTCAACATTGCAAAACACAAACAAATTCAACAACAACCTCAACATTGAAAAATACCAACAAATTCAACAACAACCTCAACATTGAAAAACAGCAACAACCTCAACATTGAAAAACACCAACAAATTCAAAAACAACCTCAACATTGAAAAACACCGACAAATTCAACAAAAACCTCAACATGGAAAAACAACAACAACCTCAACATCGAAAAACACCAACAAATTCAACAACAACCTCAACATTGAAAAACAACAACAACCTCAACATTTGAAAAACACCAACAAATTCAACAACAACCTCAACATTAAAAAACACCAACAAATTCAACAACAACCTTAACATTGAAAAACAACAACAACCTCAACATTGAAAAACACCAACAAATTCAACAACAACCTCAACATTGAAAAACTCCAACAAATTCAACAACAACCTCAACTTTGAAAAACAACAACAACCTCAACATTGAAAAAAAAACAACAAATTCAACAACAACCTCAACATTGAAAAACAACAACAACCTCAACATTGAAAAACACGAACAAATTCAACAACAACCTCAACATTGAAAAACACCAACAAATTCAACAACAACCTCAACATTGAAAAACAACAACAACCTCAACATTGAAAAACACCATCAAATTCAACAACAACCTCAACATTGAAAAACAACAAAAACATCAACATTGAAAAACACCAACAAATTCAACAACAACCTCAACATTGAAAAACTCCAACAAATTCAACAACAACCTCAACATTGAAAAACAACAACAACCTGAACATTGAAAAACACCAACAACTTAAACAACAACCTCAACATTGAAAAACACCAACAAATTCAACAACAACCTCAACATTGAAAAACACCAACAAATTCAACAACAACCTCAACATTGAAAAACAAAAACAACCTCAACATTGCAAAACACCAACAAATTCAACAACAACCTCAACATTGAAAAACACCAACAAATTCAACAACAACCTCAACATTGAAAAACAACAACAACCTCAACATTGAAAAACACCAACAAATTCAACAACAACCTCAACATTGAAAAACAACAACAACCTCAACATTGAAAAACACCAACAAATTCTACAACAACCTCAACATTGAAAAACACCGACAAATTCAACAACAACCTCAACATGGAAAAACAACAACAACCTCAACATCGAAAAACACCAACAAATTCAACAACAACCTCAACTTTGAAAAACACCAACAAATTCAATAACAACCTCAAAATTGAAAAACAACAACAACCTCAACATTGAAAACCACCAAAAAGTTCAACAACAACCTTAACATTGAAAATCAACAACAACCTCAACATTGAAAAACAACAACAAATTCAACAACAACTTCAACATTGAAAAACACCAACAATTTCAACAACAACATCGACATTGAAAAACACCAACAAATTCAACAACAACCTCAACATTGAAAAACAACAACAACCTCAACATTGAAAAACAGCAAAAATTCAACAACAACCTCAACATTGAAAAATAACAACAACCTCAACATTGAAAAACACCAACAAATTCAACAACAACCTCAACATTGAAAAACACCAACAAATTCAACAACAACCTCAACATTGAAAAACAACAACAACCTCAACATTGAAAAACACCAACAAATTCAACAACAACCTCAACATTGAAAAACACCAACAAATTCAACAACAACCACAACATTGGAAAACAACAAGAACCTGAACAATGAAAAACACCGCCAAATTCAACAACAACCTCATCATTGAAAAACAACAACAACCTCAACATTGAAAAACAACAACCTCAACATGGAGAAACACCAACAAATTCAACAACAACCTCAACATTGAAAAACAATAACAACCTCAACATTGAAAAACACCAACAAATTCAACAACAACCTCAACATTGAAAAGCAACAACCACCTCAACATTGAAAAACACCAACAAATTCAACAACAACTTCAACTGAGAAAAACACCAACAAATTCAACAGCAACCTCGAAATTGAAAAACACCAACAAATTCAACAACAACCTCAACATTGAAAAAGAACAACAACCTCAACAATGAAAAACACTAAAAAAATTCAACAACAACCTCAACATTGAAAAACAACAACAACCTCAACATTTAATAACACCAACAAATTCAATAACAACCTCAACATTGAAAAACAACAACAACCTCAACATTGAAAAACACCAACAAATTCAACAACAACCTCAACATTGAAAAACAACAACAACCTCAACATTGAAAAACACCAACAAATTCAACAACAACCTCAACATTGAAAAACAACAACAACCTCAACATTGAAAAACACCAACAAATTCAACAACAACCTCAACATTGAAAAACACCAACAAATTCAACAACAACCTCAACATGTAAAAACAACAACAACCTCAACAATGAAAAACACCGCCAAATTCAACAACAACCTCATCATTGAAAAACAACAACAATCTCAACATTGAAAAACACCAACAAATTCAACAACAACCTCAACATTAAAAAACACCAACAAATTCAACAACAACCTCAACATTGAAAAACAACAACCTCAACATGGAAAAACACCAACAAATTCAACAACAACCTCAACATTGAAAAACAATAACAACCTCAACATTGAAAAACAACAACCTCAACATGGAAAAACACCAACAAATTCAACAACAACTTCAACATTGAAAAACACCAACAAATTCAACAGCAACCTCGACATTGAAAAACACCAACAAATTCAACAACAACCTCAACATTGAAAAACAACAACAACCTCAACAAAGAAAAACACCAAAAAATTCAACAACAACCTCAACATTGAAAAACAACAACAACCTCAACATTGCAAAACACAAACAAATTCAACAACAACCTCAACATTGAAAAATACCAACAAATTCAACAACAACCTCAACATTGAAAAACAGCAACAACCTCAACATTGAAAAACACCAACAAATTCAAAAACAACCTCAACATTGAAAAACACCGACAAATTCAACAAAAACCTCAACATGGAAAAACAACAACAACCTCAACATCGAAAAACACCAACAAATTCAACAACAACCTCAACATTGAAAAACAACAACAACCTCAACATTTGAAAAACACCAACAAATTCAACAACAACCTCAACATTAAAAAACACCAACAAATTCAACAACAACCTTAACATTGAAAAACAACAACAACCTCAACATTGAAAAACACCAACAAATTCAACAACAACCTCAACATTGAAAAACTCCAACAAATTCAACAACAACCTCAACTTTGAAAAACAACAACAACCTCAACATTGAAAAAAAAACAACAAATTCAACAACAACCTCAACATTGAAAAACAACAACAACCTCAACATTGAAAAACACGAACAAATTCAACAACAACCTCAACATTGAAAAACACCAACAAATTCAACAACAACCTCAACATTGAAAAACAACAACAACCTCAACATTGAAAAACACCATCAAATTCAACAACAACCTCAACATTGAAAAACAACAAAAACATCAACATTGAAAAACACCAACAAATTCAACAACAACCTCAACATTGAAAAACTCCAACAAATTCAACAACAACCTCAACATTGAAAAACAACAACAACCTGAACATTGAAAAACACCAACAACTTAAACAACAACCTCAACATTGAAAAACACCAACAAATTCAACAACAACCTCAACATTGAAAAACACCAACAAATTCAACAACAACCTCAACATTGAAAAACAAAAACAACCTCAACATTGCAAAACACCAACAAATTCAACAACAACCTCAACATTGAAAAACACCAACAAATTCAACAACAACCTCAACATTGAAAAACAACAACAACCTCAACATTGAAAAACACCAACAAATTCAACAACAACCTCAACATTGAAAAACAACAACAACCTCAACATTGAAAAACACCAACAAATTCTACAACAACCTCAACATTGAAAAACACCGACAAATTCAACAACAACCTCAACATGGAAAAACAACAACAACCTCAACATCGAAAAACACCAACAAATTCAACAACAACCTCAACTTTGAAAAACACCAACAAATTCAATAACAACCTCAAAATTGAAAAACAACAACAACCTCAACATTGAAAACCACCAAAAAGTTCAACAACAACCTTAACATTGAAAATCAACAACAACCTCAACATTGAAAAACAACAACAAATTCAACAACAACTTCAACATTGAAAAACACCAACAATTTCAACAACAACATCGACATTGAAAAACACCAACAAATTCAACAACAACCTCAACATTGAAAAACAACAACAACCTCAACATTGAAAAACAGCAAAAATTCAACAACAACCTCAACATTGAAAAATAACAACAACCTCAACATTGAAAAACACCAACAAATTCAACAACAACCTCAACATTGAAAAACACCAACAAATTCAACAACAACCTCAACATTGAAAAACAACAACAACCTCAACATTGAAAAACACCAACAAATTCAACAACAACCTCAACATTGAAAAACACCAACAAATTCAACAACAACCACAACATTGGAAAACAACAAGAACCTGAACAATGAAAAACACCGCCAAATTCAACAACAACCTCATCATTGAAAAACAACAACAACCTCAACATTGAAAAACAACAACCTCAACATGGAGAAACACCAACAAATTCAACAACAACCTCAACATTGAAAAACAATAACAACCTCAACATTGAAAAACACCAACAAATTCAACGACAACTTCAACATTGAAAAACACTAACAAATTCAACAACAACCTCGACATTGAAAAACACCAACAAATTCAACAACAACCTCAACATTGAAAAACAACAACAACCTCAACAATGAAAAACACCAACAAATTCAACAACAACCTCAACATTGAAAAACAACAACAACCTCAACATTGAAAAACACCAACAAATTCAACAACAACCTCAACATTGAAAAACACCAACAAATTCAACAACAACCTCAACATGTAAAAACAACAACAACCTCAACATTGAAAAACACCAACAAATTCAACAACAACCTCAACATTGAAAAACAACAACAACCTCAACATTGAAAAACACCAACAAATTCAACAACAACCTCAACATTGAAAAACACCGACAAATTCAACAAAAACCTCAACATGGAAAAACAACAAGAACCTCAACATCGAAAAACACCAACAAATTCAACAACAACCTCAACATTGAAAAACAACAACAACCTCAACATTTGAAAAACACCAACAAATTCAACAACAACCTCAACATTAAAAAACACCAACAAATTCAACAACAACCTTAACATTGAAAAACAACAACAACCTCAACATTGAAAAACACCAACAAATTCAACAACAACCTCAACATTGAAAAACTCCAACAAATTCAACAACAACCTCAACATTGAAAAACAACAACAACCTCAACATTGAAAAAAAACCAACAAATTCAACAACAACCTCAACATTGAAAAACAACAACAACCTCAACATTGAAAAACACGAACAAATTCAACAACAACCTCAACATTGAAAAACACCAACAAATTCAACAACAACCTCAACATTGAAAAACAACAACAACCTCAACATTGAAAAACACCATCAAATTCAACAACAACCTCAACATTGAAAAACAACAAAAACATCAACATTGAAAAACACCAACAAATTCAACAACAACCTCAACATTGAAAAACTCCAACAAATTCAACAACAACCTCAACATTGAAAAACAACAACAACCTGAACATTGAAAAACACCAACAACTTAAACAACAACCTCAACATTGAAAAACAACAACAACCTCAACATTGAAAAACACCAACAAATTCAACAACAACCTCAACATTTAATAACACCAACAAATTCAATAACAACCTCAACATTGAAAAACAACAACAACCTCAACATTGAAAAACACCAACAATTTCAACAACAACCTCAACATTGAAAAACAACAACAACCTCAACATTGACAATCACCAACAAATTCAACAACAACCTCAACATTGAAAAACAACAACAACCTCAACATTGAAAAACACCAACAAATTCAACAACAACCTCAACATTGAAAAACACCAACAAATTCAACAACAACCTCAACATGTAAAAACAACAACAACCTCAACATTGAAAAACACCAACAAATTCAACAACAACCTCAACATTGAAAAACAACAACAACCTCAACATTGAAAAACACCAACAAATTCAACAACAACCTCAACATTGAAAAACACCAACAAATTCAACAACAACCTCAACATGTAAAAACAACAACAACCTCAACAATGAAAAACACCGCCAAATTCAACAACAACCTCATCATTGAAAAACAACAACAATCTCAACATTGAAAAACACCAACAAATTCAACAACAACCTCAACATTAAAAGACACCAGCAAATTCAACAACAACCTCAACATTGAAAAACAACAACCTCAACATGGAAAAACACCAACAAATTCAACAACAACCTCAACATTGAAAAACAATAACAACCTCAACATTGAAAAACAACAACCTCAACATGGAAAAACACCAACAAATTCAACAACAACTTCAACATTGAAAAACACCAACAAATTCAACAGCAACCTCGACATTGAAAAACACCAACAAATTCAACAACAACCTCAACATTGAAAAACAACAACAACCTCAACAAAGAAAAACACCAAAAAATTCAACAACAACCTCAACATTGAAAAACAAAAACAACCTCAACATTGCAAAACACCAACAAATTCAACAACAACCTCAACATTGAAAAACACCAACAAATTCAACAACAACCTCAACATTGAAAAACAACAACAACCTCAACATTGAAAAACACCAACAAATTCAACAACAACCTCAACATTGAAAAACAACAACAACCTCAACATTGAAAAACACCAACAAATTCTACAACAACCTCAACATTGAAAAACACCGACAAATTCAACAACAACCTCAACATGGAAAAACAACAACAACCTCAACATCGAAAAACACCAACAAATTCAACAACAACCTCAACTTTGAAAAACACCAACAAATTCAATAACAACCTCAAAATTGAAAAACAACAACAACCTCAACATTGAAAACCACCAAAAAGTTCAACAACAACCTTAACATTGAAAATCAACAACAACCTCAACATTGAAAAACAACAACAAATTCAACAACAACTTCAACATTGAAAAACACCAACAATTTCAACAACAACCTCGACATTGAAAAACACCAACAAATTCAACAACAACCTCAACATTGAAAAACAACAACAACCTCAACATTGAAAAACAGCAAAAATTCAACAACAACCTCAACATTGAAAAATAACAACAACCTCAACATTGAAAAACACCAACAAATTCAACAACAACCTCAACATTGAAAAACACCAACAAATTCAACAACAACCTCAACATTGAAAAACAACAACAACCTCAACATTGAAAAACTCCAACAAATTCAACAACAACCTCAACATTGAAAAACAACAACAACCTGAACATTGAAAAACACCAACAACTTAAACAACAACCTCAACATTGAAAAACAACAACAACCTCAACATTGAAAAACACCAACAAATTCAACAACAACCTCAACATTTAATAACACCAACAAATTCAATAACAACCTCAACATTGAAAAACAACAACAACCTCAACATTGAAAAACACCAACAATTTCAACAACAACCTCAACATTGAAAAACAACAACAACCTCAACATTGACAATCACCAACAAATTCAACAACAACCTCAACATTGAAAAACAACAACAACCTCAACATTGAAAAACACCAACAAATTCAACAACAACCTCAACATTGAAAAACACCAACAAATTCAATGACAACCTCAACATGTAAAAACAACAACAACCTCAACATTGTAAAACACCAACAAATTCAACAACAACCTCAACATTGAAAAACAACAACAACCTCAACATTGAAAAACACCAACAAATTCAACAACAACCTCAACATTGAAAAACACCAACAAATTCAACAACAACCTCAACATGTAAAAACAACAACAACCTCAACAATGAAAAACACCGCCAAATTCAACAACAACCTCATCATTGAAAAACAACAACAATCTCAACATTGAAAAACACCAACAAATTCAACAACAACCTCAACATTAAAAGACACCAGCAAATTCAACAACAACCTCAACATTGAAAAACAACAACCTCAACATGGAAAAACACCAACAAATTCAACAACAACCTCAACATTGAAAAACAATAACAACCTCAACATTGAAAAACAACAACCTCAACATGGAAAAACACCAACAAATTCAACAACAACTTCAACATTGAAAAACACCAACAAATTCAACAGCAACCTCGACATTGAAAAACACCAACAAATTCAACAACAACCTCAACATTGAAAAACAACAACAACCTCAACAAAGAAAAACACCAAAAAATTCAACAACAACCTCAACATTGAAAAACAAAAACAACCTCAACATTGCAAAACACCAACAAATTCAACAACAACCTCAACATTGAAAAACACCAACAAATTCAACAACAACCTCAACATTGAAAAACAACAACAACCTCAACATTGAAAAACACCAACAAATTCAACAACAACCTCAACATTGAAAAACAACAACAACCTCAACATTGAAAAACACCAACAAATTCTACAACAACCTCAACATTGAAAAACACCGACAAATTCAACAACAACCTCAACATGGAAAAACAACAACAACCTCAACATCGAAAAACACCAACAAATTCAACAACAACCTCAACTTTGAAAAACACCAACAAATTCAATAACAACCTCAAAATTGAAAAACAACAACAACCTCAACATTGAAAACCACCAAAAAGTTCAACAACAACCTTAACATTGAAAATCAACAACAACCTCAACATTGAAAAACAACAACAAATTCAACAACAACTTCAACATTGAAAAACACCAACAATTTCAACAACAACCTCGACATTGAAAAACACCAACAAATTCAACAACAACCTCAACATTGAAAAACAACAACTACCTCAACATTGAAAAACAGCAAAAATTCAACAACAACCTCAACATTGAAAAATAACAACAACCTCAACATTGAAAAACACCAACAAATTCAACAACAACCTCAACATTGAAAAACACCAACAAATTCAACAACAACCTCAACATTGAAAAACAACAACAACCTCAACATTGAAAAACACCAACAAATTCAACAACAACCTCAACATTGAAAAACACCAACAAATTCAACAACAACCTCAACATTGGAAAACAACAAGAACCTGAACAATGAAAAACACCGCCAAATTCAACAACAACCTCATCATTGAAAAACAACAACAACCTCAACATTGAAAAACAACAACCGTAACATGGAGAAACACCAACAAATTCAACAACAACCTCAACATTGAAAAACAATAACAACCTCAACATTGAAAAACACCAACAAATTCAACGACAACTTCAACATTGAAAAACACTAACAAATTCAACAACAACCTCGACATTGAAAAACACCAACAAATTCAACAACAACCTCAACATTGAAAAACAACAACAACCTCAACAATGAAAAACACCAACAAATTCAACAACAACCTCAACATTGAAAAAGAACAACAACCTCAACATTGAAAAACACCAACAAATTCAACAACAACCTCAACATTGAAAAACACCAACAAATTCAACAACAACCTCAACATGTAAAAACAACAACAACCTCAACATTGAAAAACACCAACAAATTCAACAACAACCTCAACATTGAAAAACAACAACAACCTCAACATTGAAAAACACCAACAAATTCAACAACAACCTCAACATTGAAAAACACCGACAAATTCAACAAAAACCTCAACATGGAAAAACAACAAGAACCTCAACATCGAAAAACACCAACAAATTCAACAACAACCTCAACATTGAAAAACAACAACAACCTCAACATTTGAAAAACACCAACAAATTCAACAACAACCTCAACATTAAAAAACACCAACAAATTCAACACTAACCTTAACATTGAAAAACAACAACAACCTCAACATTGAAAAACACCAACAAATTCAACAACAACCTCAACATTGAAAAACTCCAACAAATTCAACAACAACCTCAACATTGAAAAACAACAACAACCTCAACATTGAAAAAAAACCAACAAATTCAACAACAACCTCAACATTGAAAAACAACAACAACCTCAACATTGAAAAACACGAACAAATTCAACAACAACCTCAACATTGAAAAACACCAACAAATTCAACAACAACCTCAACATTGAAAAACAACAACAACCTCAACATTGAAAAACACCATCAAATTCAACAACAACCTCAACATTGAAAAACAACAAAAACATCAACATTGAAAAACACCAACAAATTCAACAACAACCTCAACATTGAAAAACTCCAACAAATTCAACAACAACCTCAACATTGAAAAACAACAACAACCTGAACATTGAAAAACACCAACAACTTAAACAACAACCTCAACATTGAAAAACAACAACAACCTCAACATTGAAAAACACCAACAAATTCAACAACAACCTCAACATTTAATAACACCAACAAATTCAATAACAACCTCAACATTGAAAAACAACAACAACCTCAACATTGAAAAACACCAACAATTTCAACAACAACCTCAACATTGAAAAACAACAACAACCTCAACATTGAAAATCACCAACAAATTCAACAACAACCTCAACATTGAAAAACAACAACAACCTCAACATTGAAAAACACCAACAAATTCAACAACAACCTCAACATTGAAAAACACCAACAAATTCAACAACAACCTCAACATGTAAAAACAACAACAACCTCAACATTGAAAAACACCAACAAATGCAACAACAACCTCAACATTGAAAAACAACAACAACCTCAACATTGAAAAACACCAACAAATTCAACAACAACCTCAACATTGAAAAACACCAACAAATTCAACAACAACCTCAACATGTAAAAACAACAACAACCTCAACAATGAAAAACACCGCCAAATTCAACAACAACCTCATCATTGAAAAACAACAACAATCTCAACATTGAAAAACACCAACAAATTCAACAACAACCTCAACATTAAAAGACACCAGCAAATTCAACAACAACCTCAACATTGAAAAACAACAACCTCAACATGGAAAAACACCAACAAATTCAACAACAACCTCAACATTGAAAAACAATAACAACCTCAACATTGAAAAACAACAACCTCAACATGGAAAAACACCAACAAATTCAATAACAACTTCAACATTGAAAAACACCAACAAATTCAACAGCAACCTCGACATTGAAAAACACCAACAAATTCAACAACAACCTCAACATTGAAAAACAACAACAACCTCAACAAAGAAAAACACCAAAAAATTCAACAACAACCTCAACATTTCAAAACAACAACAACCTCAACATTGCAAAACACAAACAAATTCAACAACAACCTCAACATTGAAAAATACCAACAAATTCAACAACAACCTCAACATTGAAAAACAACAACAACCTCAACATTGAAAAACACCAACAAATTCAACAACAACCTCAACATTGAAAAACACCGACAAATTCAACAAAAACCTCAACATGGAAAAACAACAACAACCTCAACATCGAAAAACACCAACAAATTCAACAACAACCTCAACATTGAAAAACAACAACAACCTCAACATTTGAAAAACACCAACAAATTCAACAACAACCTCAACATTAAAAAACACCAACAAATTCAACAACAACCTTAACATGGAAAAACAACAACAACCTCAACATTGAAAAACACCAACAAATTCAACAACAACCTCAACATTGAAAAACTCCAACAAATTCAACAACAACCTCAACATTGAAAAACAACAACAACCTCAACATTAAAAAAAAACCAACAAATTCAACAACAACCTCAACATTGAAAAACAACAACAACCTCAACATTGAAAAACACGAACAAATTCAACAACAACCTCAACATTGAAAAACACCAACAAATTCAACAACAACCTCAACATTGAAAAACAACAACAACCTCAACATTGAAAAACACCATCAAATTCAACAACAACCTCAACATTGAAAAACAACAAAAACATCAACATTGAAAAACACCAACAAATTCAACAACAACCTCAACATTGAAAAACTCCAACAAATTCAACAACAACCTCAACATTGAAAAACAACAACAACCTGAACATTGAAAAACACCAACAACTTAAACAACAACCTCAACATTGAAAAACACCAACAAATTCAACAACAACCTCAACATTGAAAAACACCAACAAATTCAACAACAACCTCAACATTGAAAAACAAAAACAACCTCAACATTGCAAAACACCAACAAATTCAACAACAACCTCAACATTGAAAAACACCAACAAATTCAACAACAACCTCAACATTGAAAAACAACAACAACCTCAACATTGAAAAACACCAACAAATTCAACAACAACCTCAACATTGAAAAACAACAACAACCTCAACATTGAAAAACACCTACAAAATCAACAACAACCTCAACATTGAAAAACACCGACAAATTCAACAACAACCTCAACATGGAAAAACAACAACAACCTCAACATCGAAAACCACCAACAAATTCAACAACAACCTCAACTTTGAAAAACACCAACAAATTCAATAACAACCTCAAAATTGAAAAACAACAACAACCTCAACATTGAAAACCACCAAAAAGTTCAACAACAACCTTAACATTGAAAATCAACAACAACCTCAACATTGAAAAACAACAACAAATTCAACAACAACTTCAACATTGAAAAACACCAACAATTTCAACAACAACCTCGACATTGAAAAACACCAACAAATTCAACAACAACCTCAACATTGAAAAACAACAACAACCTCAACATTGAAAAACAGCAAAAATTCAACAACAACCTCAACATTGAAAAATAACAACAACCTCAACATTGAAAAACACCAACAAATTCAACAACAACCTCAACATTGAAAAACACCAACAAATTCAACAACAACCTCAACATTGAAAAACAACAACAACCTCAACATTGAAAAACACCAACAAATTCAACAACAACCTCAACATTGAAAAACACCAACAAATTCAACAACAACCTCAACATTGGAAAACAACAAGAACCTGAACAATGAAAAACACCGCCAAATTCAACAGCAACCTCATCATTGAAAAACAACAACAACCTCAACATTGAAAAACAACAACCTCAACATGGAGAAACACCAACAAATTCAACAGCAACCTGAACATTGAAAAACAATAACAACCTCAACATTGAAAAACACCAACAAATTCAACGACAACTTCAACATTGAAAAACACTAACAAATTCAACAACAACCTCGACATTGAAAAACACCAACAAATTCAACAACAACCTCAACATTGAAAAACAACAACAACCTCAACAATGAAAAACACCAACAAATTCAACAACAACCTCAACATTGAAAAACAACAACCACCTCAACATTGAAAAACACCAACAAATTCAACAACAACTTCAACATTGAAAAACACCAACAAATTCAACAGCAACCTCGAAATTGAAAAACACCAACAAATTCAACAACAACCTCAACATTGAAAAACAACAACAACCTCAACAATGAAAAACACTAAAAAATTCAACAACAACCTCAACATTGAAAAACAACAACAACCTCAACATTGAAAAACACCAACAAATTCAACAACAACCTCAACATTTAATAACACCAACAAATTCAATAACAACCTCAACATTGAAAAACAACAACAACCTCAACATTGAAAAACACGAACAATTTCAACAACAACCTCAACATTGAAAAACAACAACAACCTCAACATTGAAAATCACCAACAAATTCAACAACAACCTCAACATTGAAAAACAACAACAACCTCAACATTGAAAAACACCAACAAATTCAACAACAACCTCAACATTGAAAAACACCAACAAATTCAACAACAACCTCAACATGTAAAAACAACAACAACCTCAACAATGAAAAACACCGCCAAATTCAACAACAACCTCATCATTGAAAAACAACAACAATCTCAACATTGAAAAACAACAACAAATTCAACAACAACCTCAACATTAAAAAACACCAACAAATTCAACAACAACCTCAACATTGAAAAACAACAACCTCAACATGGAAAAACACCAACAAATTCAACAACAACCTCAACATTGAAAAACAATAACAACCTCAACATTGAAGAACAACAACCTCAACATGGAAAAACACCAACAAATTCAACAACAACTTCAACATTGAAAAACACCAACAAATTCAACAGCAACCTCGACATTGAAAAACACCAACAAATTCAACAACAACCTCAACATTGAAAAACAACAACAACCTCAACAAAGAAAAACACCAAAAAATTCAACAACAACCTCAACATTGAAAAACAACAACAACCTCAACATTGCAAAACACAAACAAATTCAACAACAACTTCAACATTGAAAAATACCAACAAATTCAACAACAACCTCAACATTGAAAAACAACAACAACCTCAACATTGAAAAACACCAACAAATTCAACAACAACCTCAACATTGAAAAACACCGACAAATTCAACAAAAACCTCAACATGGAAAAACAACAACAACCTCAACATCGAAAAACACCAACAAATTCAACAACAACCTCAACATTGAAAAACAACAACAACCTCAACATTTGAAAAACACCAACAAATTCAACAACAACCTCAACATTAAAAAACACCAACAAATTCAACAACAACCTTAACATTGAAAAACAACAACAACCTCAACATTGAAAAACACCAACAAATTCAACAACAACCTCAACATTGAAAAACTCCAACAAATTCAACAACAACCTCAACATTGAAAAACAACAACAACCTCAACATTGAAAAAAAACCAACAAATTCAACAACAACCTCAACATTGAAAGACAACAACAACCTCAACATTGAAAAACACGAACAAATTCAACAACAACCTCAACATTGAAAAACACCAACAAATTCAACAACAACCTCAACATTGAAAAACAACAACAACCTCAACATTGAAAAACACCATCAAATTCAACAACAACCTCAACATTGAAAAACAACAAAAACATCAACATTGAAAAACACCAACAAATTCAACAACAACCTCAACATTGAAAAACTCCAACAAATTCAACAACAACCTCAACATTGAAAAACAACAACAACCTGAAAATTGAAAAACACCAACAACTTAAACAACAACCTCAACATTGAAAAACACCAACAAATTCAACAGCAACCTCAACATTGAAAAACACCAACAAATTCAACAACAACCTCAACATTGAAAAACAAAAACAACCTCAACATTGCAAAACACCAACAAATTCAACAACAACCTCAACATTGAAAAACACCAACAAATTCAACAACAACCTCAACATTGAAAAACAACAACAACCTCAACATTGAAAAACACCAACAAATTCAACAACAACCTCAACATTGAAAAACAACAACAACCTCAACATTTAAAAACACCAACAAATTCAACAACAACCTCAACATTGAAAAACACCGACAAATTCAACAACAACCTCAACATGGAAAAACAACAAAAACCTCAACATCGAAAAACACCAACAAATTCAACAACAACCTCAACTTTGAAAAACACCAACAAATTCAATAACAACCTCAAAATTGAAAAACAACAACAACCTCAACATTGAAAACCACCAAAAAGTTCAACAACAACCTTAACATTGAAAATCAACAACAACCTCAACATTGAAAAACAACAACAAATTCAACAACAACTTCAACATTGAAAAACACCAACAATTTCAACAACAACCTCGACATTGAAAAACACCAACAAATTCAACAACAACCTCAACATTGAAAAACAACAACAACCTCAACATTGAAAAACAGCAAAAATTCAACAACAACCTCAACATTGAAAAATAACAACAACCTCAACATTGAAAAACACCAACAAATTCAACAACAACTTCAACATTGAAAAACACCAACAAATTCAACAGCAACCTCGAAATTGAAAAACACCAACAAATTCAACAACAACCTCAACATTGAAAAACAACAACAACCTCAACAATGAAACACACTAAAAAATTCAACAACAACCTCAACATTGAAAAACAACAACAACCTCAACATTGAAAAACACCAACAAATTCAACAACAACCTCAACATTTAATAACACCAACAAATTCAATAACAACCTCAACATTGAAAAACAACAACAACCTCAACATTGAAAAACACCAACAATTTCAACAACAACCTCAACATTGAAAAACAACAACAACCTCAACATTGAAAATCACCAACAAATTCAACAACAACCTCAACATTGAAAAACAACAACAACCTCAACATTGAAAAACACCAACAAATTCAACAACAACCTCAACATTGAAAAACACCAACAAATTCAACAACAACCTCAACATGTAAAAACAACAACAACCTCAACAATGAAAAACACCGCCAAATTCAACAACAACCTCATCATTGAAAAACAACAACAATCTCAACATTGAAAAACACCAACAAATTCAACAACAACCTCAACATTAAAAAACACCAACAAATTCAACAACAACCTCAACATTGAAAAACAACAACCTCAACATGGAAAAACACCAACAAATTCAACAACAACCTCAACATTGAAAAACAATAACAACCTCAACATTGAAGAACAACAACCTCAACATGGAAAAACACCAACAAATTCAACAACAACTTCAACATTGAAAAACACCAACAAATTCAACAGCAACCTCGACATTGAAAAACACCAACAAATTCAACAACAACCTCAACATTGAAAAACAACAACAACCTCAACAAAGAAAAACACCAAAAAATTCAACAACAACCTCAACATTGAAAAACAACAACAACCTCAACATTGCAAAACACAAACAAATTCAACAACAACTTCAACATTGAAAAATACCAACAAATTCAACAACAACCTCAACATTGAAAAACAACAACAACCTCAACATTGAAAAACACCAACAAATTCAACAACAACCTCAACATTGAAAAACACCGACAAATTCAACAAAAACCTCAACATGGAAAAACAACAACAACCTCAACATCGAAAAACACCAACAAATTCAACAACAACCTCAACATTGAAAAACAACAACAACCTCAACATTTGAAAAACACCAACAAATTCAACAACAACCTCAACATTAAAAAACACCAACAAATTCAACAACAACCTTAACATTGAAAAACAACAACAACCTCAACATTGAAAAACACCAACAAATTCAACAACAACCTCAACATTGAAAAACTCCAACAAATTCAACAACAACCTCAACATTGAAAAACAACAACAACCTCAACATTGAAAAAAAACCAACAAATTCAACAACAACCTCAACATTGAAAGACAACAACAACCTCAACATTGAAAAACACGAACAAATTCAACAACAACCTCAACATTGAAAAACACCAACAAATTCAACAACAACCTCAACATTGAAAAACAACAACAACCTCAACATTGAAAAACACCATCAAATTCAACAACAACCTCAACATTGAAAAACAACAAAAACATCAACATTGAAAAACACCAACAAATTCAACAACAACCTCAACATTGAAAAACTCCAACAAATTCAACAACAACCTCAACATTGAAAAACAACAACAACCTGAAAATTGAAAAACACCAACAACTTAAACAACAACCTCAACATTGAAAAACACCAACAAATTCAACAACAACCTCAACATTGAAAAACACCAACAAATTCAACAACAACCTCAACATTGAAAAACAAAAACAACCTCAACATTGCAAAACACCAACAAATTCAACAACAACCTCAACATTGAAAAACACCAACAAATTCAACAACAACCTCAACATTGAAAAACAACAACAACCTCAACATTGAAAAACACCAACAAATTCAACAACAACCTCAACATTTAAAAACACCAACAAATTCAACAACAACCTCAACATTGAAAAACACCGACAAATTCAACAACAACCTCAACATGGAAAAACAACAAAAACCTCAACATCGAAAAACACCAACAAATTCAACAACAACCTCAACTTTGAAAAACACCAACAAATTCAATAACAACCTCAAAATTGAAAAACAACAACAACCTCAACATTGAAAACCACCAAAAAGTTCAACAACAACCTTAACATTGAAAATCAACAACAACCTCAACATTGAAAAACAACAACAAATTCAACAACAACTTCAACATTGAAAAACACCAACAATTTCAACAACAACCTCGACATTGAAAAACACCAACAAATTCAACAACAACCTCAACATTGAAAAACAACAACAACCTCAACATTGAAAAACAGCAAAAATTCAACAACAACCTCAACATTGAAAAATAACAACAACCTCAACATTGAAAAACACCAACAAATTCAACAACAACCTCAACATTGAAAAACACCAACAAATTCAACAACAACCTCAACATTGAAAATCAACAACAACCTCAATATTGAAAAACACCAACAAATTCAACAACAACCTCAACATTGAAAAACACCAACAAATTCAACAACAACCTCAACATTGGAAAACAACAAGAACCTGAACAATGAAAAACACCGCCAAATTCAACAACAACCTCATCATTGAAAAACAACAACAACCTCAACATTGAAAAACAACAACCTCAACATGGAGAAACACCAACAAATTCAACAACAACCTCAACATTGAAAAACAATAACAACCTCAACATTGAAAAACACCAACAAATTCAACGACAACTTCAACATTGAGAAACACCAACAAATTCAACAACAACCTCAACATTGAAAAACAACAACAACCTCAACAATGAAAAACACCAACAAATTCAACAACAACCTCAACATTGAAAAACAAAAACAACCTCAACATTGCAAAACACCAACAAATTCAACAACAACCTCAACATTGAAAAACACCAACAAATTCAACAACAACCTCAACATTGAAAAACAACAACAACCTCAACATTGAAAAACACCAACAAATTCAACAACAACCTCAACATTTAAAAACACCAACAAATTCAACAACAACCTCAACATTGAAAAACACCGACAAATTCAACAACAACCTCAACATGGAAAAACAACAAAAACCTCAACATCGAAAAACACCAACAAATTCAACAACAACCTCAACTTTGAAAAACACCAACAAATTCAATAACAACCTCAAAATTGAAAAACAACAACAACCTCAACATTGAAAACCACCAAAAAGTTCAACAACAACCTTAACATTGAAAATCAACAACAACCTCAACATTGAAAAACAACAACAAATTCAACAACAACTTCAACATTGAAAAACACCAACAATTTCAACAACAACCTCGACATTGAAAAACACCAACAAATTCAACAACAACCTCAACATTGAAAAACAACAACAACCTCAACATTGAAAAACAGCAAAAATTCAACAACAACCTCAACATTGAAAAATAACAACAACCTCAACATTGAAAAACACCAACAAATTCAACAACAACCTCAACATTGAAAAACACCAACAAATTCAACAACAACCTCAACATTGAAAATCAACAACAACCTCAATATTGAAAAACACCAACAAATTCAACAACAACCTCAACATTGAAAAACACCAACAAATTCAACAACAACCTCAACATTGGAAAACAACAAGAACCTGAACAATGAAAAACACCGCCAAATTCAACAACAACCTCATCATTGAAAAACAACAACAACCTCAACATTGAAAAACAACAACCTCAACATGGAGAAACACCAACAAATTCAACAACAACCTCAACATTGAAAAACAATAACAACCTCAACATTGAAAAACACCAACAAATTCAACGACAACTTCAACATTGAGAAACACCAACAAATTCAACAACAACCTCAACATTGAAAAACAACAACAACCTCAACAATGAAAAACACCAACAAATTCAACAACAACCTCAACATTGAAAAACAACAACCACCTCAACATTGAAAAACACCAACAAATTCAACAACAACTTCAACATTGAAAAACACCAACAAATTCAACAGCAACCTCGAAATTGAAAAACACCAACAAATTCAACAACAACCTCAACATTGAAAAACAACAACAACCTCAACAATGAAAAACACTAAAAAATTCAACAACAACCTCAACATTGAAAAACAACAACAACCTCAACATTGAAAAACACCAACAAATTCAACAACAACCTCAACATTTAATAACACCAACAAATTCAGTAACAACCTCAACATTGATAAACAACAACAACCTCAACATTGAAAAACACCAACAAATTCAACAACAACCTCAACATTGAAAAACAACAACAACCTCAACATTGAAAAACACCATCAAATTCAACAACAACCTCAACATTGAAAAACAAGAAAAACATCAACATTGAAAAACACCAACAAATTCAACAACAACCTCAACATTGAAAAACAACAACAACCTCAACATTGAAAAACACCAACAAATTAAACAACAACCTCAACATTGAAAAACACCAACAAATTCAACAACAACCTCAACATTGAAAAACACCAACAAATTCAACAACAACCTCAACATTGAAAAACAAAAACAACCTCAACATTGCAAAACACCAACAAATTCAACAACAACCTCAACATTGAAAAACACCAACAAATTCAACAACAACCTCAACATTGAAAAACAACAACAACCTCAACATTGAAAAACACCAACAAATTCAACAACAACCTCAACATTGAAAAACACCGACAAATTCAACAAAAACCTCAACATGGAAAAACAACAACAACCTCAACATCGAAAAACACCAACAAATTCAACAACAACCTCAACATTGAAAAACAACAACAACCTCAACATTGAAAAACACCAACAAATTCAACAACAACCTCAACATTAAAAAACACCAACAAATTCAACAACAACCTTAACATTGAAAAACAACAACAACCTCAACATTGAAAAACACCAACAAATTCAACAACAACCTCAACATTGAAAAACTCCAACAAATTCAACAACAACCTCAACATTGAAAAACAACAACAACCTCAACATTGAAAAACACCAACAAATTCAACAACAACCTCAACATTGAAAAACAACAACAACCTCAACATTGAAAAACACCAACAAATTCAACAACAACCTCAACATTGAAAAACAACAACAACCTCAACAATGAAAAACACCAACAAATTCAACAACAACCTCAACATTGAAAAACAACAACAACCTCAACATTGAAAAACACCAACAAATTCAACAACAACCTCAACATTGAAAAACACCGCCAAATTCAACAACAACCTCATCATTGAAAAACAACAAAAACCTCAACATTGAAAAACACCAACAAATTCAACAACAACATCAACATTGCAAAACAACAACCTCAACATGGAAAAACACCAACAAATTCAACAACAACCTCAACATTGAAAAACAATAACAACCTCAACATTGAAAAACAACAACCTCAACATGGAAAAACACCGACAAATTCAACAACAACTTCAACACTGAAAAACACCAATAAATTCAACAGCAACCTCGACATTGAAAAACACCAACAAATTCAACAACAACCTCAACAATGAAAAACACCAAAAAATTCAACAACAACCTCAACATTGAAAAACAACAACAACCTCAACATTGAAAAACACCAACAAATTCAACAACAACCTCAACATTTAAAAACACCAACAAATTCAACAACAACCTCAACATTGATAAACAACAACAACCTCAACATTGAAAAACACCAACAAATTCAACAACAACCTCAACGTTGAAAAACAACAACAACCTCAACATTGAAAAACACCATCAAATTCAACAACAACCTCAACATTGAAAAACAACAAAAACATCAACATTGAAAAACACCAACAAATTCAACAACAACCTCAACATTGAAAAACTCCCACAAATTCAACAACAACCTCAACATTGAAAAACAACATCAACCTCAACATTGAAAAACACCAACAAATTAAACAACAACCTCAACATTGAAAAACACCAACAAATTCAGCAACAACCTCAACATTGAAAAACAGCAACAAATTCAACAACAACCTCAACATTGAAAAACAAAAACAACCTCAACATTGCAAAATACCAACAAATTCAACAACAACCTCAACATTGAAAAACACCAACAAATTCAACAACAACCTCAACATTGAAAAACAACAACAACCTCAACATTGAAATACACCAACAAATTCAACAACAACCTCAACATTGAAAAACACCGAAATATTCAACAAAAACCTCAACATGAAAAACAACAACAACCTCAACATCGAAAAACACCAACAAATTCAACAACAACCTCAACATTGAAAAACAACAACAACCTCAACATTGAAAAACACCAACAAATTCAACAACAACCTCAACATTAAAAAACACCAACAAATTCAACAACAACCTTAACATTGAAAAACAACAACAACCTCAACATTGAAAAACACCAACAAATTCAACAACAACCTCAACATTGAAAAACTCCAACAAATTCAACAACAACCTCAACATTGAAAAACAACAACAACCTCAACATTGAAAAACACCAACAAATTCAACAACAACCTCAACATTGAAAAACAACAACAACCTCAACATTGAAAAACACGAACAAATTCAACAACAACCTCAACATTGAAAAACACCAACAAATTCAACAACAACCTCAACATTGAAAAACAACAACAACCTCAACATTGAAAAACACCATCAAATTCAACAACAACCTCAACATTGAAAAACAACAAAAACATCAACTTTGAAAAACACCAACAAATTCAACAACAACCTCAACATTGAAAAACTCCAACAAATTCAACAACAACCTCAACATTGAAAAACAACAACAACCTGAACATTGAAAAACACCAACAAATTAAACAACAACCTCAACATTGAAAAACACCAACAAATTCAACAACAACCTCAACATTGAAAAACACCAACAAATTCAACAACAACCTCAACATTGAAAAACAAAAACAACCTCAACATTGCAAAACACCAACAAATTCAACAACAACCTCAACATTGAAAAACACCAACAAATTCAACAACAACCTCAACATTGAAAAACAACAACAACCTCAACATTGAAAAACACCAACAAATTCAACAACATCCTCAACATTGAAAAACAACAACAACCTCAACATTGAAAAACACCAACAAATTCAACAACAACCTCAACATTGAAAAACACCGACAAATTCAACAACAACCTCAACATGGAAAAACAACAACAACCTCAACATCGAAAAACACCAACAAATTCAACAACAACCTCAACTTTGAAAAACACCAACAAATTCAATAACAACCTCAAAATTGAAAAACAACAACAACCTCAACATTGAAAACCACCAACAAGTTCAACAACAACCTCAACATTGAAAATCAACAACAACCTCAACATTGAAAAACAACAACAAATTCAACAACAACTTCAACATTGAAAAACACCAACAATTTCAACAACAACCTCGACATTGAAAAACACCAACAAATTCAACAACCACCTCAACATCGAAAAACAACAACAACCTCAACATTGAAAAACAGCAAAAATTCAACAACAACCTCAACATTGAAAAATAACAACAACCTCAACATTGAAAAACACCAACAAATTCAACAACAACCTCAACATTGAAAAACACCAACAAATTCAACAACAACCTCAACATTGAAAAACAACAACAACCTCAACATTGAAAAACACCAACAAATTCAACAACAACCTCAACATTGAAAAACACCAACAAATTCAACAACAACCTCAACATTGGAAAACAACAAGAACCTGAACAATGAAAAACACCGCCAAATTCAACAACAACCTCAACATTGAAAAACAACAACAACCTCAACAATGAAAAACACCAACAAATTCAACAACAACCTCAACATTGAAAAACAACAACAACCTCAACATTGAAAAACACCAACAAATTCAACAACAACCTCAACATTGAAAAACACCGCCAAATTCAACAACAACCTCATCATTGAAAAACAACAAAAACCTCAACATTGAAAAACACCAACAAATTCAACAACAACATCAACATTGCAAAACAACAACCTCAACATGGAAAAACACCAACAAATTCAACAACAACCTCAACATTGAAAAACAATAACAACCTCAACATTGAAAAACAACAACCTCAACATGGAAAAACACCGACAAATTCAACAACAACTTCAACATTGAAAAACACCAACAAATTCAACAGCAACCTCGACATTGAAAAACACCAACAAATTCAACAACAACCTCAACAATGAAAAACACCAAAAAATTCAACAACAACCTCAACATTGAAAAACAACAACAACCTCAACATTGAAAAACACCAACAAATTCAACAACAACCTCAACATTTAAAAACACCAAAAAATTCAACAACAACCTCAACATTGATAAACAACAACAACCTCAACATTGAAAAACACCAACAAATTCAACAACAACCTCAACGTTGAAAAACAACAACAACCTCAACATTGAAAAACACCATCAAATACAACAACAACCTCAACATTGAAAAACAACAAAAACATCAACATTGAAAAACACCAACAAATTCAACAACAACCTCAACATTGAAAAACTCCCACAAATTCAACAACAACCTCAACATTGAAAAACAACATCAACCTCAACATTGAAAAACACCAACAAATTAAACAACAACCTCAACATTGAAAAACACCAACAAATTCAGCAACAACCTCAACATTGAAAAACAGCAAAAATTCAACAACAACCTCAACATTGAAAAATAACAACAACCTCAACATTGAAAAACACCAACAAATTCAACAACAACCTCAACATTGAAAAACACCAACAAATTCAACAACAACCTCAACATTGAAAAACAACAACAACCTCAACATTGAAAAACACCAACAAATTCAACAACAACCTCAACATTGAAAAACACCAACAAATTCAACAACAACCTCAACATTGGAAAACAACAAGAACCTGAACAATGAAAAACACCGCCAAATTCAACAACAACCTCATCATTGAAAAACAACAACAACCTCAACATTGAAAAACAACAACCTCAACATGGAGAAACACCAACAAATTCAACAACAACCTCAACATTGAAAAACAATAACAACCTCAACATTGAAAAACACCAACAAATTCAACGACAACTTCAACATTGAAAAACACTAACAAATTCAACAACAACCTCGACATTGAAAAACACCAACAAATTCAACAACAACCTCAACATTGAAAAACAACAACAACCTCAACAATGAAAAACTCCAACAAATTCAACAACAACCTCAACATTGAAAAACAACAACCACCTCAACATTGAAAAACACCAACAAATTCAACAACAACTTCAACATTGAAAAACACCAACAAATTCAACAGCAACCTCGAAATTGAAAAACACCAACAAATTCAACAACAACCTCAACATTGAAAAACAACAACAACCTCAACAATGAAAAACACTAAAAAATTCAACAACAACCTCAACATTGAAAAACAACAACAACCTCAACATTGAAAAACACCAACAAATTCAACAACAACCTCAACATTTAATAACACCAACAAATTCAATAACAACCTCAACATTGATAAACAACAACAACCTCAACATTGAAAAACACCAACAAATTCAACAACAACCTCAACATTGTAAAACAACAACAACCTCAACATTGAAAAACACCATCAAATTCAACAACAACCTCAACATTGAAAAACAAGAAAAACATCAACATGGAAAAACACCAACAAATTCAACAACAACCTCAACATTGAAAAACTCCAACAAATTCAACAACAACCTCAACATTGAAAAACAATAACAACCTCAACATTGAAAAACAACAACCTCAACATGGAAAAACACCGACAAATTCAACAACAACTTCAACATTGAAAAACACCAACAAATTCAACAGCAACCTCGACATTGAAAAACACCAACAAATTCAACAACAACCTCAACAATGAAAAACACCAAAAAATTCAACAACAACCTCAACATTGAAAAACAACAACAACCTCAACATTGAAAAACACCAACAAATTCAACAACAACCTCAACATTTAAAAACACCAAAAAATTCAACAACAACCTCAACATTGATAAACAACAACAACCTCAACATTGAAAAACACCAACAAATTCAACAACAACCTCAACGTTGAAAAACAACAACAACCTCAACATTGAAAAACACCATCAAATACAACAACAACCTCAACATTGAAAAACAACAAAAACATCAACATTGAAAAACACCAACAAATTCAACAACAACCTCAACATTGAAAAACTCCCACAAATTCAACAACAACCTCAACATTGAAAAACAACATCAACCTCAACATTGAAAAACACCAACAAATTAAACAACAACCTCAACATTGAAAAACACCAACAAATTCAGCAACAACCTCAACATTGAAAAACAGCAAAAATTCAACAACAACCTCAACATTGAAAAATAACAACAACCTCAACATTGAAAAACACCAACAAATTCAACAACAACCTCAACATTGAAAAACACCAACAAATTCAACAACAACCTCAACATTGAAAAACAACAACAACCTCAACATTGAAAAACACCAACAAATTCAACAACAACCTCAACATTGAAAAACACCAACAAATTCAACAACAACCTCAACATTGGAAAACAACAAGAACCTGAACAATGAAAAACACCGCCAAATTCAACAACAACCTCATCATTGAAAAACAACAACAACCTCAACATTGAAAAACAACAACCTCAACATGGAGAAACACCAACAAATTCAACAACAACCTCAACATTGAAAAACAATAACAACCTCAACATTGAAAAACACCAACAAATTCAACGACAACTTCAACATTGAAAAACACTAACAAATTCAACAACAACCTCGACATTGAAAAACACCAACAAATTCAACAACAACCTCAACATTGAAAAACAACAACAACCTCAACAATGAAAAACTCCAACAAATTCAACAACAACCTCAACATTGAAAAACAACAACCACCTCAACATTGAAAAACACCAACAAATTCAACAACAACTTCAACATTGAAAAACACCAACAAATTCAACAGCAACCTCGAAATTGAAAAACACCAACAAATTCAACAACAACCTCAACATTGAAAAACAACAACAACCTCAACAATGAAAAACACTAAAAAATTCAACAACAACCTCAACATTGAAAAACAACAACAACCTCAACATTGAAAAACACCAACAAATTCAACAACAACCTCAACATTTAATAACACCAACAAATTCAATAACAACCTCAACATTGATAAACAACAACAACCTCAACATTGAAAAACACCAACAAATTCAACAACAACCTCAACATTGTAAAACAACAACAACCTCAACATTGAAAAACACCATCAAATTCAACAACAACCTCAACATTGAAAAACAAGAAAAACATCAACATGGAAAAACACCAACAAATTCAACAACAACCTCAACATTGAAAAACTCCAACAAATTCAACAACAACCTCAACATTGAATAACAACAACAACCTCAACATTGAAAAACACCAACAAATTAAACAACAACCTCAACATTGAAAAACACCAACAAATTCAACAACAACCTCAACATTGAAAAACACCAACAAATTCAACAACAACCTCAACATTGAAAAACAAAAACAACCTCAACATTGCAAAACACCAACAAATTCAACAACAACCTCAACATTGAAAAACACCAACAAATTCAACAACAACCTCAACATTGAAAAACAACAACAACCTCAACATTGAAAAACACCAACACATTCAACAACAACCTCAACATTGAAAAACACCGACAAATTCAACAAAAACCTCAACATGGAAAAACAACAACAACCTCAACATCGAAAAACACCAACAAATTCAACAACAACCTCAACATTGAAAAACAACAACAACCTCAACATTGAAAAACACGAACAAATTCAACAACAACCTCAACATTAAAAAACACCAACAAATTCAACAACAACCTTAACATTGAAAAACAACAACAACCTCAACATTGAAAAACACCAACAAATTCAACAACAACCTCAACATTGAAAAACTCCAACAAATTCAACAACAACCTCAACATTGAAAAACAACAACAACCTCAACATTGAAAAACACCAACAAATTCAACAACAACCTCAACATTGAAAAACAACAACAACCTCAACATTGAAAAACACCAACAAATTCAACAACAACCTCAACATTGAAAAACAACAACAACCTCAACAATGAAAAACACCAACAAATTCAACAACAACCTCAACATTGAAAAACAACAACAACCTCAACATTGAAAAACACCAACAAATTCAACAACAACCTCAACATTGAAAAACACCGCCAAATTCAACAACAACCTCATCATTGAAAAACAACAAAAACCTCAACATTGAAAAACACCAACAAATTCAACAACAACATCAACATTGCAAAACAACAACCTCAACATGGAAAAACACCAACAAATTCAACAACAACCTCAACATTGAAAAACAATAACAACCTCAACATTGAAAAACAACAACCTCAACATGGAAAAACACCGACAAATTCAACAACAACTTCAACATTGAAAAACACCAACAAATTCAACAGCAACCTCGACATTGAAAAACACCAACAAATTCAACAACAACCTCAACAATGAAAAACACCAAAAAATTCAACAACAACCTCAACATTGAAAAACAACAACAACCTCAACATTGAAAAACACCAACAAATTCAACAACAACCTCAACATTTAAAAACACCAACAAATTCAACAACAACCTCAACATTGATAAACAACAACAACCTCAACATTGAAAAACACCAACAAATTCAACAACAACCTCAACGTTGAAAAACAACAACAACCTCAACATTGAAAAACACCATCAAATTCAACAACAACCTCAACATTGAAAAACAACAAAAACATCAACATTGAAAAACACCAACAAATTCAACAACAACCTCAACATTGAAAAACTCCCACAAATTCAACAACAACCTCAACATTGAAAAACAACATCAACCTCAACATTGAAAAACACCAACAAATTAAACAACAACCTCAACATTGAAAAACACCAACAAATTCAGCAACAACCTCAACATTGAAAAACAGCAACAAATTCAACAACAACCTCAACATTGAAAAACAAAAACAACCTCAACATTGCAAAACACCAACAAATTCAACAACAACCTCAACATTGAAAAACACCAACAAATTCAACAACAACCTCAACATTGAAAAACAACAACAACCTCAACATTGAAAAACACCAACAAATTCAACAACAACCTCAACATTGAAAAACACCGAAATATTCAACAAAAACCTCAACATGAAAAACAACAACAACCTCAACATCGAAAAACACCAACAAATTCAACAACAACCTCAACATTGAAAAACAACAACAACCTCAACATTGAAAAACACGAACAAATTCAACAACAACCTCAACATTGAAAAACACCAACAAATTCAACAACAACCTCAACATTGAAAAACAACAACAACCTCAACACTGAAAAACACCATCAAATTCAACAACAACCTCAACATTGAAAAACAACAAAAACATCAACATTGAAAAACACCAACAAATTCAACAACAACCTCAACATTGAAAAACTCCAACAAATTCAACAACAACCTCAACATTGAAAAACAACAACAACCTGAACATTGAAAAACACCAACAAATTAAACAACAACCTCAACATTGAAAAACACCAACAAATTCAACAACAACCTCAACATTGAAAAACACCAACAAATTCAACAACAACCTCAACATTGAAAAACAAAAACAACCTCAACATTGCAAAACACCAACAAATTCAACAACAACCTCAACATTGAAAAACACCAACAAATTCAACAACAACCTCAACATTGAAAAACAACAACAACCTCAACATTGAAAAACACCAACAAATTCAACAACATCCTCAACATTGAAAAACAACAACAACCTCAACATTGAAAAACACCAACAAATTCAACAACAACCTCAACATTGAAAAACACCGACAAATTCAACAACAACCTCAACATGGAAAAACAACAACAACCTCAACATCGAAAAACACCAACAAATTCAACAACAACCTCAACTTTGAAAAACACCAACAAATTCAATAACAACCTCAAAATTGAAAAACAACAACAACCTCAACATTGAAAACCACCAACAAGTTCAACAACAACATCAACATTGAAAATCAACAACAACCTCAACATTGAAAAACAACAACAAATTCAACAACAACTTCAACATTGAAAAACACCAACAATTTCAACAACAACCTCGACATTGAAAAACACCAACAAATTCAACAACCACCTCAACATTGAAAAACAACA
Source organism: Isurus oxyrinchus (assembly GCA_026770705.1). NCBI lineage: Eukaryota > Metazoa > Chordata > Chondrichthyes > Lamniformes > Lamnidae > Isurus > Isurus oxyrinchus. The sequence continues at coordinate 560,591 of JANJGN010000097.1, forward strand.
ACAACCTCAACATTGAAAAACAGCAAAAATTCAACAACAACCTCAACATTGAAAAATAAAAACAACCTCAACATTGAAAAACACCAACAAATTCAACAACAACCTCAACATTGAAAAACACCAACAAATTCAACAACAACCTCAACATTGAAAAACAACAACAACCTCAACATTGAAAAACACCAACAAATTCAACAACAACCTCAACATTGAAAAACACCAACAAATTCAACAACAACCTCAACATTGGAAAACAACAAGAACCTGAACAATGAAAAACACCGCCAAATTCAACAACAACCTCATCATGAAAAACAACAACAACCTCAACATTGAAAAACACCAACAAATTCAACAACAACCTCAACATTAATAAACACCAACAAATTCAACATCAACCTCAACATTGAAAAACAACAACAACCTCAACATTGAAAAACACCAACAAATTCAAGAACAACCTCAACATTGAAAAACAACAACAACCTCAACATTGAAAAACACCAACAAATTCAACAACAACCTCAACATTGAAAAACAACAACAACCTCAACATTGAAAAACACCAACAAATTCAACAACAACCTCAACATTGAAAAACACCAACAAATTCAACAACAACCTCAACATGTAAAAACAACAACAACCTCAACAATGAAAAACACCGCCAAATTCAACTACAACCTCATCATTGAAAAACAACAACAATCTCAACATTGAAAAACACCAACAAATTCAACAACAACCTCAACATTAAAAAACACCAACAAATTCAACAACAAACTCAACATTGAAAAACAACAAATTCAACATGGAAAAACACCAACAAATTCAACAACAACCTCAACATTGAAAAACAATAACAACCTCAACATTGAAAAACAACAACCTCAACATGGAAAAACACCAACAAATTCAACAACAACTTCAACATTGAAAAACACCAACAAATTCAACAGCAACCTCGACATTGAAAAACACCAACAAATTCAACAACAACCTCAACATTGAAAAACAACAACAACCTCAACAAAGAAAAACACCAAAAAATTCAACAACAACCTCAACATTGAAAAACAACAACAACCTCAACATTGCAAAACACAAACAAATTCAACAACAACCTCAACATTGAAAAATACCAACAAATTCAACAACAACCTCAACATTGAAAAACAACAACAACCTCAACATTGAAAAACACCAACAAATTCAACAACAACCTCAACATTGAAAAACACCGACAAATTCAACAAAAACCTCAACATGGAAAAACAACAACAACCTCAACATCGAAAAACACCAACAAATTCAACAACAACCTCAACATTGAAAAACAACAACAACCTCAACATTTGAAAAACACCAACAAATTCAACAACAACCTCAACATTAAAAAACTCCAACAAATTCAACAACAACCTTAACATTGAAAAACAACAACAACCTCAACATTGAAAAACACCAACAAATTCAACAACAACCTCAACATTGAAAAACTCCAACAAATTCAACAACAACCTCAACATTGAAAAACAACAACAACCTCAACTTTGAAAAAAAACCAACAAATTCAACAACAACCTCAACATTGAAAAACAACAACAACCTCAACATTGAAAAACACGAACAAATTCAACAACAACCTCAACATTGAAAAACACCAACAAATTCAACAACAACCTCAACATTGAAAAACAACAACAACCTCAACATTGAAAAACACCATCAAATTCAACAACAACCTCAACATTGAAAAACAACAAAAACATCAACATTGAAAAACACCAACAAATTCAACAACAACCTCAACATTGAAAAACTCCAACAAATTCAACAACAACCTCAACATTGAAAAACAACAACAACCTGAACATTGAAAAACACCAACAACTTAAACAACAACCTCAACATTGAAAAACACCAACAAATTCAACAACAACCTCAACATTGAAAAACACCAACAAATTCAACAACAACCTCAACATTGAAAAACAAAAACAACCTCAACATTGCAAAACACCAACAAATTCAACAACAACCTCAACATTGAAAAACACCAACAAATTCAACAACAACCTCAACATTGAAAAACAACAACAACCTCAACATTGAAAAACACCAACAAATTCAACAACAACCTCAACATTGAAAAACACCGACAAATTCAACAACAACCTCAACATGGAAAAACAACAACAACCTCAACATCGAAAAACACCAACAAATTCAACAACAACCTCAACTTTGAAAAACACCAACAAATTCAATAACAACCTCAAAATTGAAAAACAACAACAACCTCAACATTGAAAACCACCAAAAAGTTCAACAACAACCTTAACATTGAATATCAACAACAACCTCAACATTGAAAAACAACAACAAATTCAACAACAACTTCAACATTGAAAAACACCAACAATTTCAACAACAACCTCGACATTGAAAAACACCAACAAATTCAACAACAACCTCAACATTGAAAAACAACAACAACCTCAACATTGAAAAACAGCAAAAATTCAACAACAACCTCAACATTGAAAAATAACAACAACCTCAACATTGAAAAACACCAACAAATTCAACAACAACCTCAACATTGAAAAACACCAACAAATTCAACAACAACCTCAACATTGAAAAACAACAACAACCTCAACATTGAAAAACACCAACAAATTCAACAACAACCTCAACATTGAAAAACACCAACAAATTCAACAACAACCTCAACATTGGAAAACAACAAGAACCTGAACAATGAAAAACACCGCCAAATTCAACAACAACCTCATCATTGAAAAACAACAACAACCTCAACATTGAAAAACACCAACAATTTCAACAACAACCTCAACATTAATAAACACCAACAAATTCAACATCAACCTCAACATTGAAAAACAACAACAACCTCAACATTGTAAAACACCAACAAATTCAACAACAACCTCAACATTGAAAAACAACAACAACCTCAACATTGAAAAACACCAACAAATTCAACAACAACCTCAACATTGAAAAACAACAACAACCTCAACATTGAAAAACACCAACAAATTCAACAACAACCTCAACATTGAAAAACACCAACAAATTCAACAACAACCTCAACATGTAAAAACAACAACAGCCTCAACAATGAAAAACACCGCCAAATTCAACAACAACCTCATCATTGAAAAACAACAACAATCTCAACATTGAAAAACACCAACAAATTCAACAACAACCTCAACATTAAAAAACACCAACAAATTCAACAACAACCTCAACATTGAAAAACAACAACCTCAACATGGAAAAACACCAACAAATTCAACAACAACCTCAACATTGAAAAACAATAACAACCTCAACATTGAAAAACAACAACCTCAACATGGAAAAACACCAACAAATTCAACAACAACTTCAACATTGAAAAACACCAACAAATTCAACAGCAACCTCGACATTGAAAAACACCAACAAATTCAACAATAACCTCAACATTGAAAAACAACAACAACCTCAACAAAGAAAAACACCAAAAAATTCAACAACAACCTCAACATTGAAAAACAACAACAACCTCAACATTGAAAAACACCAACAAATTCAACAACAACCTCAACATTTAAAAACACCAACAAATTCAACAACAACCTCAACATTGATAAACAACAACAACCTCAACATTGAAAAACAACAACAAATTCAACAACAACCTCAACATTGAAAAACAACAACAACCTCAACATTGAAAAACACCAACAAATTCAACAACAACCTCAACATTAAAAAACACCAAAAAATTCAACAACAACCTCAACATTGAAAAACAACAACAACTTCAACATTGAAAAACACCAAGAAATTCAACACCAACCTGAACATTTAAAAACACCAACAAATTCAACAACAACCTCAACATTGATAAACAACAACAACCTCAACATTGAAAAACACCAACAAATTCAACAACAACCTCAACATTGAAAAACAACAACAACCTAAACATTGAAAAACACCATCAAATTCAACAACAACCTCAACATTGAAAAACAACAAAAACATCAACATTGAAAAACACCAACAAATTCAACAACAACCTCAACATTGAAAAACTCCAACAAATTCAACAACAACCTCAACATTGAAAAACAACAACAACCTCAACATTGAAAAACACCAACAAATTAAACAACAACCTCAACATTGAAAAACACCAACAAATTCAACAACAACCTCAACATTGAAAAACAAAAACAACCTCAACATTGCAAAACACCAACAAATTCAACAACAACCTCAACATTGAAAAACACCAACAAATTCAACAACAACCTCAACATTGAAAAACAACAACAACCTCAACATTGAAAAACACCAACAAATTCAACAACAACCTCAACATTGAAAAACACCGACAAATTGAACAAAAACCTCAACATGGAAAAACAACAACAACCTCAACATCGAAAAACACCAACAAATTCAACAACAACCTCAACATTGAAAAACACAAACAAATTCAACAACAACTTCAACATTGAAAAACACCAACAAATTCAACAACAACCTCAACATTGAAAAACAACAACAAATTCAACAACAACCTCGACATTGAAAAACACCAACAAATTCAACAACAACCTCAACATTGAAAAACAACAACAACCTGAACATTGAAAAACAACAACAACTTCAACATTGAAAAACACCAACAAATTCAACAACAACCTCAACATTAAAAAACAACAAAAACCTCAACATTGAAAAACACCAACAAATTCAACAACAACTTCAACATTGAAAAACACCAACAAATTCAACAACAACCTCGAAATTGAAAAACAGCAACAAATTCAACAACAACCTCAACATTGAAAAACAACAACAACCTGAACATTGAAAAACAACAACAACTTCAACATTGAAAAACACCAACAAATTCAACAACAACCTCAACATTAAAAAACAACAAAAACCTCAACATTGAAAAACACCAACAAATTCAACAACAACTTCAACATTGAAAAACACCAACAAATTCAACAACAACCTCGAAATTGAAAAACAGCAACAAATTCAACAACAACCTCAACATTGAAAAACAACAACAACCTCAACATTGAAGAACACCAACAATTTCAACAACAACCTCAACAATGAAAAACACCAGCAAATTCAAAAACAACCTCAACATTGAAAAACAGCAACAAATTTAACAACAACCTCAACTTTGAAAAACAACAACAACCTCAACATGGAAAAACACCAACAAATTCAACAACAACCTCAACATTGAAAAACAACAACAACCTCAAAATTGAAAAACACCAACAAATTCAACAACAACCTCAACATTTAAAAACAGCAACAACCTCAACATTGAAAAACAGCAACAAATTCAACAACAACTTCAACATTGAAAAACACCAACAAATTCAACAACAACCTCGACATTGAAAAACACCAACAAATTCAACAACAACCTCAACATTGAAAAACTACAACAACCTCAACATTGACAAACACCAACAAATACAATAACAACCTCAACATTGAAAAACAAGAACAACCTCAACATTGAAAAACACCAACAAATTCAACAACAACCTCAACATTTAAAAACATCAACTAATTCAACAACAACCTCAACATTGAAAAACACCAACAAATTCAACAACAACTTCAACATTGAAAAACACCATCAAATTCAACAACAACCTCGACATTGAAAAACACCAACAAATTCAACAACAACCTCAACATTGAAAAACTACAACAACCTCAACATTGAAAAACACCAACACATAAAACAACAACCTCAACAATGAAAAACAACAATAATCTCAACATAGAAAAACACCAACAAATTCAACAACAACCTCAACATTGAAAAACACCAACAAATTCAACAACAACCTCAACATTGGAAAACAACAAGAACCTGAACAATGAAAAACACCGCCAAATTCAACAACAACCTCATCATTGAAAAACAACAACAACCTCAACATTGAAAAACACCAACAATTTCAACAACAACCTCAACATTAATAAACACCAACAAATTCAACATCAACCTCAACATTGAAAAACAACAACAACCTCAACATTGTAAAACACCAACAAATTCAACAACAACCTCAACATTGAAAAACAACAACAACCTCAACATTGAAAAACACCAACAAATTCAACAACAACCTCAACATTGAAAAACAACAACAACCTCAACATTGAAAAACACCAACAAATTCAACAACAACCTCAACATTGAAAAACACCAACAAATTCAACAACAACCTCAACATGTAAAAACAACAACAGCCTCAACAATGAAAAACACCGCCAAATTCAACAACAACCTCATCATTGAAAAACAACAACAATCTCAACATTGAAAAACACCAACAAATTCAACAACAACCTCAACATTAAAAAACACCAACAAATTCAACAACAACCTCAACATTGAAAAACAACAACCTCAACATGGAAAAACACCAACAAATTCAACAACAACCTCAACATTGAAAAACAATAACAACCTCAACATTGAAAAACAACAACCTCAACATGGAAAAACACCAACAAATTCAACAACAACTTCAACATTGAAAAACACCAACAAATTCAACAGCAACCTCGACATTGAAAAACACCAACAAATTCAACAATAACCTCAACATTGAAAAACAACAACAACCTCAACAAAGAAAAACACCAAAAAATTCAACAACAACCTCAACATTGAAAAACAACAACAACCTCAACATTGAAAAACACCAACAAATTCAACAACAACCTCAACATTTAAAAACACCAACAAATTCAACAACAACCTCAACATTGATAAACAACAACAACCTCAACATTGAAAAACAACAACAAATTCAACAACAACCTCAACATTGAAAAACAACAACAACCTCAACATTGAAAAACACCAACAAATTCAACAACAACCTCAACATTAAAAAACACCAAAAAATTCAACAACAACCTCAACATTGAAAAACAACAACAACTTCAACATTGAAAAACACCAAGAAATTCAACACCAACCTGAACATTTAAAAACACCAACAAATTCAACAACAACCTCAACATTGATAAACAACAACAACCTCAACATTGAAAAACACCAACAAATTCAACAACAACCTCAACATTGAAAAACAACAACAACCTAAACATTGAAAAACACCATCAAATTCAACAACAACCTCAACATTGAAAAACAACAAAAACATCAACATTGAAAAACACCAACAAATTCAACAACAACCTCAACATTGAAAAACTCCAACAAATTCAACAACAACCTCAACATTGAAAAACAACAACAACCTCAACATTGAAAAACACCAACAAATTAAACAACAACCTCAACATTGAAAAACACCAACAAATTCAACAACAACCTCAACATTGAAAAACAAAAACAACCTCAACATTGCAAAACACCAACAAATTCAACAACAACCTCAACATTGAAAAACACCAACAAATTCAACAACAACCTCAACATTGAAAAACAACAACAACCTCAACATTGAAAAACACCAACAAATTCAACAACAACCTCAACATTGAAAAACACCGACAAATTGAACAAAAACCTCAACATGGAAAAACAACAACAACCTCAACATCGAAAAACACCAACAAATTCAACAACAACCTCAACATTGAAAAACACAAACAAATTCAACAACAACTTCAACATTGAAAAACACCAACAAATTCAACAACAACCTCAACATTGAAAAACAACAACAAATTCAACAACAACCTCGACATTGAAAAACACCAACAAATTCAACAACAACCTCAACATTGAAAAACAACAACAACCTGAACATTGAAAAACAACAACAACTTCAACATTGAAAAACACCAACAAATTCAACAACAACCTCAACATTAAAAAACAACAAAAACCTCAACATTGAAAAACACCAACAAATTCAACAACAACTTCAACATTGAAAAACACCAACAAATTCAACAACAACCTCGAAATTGAAAAACAGCAACAAATTCAACAACAACCTCAACATTGAAAAACAACAACAACCTCAACATTGAAGAACACCAACAAATTCAAAAACAACCTCAACATTAAAAAACAACAACAGAGTCAACATTGAAAAACACCAACAATTTCAACAACAACCTCAACAATGAAAAACACCAGCAAATTCAAAAACAACCTCAACATTGAAAAACAGCAACAAATTTAACAACAACCTCAACTTTGAAAAACAACAACAACCTCAACATGGAAAAACACCAACAAATTCAACAACAACCTCAACATTGAAAAACAACAACAACCTCTAAATTGAAAAACACCAACAAATTCAACAACAACCTCAACATTTAAAAACAGCAACAACCTCAACATTGAAAAACAGCAACAAATTCAACAACAACTTCAACATTGAAAAACACCAACAAATTCAACAACAACCTCACATTGAAAAACACCAACAAATTCAACAACAACCTCAACATTGAAAAACTACAACAACCTCAACATTGACAAACACCAACAAATACAATAACAACCTCAACATTGAAAAACAAGAACAACCTCAACATTGAAAAACACCAACAAATTCAACAACAACCTCAACATTTAAAAACATCAACTAATTCAACAACAACCTCAACATTGAAAAACACCAACAAATTCAACAACAACTTCAACATTGAAAAACACCATCAAATTCAACAACAACCTCGACATTGAAAAACACCAACAAATTCAACAACAACCTCAACATTGAAAAACTACAACAACCTCAACATTGAAAAACACCAACACATAAAACAACAACCTCAACAATGAAAAACAACAATAATCTCAACATAGAAAAACACCAACAAATTCAACAACAACCTCAACATTGAAAAACACCAACAAATTCAACAACAACCTCAACATTGAAAAACAACAACAACCTCAACATTGAAAAACACCAACAAATTAAACAACAACCTCAACATTGAAAAACACCAACAAATTCAACAACAACCTCAACATTGAAAAACAAAAACAACCTCAACATTGCAAAACACCAACAAATTCAACAACAACCTCAACATTGAAAAACACCAACAAATTCAACAACAACCTCAACATTGAAAAACAACAACAACCTCAACATTGAAAAACACCAACAAATTCAACAACAACCTCAACATTGAAAAACACCGACAAATTCAACAAAAACCTCAACATGGAAAAACAACAACAACCTCAACATCGAAAAACACCAACAAATTCAACAACAACCTCAACATTGAAAAACACAAACAAATTCAACAACAACTTCAACATTGAAAAACACCAACAAATTCAACAACAACCTCGACATTGAAAAACACCAACAAATTCAACAACAACCTCGACATTGAAAAACACCAACAAATTCAACAACAACCTCAACATTGAAAAACAACAACAACCTCAACATTGAAAAACAACAACAACTTCAACATTGAAAAACACCAACAAATTCAACAACAACCTCAACATTAAAAAACAACAAAAACCTCAACATTGAAAAACACCAACAAATTCAACAACAACTTCAACATTGAAAAACACCGACAAATTCAACAACAACCTCGAAATTGAAAAACAGCAACAAATTCAACAACAACCTCAACATTGAAAAACAACAACAACCTCAACATTGAAGAACACCAACAAATTCAACAACAACCTCAACATTAAAAAACAACAACAGCCTCAACATTGAAAAACACCAACAATTTCAAAAACAACCTCAACAATGAAAAACACCAACAAATTCAACAACAACCTCAACATTGAAAAACAGCAACAAATTTAACAACAACCTCAACTTTGAAAAACAACAACAACCTCAACATGGACAAACACCAACAAATTCAACAACAACCTCAACATTGAAAAACAACAACAACCTCAAAATTGAAAAACACCAACAAATTCAACAACAACCTCAACATTTAAAAACAGCAACAACCTCAACATTGAAAAACAGCAACAAATTCAACAACAACTTCAACATTGAAAAACACCAACAAATTCAACTACAACCTCGACATTGAAAAACACCAACAAATTCAACAACAACCTCAACATTGAAAAACTACAACAACCTCAACATTGACAAACACCAACAAATACAATAACAACCTTAACATTGAAAAACAACAAAAACCTCAACATTGAGAAAACACCAACAAATTCAACAACAACCTTCAACATTGAAAAACACCAACAAATTCAACAACAACCTCAACATTGAAAAACAACAACAACCTCAACATTGAAAAACAACAACAACCTCAACATTGAAAAACACCATCAAATTCAACAACAACCTCAACATTGAAAAACAACAACAACCTCAACAATGAAAAACACCAACAAATGCAACAACAACCTCAACATTGAAAAACAACAACAACCTCAACATTGAAAAACACTAACAAATTCAACAACAACTTCAACATTGAAAAACACCAACAAATTCAACAACAACCTCGACATTGAAAAACACCATCAAATTCAACAACGACCTCAACATTGAAAAACAGCAACAAATTCAACAACAACCTCAACATTGAAAAACACCAACAAATTCAACAACAACCTCAACATTTAAAAACGCCAACAAATTCAACAACAACCTCAACATTGAAAAACACCAACAAATTCAACAACAACCTCAACATTGAAAAACAACAACAACCTCAACATTGAAAAACACCAACAAATTCAACAACAACCTCCACATTGAACAACAACAACAACCTCAACATTGAAAAACACCAACAAATTCAACAACAACCTCAACATTGAAAAACAAGAACGACCTCAACATTGAAAAACACCAACAAATTCAACAACAACCTCAACATTTAAAAACACGAACTAATTCAACAACAACCTCAACATTGAAAAACACCAACAAATTCAACAACAACTTCAACATTGAAAAACACCATCAAATTCAACAACAACCTCGACATTGAAAAACACCAACAAATTCAACAACAACCTCAACATTGAAAAACTACAACAACCTCAACATTGAAAAACACCAACACATAAAACAACAACCTCAACAATGAAAAACAACAACAATCTCAACATAGAAAAACACCAACAAATTCAACAACAACCTCAACATTGAAAAACACCAACAAATTCAACAACAACCTCAACATTGAAAAACAACAACAACCTCAACATTGAAAAACACTAACAAATTCAACAACAACTTCAACATTGAAAAACACCAACAAATTCAACAACAACCTCGACATTGAAAAACACCATCAAATTCAACAACGACCTCAACATTGAAAAACAGCAACAAATTCAACAACAACCTCAACATTGAAAAACACCAACAAATTCAACAACAACCTCAACATTTAAAAAACGCCAACAAATTCAACAACAACCTCAACATTGAAAAACACCAACAAATTCAACAACAACCTCAACATTGAAAAACAACAACAACCTCAACATTGAAAAACACCAACAAATTCAACAACAACCTCCACATTGAACAACAACAACAACCTCAACATTGAAAAACACCAACAAATTCAACAACAACCTCAACATTGAAAAACAAGAACAACCTCAACATTGAAAAACACCAACAAATTCAACAACAACCTCAACATTTAAAAACATCAACTAATTCAACAACAACCTCAACATTGAAAAACACCAACAAATTCAACAACAACTTCAACATTGAAAAACACCATCAAATTCAACAACAACCTCGACATTGAAAAACACCAACAAATTCAACAACAACCTCAACATTGAAAAACTACAACAACCTCAACATTGAAAAACACCAACACATAAAACAACAACCTCAACAATGAAAAACCACAATAATCTCAACATAGAAAAACACCAACAAATTCAACAACAACCTCAACATTGAAAAACACCAACAAATTCAACAACAGCCTCAACATTGAAAAACAACAACAACCTCAACATTGAAAAACACCAACAAATTAAACAACAACCTCAACATTGAAAAACACCAACAAATTCAACAACAACCTCAACATTGAAAAACAAAAACAACCTCAACATTGCAAAACACCTACAAATTCAACAACAACCTCAACATTGAAAGACACCAACAAATTCAACAACAACCTCAACATTGAAAAACAACAACAACCTCAACATTGAAAAACACCAACAAATTCAACAACAACCTCAACATTGAAAAACACCGACAAATTCAACAAAAACCTCAACATGGAAAAACAACAACAACCTCAACATCGAAAAACACCAACAAATTCAACAACAACCTCAACATTGAAAAACACAAACAAATTCAACAACAACTTCAACATTGAAAAACACCAACAAATTCAACAACAACCTCGACATTGAAAAACACCAACAAATTCAACAACAACCTCGACATTGAAAAACACCAACAAATTCAACAACAACCTCAACATTGAAAAACAACAACAACCTCAACATTGAAAAACAACAACAACTTCAACATGGAAAAACACCAACAAATTCAACAAGAACCTCAACATTAAAAAACAACAAAAACCTCAACATTGAAAAACACCAACAAATTCAACAACAACTTCAACATTGAAAAACACCGACAAATTCAACAACAACCTCGAAATTGAAAAACAGCAACAAATTCAACAACAACCTCAACATTGAAAAACAACAACAACCTCAACATTGAAGAACACCAACAAATTCAACAACAACCTCAACATTAAAAAACAACAACAGCCTCAACATTGAAAAACACCAACAATTTCAAAAACAACCTCAACAATGAAAAACACCAACAAATTCAACAACAACCTCAACATTGAAAAACAGCAACAAATTTAACAACAACCTCAACTTTGAAAAACAACAACAACCTCAACATGGAAAAACACCAACAAATTCAACAACAACCTCAACATTGAAAAACAACAACAACCTCAAAATTGAAAAACACCAACAAATTCAACAACAACCTCAACATTTAAAAACAGCAACAACCTCAACATTGAAAAACAGCAACAAATTCAACAACAACTTCAACATTGAAAAACACCAACAAATTCAACAACAACCTCGACATTGAAAAACACCAACAAATTCAACAACAACCTCAACATTGAAAAACTACAACAACCTCAACATTGACAAACACCAACAAATACAATAACAACCTTAACATTGAAAAACAACAAAAACCTCAACATTGAGAAAACACCAACAAATTCAACAACAACCTTCAACATTGAAAAACACCAACAAATTCAACAACAACCTCAACATTGAAAAACAACAACAACCTCAACATTGAAAAACAACAACAACCTCAACAATGAAAAACACCAACAAATGCAACAACAACCTCAACATTGAAAAACAACAACAACCTCAACATGGAAAAACACTAACAAATTCAACAACAACTTCAACATTGAAAAACACCAACAAATTCAACAACAACCTCGACATTGAAAAGCACCATCAAATTCAACAACGACCTCAACATTGAAAAACAGCAACAAATTCAACAACAACCTCAACATTGAAAAACACCAACAAATTCAACAACAACCTCAACATTTAAAAACGCCAACAAATTCAACAACAACCTCAACATTGAAAAACACCAACAAATTCAACAACAACCTCAACATTGAAAAACAACAACAACCTCAACATTGAAAAACACCAACAAATTCAACAACAACCTCCACATTGAACAACAACAACAACCTCAACATTGAAAAACACCAACAAATTCAACAACAACCTCAACATTGAAAAACAAGAACGACCTCAACATTGAAAAACACCAACAAATTCAACAACAACCTCAACATTTAAAAACACCAACTAATTCAACAACAACCTCAACATTGAAAAACACCAACAAATTCAACAACAACTTCAACATTGAAAAACACCATCAAATTCAACAACAACCTCGACATTGAAAAACACCAACAAATTCAACAACAACCTCAACATTGAAAAACTACAACAACCTCAACATTGAAAAACACCAACACATAAAACAACAACCTCAACAATGAAAAACAACAACAATCTCAACATAGAAAAACACCAACAAATTCAACAACAACCTCAACATTGAAAAACACCAACAAATTCAACAACAACCTCAACATTGAAAAACAACAACAACCTCAACATTGAAAAACAACAACAACCTCAACATTGAAAAACACCAACAAATTCAACAACAAACTCAACATTGAAAAACAACAACAACCTCAACATTGAAAAACACCAACAAATTCAACAACAACCTCCACATTGAACAACAACAACAACCTCAACATTGAAAACACCAACAAATTCAACAACAACCTCAACATTGAAAAACAAGAACAACCTCAACATTGAAAAACACCAACAAATTCAACAACAACCTCAACATTTAAAAACACCAACTAATTCAACAACAACCTCAACATTGAAAAACACCAACAAATTCAACAACAACTTCAACATTGAAAAACACCATCAAATTCAACAACAACCTCGACATTGAAAAACACCAACAAATTCAACAACAACCTCAACATTGAAAAACACCAACAAATTCAACAACAACTTCAACATTGAAAAACACCAACAAATTCAACAACAACCTCGAAATTGAAAAACAGCAACAAATTCAACAACAACCTCAAGTTTGAAAAACAACAACAACCTCAACATTGAAGAACACCAACAAATTAAACAACAACCTCAACATTGAAAAACACCAACAAATTCAACAACATCCTCAACATTGAAAAACAAAAACAACCTCAACATTGCAAAACACCAACAAATTCAACAACAAGCTCAACATTGAAAGACACCAACAAATTCAACAACAACCTCAACATTGAAAAACAACAACAACCTCAACATTGAAAAACACCAACAAATTCAACAACAACCTCAACATTGAAAAACACCGACAAATTCAACAAAAACCTCAACATGGAAAAACAACAACAACCTCAACATCGAAAAACACCAACAAATTCAACAACAACCTCAACATTGAAAAACACAAACAAATTCAACAACAACTTCAACATTGAAAAACACCAACAAATTCAACAACAACCTCGACATTGAAAAACACCAACAAATTCAACAACAACCTCGACATTGAAAAACACCAACAAATTCAACAACAACCTCAACATTGAAAAACAACAACAACCTCAACATTGAAAAACAACAACAACTTCAACATTGAAAAACACCAACAAATTCAACAACAACCTCAACATTAAAAAACAACAAAAACCTCAACATTGAAAAACACCAACAAATTCAACAACAACTTCAACATTGAAAAACACTGACAAATTCAACAACAACCTCGAAATTGAAAAACAGCAACAAATTCAACAACAACCTCAACATTGAAAAACAACAACAACCTCAACATTGAAGAACACCAACAAATTCAACAACAACCTCAACATTAAAAAACAACAACAGCCTCAACATTGAAAAACACCAACAATTTCAAAAACAACCTCAACAATGAAAAACACCAACAAATTCAACAACAACCTCAACATTGAAAAACAGCAACAAATTTAACAACAACCTCAACTTTGAAAAACAACAACAACCTCAACATGGAAAAACACCAACAAATTCAACAACAACCTCAACATTGAAAAACAACAACAACCTCAAAATTGAAAAACACCAACAAATTCAACAACAACCTCAACATTTAAAAACAGCAACAACCTCAACATTGAAAAACAGCAACAAATTCAACAACAACTTCAACATTGAAAAACACCAACAAATTCAACAACAACCTCGACATTGAAAAACACCAACAAATTCAACAACAACCTCAACATTGAAAAACTACAACAACCTCAACATTGACAAACACCAACAAATACAATAACAACCTTAACATTGAAAAACAACAAAAACCTCAACATTGAGAAAACACCAACAAATTCAACAACAACCTTCAACATTGAAAAACACCAACAAATTCAACAACAACCTCAACATTGAAAAACAACAACAACCTCAACATTGAAAAACAACAACAACCTCAACAATGAAAAACACCAACAAATGCAACAACAACCTCAACATTGAAAAACAACAACAACCTCAACATGGAAAAACACTAACAAATTCAACAACAACTTCAACATTGAAAAACACCAACAAATTCAACAACAACCTCGACATTGAAAAACACCATCAAATTCAACAACGACCTCAACATTGAAAAACAGCAACAAATTCAACAACAACCTCAACATTGAAAAACACCAACAAATTCAACAACAACCTCAACATTTAAAAACGCCAACAAATTCAACAACAACCTCAACATTGAAAAACACCAACAAATTCAACAACAACCTCAACATTGAAAAACAACAACAACCTCAACATTGAAAAACACCAACAAATTCAACAACAACCTCCACATTGAACAACAACAACAACCTCAACATTGAAAAACACCAACAAATTCAACAACAACCTCAACATTGAAAAACAAGAACGACCTCAACATTGAAAAACACCAACAAATTCAACAACAACCTCAACATTTAAAAACACCAACTAATTCAACAACAACCTCAACATTGAAAAACACCAACAAATTCAACAACAACTTCAACATTGAAAAACACCATCAAATTCAACAACAACCTCGACATTGAAAAACACCAACAAATTCAACAACAACCTCAACATTGAAAAACTACAACAACCTCAACATTGAAAAACACCAACACATAAAACAACAACCTCAACAATGAAAAACAACAACAATCTCAACATAGAAAAACACCAACAAATTCAACAACAACCTCAACATTGAAAAACACCAACAAATTCAACAACAACCTCAACATTGAAAAACAACAACAACCTCAACATTGAAAAACAACAACAACCTCAACATTGAAAAACACCAACAAATTCAACAACAAACTCAACATTGAAAAACAACAACAACCTCAACATTGAAAAACACCAACAAATTCAACAACAACCTCCACATTGAACAACAACAACAACCTCAACATTGAAAACACCAACAAATTCAACAACAACCTCAACATTGAAAAACAAGAACAACCTCAACATTGAAAAACACCAACAAATTCAACAACAACCTCAACATTTAAAAACACCAACTAATTCAACAACAACCTCAACATTGAAAAACACCAACAAATTCAACAACAACTTCAACATTGAAAAACACCATCAAATTCAACAACAACCTCGACATTGAAAAACACCAACAAATTCAACAACAACCTCAACATTGAAAAACACCAACAAATTCAACAACAACTTCAACATTGAAAAACACCAACAAATTCAACAACAACCTCGACATTGAAAAACAGCAACAAATTCAACAACAACCTCAAGTTTGAAAAACAACAACAACCTCAACATTGAAGAACACCAACAAATTCAACAACAACCTCAACATTAAAAAACAACAACAACCTCAACATTGAAAAACAACAACAACCTCAACAATGAAAAACACCAACAAATTCAACAACAACCTCAACATTGAAAAACACAAACAACCTCAACATTGAAAAACACCAACAAATTCAACAATAACCTCAACATTTAAAAACACCAACAAATTCAACAACAACCTCAACATTGAAAAACAACAACAACCTCAACATTGAAAAACACCAACAAATTCAACAACAACCTCAACATTGAAAAACAACAACAACCTCAACATTGAAAAACACTAACAAATTCAACAGCAACTTCAACATTGAAAAACACCAACAAATTCAACAACAACCTCGACATTGAAAAACACCATCCAATACAACAACGACCTCAACATTGAAAAACAGCAACAAATTCAACAACAACCTCAACATTGAAAAACGCCAACAAATTCAACAACAACCTCAACATTTAAAAACGCCAACAAATTCAACAACAACCTCAACATTGAAAAACACCAACAAATTCAACAACAACCTCAACATTGAAAAACAACAACAACCTCAACATTGAAAAGCACCAACAAATTCAACAACAACCTCAACATTTAAAAACACCAACTAATTCAACAACAACCTCAAAATTGAAAAACACCAACAAATTCAACAACAACTTCAACATTGAAAAACACCATCAAATTCAACAACAACCTCGACATTGAAAAACTACAACAACCTCAACATTGAAAAACACCAACACATACAACAACAACCTCAAAATTGAAAAACAACTACAACCTCAACATTGAAAAACACCAGCAAATTCAACAACATCCTCAACATTGAAAAACACCAACAAATTTAACAACAACCTCAACTTTGAAAAACAACAACAACCTCAACATGGAAAAACACCAAAAAATTCAACAACAACCTCAACATTGAAAAACAACAACAACCTCAAAATTGAAAAACACCAACAAATTCAACAACAACCTCAACATTTAAAAACAACAACTAATTCAACAACAACCGCAAAATTGAAAAACACCAACAAATTCAACAACAACTTCAACATTGAAAAACACCATCAAATTCAACAACAACCTCGACATTGAAAAACACCAACAAATTCAACAACATCCTCAACATTGAAAAACTACAACAACCTCAACATTGAAAAACACCAACACATACAACAACAACCTCAACATTGAAAAACAACAACAACCTCAACATTGAAAAACACCAACAAATTCAACAACAACCTCAACATTGAAAAACACCAGCATATTTAACAACAACCTCAACTTTGAAAAACAACAACAACCTCAACATGGAAAAACACCAACAAATTCAACAACAACCTCAACATTGAAAAACAACAACAACCTCAAAATTGAAAAACACCAACAAATTCAACAACAACCTCAACATTTAAAAACAACAACAACCTCAACATTGAAAAACACCAACAAATTCAACAACAACCTCAACATTGAAAAACACCAACAAATTCAACAACAACTTCAACATTGAGAAACACCAACAAATTCAACAACAACCTCGACATTGAAAAACACCAAGAAATTCAACAACAACCTCAACATTGAAAAACTACAACAACCTCAACATTGAAAAACACCATCAAATACAACAACAACCTCAACATTGAAAAAGAACAACAACCTCAACATTGAAGAACACCAACAAATTCAACAACAACCTCAACATTAAAAAACAACAACAACCTCAACATTGAAAAACAGCAACAAATTTAACAACAACCTCAACTTTGAAAAACAACAACAACATCAACATGGAAAAACACCAACAAATTTAACAACAACCTCAACTTTGAAAAACAACAACAACCTCAACATGGAAAAACACGAACAAATTCAACAACAACCTCAACATTGAAAAACAACAACAACCTCAAAATTGAAAAACACCAACAAATTCAACAACAACCTCAACATTTAAAAACAACAACAACCTCCACATTGAAAAACACCAACAAATTCAACAACAACCTCAACATTGAGAAACACCAACAAATTCAACAACAACCTCGACATTGAAAAACACCAAGAAATTCAACAACAACCTCAACATTGAAAAACTACAACAACCTCAACATTGAAAAACACCATCAAATACAACAACAACCTCAACATTGAAAAAGAACAACAACCTCAACATTGAAAAACACCAACAAATTCAACAACAACCTCAACATTGAAAAACAACAACAACCTCAACATTGAAAAACAACAACAACCTCAACATTGAAAAACACCAACAAATTCAACAACAACCTCAACATTAAAAAACAACAACAACCTCAACATTGAAAAACACCAACAAATTCAACAACAACTTCAACATTGAAAAACACCAACAAATTCAACAACAACCTCGAAATTGAAAAACAGCAACAAATTCAACAACAACCTCAACATTGAAAAACAACAACAACCTCAACATTGAAGAACACCAACAAATTCAACAACAACCTCAACAATGAAAAACACCAACAAATTCAACAACAACCTCAACATTGAAAAACAGCAACAAATTTAACAACAACCTCAACTTTGAAAAACAACAACAACATCAACATGGAAAAACACCAACAAATTTAACAACAACCTCAACTTTGAAAAACAACGACAACCTCAACATGGAAAAACACCAACAAATTCAACAACAACTTCAACATTGAAAAACAACAACAACCTCAAAATTGAAAAACACCAACAAATTCAACAACAACCTCAACATTTAAAAACAACAACAACCTCAACATTGAAAAACAGCAACAAATTCAACAACAACCTCAACATTGAAAAACACAAACAAATTCAACAAAAACTTCAACATTGAAAAACACCAACAAATTCAACAACAACCTCGACATTGAAAAACACCAACAAATTCAACAACAACCTCAACATTGAAAAACAACAACAACCTCAACATTGAAAAACACCAACAAATACAACAACAACCTCAACATTGAAAAACAACAAAAACCTCAACATTGAGAAAACACGAACAAATTCAACAACAACCTTCAACATTGAAAAACACCAACAAATTCAACAACAACCTCAACATTGAAAAACAACAACAACCTCAACATTGAAAAACAACAACAACCTCAACATTGAAAAACACCAACAAATTCAACAACAACCTCAACATTGAAAAACAACAACAACTTCAACAATGGAAAACACCAACAAATTCAACAACAACCTCAACATTGAAAAACAAGAACAATCTCAACATTGAAAAGCACTAACAAATTCAACAACAACCTCAACATTTAAAAACACCAACTAATTCAACAACAACCTCAAAATTGAAAAACACCAACAAATTCAACAACAACTTCAACATTGAAAAAAAACCATCAAATTCAACAACAACCTCGACATTGAAAAACACCAATAAATTCAACAACAACCTCAACTTTGAAAAACAACAACAAACTCAACATTGAAAAACACCAACACATACAACAACAACCTCAGCATTGAAAAACAACAACAACCTCAACATTGAAAAACACCAACAAATTCAACAACAACCTCAACATTTAAAAACAACAACTAATTCAACAACAACCTCAAAATTGAAAAACACCAACAAATTCAACAACAACTTCAACATTGAAAAACACCATCAAATTCAACAACAACCTCGACATTGAAAAACACCAACAAATTCAACAACATCCTCAACATTGAAAAACTACAACAACCTCAACATTGAAAAACACCAACACATACAACAACAACCTCAACATTGAAAAACAACAACAACCTCAACATTGAAAAACACCAACAAATTCAACAACAACCTCAACATTGAAAAACACCAACAAATTTAACAACAACCTCAACTTTGAAAAACAACAACAACCTCAACATGGAAAAACACCAACAAATTCAACAACAACCTCAACATTGAAAAACAACAACAACCTCAAAATTGAAAAACACCAACAAGTTCAACAACAACCTCAATATTTAAAAACAACAACAACCTCAACATTGAAAAACACCAACAAATTCAACAACAACCTCAACATTGAAAAACACCAACAAATTCAACAACAACTTCAACATTGAGAAACACCAACAAATTCAACAACAACCTCGACTTTGAAAAACACCAAGAAATTCAACAACAACCTCAACATTGAAAAACAACAACAACCTCAACATTGAATAACACCATCAAATACAACAACAACCTCAACATTGAAAAAGAACAACAACCTCAACATTGAAAAACACCAACAAATTCAACAACAACCTCAACATTGAAAAACAAGAACAACCTCAACATTGAAAAACAACAACAACCTCAACATTGAAAAACACCAACAAATTCAACCACAACCTCAACATTAAAAAACAACAACAACCTCAACATTGAAAAACACCAACAAATTCAACAACAACTTCAACATTGAAAAACACCAACAAATTCAACAACAACCTCGAAATTGAAAAACAGCAACAAATTCAACAACAACCTCAACATTGAAAAACAACAACAACCTCAACATTGAAGAACACCAACAAATTCAACAACAACCTCAACATTAAAAAACAACAACAACCTCAACAATGAAAAACACCAACAAATTCAACAACAACCTCAACAATGAAAAACACCAACAAATTCAACAACAACCTCAACATTGAAAAACAGCAACAAATTTAACAACAACCTCAACTTTGAAAAACAACAACAACATCAACATGGAAAAACACCAACAAATTTAACAACAACCTCAACTTTGAAAAACAACAACAACCTCAAAATTGAAAAACACCAACAAATTCAACAACAACCTCAACATTTAAAAACAACAACAACCTCAACATTGAAAAACACCAACAAATTCAACAACAACCTCAACATTGAAAAACAACAACAACGTCAACAACAACCTCGACATTGAAAAACACCCAGAAATTCAACAACAACCTCAATATTGAAAAACTACAACAACCTCAACATTGAAAAACACTATCAAATACAACAACCACCTCAACATTGAAAAAGAACAACATCCTCAACATTGAAAAACACCAACAAATTCAACAACAACCTCAACATTGAAAAACAACAACAACCTCAACATTGAAAAACAACAACAACCTCAACATTGAAAAACACCAACAAATTCAACAACAACCTCAACATTAAAAAACAACAACCTCAACATTGAAAAACACCAAGAAATTCAACAACAACTTCAACATTGAAAAACACCAACAAATTCAACAACAACCTCGAAATTGAAAAACAGCAACAAATTCAACAACAACCTCAACATTGAAAAACAACAACAACCTCAACATTGAAGAACACCAACAAATTCAACAACAACCTCAACATTAAAAAACAACAACAACCTCAACATTGAAAAACACCAACAAATTCAACAACAACCTCAACAATGAAAAACACCAACAAATTCAACAACAACCTCAACATTGAAAAACAGCAACAAATTTAACAACAACCTCAACTTTGAAAAACAACAACATCAACATGGAAAAACACCAACAAATTTAACAACAACCTCAACTTTGAAAAACAACAACAACCTCAACATGGAAAAACACCAACAATTTCAACAACAACTTCAACATTGAAAAACAACAACAACCTCAAAATTGAAAAACACTAACAAATTCAACAACAACCTCAACATTTAAAAACAACAACAACCTCAACATTGAAAAACACCAACAAATTCAACAACAACCTCAACATTGAAAAACACAAACAAATTCAACAACAACTTCAACATTGAAAAACACCAACAAATTCAACAACAACCTCGACATTGAAAAACACCAACAAATTCAACAACAACCTCAACATTGAAAAACTACAACAACCTCAACATTGAAAAACACCAACAAATACAACAACAACCTCAACATTGAAAAACAACAAAAACCTCAACATTGAGAAAACACCAACAAATTCAACAACAACCTTCAACATTGAAAAACACCAACAAATTCAACAACAACCTCAACATTGAAAAACAACAACAACCTCAACATTGAAAAACAACAACAACCTCAACATTGAAAAACACCAACAAATTCAACAACAACCTAAACATTGAAAAACAATAACATCCTCAACATTGAAAAACACCAACAAATTCAACAATAACCTCAACATTTAAAAAAACCAACAAATTCAACAACAACCTCAAAATTGAAAAACAACAACAACCTCAACATTGAAAAACAACAACAACCTCAACATTGAAAAACAGCAACAACCTCAACATTGAAAAACACCAACAAATTCAACAACAACCTCAACATTGAAAAACAACAACAACCTCAACAATGAAAAACACCAACAAATTCAACAACAACCTCAACATTGAAAAACAACAACAACCTCAACATTGAAAAACACCAACAAATTCAACAATAACCTCAATATTTAAAAACACCAACAAATTCAACAACAACCTCAACATTGAAAAACAACAACAACCTCAACATTGAAAAACATCAACAACGTCAACATTGAAAAACACTAACAAATTCAACAACAACTTCTACATTGAAAAACACAAACAAATTCAACAACAACCTCGACATTGAAAAACACCATCAAATTCAACAACGACCTCAACATTGAAAAACAGCAACAAATTCAACAACAACCTCAACATTGAAAAACACCAACAAATTCAACAACAACCTCAACATTTAAAAACGCCAACAAATTCAACAACAACCTCAACATTGAAAAACACCAACAAATTCAACAACAACCTCAACATTGAAAAACAACAACAACCTCAACATTGAAAAACACCAACAAATTCAACAACAAATTCAACATTGAAAAATACCAACAAATTCAACAACAACCTCAACATTGAAAAACACCAACAAATTCAAGAACAACCTCCACATTGAACAACAACAACAACATCAACATTGAAAAACACCAACAATTTCAACAACAACCTCAACATTGAAAAACAAGAACAACCTCAACATTGAAAAACACCACCAAATTCAACAACAACCTCAACATTTAAAAACACCAACGAATTCAACAACAACCTCAACATTGAAAAACACCAACAAATTCAACAACAACTTCAACGTTGAAAAACACCATCAAATTCAACAACAACCTCGACATTGAAAAAAAGCAGCAAATTCAACAACAACCTCAACATTGAAAAACACCAACAAATTCAACAACAACCTCAACATTGAAAAACAACAACAACCTCAACATTGAAAAACAGCAACAACCTCAACATTGAAAAACACCAACAAATTCAACAACAACCTCAACATTGAAAAACAACAACAACTTCAACAATGGAAAACACCAACAAATTCAACAACAACCTCAACATTGAAAAACAAGAACAATCTCAACATTGAAAAGCACCAACAAATTCAACAACAACCTCAACATTTAAAAACACCAAGTAATTCAACAACAACCTCAAAATTGAAAAACACCAACAAATTCAACAACAACTTCAACATTGAAAAAAAACCATCAAATTCAACAACAATCTCGACATTGAAAAACACCAATAAATTCAACAACAACCTCAACATTGAAAAACTACAACAACCTCAACATTGAAAAACACCAACACATACAACAACAACCTCAACATTGAAAAACAACAACAACCTCAACATTGAAAAACACCAGCAAATTCAACAACAACCTCAACATTGAAAAACACCAACAAATTTAACAACAACCTCAACTTTGAAAAACAACAAGAACCTCAACATGGAAAAACACCAACAAATTCAACAACAACCTCAACATTGAAAAACAACAACAACATCAAAATTGAAAAACACCAACAAATTCAACAACAACCTCAACATTTAAAAACAACAACTAATTCAACAACAACCTCAAAATTGAAAAACACCAACAAATTCAACAACAACTTCAACATTGAAAAACACCATCAAATTCAACAACAACCTCGACATTGAAAAACACCAACAAATTCAACAACATCCTCAACATTGAAAAACTACAACAACCTCAACATTGAAAAACACCAACACATACAACAACAACCTCAACATTGAAAAACAACAACAACCTCAACATTGAAAAACAACAACAAATTTAACAACAACCTCAACTTTGAAAAACAACAACAACCTCGAAATTGAAAAACACCAACAAATTCAACAACAACCTCAACATTTAAAAACAACAACAACCTCAACATTGAAAAACACCAACAAATTCAACAACAACCTCAACATTGAAAAACACCAACAAATTCAACAACAACTTCAACATTGAGAAACACCAACAAATTCAACAACAACCTCGACATTGAAAAACACCAAGAAATTCAACAACAACCTCAACATTGAAAAACTACAACAACCTCAACATTGAATAACACCATCAAATACAACAACAACCTCAACATTGAAAAAGAATAACAACCGCAACATTGAAAAACACGAGCAAATTCAACAACAACCTCAACATTGAAAAACAACAGCAACCTCAACATTGAAAAACAACAACAACCTCAACATTGAAAAACACCAACAAATTCAACCACAACCTCAACATTAAAAAACAACAACAACCTCAACATTGAAAAACACCAACAAATTCAACAACAACTTCAACATTGAAAAACACCAACAAATTCAACAACAACCTCGAAATTGAAAAAACAGCAACAAATTCAACAACAACCTCAACATTGAAAAACAACAACAACCTCAACATGGAAAAATACCAACAAATTCAACAACAACCTCAACATTGAAAAACAACAACAACCTCAAAATTGAAAAACACCAACAAATTCAACAACAACCTCAACATTTAAAAACAACAACAACCTCAACATTGAAAAACACCAACAAATTCAACAACAACCTCAACATTGAAAAACACCAACAAATTCAACAACAACTTCAACATTGAGAAACACCAACAAATTCAACAACAACCTCGACATTGAAAAACACCAAGAAATTCAACAACAACCTCAATATTGAAAAACTACAACAACCTCAACATTGAAAAACACTATCAAATACAACAACAACCTCAACATTGAAAAAGAACAACATCCTCAACATTGAAAAACACCAACAAATTCAACAACAACCTCAACATTGAAAAACAACAACAACCTCAACATTGAAAAACAACAACAACCTCAACATTGAAAAACACGAACAAATTCAACAACAACCTAAACATTAAAAAACAACAACAACCTCAACATTGAAAAACACCAACAAATTCAACAACAACTTCAACATTGAAAAACACCAAAAATTCAACAACGACCTCGAAATTGAAAAACAGCAACAAATTCAACAACAACCTCAACATTGAAAAACAACAACAACCTCAACATTGAAGAACACCAACAAATTCAACAACAACCTCAACATTAAAAAACAACAACAACCTCAACATTGAAAAACACCAACAAATTCAACAACAACCTCAACAATGAAAAACACCAACAAATTCAACAACAACCTCAACATTGAAAAACAGCAACAAATTTAACAACAACCTCAACTTTGAAAAACAACAACAACATCAACATGGAAAAACACCAACAAATTTAACAACAACCTCAACTTTGAAAAACAGCAACAACCTCGAAATTGAAAAACACCAACAAATTCAACAACAACCTCAACATTTAAAAACAACAACAACCTCAACATTGAAAAACACCAACAAATTCAACAACAACCTCAACATTGAAAAACACCAACAAATTCAACAACAACTTCAACATTGAGAAACACCAACAAATTCAACAACAACCTCGACATTGAAAAACACCAAGAAATTCAACAACAACCTCAACATTGAAAAACTACAACAACCTCAACATTGAATAACACCATCAAATACAACAACAACCTCAACATTGAAAAAGAATAACAACCGCAACATTGAAAAACACGAGCAAATTCAACAACAACCTCAACATTGAAAAACAACAGCAACCTCAACATTGAAAAACAACAACAACCTCAACATTGAAAAACACCAACAAATTCAACCACAACCTCAACATTAAAAAACAACAACAACCTCAACATTGAAAAACACCAACAAATTCAACAACAACTTCAACATTGAAAAACACCAACAAATTCAACAACAACCTCGAAATTGAAAAACAGCAACAAACTCAACAACAACCTCAACATTGAAAAACAACAACAACCTCAACATGGAAAAATACCAACAAATTCAACAACAACCTCAACATTGAAAAACAACAACAACCTCAAAATTGAAAAACACCAACAAATTCAACAACAACCTCAACATTTAAAAACAACAACAACCTCAACATTGAAAAACACCAACAAATTCAACAACAACCTCAACATTGAAAAACACCAACAAATTCAACAACAACTTCAACATTGAGAAACACCAACAAATTCAACAACAACCTCGACATTGAAAAACACCAAGAAATTCAACAACAACCTCAATATTGAAAAACTACAACAACCTCAACATTGAAAAACACTATCAAATACAACAACAACCTCAACATTGAAAAAGAACAACATCCTCAACATTGAAAAACACCAACAAATTCAACAACAACCTCAACATTGAAAAACAACAACAACCTCAACATTGAAAAACAACAACAACCTCAACATTGAAAAACACCAACAAATTCAACAACAACCTCAACATTAAAAAACAACAACAACCTCAACATTGAAAAACACCAACAAATTCAACAACAACTTCAACATTGAAAAACACCAAAAATTCAACAACGACCTCGAAATTGAAAAACAGCAACAAATTCAACAACAACCTCAACATTGAAAAACAACAACAACCTCAACATTGAAGAACACCAACAAATTCAACAACAACCTCAACATTAAAAAACAACAACAACCTCAACATTGAAAAACACCAACAAATTCAACAACAACCTCAACAATGAAAAACACCAACAAATTCAACAACAACCTCAACATTGAAAAACAGCAACAAATTTAACAACAACCTCAACTTTGAAAAACAACAACAACATCAACATGGAAAAACACCAACAAATTTAACAACAACCTCAACTTTGAAAAACAGCAACAACCTCAACATGGAAAAACACCAACAAATTCAACAACAACTTCAACATTGAAAAACAACAACAACCTCAAAATTGAAAAACACCAACAAATTCAACAACAACCTCAACATTTAAAAACAACAACAACCTCAACATTGAAAAACAGCAACAAATTCAACAACAACCTCAACATTGAAAAACACAAACAAATTCAACAACAACTTCAACATTGAAAAACACCAACAAATTCAACAACAACCTCGACATTGAAAAACACCAACAAATTCAACAACAACCTCAACATTGAAAAACTACAACAACCTCAACATTGAAAAACACCAACAAATACAACAACAACCTCAACATTGAAAAACAACAAAAACCTCAACATTGAGAAAACACCAACAAATTCAACAACAACCTTCAACATTGAAAAACACCAACAAATTCAACAACAACCTCAAAATTGAAAAACAACAACAACCTCAACATTGAAAAACAACAACAACCTCAACATTGAAAAACAGCAACAACCTCAACATTGAAAAACACCAACAAATTCAACAACAACCTCAACATTGAAAAACAACAACAACCTCAACAATGAAAAACACCAACAAATTCAACAACAACCTCAACATTGAAAAACAACAACAACCTCAACAATGAAAAACACCAACAAATTCAACAACAACCTCAACATTAAAAAACAACAACAACCTCAACATTGAAAAACACCAACAAATTCAACAACAACCTCAACAATGAAAAACACCAACAAATTCAACAACAACCTCAACATTGAAAAACAGCAACAAATTTAACAACAACCTCAACTTTGAAAAACAACAACAACATCAACATGGAAAAACACCAACAAATTTAACAACAACCTCAACTTTGAAAAACAGCAACAACCTCGAAATTGAAAAACACCAACAAATTCAACAACAACCTCAACATTTAAAAACAACAACAACCTCAACATTGAAAAACACCAACAAATTCAACAACAACCTCAACATTGAAAAACACCAACAAATTCAACAACAACTTCAACATTGAGAAACACCAACAAATTCAACAACAACCTCGACATTGAAAAACACCAAGAAATTCAACAACAACCTCAACATTGAAAAACTACAACAACCTCAACATTGAATAACACCATCAAATACAACAACAACCTCAACATTGAAAAAGAATAACAACCGCAACATTGAAAAACACGAGCAAATTCAACAACAACCTCAACATTGAAAAACAACAGCAACCTCAACATTGAAAAACAACAACAACCTCAACATTGAAAAACACCAACAAATTCAACCACAACCTCAACATTAAAAAACAACAACAACCTCAACATTGAAAAACACCAACAAATTCAACAACAACTTCAACATTGAAAAACACCAACAAATTCAACAACAACCTCGAAATTGAAAAACAGCAACAAACTCAACAACAACCTCAACATTGAAAAACAACAACAACCTCAACATGGAAAAATACCAACAAATTCAACAACAACCTCAACATTGAAAAACAACAACAACCTCAAAATTGAAAAACACCAACAAATTCAACAACAACCTCAACATTTAAAAACAACAACAACCTCAACATTGAAAAACACCAACAAATTCAACAACAACCTCAACATTGAAAAACACCAACAAATTCAACAACAACTTCAACATTGAGAAACACCAACAAATTCAACAACAACCTCGACATTGAAAAACACCAAGAAATTCAACAACAACCTCAATATTGAAAAACTACAACAACCTCAACATTGAAAAACACTATCAAATACAACAACAACCTCAACATTGAAAAAGAACAACATCCTCAACATTGAAAAACACCAACAAATTCAACAACAACCTCAACATTGAAAAACAACAACAACCTCAACATTGAAAAACAACAACAACCTCAACATTGAAAAACACCAACAAATTCAACAACAACCTCAACATTAAAAAACAACAACAACCTCAACATTGAAAAACACCAACAAATTCAACAACAACTTCAACATTGAAAAACACCAAAAATTCAACAACGACCTCGAAATTGAAAAACAGCAACAAATTCAACAACAACCTCAACATTGAAAAACAACAACAACCTCAACATTGAAGAACACCAACAAATTCAACAACAACCTCAACATTAAAAAACAACAACAACCTCAACATTGAAAAACACCAACAAATTCAACAACAACCTCAACAATGAAAAACACCAACAAATTCAACAACAACCTCAACATTGAAAAACAGCAACAAATTTAACAACAACCTCAACTTTGAAAAACAACAACAACATCAACATGGAAAAACACCAACAAATTTAACAACAACCTCAACTTTGAAAAACAGCAACAACCTCAACATGGAAAAACACCAACAAATTCAACAACAACTTCAACATTGAAAAACAACAACAACCTCAAAATTGAAAAACACCAACAAATTCAACAACAACCTCAACATTTAAAAACAACAACAACCTCAACATTGAAAAACAGCAACAAATTCAACAACAACCTCAACATTGAAAAACACAAACAAATTCAACAACAACTTCAACATTGAAAAACACCAACAAATTCAACAACAACCTCGACATTGAAAAACACCAACAAATTCAACAACAACCTCAACATTGAAAAACTACAACAACCTCAACATTGAAAAACACCAACAAATACAACAACAACCTCAACATTGAAAAACAACAAAAACCTCAACATTGAGAAAACACCAACAAATTCAACAACAACCTTCAACATTGAAAAACACCAACAAATTCAACAACAACCTCAAAATTGAAAAACAACAACAACCTCAACATTGAAAAACAACAACAACCTCAACATTGAAAAACAGCAACAACCTCAACATTGAAAAACACCAACAAATTCAACAACAACCTCAACATTGAAAAA
This sequence comes from Isurus oxyrinchus, assembly GCA_026770705.1. Classification (NCBI taxonomy): domain Eukaryota; kingdom Metazoa; phylum Chordata; class Chondrichthyes; order Lamniformes; family Lamnidae; genus Isurus; species Isurus oxyrinchus. Next base: position 592,288 of record JANJGN010000097.1, read on the forward strand.
CAACAACAACCTCAACAATGAAAAACACCAACAAATTCAACAACAACCTCAACATTGAAAAACAACAACAACCTCAACATTGAAAAACACCAACAAATTCAACAATAACCTCAACATTTAAAAACACCAACAAATTCAACAACAACCTCAACATTGAGAAACACCAACAAATTCAACAACAACCTCGACATTGAAAAACACCAAGAAATTCAACAACAACCTCAACATTGAAAAACTACAACAACCTCAACATTGAATAACACCATCAAATACAACAACAACCTCAACATTGAAAAAGAATAACAACCGCAACATTGAAAAACACGAGCAAATTCAACAACAACCTCAACATTGAAAAACAACAGCAACCTCAACATTGAAAAACAACAACAACCTCAACATTGAAAAACACCAACAAATTCAACCACAACCTCAACATTAAAAAACAACAACAACCTCAACATTGAAAAACACCAACAAATTCAACAACAACTTCAACATTGAAAAACACCAACAAATTCAACAACAACCTCGAAATTGAAAAACAGCAACAAATTCAACAACAACCTCAACATTGAAAAACAACAACAACCTCAACATGGAAAAATACCAACAAATTCAACAACAACCTCAACATTGAAAAACAACAACAACCTCAAAATTGAAAAACACCAACAAATTCAACAACAACCTCAACATTTAAAAACAACAACAACCTCAACATTGAAAAACACCAACAAATTCAACAACAACCTCAACATTGAAAAACACCAACAAATTCAACAACAACTTCAACATTGAGAAACACCAACAAATTCAACAACAACCTCGACATTGAAAAACACCAAGAAATTCAACAACAACCTCAATATTGAAAAACTACAACAACCTCAACATTGAAAAACACTATCAAATACAACAACAACCTCAACATTGAAAAAGAACAACATCCTCAACATTGAAAAACACCAACAAATTCAACAACAACCTCAACATTGAAAAACAACAACAACCTCAACATTGAAAAACAACAACAACCTCAACATTGAAAAACACGAACAAATTCAACAACAACCTCAACATTAAAAAACAACAACAACCTCAACATTGAAAAACACCAACAAATTCAACAACAACTTCAACATTGAAAAACACCAAAAATTCAACAACGACCTCGAAATTGAAAAACAGCAACAAATTCAACAACAACCTCAACATTGAAAAACAACAACAACCTCAACATTGAAGAACACCAACAAATTCAACAACAACCTCAACATTAAAAAACAACAACAACCTCAACATTGAAAAACACCAACAAATTCAACAACAACCTCAACAATGAAAAACACCAACAAATTCAACAACAACCTCAACATTGAAAAACAGCAACAAATTTAACAACAACCTCAACTTTGAAAAACAACAACAACATCAACATGGAAAAACACCAACAAATTTAACAACAACCTCAACTTTGAAAAACAGCAACAACCTCGAAATTGAAAAACACCAACAAATTCAACAACAACCTCAACATTTAAAAACAACAACAACCTCAACATTGAAAAACACCAACAAATTCAACAACAACCTCAACATTGAAAAACACCAACAAATTCAACAACAACTTCAACATTGAGAAACACCAACAAATTCAACAACAACCTCGACATTGAAAAACACCAAGAAATTCAACAACAACCTCAACTTTGAAAAACTACAACAACCTCAACATTGAATAACACCATCAAATACAACAACAACCTCAACATTGAAAAAGAATAACAACCGCAACATTGAAAAACACGAGCAAATTCAACAACAACCTCAACATTGAAAAACAACAGCAACCTCAACATTGAAAAACAACAACAACCTCAACATTGAAAAACACCAACAAATTCAACCACAACCTCAACATTAAAAAACAACAACAACCTCAACATTGAAAAACACCAACAAATTCAACAACAACTTCAACATTGAAAAACACCAACAAATTCAACAACAACCTCGAAATTGAAAAACAGCAACAAACTCAACAACAACCTCAACATTGAAAAACAACAACAACCTCAACATGGAAAAATACCAACAAATTCAACAACAACCTCAACATTGAAAAACAACAACAACCTCAAAATTGAAAAACACCAACAAATTCAACAACAACCTCAACATTTAAAAACAACAACAACCTCAACATTGAAAAACACCAACAAATTCAACAACAACCTCAACATTGAAAAACACCAACAAATTCAACAACAACTTCAACATTGAGAAACACCAACAAATTCAACAACAACCTCGACATTGAAAAACACCAAGAAATTCAACAACAACCTCAATATTGAAAAACTACAACAACCTCAACATTGAAAAACACTATCAAATACAACAACAACCTCAACATTGAAAAAGAACAACATCCTCAACATTGAAAAACACCAACAAATTCAACAACAACCTCAACATTGAAAAACAACAACAACCTCAACATTGAAAAACAACAACAACCTCAACATTGAAAAACACCAACAAATTCAACAACAACCTCAACATTAAAAAACAACAACAACCTCAACATTGAAAAACACCAACAAATTCAACAACAACTTCAACATTGAAAAACACCAAAAATTCAACAACGACCTCGAAATTGAAAAACAGCAACAAATTCAACAACAACCTCAACATTGAAAAACAACAACAACCTCAACATTGAAGAACACCAACAAATTCAACAACAACCTCAACATTAAAAAACAACAACAACCTCAACATTGAAAAACACCAACAAATTCAACAACAACCTCAACAATGAAAAACACCAACAAATTCAACAACAACCTCAACATTGAAAAACAGCAACAAATTTAACAACAACCTCAACTTTGAAAAACAACAACAACATCAACATGGAAAAACACCAACAAATTTAACAACAACCTCAACTTTGAAAAACAGCAACAACCTCAACATGGAAAAACACCAACAAATTCAACAACAACTTCAACATTGAAAAACAACAACAACCTCAAAATTGAAAAACACCAACAAATTCAACAACAACCTCAACATTTAAAAACAACAACAACCTCAACATTGAAAAACAGCAACAAATTCAACAACAACCTCAACATTGAAAAACACAAACAAATTCAACAACAACTTCAACATTGAAAAACACCAACAAATTCAACAACAACCTCGACATTGAAAAACACCAACAAATTCAACAACAACCTCAACATTGAAAAACTACAACAACCTCAACATTGAAAAACACCAACAAATACAACAACAACCTCAACATTGAAAAACAACAAAAACCTCAACATTGAGAAAACACCAACAAATTCAACAACAACCTTCAACATTGAAAAACACCAACAAATTCAACAACAACCTCAAAATTGAAAAACAACAACAACCTCAACATTGAAAAACAACAACAACCTCAACATTGAAAAACAGCAACAACCTCAACATTGAAAAACACCAACAAATTCAACAACAACCTCAACATTGAAAAACAACAACAACCTCAACAATGAAAAACACCAACAAATTCAACAACAACCTCAACATTGAAAAACAACAACAACCTCAACATTGAAAAACACCAACAAATTCAACAATAACCTCAACATTTAAAAACACCAACAAATTCAACAACAACCTCAACATTGAAAAACAACAACAACCTCAACATTGAAAAACATCAACAACGTCAACATTGAAAAACACTAACAAATTCAACAACAACTTCTACATTGAAAAACACCAACAAATTCAACAACAACCTCGACATTGAAAAACACCATCAAATTCAACAAGGACCTCAACATTTAAAAACAGCAACAAATTCAACAACAACCTCAACATTGAAAAACACCAACAAATTCAACAACAACCTCAACATTTAAAAACGCCAACAAATTCAACAACAACCTCAACATTGAAAAACACCAACAAATTCAACAACAACCTCAACATTGAAAAACAACAACAACCTCAACATTGAAAAACACCAACAAATTCAACAACAAATTCAACATTGAAAAATACCAAAAATTCAACAACAACCTCAACATTGAAAAACACCAACAAATTCAACAAAAACCTCCACATTGAACAACAACAACAACCTCAACATTGAAAAACACCAACAAATTCAACAACAACCTCAACATTGAAAAACAAGAACAACCTCAACATTGAAAAACACCACCAAATTCAACAACAACCTCAACATTTAAAAACACCAACGAATTCAACAACAACCTCAACATTGAAAAACACCAACAAATTCAACAACAACTGCAACGTTGAAAAACACCATCAAATTCAACAACAACCTCGACATTGAAAAACAGCAACAAATTCAACAACAACCTCAACATTGAAAAACACCAACAAATTCAACAACAACTTCAACATTGAAAAACACCAACAAATTCAACAACAACCTCGACATTGAAAAACAGCAGCAAATTCAACAACAACCTCAACATTGAAAAACAACAACAACTTCAACATTGAAGAACACCAACAAATTCAACAACAACCTCAACATTAAAAAACAACAACAACCTCAACATTGAAAAACACCAACAAATTCAACAACAACCTCAACAATGAAAAACACCAACAAATTCAACAACAACCTCAACATTGAAAAACAGCAACAAATTTAACAACAACCTCAACTTTGAAAAACAACAACAACCTCACCATGGAAAAACACCAACAAATTTAACAACAACCTCAACTTTGAAAAACAACAACAACCTCAACATGGAAAAACACCAACAAATTCAACAACAACCTCAACATTTAAAAACAGCAACAACCTCAACATTGAAAAACAGCAACAAATTCAACAACAACCTAAACATTGAAAAACACAAACAAATTCAACAACAACTTCAACATTGAAAAACACCAACAAATTCAACAACAACCTCGACATTGAAAAACACCAACAAATTCAACAACAACCTCAACATTGAAAAACTACAACAACCTCAACATTGAAAAACACCAACAAATACAACAACAACCTCAACATTGAAAAATAACAAAAACCTCAAAATTGAGAAAACACCAACAAATTCAACAACAACCTTCAACATTGAAAAACACCAACAAATTCAACAACAACCTCAACATTGAAAAACAACAACAACCTCAACATTGAAAAACAACAACAACCTCAACATTGAAAAACACCAACAAATTCAACAACAACCTCAACATTGAAAAACAACAACTACCTCAACAATGAAAAACACCAACAAATTCAACAACAACCTCAACATTGAACAACAACAACAACCTCAACATTGAAAAAAACCAACAAATTCAACAATAACCTCAACATTTGAAAACACCAACAAATTCAACAACAACCTCAACATTGAAAAACAACAACAACCTCAACATTGAAAAACACCAACAAATTCAACAACAACCTCAACATTGAAAAACATCAACAACCTCAACATTGAAAAACACCGACAAACTCAACAACAACCTCAACATTGAAAAACATCAACAACCTCAACATTGAAAAACAACAACAACCTCAACATTGAAAAACACCAACAAATTCAACTACAACCTCAACATTGAAAAACAACAACAACCTCAACAATGAAAAACACCAACAAATTCAACAACAACCTCAACATTGAAAAACAACAACAACCTCAACATTGAAAAACACCAACAAATTCAACAATAACCTCAACATTTAAAAACACCAACAAATTCAACAACAACCTCAACATTGAAAAACAACAACAACCTCAACATTGAAAAACATCAACAACGTCAACATTGAAAAACACTAACAAATTCAACAACAACTTCTACATTGAAAAACACCAACAAATTCAACAACAACCCAGACATTGAAAAACACCATCAAATTCAACAACGACCTCAACATTGAAAAACAGCAACAAATTCAACAACAACCTCAACATTGAAAAACACCAACAAATTCAACAAAAACCTCAACATTTAAAAACGCCAACAAATTCAACAACAACCTCAACATTGAAAAACACCAACAAATTCAACAACAACCTCAACATTGAAAAACAACAACAACCTCAACATTGAAAAACACCAACAAATTCAACAACAAATTCAACATTGAAAAATACCAACAAACTCAACAACAACCTCACCATTGAAAAACACCAACAAATTCAACAACAACCTCGACATTGAACAACAACAACAACCTCAACATTGAAAAACACCAACAAATTCAACAACAACCTCAACATTGAAAAACAAGAACAACCTCAACATTGAAAAACACCACCAAATTCAACAACAACCTCAACATTTAAAAACACCAACTAATTCAACAACAACCTCAACATTGAAAAACACCAACAAATTCAACAACAACTTCAACGTTGAAAAACACCATCAAATTCAACAACAACCTCGACATTGAAAAACAGCAACAAATTCAACAACAACCTCAACATTGAAAAACACCAACAAATTCAACAACAACTTCAACATTGAAAAACACCAACAAATTCAACAACAACCTCGAAATTGAAAAACAGCAACAAATTCAACAACAACCTCAACATTGAAAAACAACAACAATCTCAACATTGAAGAACACCAACAAATTCAACAACAACCTCAACATTAAAAAACAACAACAACCTCAACATTGAAAAACACCAACAAATTCAACAACAACCTCAACAATGAAAAACACCAACAAATTCAACAACAACCTCAACATTGAAAAAATCCAACAAATTTAACAACAACCTCAACTTTGAAAAACAACAACAACCTCAACATGGAAAAACACCAACAAATTCAACAACCACCTCAACATTGAAAAACAACAACAACCTCAAAATTGAAAAACACCAACAAATTCAACAACAACCACAACATTTAAAAACAACACCAACCTCAACATTGAAAAACAGCAACAAATTCAACAACAACCTCAACATTTAAAAACACCAACAAATTCAACAACAACCTCAACATTGAAAAACAACAACAATCTCAACATTGAAAAACACCAACAAATTCAACAACAACCTCAACATTGAAAAACAACAACAACCTCAACATTGAAAAACACCAACAAATTAAACAACAACCTCAACATTGAAAAACATCAACAACCTCAACATTGAAAAACACCGACAAACTCAACAACAACCTCAACATTGAAAAACATCAACAACCTCAACATTTAAAAACAACAACAACCTCAACATTGAAAAACACCAACAAATTCAACAACAACCTCAACATTGAAAAACACCAACAAATTCAACAACAACTTCAACATTGAGAAACACCAACAAATTCAACAACAACCTCGACATTGAAAAACACCAAGAAATTCAACAACAACCTCAATATTGAAAAACTACAACAACCTCAACATTGAAAAACACTATCAAATACAACAACAACCTCAACATTGAAAAAGAACAACATCCTCAACATTGAAAAACACCAACAAATTCAACAACAACCTCAACATTGAAAAACAACAACAACCTCAACATTGAAAAACAACAACAACCTCAACATTGAAAAACACCAACAAATTCAACAACAACCTCAACATTAAAAAACAACAACAACCTCAACATTGAAAAACACCAACAAATTCAACAACAACTTCAACATTGAAAAACACCAAAAATTCAACAACGACCTCGAAATTGAAAAACAGCAACAAATTCAACAACAACCTCAACATTGAAAAACAACAACAACCTCAACATTGAAGAACACCAACAAATTCAACAACAACCTCAACATTAAAAAACAACAACAACCTCAACATTGAAAAACACCAACAAATTCAACAACAACCTCAACAATGAAAAACACCAACAAATTCAACAACAACCTCAACATTGAAAAACAGCAACAAATTTAACAACAACCTCAACTTTGAAAAACAACAACAACATCAACATGGAAAAACACCAACAAATTTAACAACAACCTCAACTTTGAAAAACAGCAACAACCTCAACATGGAAAAACACCAACAAATTCAACAACAACTTCAACATTGAAAAACAACAACAACCTCAAAATTGAAAAACACCAACAAATTCAACAACAACCTCAACATTTAAAAACAACAACAACCTCAACATTGAAAAACAGCAACAAATTCAACAACAACCTCAACATTGAAAAACACAAACAAATTCAACAACAACTTCAACATTGAAAAACACCAACAAATTCAACAACAACCTCGACATTGAAAAACACCAACAAATTCAACAACAACCTCAACATTGAAAAACTACAACAACCTCAACATTGAAAAACACCAACAAATACAACAACAACCTCAACATTGAAAAACAACAAAAACCTCAACATTGAGAAAACACCAACAAATTCAACAACAACCTTCAACATTGAAAAACACCAACAAATTCAACAACAACCTCAAAATTGAAAAACAACAACAACCTCAACATTGAAAAACAACAACAACCTCAACATTGAAAAACAGCAACAACCTCAACATTGAAAAACACCAACAAATTCAACAACAACCTCAACATTGAAAAACAACAACAACCTCAACAATGAAAAACACCAACAAATTCAACAACAACCTCAACATTGAAAAACAACAACAACCTCAACATTGAAAAACACCAACAAATTCAACAATAACCTCAACATTTAAAAACACCAACAAATTCAACAACAACCTCAACATTGAAAAACAACAACAACCTCAACATTGAAAAACATCAACAACGTCAACATTGAAAAACACTAACAAATTCAACAACAACTTCTACATTGAAAAACACCAACAAATTCAACAACAACCTCGACATTGAAAAACACCATCAAATTCAACAAGGACCTCAACATTTAAAAACAGCAACAAATTCAACAACAACCTCAACATTGAAAAACACCAACAAATTCAACAACAACCTCAACATTTAAAAACGCCAACAAATTCAACAACAACCTCAACATTGAAAAACACCAACAAATTCAACAACAACCTCAACATTGAAAAACAACAACAACCTCAACATTGAAAAACACCAACAAATTCAACAACAAATTCAACATTGAAAAATACCAAAAATTCAACAACAACCTCAACATTGAAAAACACCAACAAATTCAACAAAAACCTCCACATTGAACAACAACAACAACCTCAACATTGAAAAACACCAACAAATTCAACAACAACCTCAACATTGAAAAACAAGAACAACCTCAACATTGAAAAACACCACCAAATTCAACAACAACCTCAACATTTAAAAACACCAACGAATTCAACAACAACCTCAACATTGAAAAACACCAACAAATTCAACAACAACTGCAACGTTGAAAAACACCATCAAATTCAACAACAACCTCGACATTGAAAAACAGCAACAAATTCAACAACAACCTCAACATTGAAAAACACCAACAAATTCAACAACAACTTCAACATTGAAAAACACCAACAAATTCAACAACAACCTCGACATTGAAAAACAGCAGCAAATTCAACAACAACCTCAACATTGAAAAACAACAACAACTTCAACATTGAAGAACACCAACAAATTCAACAACAACCTCAACATTAAAAAACAACAACAACCTCAACATTGAAAAACACCAACAAATTCAACAACAACCTCAACAATGAAAAACACCAACAAATTCAACAACAACCTCAACATTGAAAAACAGCAACAAATTTAACAACAACCTCAACTTTGAAAAACAACAACAACCTCACCATGGAAAAACACCAACAAATTTAACAACAACCTCAACTTTGAAAAACAACAACAACCTCAACATGGAAAAACACCAACAAATTCAACAACAACCTCAACATTTAAAAACAGCAACAACCTCAACATTGAAAAACAGCAACAAATTCAACAACAACCTAAACATTGAAAAACACAAACAAATTCAACAACAACTTCAACATTGAAAAACACCAACAAATTCAACAACAACCTCGACATTGAAAAACACCAACAAATTCAACAACAACCTCAACATTGAAAAACTACAACAACCTCAACATTGAAAAACACCAACAAATACAACAACAACCTCAACATTGAAAAATAACAAAAACCTCAAAATTGAGAAAACACCAACAAATTCAACAACAACCTTCAACATTGAAAAACACCAACAAATTCAACAACAACCTCAACATTGAAAAACAACAACAACCTCAACATTGAAAAACAACAACAACCTCAACATTGAAAAACACCAACAAATTCAACAACAACCTCAACATTGAAAAACAACAACTACCTCAACAATGAAAAACACCAACAAATTCAACAACAACCTCAACATTGAACAACAACAACAACCTCAACATTGAAAAAAACCAACAAATTCAACAATAACCTCAACATTTGAAAACACCAACAAATTCAACAACAACCTCAACATTGAAAAACAACAACAACCTCAACATTGAAAAACACCAACAAATTCAACAACAACCTCAACATTGAAAAACATCAACAACCTCAACATTGAAAAACACCGACAAACTCAACAACAACCTCAACATTGAAAAACATCAACAACCTCAACATTGAAAAACAACAACAACCTCAACATTGAAAAACACCAACAAATTCAACTACAACCTCAACATTGAAAAACAACAACAACCTCAACAATGAAAAACACCAACAAATTCAACAACAACCTCAACATTGAAAAACAACAACAACCTCAACATTGAAAAACACCAACAAATTCAACAATAACCTCAACATTTAAAAACACCAACAAATTCAACAACAACCTCAACATTGAAAAACAACAACAACCTCAACATTGAAAAACATCAACAACGTCAACATTGAAAAACACTAACAAATTCAACAACAACTTCTACATTGAAAAACACCAACAAATTCAACAACAACCCAGACATTGAAAAACACCATCAAATTCAACAACGACCTCAACATTGAAAAACAGCAACAAATTCAACAACAACCTCAACATTGAAAAACACCAACAAATTCAACAAAAACCTCAACATTTAAAAACGCCAACAAATTCAACAACAACCTCAACATTGAAAAACACCAACAAATTCAACAACAACCTCAACATTGAAAAACAACAACAACCTCAACATTGAAAAACACCAACAAATTCAACAACAAATTCAACATTGAAAAATACCAACAAACTCAACAACAACCTCACCATTGAAAAACACCAACAAATTCAACAACAACCTCGACATTGAACAACAACAACAACCTCAACATTGAAAAACACCAACAAATTCAACAACAACCTCAACATTGAAAAACAAGAACAACCTCAACATTGAAAAACACCACCAAATTCAACAACAACCTCAACATTTAAAAACACCAACTAATTCAACAACAACCTCAACATTGAAAAACACCAACAAATTCAACAACAACTTCAACGTTGAAAAACACCATCAAATTCAACAACAACCTCGACATTGAAAAACAGCAACAAATTCAACAACAACCTCAACATTGAAAAACACCAACAAATTCAACAACAACTTCAACATTGAAAAACACCAACAAATTCAACAACAACCTCGAAATTGAAAAACAGCAACAAATTCAACAACAACCTCAACATTGAAAAACAACAACAATCTCAAAATTGAAGAACACCAACAAATTCAACAACAACCTCAACATTAAAAAACAACAACAACCTCAACATTGAAAAACACCAACAAATTCAACAACAACCTCAACAATGAAAAACACCAACAAATTCAACAACAACCTCAACATTGAAAAAATCCAACAAATTTAACAACAACCTCAACTTTGAAAAACAACAACAACCTCAACATGGAAAAACAACAACAAATTCAACAACCACCTCAACATTGAAAAACAACAACAACCTCAAAATTGAAAAACACCAACAAATTCAACAACAACCACAACATTTAAAAACAACACCAACCTCAACATTGAAAAACAGCAACAAATTCAACAACAACCTCAACATTTAAAAACACCAACAAATTCAACAACAACCTCAACATTGAAAAACAACAACAATCTCAACATTGAAAAACACCAACAAATTCAACAACAACCTCAACATTGAAAAACAACAACAACCTCAACATTGAAAAACACCAACAAATTCAACAACAACCTCAACATTGAAAAACATCAACAACCTCAACATTGAAAAACACCGACAAACTCAACAACAACCTCAACATTGAAAAACATCAACAACCTCAACATTGAAAAACAACAACAACCTCAACATTGAAAAACACCAACAAATTCAACTACAACCTCAACATTGAAAAACAACAACAACCTCAACAATGAAAAACACCAACAAATTCAACAACAACCTCAACATTGAAAAACAACAACAACCTCAACATTGAAAAACACCAACAAATTCAACAATAACCTCAACATTTAAAAACACCAACAAATTCAACAACAACCTCAACATTGAAAAACAACAACAACCTCAACATTGAAAAACATCAACAACGTCAACATTGAAAAACACTAACAAATTCAACAACAACTTCTACATTGAAAAACACCAACAAATTCAACAACAACCCAGACATTGAAAAACACCATCAAATTCAACAACGACCTCAACATTGAAAAACAGCAACAAATTCAACAACAACCTCAACATTGAAAAACACCAACAAATTCAACAAAAACCTCAACATTTAAAAACGCCAACAAATTCAACAACAACCTCAACATTGAAAAACACCAACAAATTCAACAACAACCTCAACATTGAAAAACAACAACAACCTCAACATTGAAAAACACCAACAAATTCAACAACAAATTCAACATTGAAAAATACCAACAAACTCAACAACAACCTCACCATTGAAAAACACCAACAAATTCAACAACAACCTCGACATTGAACAACAACAACAACCTCAACATTGAAAAACACCAACAAATTCAACAACAACCTCAACATTGAAAAACAAGAACAACCTCAACATTGAAAAACACCACCAAATTCAACAACAACCTCAACATTTAAAAACACCAACTAATTCAACAACAACCTCAACATTGAAAAACACCAACAAATTCAACAACAACTTCAACGTTGAAAAACACCATCAAATTCAACAACAACCTCGACATTGAAAAACAGCAACAAATTCAACAACAACCTCAACATTGAAAAACACCAACAAATTCAACAACAACTTCAACATTGAAAAACACCAACAAATTCAACAACAACCTCGAAATTGAAAAACAGCAACAAATTCAACAACAACCTCAACATTGAAAAACAACAACAATCTCAACATTGAAGAACACCAACAAATTCAACAACAACCTCAACATTAAAAAACAACAACAACCTCAACATTGAAAAACACCAACAAATTCAACAACAACCTCAACAATGAAAAACACCAACAAATTCAACAACAACCTCAACATTGAAAAAATCCAACAAATTTAACAACAACCTCAACTTTGAAAAACAACAACAACCTCAACATGGAAAAACACCAACAAATTCAACAACCACCTCAACATTGAAAAACAACAACAACCTCAAAATTGAAAAACACCAACAAATTCAACAACAACCACAACATTTAAAAACAACACCAACCTCAACATTGAAAAACAGCAACAAATTCAACAACAACCTCAACATTGAAAAACACAAACAAATTCAACAACAACTTCAACATTGAAAAACACCAACAAATTCAACAAAAACCTCGACATTGAAAAACACCAACAAATTCAACAACAACCTCGACATTGAAAAACACCAACAAATTCAACAACAACCTCAACATTGAAAAACAACAACAACCTCAACATTGAAAAACAACAACAACCTCAACATTGAAAAACACCAACAAATTCAACAACAACCTCAACATTAAAAAACAACAAAATCCTCAACTTTGAAAAACACCAACAAATTCAACAACAACTTCAACATTGAAAAACACCAACAAATTCAACAACAACCTCGAAATTGAAAAACAGCAACAAATTCAACAACAACCTCAACATTGAAAAACAACAACAACTTCAACATTGAAGAAAACCAACAAATTCAACAACAACCTCAACATTAAAAAACAACAACAACCTCAACATTGAAAAACACCAACAAATTCAACAACAACCTCAACAATGAAAAACACCAACAAATTCAACAACAACCTCAGCATTGAAAAACAGCAACAAATTTAACAACAACCTCAACTTTGAAAAACAACAACAACCTCAACATGGAAAAACACCAACAAATTCAACCACAACCTCAACATTAAAAAACAACAACAACCTCAACATTGAAAAACACCAACAAATTCAACAACAACTTCAACATTGAAAAACACCAACAAATTCAACAACAACCTCGAAATTGAAAAACAGCAACAAATTCAACAACAACCTCAACATTGAAAAACAACAACAACCTCAACATGGAAAAATACCAACAAATTCAACAACAACCTCAACATTGAAAAACAACAACAACCTCAAAATTGAAAAACACCAACAAATTCAACAACAACCTCAACATTTAAAAACAACAACAACCTCAACATTGAAAAACACCAACAAATTCAACAACAACCTCAACATTGAAAAACACCAACAAATTCAACAACAACTTCAACATTGAGAAACACCAACAAATTCAACAACAACCTCGACATTGAAAAACACCAAGAAATTCAACAACAACCTCAATATTGAAAAACTACAACAACCTCAACATTGAAAAACACTATCAAATACAACAACAACCTCAACATTGAAAAAGAACAACATCCTCAACATTCAAAAACACCAACAAATTCAACAACAACCTCAACATTGAAAAACAACAACAACCTCAACATTGAAAAACAACAACAACCTCAACATTGAAAAACACCAACAAATTCAACAACAACCTCAACATTAAAAAACAACAACAACCTCAACATTGAAAAACACCAACAAATTCAACAACAACTTCAACATTGAAAAACACCAAAAATTCAACAACGACCTCGAAATTGAAAAACAGCAACAAATTCAACAACAACCTCAACATTGAAAAACAACAACAACCTCAACATTGAAGAACACCAACAAATTCAACAACAACCTCAACATTAAAAAACAACAACAACCTCAACATTGAAAAACACCAACAAATTCAACAACAACCTCAACAATGAAAAACACCAACAAATTCAACAACAACCTCAACATTGAAAAACAGCAACAAATTTAACAACAACCTCAACTTTGAAAAACAACAACAACATCAACATGGAAAAACACCAACAAATTTAACAACAACCTCAACTTTGAAAAACAGCAACAACCTCAACATGGAAAAACACCAACAAATTCAACAACAACTTCAACTTTGAAAAACAACAACAACCTCAAAATTGAAAAACACCAACAAATTCAACAACAACCTCAACATTTAAAAACAACAACAACCTCAACATTGAAAAACAGCAACAAATTCAACAACAACCTCAACATTGAAAAACACAAACAAATTCAACAACAACTTCAACATTGAAAAACACCAACAAATTCAACAACAACCTCGACATTGAAAAACACCAACAAATTCAACAACAACCTCAACATTGAAAAACTACAACAACCTCAACATTGAAAAACACCAACAAATACAACAACAACCTCAACATTGAAAAACAACAAAAACCTCAACATTGAGAAAACACCAACAAATTCAACAACAACCTTCAACATTGAAAAACACCAACAAATTCAACAACAACCTCAAAATTGAAAAACAACAACAACCTCAACATTGAAAAACAACAACAACCTCAACATTGAAAAACAGCAACAACCTCAACATTGAAAAACACCAACAAATTCAACAACAACCTCAACATTGAAAAACAACAACAACCTCAACAATGAAAAACACCAACAAATTCAACAACAACCTCAACATTGAAAAACAACAACAACCTCAACATTGAAAAACACCAACAAATTCAACAATAACCTCAACATTTAAAAACACCAACAAATTCAACAACAACCTCAACATTGAAAAACAACAACAACCTCAACATTGAAAAACATCAACAACGTCAACATTGAAAAACACTAACAAATTCAACAACAACTTCTACCTTGAAAAACACCAACAAATTCAACAACAACCTCGACATTGAAAAACACCATCAAATTCAACAAGGACCTCAACATTTAAAAACAGCAACAAATTCAACAACAACCTCAACATTGAAAAACACCAACAAATTCAACAACAACCTCAACATTTAAAAACGCCAACAAATTCAACAACAACCTCAACATTGAAAAACACCAACAAATTCAACAACAACCTCAACATTGAAAAACAACAACAACCTCAACATTGAAAAACACCAACAAATTCAACAACAAATTCAACATTGAAAAATACCAAAAATTCAACAACAACCTCAACATTGAAAAACACCAACAAATTCAACAACAACCTCCACATTGAACAACAACAACAACCTCAACATTGAAAAACACCAACAAATTCAACAACAACCTCAACATTGAAAAACAAGAACAACCTCAACATTGAAAAACACCACCAAATTCAACAACAACCTCAACATTTAAAAACACCAACGAATTCAACAACAACCTCAACATTGAAAAACACCAACAAATTCAACAACAACTTCAACGTTGAAAAACACCATCAAATTCAACAACAACCTCGACATTGAAAAACAGCAACAAATTCAACAACAACCTCAACATTGAAAAACACCAACAAATTCAACAACAACTTCAACATTGAAAAACACCAACAAATTCAACAACAACCTCGACATTGAAAAACAGCAGCAAATTCAACAACAACCTCAACATTGAAAAACAACAACAACTTCAACATTGAAGAACACCAACAAATTCAACAACAACCTCAACATTAAAAAACAACAACAACCTCAACATTGAAAAACACCAACAAATTCAACAACAACCTCAACAATGAAAAACACCAACAAATTCAACAACAACATCAACATTGAAAAACAGCAACAAATTTAACAACAACCTCAACTTTGAAAAACAACAACAACCTCGACATTGAAAAACACCAACAAATTCAACAACAACCTCAACATTGAAAAACTACAACAACCTCAACATTGAAAAACACCAACAAATACAACAACAACCTCAACATTGAAAAATAACAAAAACCTCAACATTGAGAAAACACCAACAAATTCAACAACAACCTTCAACATTGAAAAACACCAACAAATTCAACAACAACCTCAACATTGAAAAACAACAACAACCTCAACATTGAAAAACAACAACAACCTCAACATTGAAAAACACCAACAAATTCAACAACAACCTCAACATTGAAAAACAACAACAACCTCAACAATGAAAAACACCAACAAATTCAACAACAACCTCAGCATTGAAAAACACCAACAACCTCAACATTGAAAAAAACCAACAAATTCAACAATAACCTCAACATTTAAAAACACCAACAAATTCAACAACAACCTCAACATTGAAAAACAACAACAACCTCAACATTGAAAAACACCAACAAATTCAACAACAACCTCAACATTGAAAAACATCAACAACCTCAACATTGAAAAACACTAACAAATTCAACAACAACTTCTACATTGAAAAACACCAACAAATTCAACAACAACCTCGACATTGAAAAACACCATCAAATTCAACAACGACCTCAACATTGAAAAACAGCAACAAATTCAACAACAACCTCAACATTGAAAAACACCAACAAATTCAACAACAACCTCAACATTTAAAAACGCCAACAAATTCAACAACAACCTCAACATTGAAAAACAGCAACAAATTCAACAATAACCTCAACATTGAAAAACAACAACAACCTCAACATTGAAAAACACCAACAAATTCAACAACAAATTCAACATTGAAAAATACCAACAAATTCAACAACAACCTCAACATTGAAAAACACCAAGAAATTCAACAACAACCTCCACATTGAACAACAACAACAACCTCAACATTGAAAAACACTAACAAATTCAACAACAACCTCAACATTTAAAAACACCAACTAATTCAACAACAACCTCAACATTGAAAAACACCAACAAATTCAACAACAACTTCAACATTGAAAAACACCATCAAATTCAACCACAACCTCGACATTGAAAAACACCAACAAATTCAACAACAACCTCAACATTGAAAAACACCAACAAATTCAACAACAACTTCAACATTGAAAAACAGCAACAAATTCAACAACAACCTCAACATTGAAAAACAACAACAACCTCAACATTGAAAAACACCAACAAATTCAACAACAACCTCAACATTAAAAAACAACAAAAACCTCAACATTGAAAAACACCAACAAATTCAACAACAACTTCAACATTGAAAAACACCAACAAATTCAACAACAACCTCGAAATTGAAAAACAGCAACAACCACAACATTGAAAAACACCAACAAATTCAACAACAAATTCAACATTGAAAAATACCAACAAATTCAACAACAACCTCAACATTGAAAAACACCAACAAATTCAACAACAACCTCCACATTGAACAACAACAACAACCTCAACATTGAAAAACACCAACAAATTCAACAACAACCTCAACATTGAAAAACAAGAACAACCTCAACATTGAAAAACACCACCAAATTCAACAACAACCTCAACATTGAAAAACACAAACAAATTCAACAACAACTTCAACATTGAAAAACACAAACAAATTCAACAACAACCTCGACATTGAAAAACACCAACAAATTCAACAACAACCTCGACATTGAAAAACACCAACAAATTCAACAACAACTTCAACATTGAAAAACAACAACAACCTCAACATTGAAAAACAACAACAACCTCAACATTGAAAAACACCAACAAATTCAACAACAACCTCAACATTAAAAAACAACAAAAACCTCAACTTTGAAAAACACCAACAAATTCAACAACAACTTCAACATTGAAAAACACCAACAAATTCAACAACAACCTCGAAATTGAAAAACAGCAACAAATTCAACAACAACCTCAACATTGAAAAACAACAACAACTTCAACATTGAAGAACACCAACAAATTCAACAACAACCTCAACATTAAAAAACAACAACAACCTCAACATTGAAAAACACCAACAAATTCAACAACAACCTCAACAATGAAAAACACCTACAAATTCAACAACAACCTCAACATTGAAAAACAGCAACAAATTAAACAACAACCTCAACTTTGAAAAACAACAACAACCTCAACATTTAAAAACACCAACAAATTTAACAACAACCTCAACTTTGAAAAACAACAACAACCTCAACATGGAAAAACACCAACAAATTCAACAACAAGCTCAACATTTAAAAACAGCAACAACCTCAACATTGAAAAACAGCAACAAATTCAACAACAACCTAAACATTGAAAAACACAAACAAATTCAACAACAACTTCAAAATTGAAAAACACCAACAAATTCAACAACAACCTCGACATTGAAAAACACCAACAAATTCAACAACAACCTCAACATTGAGAAACTACAACAACCTCAACATTGAAAAACACCAACAAATACAACAACAACCTCAACATTGAAAAATAACAAAAACCTCAACATTGAGAAAACACCAACAAATTCAACAACAACCTTCAACATTGAAAAACACCAACAAATTCAACAACAACCTCAGCATTGAAAAACAACAACAACCTCAACATTGAAAAACAACAACAACCTCAACATTGAAAAACACCAACAAATTCAACAACAACCTCAACATTGAAAAACAACAACAACCTCAACAATGAAAAACACCAACAAATTCAACAACAACCTCAACATTGAAAAACAAAAACAACCTCAACATTGAAAAAAACCAACAAATTCAACAATAACCTCAACATTTAAAAACACCAACAAATTCAACAACAACCTCAACATTGAAAAACAACAACAAGCTCAACATTGAAAAACACCAACAAATTCAACAACAACCTCAACATTGAAAAACATCAACAACCTCAACATTGAAAAACACTAACAAATTCAGCAACAACTTCTACATTGAAAAACACCAACAAATTCAACAACAACCTCGACGTTGAAAAACACCATCAAATTCAACAACGACCTCAACATTGAAAAACAGCAACAAATTCAACAACAACCTCAACATTGAAAAACACCAACAAATTCAACAACAACCTCAACATTTAAAAACGCCAACAAATTCAACAACAACCTCAACATTGAAAAACACCAACAAATTCAACAATAACCTCAACATTGAAAAACAACAACAACCTCAACATTGAAAAACACCAACAAATTCAACAAAAAATTCAACATTGAAAAATACAAACAAATTCAACAACAACCTCAACATTGAAAAACACCAAGAAATTCAACAACAACCTCCACATTGAAAAACACAAACAAATTCAACAACAACTTCAACATTGAAAAACACCAACAAATTCAACAAAAACCTCGACATTGAAAAACACCAACAAATTCAACAACAACCTCGACATTGAAAAACACCAACAAATTCAACAACAACCTCAACATTGAAAAACAACAACAACCTCAACATTGAAAAACAACAACAACCTCAACATTGAAAAAACACCAACAAATTCAACAACAACCTCAACATTAAAAAACAACAAAATCCTCAACTTTGAAAAACACCAACAAATTCAACAACAACTTCAACATTGAAAAACACCAACAAATTCAACAACAACCTCGAAATTGAAAAACAGCAACAAATTCAACAACAACCTCAACATTGAAAAACAACAACAACTTCAACATTGAAGAAAACCAACAAATTCAACAACAACCTCAACATTAAAAAACAACAACAACCTCAACATTGAAAAACACCAACAAATTCAACAACAACCTCAACAATGAAAAACACCAACAAATTCAACAACAACCTCAGCATTGAAAAACAGCAACAAATTTAACAACAACCTCAACTTTGAAAAACAACAACAACCTCAACATGGAAAAACACCATCAAATTCAACCACAACCTCAACATTAAAAAACAACAACAACCTCAACATTGAAAAACACCAACAAATTCAACAACAACTTCAACATTGAAAAACACCAACAAATTCAACAACAACCTCGAAATTGAAAAACAGCAACAAATTCAACAACAACCTCAACATTGAAAAACAACAACAACCTCAACATGGAAAAATACCAACAAATTCAACAACAACCTCAACATTGAAAAACAACAACAACCTCAAAATTGAAAAACACCAACAAATTCAACAACAACCTCAACATTTAAAAACAACAACAACCTCAACATTGAAAAACACCAACAAATTCAACAACAACCTCAACATTGAAAAACACCAACAAATTCAACAACAACTTCAACATTGAGAAACACCAACAAATTCAACAACAACCTCGACATTGAAAAACACCAAGAAATTCAACAACAACCTCAATATTGAAAAACTACAACAACCTCAACATTGAAAAACACTATCAAATACAACAACAACCTCAACATTGAAAAAGAACAACATCCTCAACATTCAAAAACACCAACAAATTCAACAACAACCTCAACATTGAAAAACAACAACAACCTCAACATTGAAAAACAACAACAACCTCAACATTGAAAAACACCAACAAATTCAACAACAACCTCAACATTAAAAAACAACAACAACCTCAACATTGAAAAACACCAACAAATTCAACAACAACTTCAACATTGAAAAACACCAAAAATTCAACAACGACCTCGAAATTGAAAAACAGCAACAAATTCAACAACAACCTCAACATTGAAAAACAACAACAACCTCAACATTGAAGAACACCAACAAATTCAACAACAACCTCAACATTAAAAAACAACAACAACCTCAACATTGAAAAACACCAACAAATTCAACAACAACCTCAACAATGAAAAACACCAACAAATTCAACAACAACCTCAACATTGAAAAACAGCAACAAATTTAACAACAACCTCAACTTTGAAAAACAACAACAACATCAACATGGAAAAACACCAACAAATTTAACAACAACCTCAACTTTGAAAAACAGCAACAACCTCAACATGGAAAAACACCAACAAATTCAACAACAACTTCAACTTTGAAAAACAACAACAACCTCAAAATTGAAAAACACCAACAAATTCAACAACAACCTCAACATTTAAAAACAACAACAACCTCAACATTGAAAAACAGCAACAAATTCAACAACAACCTCAACATTGAAAAACACAAACAAATTCAACAACAACTTCAACATTGAAAAACACCAACAAATTCAACAACAACCTCGACATTGAAAAACACCAACAAATTCAACAACAACCTCAACATTGAAAAACTACAACAACCTCAACATTGAAAAACACCAACAAATACAACAACAACCTCAACATTGAAAAACAACAAAAACCTCAACATTGAGTAAACACCAACAAATTCAACAACAACCTTCAACATTGAAAAACACCAACAAATTCAACAACAACCTCAAAATTGAAAAACAACAACAACCTCAACATTGAAAAACAACAACAACCTCAACATTGAAAAACAGCAACAACCTCAACATTGAAAAACACCAACAAATTCAACAACAACCTCAACATTGAAAAACAACAACAACCTCAACAATGAAAAACACCAACAAATTCAACAACAACCTCAACATTGAAAAACAACAACAACCTCAACATTGAAAAACACCAACAAATTCAACAATAACCTCAACATTTAAAAACACCAACAAATTCAACAACAACCTCAACATTGAAAAACAACAACAACCTCAACATTGAAAAACATCAACAACGTCAACATTGAAAAACACTAACAAATTCAACAACAACTTCTACCTTGAAAAACACCAACAAATTCAACAACAACCTCGACATTGAAAAACACCATCAAATTCAACAAGGACCTCAACATTTAAAAACAGCAACAAATTCAACAACAACCTCAACATTGAAAAACACCAACAAATTCAACAACAACCTCAACATTTAAAAACGCCAACAAATTCAACAACAACCTCAACATTGAAAAACACCAACAAATTCAACAACAACCTCAACATTGAAAAACAACAACAACCTCAACATTGAAAAACACCAACAAATTCAACAACAAATTCAACATTGAAAAATACCAAAAATTCAACAACAACCTCAACATTGAAAAACACCAACAAATTCAACAACAACCTCCACATTGAACAACAACAACAACCTCAACATTGAAAAACACCAACAAATTCAACAACAACCTCAACATTGAAAAACAAGAACAACCTCAACATTGAAAAACACCACCAAATTCAACAACAACGTCAACATTTAAAAACACCAACGAATTCAACAACAACCTCAACATTGAAAAACACCAACAAATTCAACAACAACTTCAACGTTGAAAAACACCATCAAATTCAACAACAACCTCGACATTGAAAAACAGCAACAAATTCAACAACAACCTCAACATTGAAAAACACCAACAAATTCAACAACAACTTCAACATTGAAAAACACCAACAAATTCAACAACAACCTCGACATTGAAAAACAGCAGCAAATTCAACAACAACCTCAACATTGAAAAACAACAACAACTTCAACATTGAAGAACACCAACAAATTCAACAACAACCTCAACATTAAAAAACAACAACAACCTCAACATTGAAAAACACCAACAAATTCAACAACAACCTCAACAATGAAAAACACCAACAAATTCAACAACAACCTCAACATTGAAAAACAGCAACAAATTTAACAACAACCTCAACTTTGAAAAACAACAACAACCTCGACATTGAAAAACACCAACAAATTCAACAACAACCTCAACATTGAAAAACTACAACAACCTCAACATTGAAAAACACCAACAAATACAACAACAACCTCAACATTGAAAAATAACAAAAACCTCAACATTGAGAAAACACCAACAAATTCAACAACAACCTTCAACATTGAAAAACACCAACAAATTCAACAACAACCTCAACATTGAAAAACAACAACAACCTCAACATTGAAAAACAACAACAACCTCAACATTGAAAAACACCAACAAATTCAACAACAACCTCAACATTGAAAAACAACAACAACCTCAACAATGAAAAACACCAACAAATTCAACAACAACCTCAGCATTGAAAAACACCAACAACCTCAACATTGAAAAAAACCAACAAATTCAACAATAACCTCAACATTTAAAAACACCAACAAATTCAACAACAACCTCAACATTGAAAAACAACAACAACCTCAACATTGAAAAACACCAACAAATTCAACAACAACCTCAACATTGAAAAACATCAACAACCTCAACATTGAAAAACACTAACAAATTCAACAACAACTTCTACATTGAAAAACACCAACAAATTCAACAACAACCTCGACATTGAAAAACACCATCAAATTCAACAACGACCTCAACATTGAAAAACAGCAACAAATTCAACAACAACCTCAACATTGAAAAACACCAACAAATTCAACAACAACCTCAACATTTAAAAACGCCAACAAATTCAACAACAACCTCAACATTGAAAAACAACAACAACCTCAACATTGAAGAACACCAACAAATTCAACAACAACCTCAACATTAAAAAACAACAACAACCTCAACATTGAAAAACACCAACAAATTCAACAACAACCTCAACAATGAAAAACACCAACAAATTCAACAACAACCTCAACATTGAAAAACAGCAACAAATTTAACAACAACCTCAACTTTGAAAAACAACAACAACATCAACATGGAAAAACACCAACAAATTTAACAACAACCTCAACTTTGAAAAACAGCAACAACCTCAACATGGAAAAACACCAACAAATTCAACAACAACTTCAACTTTGAAAAACAACAACAACCTCAAAATTGAAAAACACCAACAAATTCAACAACAACCTCAACATTTAAAAACAACAACAACCTCAACATTGAAAAACAGCAACAAATTCAACAACAACCTCAACATTGAAAAACACAAACAAATTCAACAACAACTTCAACATTGAAAAACACCAACAAATTCAACAACAACCTCGACATTGAAAAACACCAACAAATTCAACAACAACCTCAACATTGAAAAACTACAACAACCTCAACATTGAAAAACACCAACAAATACAACAACAACCTCAACATTGAAAAACAACAAAAACCTCAACATTGAGAAAACACCAACAAATTCAACAACAACCTTCAACATTGAAAAACACCAACAAATTCAACAACAACCTCAAAATTGAAAAACAACAACAACCTCAACATTGAAAAACAACAACAACCTCAACATTGAAAAACAGCAACAACCTCAACATTGAAAAACACCAACAAATTCAACAACAACCTCAACATTGAAAAACAACAACAACCTCAACAATGAAAAACACCAACAAATTCAACAACAACCTCAACATTGAAAAACAACAACAACCTCAACATTGAAAAACACCAACAAATTCAACAATAACCTCAACATTTAAAAACACCAACAAATTCAACAACAACCTCAACATTGAAAAACAACAACAACCTCAACATTGAAAAACATCAACAACGTCAACATTGAAAAACACTAACAAATTCAGCAACAACTTCTACCTTGAAAAACACCAACAAATTCAACAACAACCTCGACATTGAAAAACACCATCAAATTCAACAAGGACCTCAACATTTAAAAACAGCAACAAATTCAACAACAACCTCAACATTGAAAAACACCAACAAATTCAACAACAACCTCAACATTTAAAAACGCCAACAAATTCAACAACAACCTCAACATTGAAAAACACCAACAAATTCAACAACAACCTCAACATTGAAAAACAACAACAACCTCAACATTGAAAAACACCAACAAATTCAACAACAAATTCAACATTGAAAAATACCAAAAATTCAACAACAACCTCAACATTGAAAAACACCAACAAATTCAACAACAACCTCCACATTGAACAACAACAACAACCTCAACATTGAAAAACACCAACAAATTCAACAACAACCTCAACATTGAAAAACAAGAACAACCTCAACATTGAAAAACACCACCAAATTCAACAACAAACTCAACATTTAAAAACACCAACGAATTCAACAACAACCTCAACATTGAAAAACACCAACAAATTCAACAACAACTTCAACGTTGAAAAACACCATCAAATTCAACAACAACCTCGACATTGAAAAACAGCAACAAATTCAACAACAACCTCAACATTGAAAAACACCAACAAATTCAACAACAACTTCAACATTGAAAAACACCAACAAATTCAACAACAACCTCGACATTGAAAAACAGCAGCAAATTCAACAACAACCTCAACATTGAAAAACAACAACAACTTCAACATTGAAGAACACCAACAAATTCAACAACAACCTCAACATTAAAAAACAACAACAACCTCAACATTGAAAAACACCAACAAATTCAACAACAACCTCAACAATGAAAAACACCAACAAATTCAACAACAACCTCAACATTGAAAAACAGCAACAAATTTAACAACAACCTCAACTTTGAAAAACAACAACAACCTCGACATTGAAAAACACCAACAAATTCAACAACAACCTCAACATTGAAAAACTACAACAACCTCAACATTGAAAAACACCAACAAATACAACAACAACCTCAACATTGAAAAATAACAAAAACCTCAACATTGAGAAAACACCAACAAATTCAACAACAACCTTCAACATTGAAAAACACCAACAAATTCAACAACAACCTCAACATTGAAAAACAACAACAACCTCAACATTGAAAAACAACAACAACCTCAACATTGAAAAACACCAACAAATTCAACAACAACCTCAACATTGAAAAACAACAACAACCTCAACAATGAAAAACACCAACAAATTCAACAACAACCTCAGCATTGAAAAACACCAACAACCTCAACATTGAAAAAAACCAACAAATTCAACAATAACCTCAACATTTAAAAACACCAACAAATTCAACAACAACCTCAACATTGAAAAACAACAACAACCTCAACATTGAAAAACACCAACAAATTCAACAACAACCTCAACATTGAAAAACATCAACAACCTCAACATTGAAAAACACTAACAAATTCAACAACAACTTCTACATTGAAAAACACCAACAAATTCAACAACAACCTCGACATTGAAAAACACCATCAAATTCAACAACGACCTCAACATTGAAAAACAGCAACAAATTCAACAACAACCTCAACATTGAAAAACACCAACAAATTCAACAACAACCTCAACATTTAAAAACGCCAACAAATTCAACAACAACCTCAACATTGAAAAACAGCAACAAATTCAACAATAACCTCAACATTGAAAAACAACAACAACCTCAACATTGAAAAACACCAACAAATTCAACAACAAATTCAACATTGAAAAATACCAACAAATTCAACAACAACCTCAACATTGAAAAACACCAAGAAATTCAACAACAACCTCCACATTGAACAACAACAACAACCTCAACATTGAAAAACACTAACAAATTCAACAACAACCTCAACATTTAAAAACACCAACTAATTCAACAACAACCTCAACATTGAAAAACACCAACAAATTCAACAACAACTTCAACATTGAAAAACACCATCAAATTCAACCACAACCTCGACATTGAAAAACACCAACAAATTCAACAACAACCTCAACATTGAAAAACACCAACAAATTCAACAACAACTTCAACATTGAAAAACAGCAACAAATTCAACAACAACCTCAACATTGAAAAACAACAACAACCTCAACATTGAAAAACACCAACAAATTCAACAACAACCTCAACATTAAAAAACAACAAAAACCTCAACATTGAAAAACACCAACAAATTCAACAACAACTTCAACATTGAAAAACACCAACAAATTCAACAACAACCTCGAAATTGAAAAACAGCAACAACCACAACATTGAAAAACACCAACAAATTCAACAACAAATTCAACATTGAAAAATACCAACAAATTCAACAACAACCTCAACATTGAAAAACACCAACAAATTCAACAACAACCTCCACATTGAACAACAACAACAACCTCAACATTGAAAAACACCAACAAATTCAACAACAACCTCAACA
This sequence comes from Isurus oxyrinchus, assembly GCA_026770705.1. Taxonomy (NCBI): domain Eukaryota; kingdom Metazoa; phylum Chordata; class Chondrichthyes; order Lamniformes; family Lamnidae; genus Isurus; species Isurus oxyrinchus. Next base: position 620,734 of record JANJGN010000097.1, read on the forward strand.
TTGAAAAACAAGAACAACCTCAACATTGAAAAACACCACCAAATTCAACAACAACCTCAACATTGAAAAACACAAACAAATTCAACAACAACTTCAACATTGAAAAACACCAACAAATTCAACAACAACCTCGACATTGAAAAACACCAACAAATTCAACAACAACCTCGACATTGAAAAACACCAACAAATTCAACAACAACTTCAACATTGAAAAACAACAACAACCTCAACATTGAAAAACAACAACAACCTCAACATTGAAAAACACCAACAAATTCAACAACAACCTCAACATTAAAAAACAACAAAAACCTCAACTTTGAAAAACACCAACAAATTCAACAACAACTTCAACATTGAAAAACACCAACAAATTCAACAACAACCTCGAAATTGAAAAACAGCAACAAATTCAACAACAACCTCAACATTGAAAAACAACAACAACTTCAACATTGAAGAACACCAACAAATTCAACAACAACCTCAACATTAAAAAACAACAACAACCTCAACATTGAAAAACACCAACAAATTCAACAACAACCTCAACAATGAAAAACACCTACAAATTCAACAACAACCTCAACATTGAAAAACAGCAACAAATTAAACAACAACCTCAACTTTGAAAAACAACAACAACCTCAACATTTAAAAACACCAACAAATTTAACAACAACCTCAACTTTGAAAAACAACAACAACCTCAACATGGAAAAACACCAACAAATTCAACAACAAGCTCAACATTTAAAAACAGCAACAACCTCAACATTGAAAAACAGCAACAAATTCAACAACAACCTAAACATTGAAAAACACAAACAAATTCAACAACAACTTCAAAATTGAAAAACACCAACAAATTCAACAACAACCTCGACATTGAAAAACACCAACAAATTCAACAACAACCTCAACATTGAGAAACTACAACAACCTCAACATTGAAAAACACCAACAAATACAACAACAACCTCAACATTGAAAAATAACAAAAACCTCAACATTGAGAAAACACCAACAAATTCAACAACAACCTTCAACATTGAAAAACACCAACAAATTCAACAACAACCTCAGCATTGAAAAACAACAACAACCTCAACATTGAAAAACAACAACAACCTCAACATTGAAAAACACCAACAAATTCAACAACAACCTCAACATTGAAAAACAACAACAACCTCAACAATGAAAAACACCAACAAATTCAACAACAACCTCAACATTGAAAAACAAAAACAACCTCAACATTGAAAAAAACCAACAAATTCAACAATAACCTCAACATTTAAAAACACCAACAAATTCAACAACAACCTCAACATTGAAAAACAACAACAAGCTCAACATTGAAAAACACCAACAAATTCAACAACAACCTCAACATTGAAAAACATCAACAACCTCAACATTGAAAAACACTAACAAATTCAGCAACAACTTCTACATTCAAAAACACCAACAAATTCAACAACAACCTCGACGTTGAAAAACACCATCAAATTCAACAACGACCTCAACATTGAAAAACAGCAACAAATTCAACAACAACCTCAGCATTGAAAAACACCAACAAATTCAACAACAACCTCAACATTTAAAAACGCCAACAAATTCAACAACAACCTCAACATTGAAAAACACCAACAAATTCAACAATAACCTCAACATTGAAAAACAACAACAACCTCAACATTGAAAAACACCAACAAATTCAACAAAAAATTCAACATTGAAAAATACAAACAAATTCAACAACAACCTCAACATTGAAAAACACCAAGAAATTCAACAACAACCTCCACATTGAACAACAACAACAACCTCAACATTGAAAAACACCAACAAATTCAACAACAACCTCAACATTTAAAAACACCAACTAATTCAACAACAACCTCAACATTGAAAAACACCAACAAATTCAACAACAACTTCAACATTGAAAAACACCATCAAATTCAACCACAACCTCGACATTGAAAAACACCAACAAATTCAACAACAACCTCAACATTGAAAAACACCAACAAATTCAACAACAACTTCAACATTGAAAAACAGCAACAAATTCAACAACAACCTCAACATTGAAAAACAACAACAACCTCAACATTGAAAAACACCAACGAATTCAACAACAACCTCAACATTAAAAAACAACAAAAACCTCAACATTGAAAAACACCAACAAATTCAACAACAACTTCAACATTGAAAAACACCAACAAATTCAACAACAACCTCGAAATTGAAAAACAGCAACAACCTCAACATTGAAAAACACCAACAAATTCAACAACAAATTCAACATTGAAAAATACCAACAAATTCAACAACAACCTCAACATTGAAAAACACCAACAAATTCAACAACAACCTCCACATTGAACAACAACAACAACCTCAACATTGAAAAACACCAACAAATTCAACAACAACCTCAACATTGAAAAACAAGAACAACCTCAACATTGAAAAACACCACCAAATTCAACAACAACCTCAACATTTAAAAACACCAACTAATTCAACAACAACCTCAACATTGAAAAACACCAACAAATTCAACAACAACTTCAACGTTGAAAAACACCATCAAATTCAACAACAACCTCGACATTGAAAAACAGCAACAAATTCAACAACAACCTCAACACTGAAAAACACCAACAAATTCAACAACAACTTCAACATTGAAAAACACCAACAAATTCAACAACCACCTCGAAATTGAAAAACAGCAACAAATTCAACAACAACCACAACATTGAAAAACAACAACAACCTCAACATTGAAGAACACCAACAAATTCAACAACAACCTCAACATTAAAAAACAACAACAACCTCAACATTGAAAAACACCAGCAAATTCAACAACAACCTCAACAATGAAAAACACCAACAAATTCAACAACAACCTCAACATTGAAAAGCTCCAACAAATTTAACAACAACCTCAACTTTGAAAAACAACAACAACCTCAACATGGAAAAACACCAACAAATTCAACAACAACCTCAACATTGAAAAACAACAACAACCTCAAAATTGAAAAACACCAACAAATTCAACAACAACCACAACATTTAAAAACAACACCAACCTCAACAGTGAAAAACAGCAACAAATTCAACAACAACCTCAACATTGAAAAACACAAACAAATTCAACAACAACTTCAACATTGAAAAACACCAACAAATTCAACAACAACCTCGACATTGAAAAACACCAACAAATTCAACAACAACCTCGACATTGAAAAACACCAACAAATTCAACAACAACCTCAACATTGAAAAACAACAACAACCTCAACATTGAAAAACAACAACAACCTCAACATTGAAAAACACCAACAAATTCAACAACAACCTCAACATTAAAAAACAACAAAAACCTCAACTTTGAAAAACACCAACAAATTCAACAACAACTTCAACATTGAAAAACACCAACAAATTCAACAACAACCTCGAAATTGAAAAACAGCAACAAATTCAACAACAACCTCAACATTGAAAAACAACAACAACTTCAACATTGAAGAACACCAACAAATTCAACAACAACCTCAACATTAAAAAACAACAGCAACCTCAACATTGAAAAACACCAACAAATTCAACAACAACCTCAACAATGAAAAACACCAACAAATTCAACAACAACCTCAACATTGAAAAACAGCAACAAATTTAACAACAACCTCAACTTTGAAAAACAACAACAACCTCAACATTTAAAAACACCAACAAATTTAACAACAACCTCAACTTTGAAAAACAACAACAACCTCAACATGGAAAAACACCAACAAATTCAACAACAAGCTCAACATTTAAAAACAGCAACAACCTCAACATTGAAAAACAGCAACAAATTCAACAACAACCTAAACATTGAAAAACACAAACAAATTCAACAACAACTTCAACATTGAAAAACACCAACAAATTCAACAACAACCTCGACATTGAAAAACACCAAGAAATTCAACAACAACCTCAACATTGAAAAACTACAACAACCTCAACATTGAAAAGCACCAACAAATACAACAACAACCTCAACATTGAAAAATAACAAAAACCTCAACATTGAGAAAACACCAACAAATTCAACAACAACCTTCAACATTGAAAAACACCAACAAATTCAACAACAACCTCAATATTGAAAAACAACAACAACCTCAACATTGAAAAACAACAACAACCTCAACATTGAAAAACACCAACAAATTCAACAACAACCTCAACATTGAAAAACAACAACAACCTCAACAATGAAAAACACCAACAAATTCAACAACAACCTCAACATTGAAAAACAACAACAACCTCAACATTGAAAAAAACCAACAAATTCAACAATAACCTCAACATTTAAAAACACCAACAAATTCAACAACAACCTCAACATTGAAAAACAACAACAACCTCAACATTGAAAAACACCAACAAATTCAACAACAACCTCGACATTGAAAAACATCAACAACTTCAACATTGAAAAACACTAACAAATTCAACAACAACTTCTACATTGAAAAACACCAACAAATTCAATAACAACCTCGACATTGAAAAACACCATCAAATTCAACAACGACCTCAACATTGAAAAACAGCAACAAATTCAACAACAACCTCAACATTGAAAAACACCAACAAATTCAACAACAACCTCAACATTTAAAAACGCCAACAAATTCAACAGCAACCTCAACATTGAAAAACACCAACAAATTCAACAATAACCTCAACATTGAAAAACAACAACAACCTCAACATTGAAAAACACCAACAAATTCAACAACAAATTCAACATTGAAAAACACCAACAAATTCAACAACAACCTCGAAATTGAAAAACAGCAACAAATTCAACAACAACCTCAACATTGAAAAACAACAACAACCTCAACATTGAAGAACACCAACAAATTCAACAACAACCTCAACATTAAAAAACAACAACAACCTCAACATTGAAAAACACCAGCAAATTCAACAACAACCTCAACAATGAAAAACACCAACAAATTCAACAACAACCTCAACATTGAAAAGCTCCAACAAATTTAACAACAACCTCAACTTTGAAAAACAACAACAACCTCAACATGGAAAAACACCAACAAATTCAACAACAACCTCAACATTGAAAAACAACAACAACCTCAAAATTGAAAAACACCAACAAATTCAACAACAACCTCAACATTTAAAAACAACACCAACCTCAACAGTGAAAAACAGCAACAAATTCAACAACAACCTCAACATTGAAAAACACAAACAAATTCAACAACAACTTCAACATTGAAAAACACCAACAAATTCAACAACAACCTCGACATTGAAAAACACCAACAAATTCAACAACAACCTCGACATTGAAAAACAGCAACAAATTCAACAACAACCTCAACATTGAAAAACAACAACAACCTCAACATTGAAAAACAACAACAACCTCAACATTGAAAAACACCAACAAATTCAACAACAACCTCAACATTAAAAAACAACAAAAACCTCAACTTTGAAAAACACCAACAAATTCAACAACAACTTCAACATTGAAAAACACCAACAAATTCAACAACAACCTCGAAATTGAAAAACAGCAACAAATTCAACAACAACCTCAACATTGAAAAACAACAACAACTTCAACATTGAAGAACACCAACAAATTCAACAACAACCTCAACATTAAAAAACAACAGCAACCTCAACATTGAAAAACACCAACAAATTCAACAACAACCTCAACAATGAAAAACACCAACAAATTCAACAACAACCTCAACATTGAAAAACAGCAACAAATTTAACAACAACCTCAACTTTGAAAAACAACAACAACCTCAACATTTAAAAACACCAACAAATTTAACAACAACCTCAACTTTGAAAAACAACAACAACCTCAACATGGAAAAACACCAACAAATTCAACAACAACCTCAACAATGAAAAACACCAACAAATTCAACAACAACCTCAACATTGAAAAGCTCCAACAAATTTAACAACAACCTCAACTTTGAAAAACAACAACAACCTCAACATGGAAAAACACCAACAAATTCAACAACAACCTCAACATTGAAAAACAACAACAACCTCAAAATTGAAAAACACCAACAAATTCAACAACAACCACAACATTTAAAAACAACACCAACCTCAACAGTGAAAAACAGCAACAAATTCAACAACAACCTCAACATTGAAAAACACAAACAAATTCAACAACAACTTCAACATTGAAAAACACCAACAAATTCAACAACAACCTCGACATTGAAAAACACCAACAAATTCAACAACAACCTCGACATTGAAAAACAGCAACAAATTCAACAACAACCTCAACATTGAAAAACAACAACAACCTCAACATTGAAAAACAACAACAACCTCAACATTGAAAAACACCAACAAATTCAACAACAACCTCAACATTAAAAAACAACAAAAACCTCAACTTTGAAAAACACCAACAAATTCAACAAAAACCTCAACATTGAAAAACACCAACAAATTCAACAACAACCTCGACATTGAAAAACACCAACAAATTCAACAACAACCTCGACATTGAAAAACAGCAACAAATTCAACAACAACCTCAACATTGAAAAACAACAACAACCTCAACATTGAAAAACAACAACAACCTCAACATTGAAAAACACCAACAAATTCAACAACAACCTCAACATTAAAAAACAACAAAAACCTCAACTTTGAAAAACACCAACAAATTCAACAACAACTTCAACATTGAAAAACACCAACAAATTCAACAACAACCTCGAAATTGAAAAACAGCAACAAATTCAACAACAACCTCAACATTGAAAAACAACAACAACTTCAACATTGAAGAACACCAACAAATTCAACAACAACCTCAACATTAAAAAACAACAGCAACCTCAACATTGAAAAACACCAACAAATTCAACAACAACCTCAACAATGAAAAACACCAACAAATTCAACAACAACCTCAACATTGAAAAACAGCAACAAATTTAACAACAACCTCAACTTTGAAAAACAACAACAACCTCAACATTTAAAAACACCAACAAATTTAACAACAACCTCAACTTTGAAAAACAACAACAACCTCAACATGGAAAAACACCAACAAATTCAACAACAACCTCAACAATGAAAAACACCAACAAATTCAACAACAACCTCAACATTGAAAAGCTCCAACAAATTTAACAACAACCTCAACTTTGAAAAACAACAACAACCTCAACATGGAAAAACACCAACAAATTCAACAACAACCTCAACATTGAAAAACAACAACAACCTCAAAATTGAAAAACACCAACAAATTCAACAACAACCACAACATTTAAAAACAACACCAACCTCAACAGTGAAAAACAGCAACAAATTCAACAACAACCTCAACATTGAAAAACACAAACAAATTCAACAACAACTTCAACATTGAAAAACACCAACAAATTCAACAACAACCTCGACATTGAAAAACACCAACAAATTCAACAACAACCTCGACATTGAAAAACAGCAACAAATTCAACAACAACCTCAACATTGAAAAACAACAACAACCTCAACATTGAAAAACAACAACAACCTCAACATTGAAAAACACCAACAAATTCAACAACAACCTCAACATTAAAAAACAACAAAAACCTCAACTTTGAAAAACACCAACAAATTCAACAACAACTTCAACATTGAAAAACACCAACAAATTCAACAACAACCTCGAAATTGAAAAACAGCAACAAATTCAACAACAACCTCAACATTGAAAAACAACAACAACTTCAACATTGAAGAACACCAACAAATTCAACAACAACCTCAACATTAAAAAACAACAGCAACCTCAACATTGAAAAACACCAACAAATTCAACAACAACCTCAACAATGAAAAACACCAACAAATTCAACAACAACCTCAACATTGAAAAACAGCAACAAATTTAACAACAACCTCAACTTTGAAAAACAACAACAACCTCAACATTTAAAAACACCAACAAATTTAACAACAACCTCAACTTTGAAAAACAACAACAACCTCAACATGGAAAAACACCAACAAATTCAACAACAAGCTCAACATTTAAAAACAGCAACAACCTCAACATTGAAAAACAGCAACAAATTCAACAACAACCTAAACATTGAAAAACACAAACAAATTCAACAACAACTTCAACATTGAAAAACACCAACAAATTCAACAACAACCTCGACATTGAAAAACACCAAGAAATTCAACAACAACCTCAACATTGAAAAACTACAACAACCTCAACATTGAAAAACACCAACAAATACAACAACAACCTCAACATTGAAAAATAACAAAAACCTCAACATTGAGAAAACACCAACAAATTCAACAACAACCTTCAACATTGAAAAACACCAACAAATTCAACAACAACCTCAATATTGAAAAACAACAACAACCTCAACATTGAAAAACAACAACAACCTCAACATTGAAAAACACCAACAAATTCAACAACAACCTCAACATTGAAAAACAACAACAACCTCAACAATGAAAAACACCAACAAATTCAACAACAACCTCAACATTGAAAAACAACAACAACCTCAACATTGAAAAAAACCAACAAATTCAACAATAACCTCAACATTTAAAAACACCAACAAATTCAACAACAACCTCAACATTGAAAAACAACAACAACCTCAACATTGAAAAACACCAACAAATTCAACAACAACCTCGACATTGAAAAACATCAACAACTTCAACATTGAAAAACACTAACAAATTCAACAACAACTTCTACATTGAAAAACACCAACAAATTCAATAACAACCTCGACATTGAAAAACACCATCAAATTCAACAACGACCTCAACATTGAAAAACAGCAACAAATTCAACAACAACCTCAACATTGAAAAACACCAACAAATTCAACAACAACCTCAACATTGAAAAACACCAACAAATTCAACAATAACCTCAACATTGAAAAACAACAACAACCTCAACATTGAAAAACACCAACAAATTCAACAACAAATTCAACATTGAAAAATACCAACAAATTCAACAACAACCTCAACATTGAAAAACACCAAGAAATTCAACAACAACCTCCACATTGAACAACAACAACAACCTCAACATTGAAAAACACCAACAAATTCAACAACAACCTCAACATTTAAAAACACCAACTAATTCAACATAACCTCAACATTGAAAAACACCAACAAATTCAACAACAACTTCAACATTGAAAAACACCATCCAATTCAACAACAACCTCGACATTGAAAAACACCAACAAATTCAACAACAACCTCAACATTGAAAAACACCAACAAATTCAACAACAACTTCAACATTGAAAAACAGCAACAAATTCAACAACAACCTCAACATTGAAAAACAACAACAACCTCAACATTGAAAAACACCAACAAATTCAACAACAACCTCAACATTAAAAAACAACAAAAACCTCAACATTGAAAAACACCAACAAATTCAACAACAACTTCAACATTGAAAAACACCAACAAATTCAACAACAACCTCGAAATTTAAAAACAGCAACAAATTCAACAACAACCTCAACATTGAAAAACAACAACAACTTCAATTTTGAAGAACACCAACAAATTCAACAACAACCTCAACATTAAAAAACAACAACAACCTCAACATTGAAAAACACCAACAAATTCAAAAACAACCTCAACATTGAAAAACAGCAACAAATTTAACAACAACCTCAACTTTGAAAAACAACAACAACCTCAACATGGAAAAACACCAACAAATTTAACAACAACTTCAACTTTGAAAAACAACAACAACCTCAACATGGAAAAACACCAACAAATTCAACAACAACCGCAACATTTAAAAACAGCAACAACCTCAACATTGAAAAACAGCAACAAATTCAACAACAACCTAAACATTGAAAAACACAAACAAATTCAACAACAACTTCAACATTGAAAAACACCAACAAATTCAACAACAACCTCGACATTGAAAAACACCAACAAATTCAACAACAACCTCAACATTGAAAAACTACAACAACCTCAACATTGAAAAACACCAACAAATACAACAACAACCTCAACATTGAAAAATAACAAAAACCTCAACATTGAGAAAACACCAACAAATTCAACAACAACCTTCAACATTGAAAAACACCAACAAATTCAACAACAACCTCAACATTGACAAACAACAACAACCTCAACATTGAAAAACAACAACAACCTCAACATTGAAAAACACCAACAAATTCAACAACAACCTCAACATTGAAACACAACAACAACCTCAACAATGAAAAACACCAACAAATTCAACAACAACCTCAACATTGAAAAACAACAACAACCTCAACATTGAAAAACAACAACAACCTCAACATTGAAAAAGACCAACAAATTCAACAACAACCTCAACATTGAAACACAACAACAACCTCAACAATGAAAAACACCAACAAATTCAACAACAACCTCAACATGGAAAAACACCAACAAATTCAACAACAAGCTCAACATTTAAAAACAGCAACAACCTCAACATTGAAAAACAGCAACAAATTCAACAACAACCTAAACATTGAAAAACACAAACAAATTCAACAACAACTTCAACATCGAAAAACACCAACAAATTCAACAACAACCTCGACATTGAAAAACACCAACAAATTCAACAACAACCTCAACTTGAAAAACTACAACAACCTCAACATTGAAAAACACCAACAAATACAACAACAACCTCAACATTGAAAAATAACAAAAACCTCAACATTGAGAAAACACCAACAAATTCAACAACAACCTTCAACATTGAAAAACACCAACAAATTCAACAACAACCTCAACATTGAAAAACAACAACAACCTCAACATTGAAAAACAACAACAACCTCAACATCGAAAAACACCAACAAATTCAACAACAACCTCAACATTGAAAAACAACAACAACCTCAACAATGAAAAACACCAACAAATTCAACAACAACCTCAACATTGAAAAACAACAACAACCTCAACATTGAAAAAAACCAACAAATTCAACAATAACCTCAACATTTAAAAACACCAACAAATTCAACAACAACCTCAACATTGAAAAACAACAACAACCTCAACATTGAAAAACACCAACAAATTCAACAACAACCTCGACATTGAAAAACATCAACAACTTCAACATTGAAAAACACTAACAAATTCAACAACAACTTCTACATTGAAAAACACCAACAAATTCAACAACAACCTCGACATTGATAAACACCATCAAATTCAACAACGACCTCAACATTGAAAAACAGCAACAAATTCAACAACAACCTCAACATTGAAAAACACCAACAAATTCAACAACAACCTCAACATTTAAAAACGCCAACAAATTCAACAGCAACCTCAACATTGAAAAACACCAACAAATTCAACAATAACCTCAACATTGAAAAACAACAACAACCTCAACATTGAAAAACACCAACAAATTCAACAACAAATTCAACATTGAAAAATACCAACAAATTCAACAACAACCTCAACATTGAAAAACACCAAGAAATTCAACAACAACCTCCACATTGAACAACAACAACAACCTCAACATTGAAAAACACCAACAAATTCAACAACAACCTCATCATTTAAAAACACCAACTAATTCAACAACAACCTCAACATTGAAAAACACCAACAAATTCAACAACAACTTCAACATTGAAAAACACCATCAAATTCAACAACAACCTCGACATTGAAAAACACCAACAAATTCAACAACAACCTCAACATTGAAAAACACCAACAAATTCAACAACAACTTCAACTTTGAAAAACAGCAACAAATTCAACAACAACCTCAACATTGAAAAACAACAACAACCTCAACATTGAAAAACACCAACAAATTCAACAACAACCTCAACATTAAAAAACAACAAAAACCTCAACATTGAAAAACACCAACAAATTCAACAACAACCTCGAAATTGAAAAACAGCAACAAATTCAACAACAACCTCAACATTGAAAAACAACAACAACTTCAATTTTGAAGAACACCAACAAATTCAACAACACCCTCAACATTAAAAAACAACAACAACCTCAACATTGAAAAACACCAACAAATTCAACAACAACCTCAACAATGAAAAACACCAACAAATTCAAAAACAACCTCAACATTGAAAAACAGCAACAAATTTAACAACAACCTCAACTTTGAAAAACAACAACAACCTCAACATGGAAAAACACCAACAAATTTAACAACAACCTCAACTTAGAAAAACAACAACAACCTCAACATGGAAAAACACCAACAAATTCAACAACAACCTCAACATTTAAAAACAGCAACAACCTCAACATTGAAAAACAGCAACAAATTCAACAACAACCTAAACGTTGAAAAACACAAACAAATTCAACAACAACTTCAACATTGAAAAACACTAACAAATTCAACCACAACCTCGACATTGAAAAACACCAACAAATTCAACAACAACCTCAACATTGAAAAACTACAACAACCTCAACATTGAAAAACACCAACAAATACAACAACAACCTCAACATTGAAAAATAACAAAAACCTCAACATTGAGAAAACACCAACAAATTCAACAACAACCTTCAACATTGAAAAACACCAACAAATTCAACAACAACCTCAACATTGAAAAACAACAACAACCTCAACATTGAAAAACAACAACAACCTCAACATTGAAAAACACCAACAAATTCAACAACAACCTCAACATTGAAACACAACAACAACCTCAACAATGAAAAACACCAACAAATTCAACAACAACCTCAACATTGAAAAACAACAACAACCTCAACATTGAAAAAAACCAACAAATTCAACAATAACCTCAACATTTAAAAACACCAACAAATTCAACAACAACCTCAACATTGAAAAACAACAACAACCTCAACATTGAAAAACACCAACAAATTCAGCAACAACCTCAACATTGAAAAACATCAACAACCTCAACATTGAAAAACACTAACAAATTCAACAACAACTTCTACATTGAAAAACACCAACAAATTCAACAACAACCTCGACATTGAAAAACACCATCAAATTCAACAACGACCTCAACATTGAAAAACAGCAACAAATTCAACAACAACCTCAACATTGAAAAGCACCAACAAATTCAACAACAACCTCAACATTTAAAAACGCCAACAAATTCAACAACAACCTCAACATTGAAAAACACCAACAAATTCAACAATAACCTCAACATTGAAAAACAACAGCAACCTCAACATTGAAAAACACCAACAAATTCAACAACAAATTCAACATTGAAAAATACCAACAAATTCAACAACAACCTCAACATTGAAAAACACCAACAAATTCAACAACAACCTCCACATTGAACAACAACAACAACCTCAACATTGAAAAACACCAACAAATTCAACAACAAACTCAACATTTAAAAGCACCAACTAATTCAACAACAACCTCAACATTGAAAAACACCAACAAATTCAACAACAACTTCAACATTGAAAAACACCATCAAATTCAACAACAACCTCGACATTGAAAAACACCAACAACTTCAACAACAACCTCAACATTGAAAAACACCAACAAATTCAACAACAACTTCAACATTGAAAAACAGCAACAAATTCAACAACAACCTCAACATTGAAAAACAACAACAACCTCAACATTGAAGAACACCAACAAATTCAACAAACAACCTCAACATTAAAAAACAACAACAACATCAACATTGAAAAACAACAACATCCTAATCAATGAAAAACACCAACAAATTCAACAACAACCTCAACATTGAAAAACAACAACAACCTCCACATTGAAAAACACCAACAAATTCAACAATAACCTCAAAATTTAAAAACACCAACAAATTCAACAACAACCTCAACATTGAAAAACACCAACAAATTCAACAACAACCTCAACATTTAAAAACGCCAACAAATTCAACAACAACCTCAACATTGAAAAACACCAACAAATTCAACAACAACCTCAACATTGAAAAACAACAACAACCTCAACATTGAAAAACACCAACAAATTCAACAACAACCTCAACATTGAAAAACAACAACAACTTCAACATTGAAGAACACCAACAAATTCAACAACAACCTCAACATTAAAAAACAACAACAACCTCAACATTGAAAAACACCAACAAAGTCAACAACAACCTCAACAATGAAAAACACCAACAAATTCAACAACAACCTCAACATTGATAAACAGCAACAAATTTAACAACAACCTCAACTTTGAAAAACAACAACAACCTCAACATGGAAAAACACCAACAAATTTAACAACAACCTCAACTTTGAAAAACAACAACAACCTCAACATGGAAAAACACCAACAAATTCAACAACAACCTCAACATTTAAAAACAGCAACAACCTCAACATTGAAAAACAGCAACAAATTCAACAACAACCTAAACATTGAAAAACACAAACAAATTCAACAACAACTTCAACATTGAAAAACAACAACAAATTCAACAACAACCTCGACATTGAAAAACACCAACAAATTCAACAACAACCTCAACATTGAAAAACTACAACAACCTCAACATTGAAAAACACCAACAAATACAACAACAACCTCAACATTGAAAAATAACAAAAACCTCAACATTGAGAAAACGCCAACAAATTCAACAACAACCTTCAACATTGAAAAACACCAACAAATTCAACAACAACCTCAACATTGAAAAACAACAACAACCTCAACATTGAAAAACAACAACAACCTCAACATTGAAAAACACCAACAAATTCAACAACAACCTCAACATTGAAAAACAACAACAACCTCAACAATGAAAAACACCAACAAATTCAACAACAACCTCAACATTGAAAAACAACAACAACCTCAACATTGAAAAAAACCAACAAATTCAACAATAACCTCAACATTTAAAAACACCAACAAATTCAACAACAACCTCAACATTGAAAAACAACAACAACCTCAACATTGAAAAACACCAACAAATTCAACAACAACCTCAACATTGTAAAACATCAACAACCTCAACATTGAAAACCACCAACAAATTCAACAACAACCTCAACATTTAAAAACGCCAACAAATTCAACAACAACCTCAACATTGAAAAACACCAACAAATTCAACAACAACCTCAACATTGAAAAACAACAACAACCTCAACATTGAAAAACACCAACAAATTCAACAACAAATTCAACATTGAAAAATACCAACAAATTCAACAACAACCTCAACATTGAAAAACTACAACAACCTCAAAATTGAAAAACACCATCAAATACAACAACAACCTCAACATTGAAAAAGAACAACAACCTCAACATTGAAAAACACCAACAAATTCAACAACAACCTCAACATTGAAAAACAACAACAACCTCAACATTGAAAAACAACAACAACCTCAACAATGAAAAACACCAACAAATTCAACAACAACCTCAACATTGAAAAACAACAACAACCTCAACATTGAAAAACACCAACAAATTCAACAATAACCTCAACATTTAAAAACACCAACAAATTCAACAACAACCTCAACATTGAAAAACAACAACAACCTCAGCATTGAACAACACCAACAAATTCAACAACAAATTCAACATTGAAAAATACCAACAAATTCAACAACAACCTAAACATTGAAAAACTACAACAACCTCAACATTGAAAAACACCATCAAATACAACAACAACCTCAACATTGAAAAAGAACAACAACCTCAACATTGAAAAACACCAACAAATTCAACAACGACCTCAAAATTGAAAAACAACAACAACCTCAACATTGAAAAACAACAACAACCTCAACAATGAAAAACACCAACAAATTCAACAACAACCTCAACATTGAAAAACAACAACAACCTCAACATTGAAAAACACCAACAAATTCAACAATAACCTCAACATTTAAAAACACCAACAAATTCAACAACAACCTCAACATTGAAAAACAACAACAACCTCAACATTGAAAAACACCAACAAATTCAACAACAACCTCAACATTGAAAAACAACAACAACCTCAACATTGAAAAACACTAACAAATTCAACAACGACATCAACATTGAAAAACAGCAACAAATTCAACAACAACCTCAACATTGAAAAACACCAACAAATTCAACAACAACCTCAACATTTAAAAACGCCAACAAATTCAACAACAACCTCAACATTGAAAAACACCAACAAATTCAACAACAACCTCAACATTGAAAAACAACAACAACCTCAACATTGAAAAACACCAACAAATTCAACAACAAATTCAACATTGAAAAATACCAACAAATTCAACAACAACCTCAACATTGAAAAACACCAACAAATTCAACAACAACCTCCACATTGAACAACAACAACAACCTCAACATTGAAAAACACCAACAAATTCAACAACAACCTCAACATTGAAAAACAAGAACAATCTCAACATTGAAAATCACCAACAAATTCGACAACAACCTCAACATTTAAAAACACCAACTAATTCAACAACAACCTCAATATTGAAAAACACCAACAAATTCAACAACAACTTCAACATTGAAAAACAGCAACAAATTCAACAACAACCTCAACATTGAAAAACAACAACAACCTCAACATTGAAGAACACCAACAAATTCAACAAACAACCTCAACATTAAAAAACAACAACAACCTCAACATTGAAAAACAACAACATCCTAATCAATGAAAAACACCAACAAATTCAACAACAACCTCAACATTGAAAAACAACAACAACCTCAACATTGAAAAACACCAACAAATTCAACAATAACCTCAAAATTTAAAAACACCAACAAATTCAACAACAACCTCAACATTGAAAAACACCAACAAATTCAACAACAACCTCAACATTTAAAAACGCCAACAAATTCAACAACAACCTCAACATTGAAAAACACCAACAAATTCAACAACAACCTCAACATTGAAAAACAACAACAACCTCAACATTGAAAAACACCCACAAATTCAACAACAACCTCAACATTGAAAAACAACAACAACTTCAACATTGAAGAACACCAACAAATTCAACAACAACCTCAACATTAAAAAACAACAACAACCTCAACATTGAAAAACACCAACAAATTCAACAACAACCTCAACAATGAAAAACACCAACAAATTCAACAACAACCTCAACATTGATAAACAGCAACAAATTTAACAACAACCTCAACTTTGAAAAACAACAAGAACCTCAACATGGAAAAACACCAACAAATTTAACAACAACCTCAACTTTGAAAAACAACAACAACCTCAACATGGAAAAACACCAACAAATTCAACAACAACCTCAACATTTAAAAACAGCAACAACCTCAACATTGAAAAACAGCAACAAATTCAACAACAACCTAAACATTGAAAAACACAAACAAATTCAACAACAACTTCAACATTGAAAAACAACAACAAATTCAACAACAACCTCGACATTGAAAAACACCAACAAATTCAACAACAACCTCAACATTGAAAAACTACAACAACCTCAACATTGAAAAACACCAACAAATACAACAACAACCTCAACATTGAACAATAACAAAAACCTCAACATTGAGAAAACGCCAACAAATTCAACAACAACCTTGAACATTGAAAAACACCAACAAATTCAACAACAACCTCAACATTGAAAAACAACAACAACCTCAACATTGAAAAACAACAACAACCTCAACTTTGAAAAACACCAACAAATTCAACAACAACCTCAACATTGAAAAACAACAACAACCTCAACAATGAAAAACACCAACAAATTCAACAACAACCTCAACATTGAAAAACAACAACAACCTCAACATTGAAAAAAACCAACAAATTCAACAATAACCTCAACATTTAAAAACACCAACAAATTCAACAACAACCTCAACATTGAAAAACAACAACAACCTCAACATTGAAAAACACCAACAAATTCAACAACAACCTCAACATTGAAAAACATCAACAACCTCAACATTGAAAAACACCAACAAATTCAACAACAACCTCAACATTTAAAAACGCCAACAAATTCAACAACAACCTCAACATTGAAAAACACCAACAAATTCAACAACAACCTCAACATTGAAAAACAACAACAACCTCAACATTGAAAAACACCAACAAATTCAACAACAAATTCAACATTGAAAAACACCAACAAATTCAACAACAACCTCAACATTGAAAAACAACAACAACCTCAACATTGAAAAACAACAACAACCTCAACAATGAAAAACACCAACAAATTCAACAACAACCTCAACATTGAAAAACAACAACAACCTCAACATTGAAAAACAGCAACAAATTCAACAATAACCTCAACATTTAAAAACACCAACAAATTCAACAACAACCTCAACATTGAAAAACAACAACAACCTCAGCATTGAACAACACCAACAAATTCAAGAACAAATTCAACATTGAAAAATACCAACAAATTCAACAACAACCTCAACATTGAAAAACTACAACAACCTCAACATTGAAAAACACCATCAAATACAACAACAACCTCAACATTGAAAAAGAACAACAACCTCAACATTGAAAAACACCAACAAATTCAACAACGACCTCAACATTGAAAACAACAACAACCTCAACATTGAAAAACAACAACAACCTCAACAATGAAAAACACCATTAAATTCAACAACAACCTCAACATTGAAAAACAACAACAACCTCAACATTGAAAAACACCAACAAATTCAACAATAACCTCAACATTTAAAAACACCAACAAATTCAACAACAACCTCAACATTGAAAAACAACAACAACCCCAACATTGAAAAACACCAACAAATTCAACAACAACCTCAACATTGAAAAACAACAACAACCTCAACATTGAAAAACACTAACAAATTCAACAACGACATCAACATTGAAAAACAGCAACAAATTCAACAACAACCTCAACATTGAAAAACACCAACAAATTCAACAACAACCTCAACATTTAAAAACGCCAACAAATTCAACAACAACCTCAACATTGAAAAACACCAACAAATTCAACAACAACCTCAACATTGAAAAACAACAACAACCTCAACATTGAAAAACACCAACACATTCAACAACAAATTCAACATTGAAAAATACCAACAAATTCAACAACAACCTCAACATTGAAAAACACCAACAAATTCAACAACAACCTCCACATTGAACAACAACAACAACCTCAACATTGAAAAACACCAACAAATTCAACAACAACCTCAACATTGAAAAACAAGAACAATCTCAACATTGAAAATCACCAACAAATTCGACAACAACCTCAACATTTAAAAACACCAACTAATTCAACAACAACCTCAATATTGAAAAACACCAACAAATTCAACAACAACTTCAACATTGAAAAACACCATCAAATTCAACAACAACCTCGACATTGAAAAACACCAACAAATTCAACAACAACCTCAACATTGAAAAACTACAACAACCTCAACATTGAAAAACACCATCAAATACAACAACAACCTCAACATTGAAAAAGAACAACAACCTCAACATTGAAAAACACCAACAAATTCAACAACAACCTCAACATTGAAAAACAACAACAACCTCAACATTGAAAAACAACAACAACCTCAACAATGAAAAACACCAACAAATTCAACAACAACCTCAACATTGAAAAACAACAACAACCTCAACATTGAAAAACACCAACAAATTCAACAACAACCTCAACATTGAAAAACAACAACAACCTCAACATTGAAAAACAACAACAACCTCAACATTGAAAAACACTAACAAATTCAACAGCAACTTCAACATTGAAAAACACCAACAAATTCAACAACAACCTCGACATTGAAAAACACCATCCAATTCAACAACGACCTCAACATTGAAAAACAGCAACAAATTCAACAACAACCTCAACATTGAAAAACACCAACAAATTGAACAACAACCTCAACATTTAAAAACGCCAACAAATTCAACAACAACCTCAACATTGAAAAACACTAACAAATTCAACAACAACCTCAACATTGAAAAACAACAACAACCTCAACATTGAAAAACACCAACAAATTCAACAACAAATTCAACATTGAAAAATACCAACAAATTCAACAACAACCTCAACATTGAAAAACACCAACAAATTCAACAACAACCTCCACATTGAACAACAACTACAACCTCAACATTGAAAAACACCAACAAATTCAACAACAACCTCAACATTGAAAAACAAGAACAATCTCAACATTGAAAATCACCAACAAATTCAACAACAACCTCAAAATTGAAAAACAGCAACAAATTCAACAACAACTTCAACATTGAAAAACACCATCAAATTCTACAACAACCTCGACATTGAAAAACACCAACAAATTCAACAACAACCTCAACATTGAAAAACTACAACAACCTCAACATTGAAAAACGCCAACACATACAACAACAACCTCAAAATTGGTAAACAACAACAACCTCAACATTGAAAAACACCAACAAATTCAACAACAACCTCAACTTTGAAAAACACCAACAAATTCAACAACAACCTCAACATTGAAAAACAACAACAACCTCAACATTGAAAAACAACAACACCCTCAACCTTGAAAAACACCAACAAATTCAACAACAACCTCAACAATGAAAAACACCAACAAATTCAACAACAACCTCAACATTGAAAAACACCATCAATTTTAACAACAACCTCAACTTTGAAAAACAACAACAACCTCAACATGGAAAAAGACCAACAAATTCAACAACAACCTCAACATTGAAAAACAACAACAACCTCAAAATTGAAAAACACCAACAAATTCAACAACAACCTCAACATTTAAAAACAACAACAACCTCAACATTGAAAAACACCAACAAATTCAACAACAATCTCAACATTGAAAAACACCAACAAATTCAACAACAACTTCAACATTGAGAAACACCAACAAATTCAACAACAACCTCGACATTGAAAAACACCAAGAAATTCAACAACAACCTCAACATTGAAAAACTACAACAACCTCAATATTGAAAAACACCATCAAATACAACAACAACCTCAACATTGAAAAAGAACAACAACCTCAACATTGAAAAACACCAACAAATTCAACAACAACCTCAACATTGAAAAACAACAACAACCTCAACATTGAAAAACAACAACAACCTCAACATTGAAAAACACCAACAAATTCAACAACAACCTCAACATTAAAAAACAACAACAAGCTCAACATTGAAAAACACCAACAAATTCAACAACAACTTCAACATTGAAAAACACCGACAAATTCAACAACAACCTCGAAATTGAAAAACAGCAACAAATTCAACAACAACCTCAACATTGAAAAACACCAACAAATTCAACAACAACCTCAACATTGAAAAACAACAACAACCTCAACATTGAAAAACACCAACAAATTCAACAACGACATCAACATTGAAAAACAGCAACAAATTCAACAACAACCTCAACATTGAAAAACACAAACAAATTCAACAACAACCTCAACATTTAAAAACGCCAACAAATTCAACAACAACCTCAACATTGAAAAACACCAACAAATTCAACAACAACCTCAACATTGAAAAACAACAACAACCTCAACATTGAAAAACACCAACAAATTCAACAACATATTCAACATTGAAAAATACCAACAAATTCAACAACAACCTCAACATTGAAAAACACCAACAAATTCAACAACAACCTTCACATTGAACAACAACAACAACCTCAACATTGAAAAACAACAACAAATTCAACAACAACCTCAACATTGAAAAACAAGAACAATCTCAACATTGAAAATCACCAACAAATTCGACAACAACCTCAACATTTAAAAACACCAACTAATTCAACAACAACCTCAATATTGAAAAACACCAACAAATTCAACAACAACTTCAACATTGAAAAACACCATCAAATTCAACAACAACCTCGACATTGAAAAACACCAACAAATTCAACAACAACCTCAACATTGAAAAACTACAACAACCTCAACATTGAAAAACACCATCAAATACAACAACAACCTCAACATTGAAAAAGAACAACAACCTCAACATTGAAAAACACCAACAAATTCAACAACAACCTCAACATTGAAAAACAACAACAACCTCAACATTGAAAAACAACAACAACCTCAACAATGAAAAACACCAACAAATTCAACAACAACCTCAACATTGAAAAACAACAACAACCTCAACATTGAAAAACACCAACAAATTCAACAGTAACCTCAACATTTAAAAACACCAACAAATTCAACAACAACCTCAACATTGAAAAACAACAACAACCTCAACATTGAAAAACAACAACAACCTCAACATTGAAAAACACTAACAAATTCAACAGCAACTTCAACATTGAAAAACACCAACAAATTCAACAACAACCTCGACATTGAAAAACACCATCCAATTCAACAACGACCTCAACATTGAAAAACAGCAACAAATTCAACAACAACCTCAACATTGAAAAACACCAACAAATTCAACAACAACCTCAACATTTAAAAACGCCAACAAATTCAACAACAACCTCAACATTGAAAAACACCAACAAATTCAACAACAACCTCAACATTGAAAAACAACAAGAACCTCAACATTGAAAAACACCAACAAATTCAACAACAAATTCAACATTGAAAAATACCAACAAATTCAACAACAACCTCAACATTGAAAAACACCAACAAATTCAACAACAACCTCCACATTGAACAACAACAACAACCTCAACATTGAAAAACACCAACAAATTCAACAACAACCTCAACCTTGAAAAACAAGAACAATCTCAACATTGAAAATCACCAACAAATTCAACAACAACCTCAAAATTGAAAAACAGCAACAAATTCAACAACAACTTCAACATTGAAAAACACCATCAAATTCTACAACAACCTCGACATTGAAAAACACCAACAAATTCAACAACAACCTCAACATTGAAAAACTACAACAACCTCAACATTGAAAAACGCCAACACATACAACAACTACCTCAAAATTGGTAAACAACAACAACCTCAACATTGAAAAACACCAACAAATTCAACAACAACCTCAACTTTGAAAAACACCAACAAATTCAACAACAACCTCAACATTGAAAAACAACAACAACCTCAACATTGAAAAACAACAACACCCTCAACCTTGAAAAACACCAACAAATTCAACAACAACCTCAACAATGAAAAACACCAACAAATTCAACAACAACCTCAACATTGAAAAACACCATCAATTTTAACAACAACCTCAACTTTGAAAAACAACAACAACCTCAACATGGAAAAAGACCAACAAATTCAACAACAACCTCAACATTTAAAAACAACAACAACCTCAACATTGAAAAACACCAACAAATTCAACAACAATCTCAACATTGAAAAACACCAACAAATTCAACAACAACTTCAACATTGAGAAACACCAACAAATTCAACAACAACCTCGACATTGAAAAACACGAAGAAATTCAACAACAACCTCAACATTGAAAAACTACAACAACCTCAACATTGAAAAACACCATCAAATACAACAACAACCTCAACATTGAAAAAGAACAACAACCTCAACATTGAAAAACACCAACAAATTCAACAACAACCTCAACATTGAAAAACAACAACAACCTCAACATTGAAAAACAACAACAACCTCAACATTGAAAAACACCAACAAATTCAACAACAACCTCAACATTAAAAAACAACAACAAGCTCAACATTGAAAAACACCAACAAATTCAACAACAACTTCAACATTGAAAAACACCAACAAATTCAACAACAACCTCGAAATTGAAAAACAGCAACAAATTCAACAACAACCTCAACATTGAAAAACAACAACAACCTCAACATTGAAGAACACCAACAAATTCAACAACAACCTCAACATTAAAAAACAACAACAACCTCAACATTGAAAAACACCAACAAATTCAACAACAACCTCAACAATGAAAAACACCAACAAATTCAACAACAACCTCAACATTGAAAAACACCAACAAATTCAACAACAACCTCAACATTGAAAAACACCATCAATTTTAACAACAACCTCAACTTTGAAAAACAACAACAACCTCAACATGGAAAAAGACCAACAAATTCAACAACAACCTCAACATTGAAAAACAACAACAACCTCAAAATTGAAAAACACCAACAAATTCAACAACAACCTCAACATTTAAAAACAACAACAACCTCAACATTGAAAAACACCAACAAATTCAACAACAATCTCAACATTGAAAAACACCAACAAATTCAACAACAACTTCAACATTGAGAAACACCAACAAATTCAACAACAACCTCGAAATTGAAAAACACCAAGAAATTCAACAACAACCTCAACATTGAAAAACTACAACAACCTCAATATTGAAAAACACCATCAAATACAACAACAACCTCAACATTGAAAAAGAACAACAACCTCAACATTGAAAAACACCAACAAATTCAACAACAACCTCAACATTGAAAAACAACAACAACCTCAACATTGAAAAACAACAACAACCTCAACATTGAAAAACACCAACAAATTCAACAACAACCTCAACATTAAAAAACAACAACAAGCTCAACATTGAAAAACACCAACAAATTCAACAACAACTTCAACATTGAAAAACACCGACAAATTCAACAACAACCTCGAAATTGAAAAACAGCAACAAATTCAACAACAACCTCAACATTGAAAAACACCAACAAATTCAACAACAACCTCAACATTGAAAAACAACAACAACCTCAACATTGAAAAACACCAACAAATTCAACAACGACATCAACATTGAAAAACAGCAACAAATTCAACAACAACCTCAACATTGAAAAACACAAACAAATTCAACAACAACCTCAACATTTAAAAACGCCAACAAATTCAACAACAACCTCAACATTGAAAAACACCAACAAATTCAACAACAACCTCAACATTGAAAAACAACAACAACCTCAACATTGAAAAACACCAACAAATTCAACAACATATTCAACATTGAAAAATACCAACAAATTCAACAACAACCTCAACATTGAAAAACACCAACAAATTCAACAACAACCTTCACATTGAACAACAACAACAACCTCAACATTGAAAAACACCAACAAATTCAACAACAACCTCAACATTGAAAAACAAGAACAATCTCAACATTGAAAATCACCAACAAATTCGACAACAACCTCAACATTTAAAAACACCAACTAATTCAACAACAACCTCAATATTGAAAAACACCAACAAATTCAACAACAACTTCAACATTGAAAAACACCATCAAATTCAACAACAACCTCGACATTGAAAAATACCAACAAATTCAACAACAACCTCAACATTGAAAAACTACAACAACCTCAACATTGAAAAACACCATCAAATACAACAACAACCTCAACATTGAAAAAGAACAACAACCTCAACATTGAAAAACACCAACAAATTCAACAACAACCTCAACATTGAAAAACAACAACAACCTCAACATTGAAAAACAACAACAACCTCAACAATGAAAAACACCAACAAATTCAACAACAACCTCAACATTGAAAAACAACAACAACCTCAACATTGAAAAACACCAACAAATTCAACAGTAACCTCAACATTTAAAAACACCAACAAATTCAACAACAACCTCAACAATGAAAAACACCAACAAATTCAACAACAACCTCAACATTGAAAAACACCATCAATTTTAACAACAACCTCAACTTTGAAAAACAACAACAACCTCAACATGGAAAAAGACCAACAAATTCAACAACAACCTCAACATTTAAAAACAACAACAACCTCAACATTGAAAAACACCAACAAATTCAACAACAATCTCAACATTGAAAAACACCAACAAATTCAACAACAACTTCAACATTGAGAAACACCAACAAATTCAACAACAACCTCGACATTGAAAAACACGAAGAAATTGAACAACAACCTCAACATTGAAAAACTACAACAACCTCAACATTGAAAAACACCATCAAATACAACAACAACCTCAACATTGAAAAAGAACAACAACCTCAACATTGAAAAACACCAACAAATTCAACAACAACCTCAACATTGAAAAACAACAACAACCTCAACATTGAAAAACACCAACAAATTCAACAACAACCTCAACATTAAAAAACAACAACAAGCTCAACATTGAAAAACACCAACAAATTCAACAACAACTTCAACATTGAAAAACACCAACAAATTCAACAACAACCTCGAAATTGAAAAACAGCAACAAATTCAACAACAACCTCAACATTGAAAAACAACAACAACCTCAACATTGAAGAACACCAACAAATTCAACAACAACCTCAACATTAAAAAACAACAACAACCTCAACATTGAAAAACACCAACAAATTCAACAACAACCTCAACAATGAAAAACACCAACAAATTCAACAACAACCTCAACATTGAAAAACACCAACAAATTCAACAACAACCTCAACATTGAAAAACACCATCAATTTTAACAACAACCTCAACTTTGAAAAACAACAACAACCTCAACATGGAAAAAGACCAACAAATTCAACAACAACCTCAACATTGAAAAACAACAACAACCTCAAAATTGAAAAACACCAACAAATTCAACAACAACCTCAACATTTAAAAACAACAACATCCTCAACATTGAAAAACACCAACAAATTCAACAACAATCTCAACATTGAAAAACACCAACAAATTCAACAACAACTTCAACATTGAGAAACACCAACAAATTCAACAACAACCTCGACATTGAAAAACACCAAGAAATTCAACAACAACCTCAACATTGAAAAACTACAACAACCTCAATATTGAAAAACACCATCAAATACAACAACAACCTCAACATTGAAAAAGAACAACAACCTCAACATTGAAAAACACCAACAAATTCAACAACAACCTCAACATTAAAAAACAACAACAAGCTCAACATTGAAAAACACCAACAAATTCAACAACAACTTCAACATTGAAAAACACCAACAAATTCAACAACAACCTCGAAATTGAAAAACAGCAACAAATTCAACAACAACCTCAACATTGAAAAACAACAACAACCTCAACATTGAAGAACACCAACAAATTCAACAACAACCTCAACATTAAAAAACAACAACAACCTCAACATTGAAAAACACCAACAAATTCAACAACAACCTCAACAATGAAAAACACCAACAAATTCAACAACAACCTCAACATTGAAAAACACCAACAAATTCAACAACAACCTCAACATTGAAAAACACCATCAATTTTAACAACAACCTCAACTTTGAAAAACAACAACAACCTCAACATGGAAAAAGACCAACAAATTCAACAACAACCTCAACATTGAAAAACAACAACAACCTCAAAATTGAAAAACACCAACAAATTCAACAACAACCTCAACATTTAAAAACAACAACAACCTCAACATTGAAAAACACCAACAAATTCAACAACAATCTCAACATTGAAAAACACCAACAAATTCAACAACAACTTCAACATTGAGAAACACCAACAAATTCAACAACAACCTCGAAATTGAAAAACACCAAGAAATTCAACAACAACCTCAACATTGAAAAACTACAACAACCTCAATATTGAAAAACACCATCAAATACAACAACAACCTCAACATTGAAAAAGAACAACAACCTCAACATTGAAAAACACCAACAAATTCAACAACAACCTCAACATTGAAAAACAACAACAACCTCAACATTGAAAAACAACAACAACCTCAACATTGAAAAACACCAACAAATTCAACAACAACCTCAACATTAAAAAACAACAACAAGCTCAACATTGAAAAACACCAACAAATTCAACAACAACTTCAACATTGAAAAACACCGACAAATTCAACAACAACCTCGAAATTGAAAAACAGCAACAAATTCAACAACAACCTCAACATTGAAAAACACCAACAAATTCAACAACAACCTCAACATTGAAAAACAACAACAACCTCAACATTGAAAAACACCAACAAATTCAACAACGACATCAACATTGAAAAACAGCAACAAATTCAACAACAACCTCAACATTGAAAAACACAAACAAATTCAACAACAACCTCAACATTTAAAAACGCCAACAAATTCAACAACAACCTCAACATTGAAAAACACCAACAAATTCAACAACAACCTCAACATTGAAAAACAACAACAACCTCAACATTGAAAAACACCAACAAATTCAACAACATATTCAACATTGAAAAATACCAACAAATTCAACAACAACCTCAACATTGAAAAACACCAACAAATTCAACAACAACCTTCACATTGAACAACAACAACAACCTCAACATTGAAAAACACCAACAAATTCAACAACAACCTCAACATTGAAAAACAAGAACAATCTCAACATTGAAAATCACCAACAAATTCGACAACAACCTCAACATTTAAAAACACCAACTAATTCAACAACAACCTCAATATTGAAAAACACCAACAAATTCAACAACAACTTCAACATTGAAAAACACCATCAAATTCAACAACAACCTCGACATTGAAAAATACCAACAAATTCAACAACAACCTCAACATTGAAAAACTACAACAACCTCAACATTGAAAAACACCATCAAATACAACAACAACCTCAACATTGAAAAAGAACAACAACCTCAACATTGAAAAACACCAACAAATTCAACAACAACCTCAACATTGAAAAACAACAACAACCTCAACATTGAAAAACAACAACAACCTCAACAATGAAAAACACCAACAAATTCAACAACAACCTCAACATTGAAAAACAACAACAACCTCAACATTGAAAAACACCAACAAATTCAACAGTAACCTCAACATTTAAAAACACCAACAAATTCAACAACAACCTCAACAATGAAAAACACCAACAAATTCAACAACAACCTCAACATTGAAAAACACCATCAATTTTAACAACAACCTCAACTTTGAAAAACAACAACAACCTCAACATGGAAAAAGACCAACAAATTCAACAACAACCTCAACATTTAAAAACAACAACAACCTCAACATTGAAAAACACCAACAAATTCAACAACAATCTCAACATTGAAAAACACCAACAAATTCAACAACAACTTCAACATTGAGAAACACCAACAAATTCAACAACAACCTCGACATTGAAAAACACGAAGAAATTGAACAACAACCTCAACATTGAAAAACTACAACAACCTCAACATTGAAAAACACCATCAAATACAACAACAACCTCAACATTGAAAAAGAACAACAACCTCAACATTGAAAAACACCAACAAATTCAACAACAACCTCAACATTGAAAAACAACAACAACCTCAACATTGAAAAACAACAACAACCTCAACATTGAAAAACACCAACAAATTCAACAACAACCTCAACATTAAAAAACAACAACAAGCTCAACATTGAAAAACACCAACAAATTCAACAACAACTTCAACATTGAAAAACACCAACAAATTCAACAACAACCTCGAAATTGAAAAACAGCAACAAATTCAACAACAACCTCAACATTGAAAAACAACAACAACCTCAACATTGAAGAACACCAACAAATTCAACAACAACCTCAACATTAAAAAACAACAACAACCTCAACATTGAAAAACACCAACAAATTCAACAACAACCTCAACAATGAAAAACACCAACAAATTCAACAACAACCTCAACATTGAAAAACACCAACAAATTCAACAACAACCTCAACATTGAAAAACACCATCAATTTTAACAACAACCTCAACTTTGAAAAACAACAACAACCTCAACATGGAAAAAGACCAACAAATTCAACAACAACCTCAACATTGAAAAACAACAACAACCTCAAAATTGAAAAACACCAACAAATTCAACAACAACCTCAACATTTAAAAACAACAACATCCTCAACATTGAAAAACACCAACAAATTCAACAACAATCTCAACATTGAAAAACACCAACAAATTCAACAACAACTTCAACATTGAGAAACACCAACAAATTCAACAACAACCTCGACATTGAAAAACACCAAGAAATTCAACAACAACCTCAACATTGAAAAACTACAACAACCTCAATATTGAAAAACACCATCAAATACAACAACAACCTCAACATTGAAAAAGAACAACAACCTCAACATTGAAAAACACCAACAAATTCAACAACAACCTCAACATTGAAAAACAACAACAACCTCAACATTGAAAAACAACAACAACCTCAACATTGAAAAACACCAACAAATTCAACAACAACCTCAACATTAAAAAACAACAACAAGCTCAACATTGAAAAACACCAACAAATTCAACAACAACTTCAACATTGAAAAACACCGACAAATTCAACAACAACCTCGAAATTGAAAAACAGCAACAAATTCAACAACAACCTCAACATTGAAAAACACCAACAAATTCAACAACAACCTCAACATTGAAAAACAACAACAACCTCAACATTGAAAAACACCAACAAATTCAACAACGACATCAACATTGAAAAACAGCAACAAATTCAACAACAACCTCAACATTGAAAAACACAAACAAATTCAACAACAACCTCAACATTTAAAAACGCCAACAAATTCAACAACAACCTCAACATTGAAAAACACCAACAAATTCAACAACAACCTCAACATTGAAAAACAACAACAACCTCAACATTGAAAAACACCAACAAATTCAACAACATATTCAACATTGAAAAATACCAACAAATTCAACAACAACCTCAACATTGAAAAACACCAACAAATTCAACAACAACCTTCACATTGAACAACAACAACAACCTCAACATTGAAAAACACCAACAAATTCAACAACAACCTCAACATTGAAAAACAAGAACAATCTCAACATTGAAAATCACCAACAAATTCGACAACAACCTCAACATTTAAAAACACCAACTAATTCAACAACAACCTCAATATTGAAAAACACCAACAAATTCAACAACAACTTCAACATTGAAAAACACCATCAAATTCAACAACAACCTCGACATTGAAAAATACCAACAAATTCAACAACAACCTCAACATTGAAAAACTACAACAACCTCAACATTGAAAAACACCATCAAATACAACAACAACCTCAACATTGAAAAAGAACAACAACCTCAACATTGAAAAACACCAACAAATTCAACAACAACCTCAACATTGAAAAACAACAACAACCTCAACATTGAAAAACAACAACAACCTCAACAA
The DNA here is from genome assembly GCA_026770705.1 of Isurus oxyrinchus. NCBI lineage: Eukaryota > Metazoa > Chordata > Chondrichthyes > Lamniformes > Lamnidae > Isurus > Isurus oxyrinchus. The sequence continues at coordinate 652,383 of JANJGN010000097.1, forward strand.
TGAAAAACACCAACAAATTCAACAACAACCTCAACATTGAAAAACAACAACAACCTCAACATTGAAAAACACCAACAAATTCAAAAGTAACCTCAACATTTAAAAACACCAACAAATTCAACAACAACCTCAACATTGAAAAACAACAACAACCTCAACATTGAAAAACAACAACAACCTCAACATTGAAAAACACTAACAAATTCAACAGCAACTTCAACATTGAAAAACACCAACAAATTCAACAACAACCTCGACATTGAAAAACACCATCCAATTCAACAACGACCTCAACATTGAAAAACAGCAACAAATTCAACAACAACCTCAACATTGAAAAACACCAACAAATTCAACAACAACCTCAACATTTAAAAACGCCAACAAATTCAACAACAACCTCAACATTGAAAAACACCAACAAATTCAACAACAACCTCAACATTGAAAAACAACAACAACCTCAACATTGAAAAACACCAACAAATTCAACAACAAATTCAACATTGAAAAATACCAACAAATTCAACAACAACCTCAACATTGAAAAACACCAACAAATTCAACAACAACCTCCACATTGAACAACAACAACAACCTCAACATTGAAAAACACCAACAAATTCAACAACAACCTCAACCTTGAAAAACAAGAACAATCTCAACATTGAAAATCACCAACAAATTCAACAACAACCTCAAAATTGAAAAACAGCAACAAATTCAACAACAACTTCAACATTGAAAAACACCATCAAATTCTACAACAACCTCGACATTGAAAAACACCAACAAATTCAACAACAACCTCAACATTGAAAAACTACAACAACCTCAACATTGAAAAACGCCAACACATACAACAACAACCTCAAAATTGGTAAACAACAACAACCTCAACATTGAAAAACACCAACAAATTCAACAACAACCTCAACTTTGAAAAACACCAACAAATTCAACAACAACCTCAACATTGAAAAACAACAACAACCTCAACATTGAAAAACAACAACACCCTCAACCTTGAAAAACACCAACAAATTCAACAACAACCTCAACAATGAAAAACACCAACAAATTCAACAACAACCTCAACATTGAAAAACACCATCAATTTTAACAACAACCTCAACTTTGAAAAACAACAACAACCTCAACATGGAAAAAGACCAACAAATTCAACAACAACCTCAACATTTAAAAACAACAGCAACCTCAACATTGAAAAACACCAACAAATTCAACAACAATCTCAACATTGAAAAACACCAACAAATTCAACAACAACTTCAACATTGAGAAACACCAACAAATTCAACAACAACCTCGACATTGAAAAACACGTAGAAATTCAACAACAACCTCAACATTGAAAAACTACAACAACCTCAACATTGAAAAACACCATCAAATACAACAACAACCTCAACATTGAAAAAGAACAACAACCTCAACATTGAAAAACACCAACAAATTCAACAACAACCTCAACATTGAAAAACAACAACAACCTCAACATTGAAAAACAACAACAACCTCAACATTGAAAAACACCAACAAATTCAACAACAACCTCAACATTAAAAAACAACAACAAGCTCAACATTGAAAAACACCAACAAATTCAACAACAACTTCAACATTGAAAAACACCAACAAATTCAACAACAACCTCGAAATTGAAAAACAGCAACAAATTCAACAACAACCTCAACATTGAAAAACAACAACAACCTCAACATTGAAGAACACCAACAAATTCAACAACAACCTCAACATTAAAAAACAACAACAACCTCAACATTGAAAAACACCAACAAATTTAACAACAACCTCAACAATTAAAAACACCAACAAATTCAACAACAACCTCAACATTGAAAAACAGCAACAAATTTAACAACAATCTCAACTTTGAAAAAAAACAACAACCTCAACAAGGAAAAACACCAACAAATTTAACAACAACCTCAACTTTGAAAAACAACAACAACATCAACATGGAAAAACACCAACAAATTCAACAACAACCTCAACATTTAAAAACAATAACAACCTCAGCATTGAAAAACAGCAACAAATTCAACAACAACCTCAACATTGTAAAACACAAACAAATTCAACAACTTCAACATTGAAAAACACCTACAAATTCAACAACAACCTCGACATTGAAAAAGACCAACAAATTCAACAACAACCTCAACATTGAAAAACTACAACAACCTCAACATTGAAAAACACCAACAAATACAACAACAACCTCAACATTGAAAAACAACAACAACCTCAACATTGAGAAAACACCAAAAAATTCAACAACAACCTTCAACATTGAAAAACACCAACAAATTCAACAACAACCTCAACATTGAAAAACAACAACAACCTCAACATTGAAAAACAACAACAACCTCAAAACTGAAAAACACCAACAAATTCAACAACAACCTGAACATTGAAAAACAACAACCTCAACAATGAAAAACACCAACAAATTCAACAACAACCTCAACATTTAAAAACAACAACAACCTCAACATTGAAAAACACCAACAAATTCAACAACAATCTCAACATTGAAAAACACCAACAAATTCAACAACAATTTCAACATTGAGAAACACCAACAAATTCAACAACAACCTCGACATTGAAAAACACCAAGAAATTCAACAACAAACTCAACATTGAAAAACTACAACAACCTCAACATTGAAAAACACCATCAAATACAACAACAACCTCAACATTGAAAAAGAACAACAACCTCAACATTGAAAAACACCAACAAATTCAACAACAACCTCAACATTGAAAAAGAACAACAACCTCAACATTGAAAAACACCAACAAATTCAACAACAACCTCAACATTGAAAAACAACAACAACCTCAACATTGAAAAACAACAACAACCTCAACATTGAAAAACACCAACAAATTCAACAACAACCTCAACATTAAAAACAACAACAACCTCAACATTGAAAAACACCAACAAATTCAACAACGACTTCAACATTGAAAAACACCAACAAATTCAACAACAACCTCGAAATTGAAAAACAGCAACAAATTCAACAACAACCTCAACATTGAAAAACAACAACAACCTCATCATTGAAGAACACCAACAAATTCAACAACAACCTCAACATTAAAAAACAACAACAACCTCAACATTGAAAAACACCAACAAATTCAACAACAACCTCAACAATGAAAAACACCAACAAATTCAACAACAACCTCAACATTGAAAAACAGCAACAAATGTAACAACAACCTCAACTTTGAAAAAAAACAACAACCTCAACATGGAAAAACACCAACAAATTTAACAACAACCTCAACTCTGAAAAACAACAACAACATCAACATGGAAAAACACCAACAAATTCAACAACAACCTCAAAATTGAAAAACAACAACAACCTCAAAATTGAAAAACACCAACAAATTCAACAACAACCTCAACATTTAAAAACAACAACAACCTCAGCATTGAAAAACAGCAACAAATTCAACAACAACCTCAACATTGTAAAACACAAACATATTCAACAACAACTTCAACATTGAAAAACACCTACAAATTCAACAACAACCTCGACATTGAAAAACACCAACAAATACAACAACAACCTCAACATTGAAAAACAACAACAACCTCAACATTGAGAAAACACCAACAAATTCAACAACAACCTTCAACATTGAAAAACACCAACAAATTCAACAACAACCTCAACATTGAAAAACAACAACAACCTCAACATTGAAAAACAACAACAACCTCAAAACTGAAAAACACCAACAAATTCAACAACAACCTCAACATTGAAAAACAACAACAACCTCAACAATGAAAAACATCAACAAATTCAACAACAAACTCAACATTGAAAAACAACAACAACCTCAACATTGAAAAACACCAACAAATTCAACAATAACCTCAACATTTAAAAACACCAACAAATTCAACAACAACCTCAACATTGAAAAACAACAACAACCTCAACATTGAAAAACATCAACAAATTCAACAACAACCTCAACATTGAAAAACATCAACAACCTCAACATTGAAAAACACTAACAAATTCAACAACAACTTCTACATTGAAAAACACTAACAAATTCAACAACAACTTCTACATTGAAAAACACCAACAAATTCAACAACAACCTCGACATTGAAAAACACCATCAAATTCAACAACGACCTCAACATTGAAAAACAGCAACAAATTCAACAACAACCTCAACATTGTAAAACACCAACAAATTCAACAACAACCTCAACATTTAAAAACGCCAACCAAATCAACAACAACCTCAACATTGAAAAATACCAACAAATTCAACAACAACCTCAACATTGAAAAACAACAAGAACCTCAACATTGAAAAACAACAACAAATTCAACTACAAATTCAACATTGAAAAATACCAACAAATTCAACAACAACCTCAACATTGAAAAACACCAACAAATTCAACAACAACCTCCACATTGAACAACAACAACAACCTCAACATTGAAAGACACCAACAAATTCAACAACAACCTCAACATTGTAAAACAAGAACAACCTCAACATTGAAAAACACCAACAAATTCAACAACAACCTCAACATTTAAAAACACCAACTAATTCAACAACAACTTCAACATTGAAAAACACCATCAAATTCAATAACAAATTCGACATTGAAAAACACCATCAAATTCAACAACAACCTCAACTTTGAAAAACACCAACAAATTCAACAACAACCTCAACATTGAAAAACAACAACAACCTCAACATTGAAAAACAACAACACCCTCAACCTTGAAAAACACCAACAAATTCAACAACAACCTCAACAATGAAAAACACCAACAAATTCAACAACAACCTCAACATTGAAAAACACCATCAATTTTAACAACAACCTCAGCTTTGAAAAACAACAACAACCTCAACATGGAAAAAGACCAACAAATTCAACAACAACCTCAAAATTGAAAAACAACAACAACCTCAAAATTGAAAAACACCAACAAATTCAACAACAACCTCTACATTTAAAAACAACAACAACCTCAACATTGAAAAACACCAACAAATTCAACAACAATCTCAACATTGAAAAACACCAACAAATTCAACAACAACTTCAACATTGAGAAACACCAACAAATTCAACAACAACCTCGACATTGAAAAACACCAAGAAATTCAACAACAACCTCAACATTGAAAAACTACAACAACCTCAACATTGAAAAACACCATCAAATACAACAACAACCTCAACATTGAAAAAGAACAACAACCTCAACATTGAAAAACACCAACAAATTCAACAACAACCTCAACATTGAAAAACAACAACAACCTCAACATTGAAAAACAACAACAACCTCAACATTGAAAAACACCAACAAATTCAACAACAACCTCAACATTAAAAAACAACAACAACCTCAACATTGAAAAACACCAACAAATTCAACAACAACTTCAACATTGAAAAACACCAACAAATTCAACAACAACCTCGAAATTGAAAAACAGCAACAAATTCAACAACAACCTCAACATTGAAAAACAACAACAACCTCAACATTGAAGAACACCAACAAATTCAACAACAACCTCAACATTAAAAAACAACAACAACCTCAACATTGAAAAACACCAACAAATTCAACAACAACCTCAACAATGAAAAACACCAACAAATTCAACAACAACCTCAACATTGAAAAACAGCAACAAATTTAACAACAATCTCAACTTTGAAAAAAAACAACAACCTCAACATGGAAAAACACCAACAAATTTAACAACAACCTCAACTTTGAAAAACAACAACAACATCAACATGGAAAAACACCAACAAATTCAACAACAACCTCAACATTGAAAAACAACAACAACCTCAAAATTGAAAAACACCAACAAATTCAACAACAACCTCAACATTAAAAAACAACAACAACCTCAGCATTGAAAAACAGCAACAAATTCAACAACAACCTCAACATTGTAAAACACAAACAAATTCAACAACAACTTCAACATTGAAAAACACCTTCAAATTCAACAACAACCTCGACATTGAAAAACACCAACAAATTCAACAACAACATCAACATTGAAAAACTACAACAACCTCAACATTGAAAAACAACAACAACCTCAATATTGGGAAAACACCAACAAATTCAACAACAACCTTCAACATTGAAAAACACCAACAAATTCAACAACAACCTCAACATTGAAAAACAACAACAACCTCAACATTGAAAAACAACAACAACCTCAAAACTGAAAAACACCAACAAATTCAACAACAACCTCAACATTGAAAAACAACGACAACCTCAACAATGAAAAACACCAACAAATTCAACAACAACCTCAACATTTAAAAACAACAACGACCTCAACATTGAAAAACACCAACAAATTCAACAAGAATCTCAACATTGAAAAACACCAACAAATTCAACAACAACTTCAACATTGAGAAACACCAACAAATTCAACAACAACCTCGACATTGAAAAACACCAAGAAATTCAACAACAACCTCAACATTGAAAAACTGCAACAACCTCAACATTGAAAAACACCATCAAATACAACAACAACCTCAACATTGAAAAAGAACAACATCCTCAACATTGAAAAACACCAACAAATTCAACAACAACCTCAACATTGAAAAACAACAACAACCTCAACATTGAAAAACAACAACAACCTCAACATTGAAAAACACCAACAAATTCAACAACAACCTCAACATTAAAAAAGAACAACAACCTCAACATTGAAAAACACCAACAAATTCAACAACAACTTCAACATTGAAAAACACCAACAAATTCAACAACAACCTCGAAATTGAAAAACAGCAACAAATTCAACAACACCCTCAACATTGAAAAACAACAACAACCTCAACATTGAAGAACACCAACAAATTCAACAACAACCTCAACATTAAAAAACAACAACAACCTCAACATTGAAAGACACCAACAAATTCAACAACAACCTCAACAATGAAAAACACCAACAAATTCAACAACAACCTCAACATTGAAAAACAGCAACAAATTTAACAACAATCTCAACTTTGAAAAAAAACAACAACCTCAACATGGAAAAACAACAACAAATTTAACAACAAAATCAACTTTGAAAAACAACAACAACATCAACATGGAAAAACACCAACAAATTCAACAACAACCTCAAAATTGAAAAACAACAACAACCTCAAAATTGAAAAACACCAACAAATTCAACAACAACCTCAACATTTAAAAACAACAACAACCTCAGCATTGAAAAACAGCAACAAATTCAACAACAACCTCAACATTGTAAAACACAAACAAATTCAACAACAACTTCAACATTGAAAAACACCTACAAATTCAACAACAACCTCGACATTGAAAAAAACCAACAAATTCAACAACAACCTCAACATTGAAAAACTACAACAACCTCAACATTGAAAAACACCAACAAATACAACAACAACCTCAACATTGAAAAACAACAACAACCTCAACATTGAGAAAACACCAACAAATTCAACAACAACCTTCAACATTGAAAAACACCAACAAATTCAACAACAACCTCAACATTGAAAAACAACAACAACATCAACATTGAAAAACAACAACAACCTCAAAACTGAAAAACACCAACATATTCAACAACAACCTCAACATTGAAAAACAACAACAACCTCAACAATGAAAAACACCAACAAATTCAACAACAACCTCAACATTGAAAAACAACAACAACCTCAACATTGAAACACACCAACAAATTCAACAAGAATCTCAACATTGAAAAACACCAACAAATTCAACAACAACTTCAACATTGAGAAACACCAACAAATTCAACAACAACCTCGACATTGAAAAACACCAAGAAATTCAACAACAACCTCAACATTGAAAAACTACAACAACCTCAACATTGAAAAACACCATCAAATACAACAACAACCTCAACATTGAAAAAGAACAACAACCTCAACATTGAAAAACACCAACAAATTCAACAACAACCTCAACATTGAAAAACAACAACAACCTCAACATTGAAAAACAACAACAACCTCAACATTGAAAAACACCAACAAATTCAACAACAACCTCAACATTAAAAAACAACAACAACCTCAACATTGAAGAACACCAACAAATTCAACAACAACCTCAACATTAAAAAACAACAACAACTTGAACATTGAAAAACACCAACAAATTCAACAACAACCTCAACAATGAAAAACACCAACAAATTCAACAACAACCTCAACATTGAAAAACAGCAACAAATTTAACAACAACCTCAACTTTGAAAAAAAACAACAACCTCAACATGGAAAAACACCAACAAATTTAACAACAACCTCAACTTTGAAAAACAACAACAACATCAACATGGAAAAACACCAACAAATTCAACAACAACCTCAAAATTGAATAACAACAACAACCTCAAAATTGAAAAACACGAACAAATTCAACAACAACCTCAACATTTAAAAACAACAACAACCTCAGCATTGAAAAACAGCAACAAATTCAACAACAACCTCAACATTGTAAAACACAAACAAATTCAACAACAACTTCAACATTGAAAAACACTTACAAATTCAACAACAACCTCGACATTGAAAAACACCAACAAATTCAACAACAACCTCAACATTGAAAATCTACAACAACCTCAACATTGAAAAACACCAACAAATACAACAACAACCTCAACATTGAAAAACAACAACAACCTCAACATTGAGAAAACACCAACAAATTCAACAACAACCTTCAACAGTGAAAAACACCAACAAATTCAACAACAACCTCAACATTGAAAAACACCAACAAATTCAACAACAACCTCAACATTGAAAAACAACAACAACCTCAACATTGAAAAACACCAACAAATTCAACAACAACCTCAACATTGAAAAACATCAACAACCTCAACATTGAAAAACACTAACAAATTCAACAACAAGTTCTACATTGAAAAACACCAACAAATTCAACAACAACCTCGACATTGAAAAACACCATCAAATTCAACAACGACCTCAACATTGAAAAACAGCAACAAATTCAACAACAACCTCAACATTGAAAAACACCAACAAATTCAACAACAACCTCAACATTTAAAAACGCGAACCAATTCAACAACAACCTCAACATTGAAAAATACCAACAAATTCAACAACAACCTCAACATTGAAAAACAACAAGAACCTCAACATTGAAAAACAACAACAAATTCACCTACAAATTCAACATTGAAAAATACCAACAAATTCAACAACAACCTCAACATTGAAAAACACCAACAAATTCAACAACAACCTCCACATTGAACAACAACAACAACCTCAACATTGAAAAACACCAACAAATTCAACAACAACCTCAACATTGAAAAACAAGAACAACCTCAACATTGAAAAACACCAACAAATTCAACAACAACCTCAACATTTAAAAACACCAACAAATTCAACAACAACCTCAACATTGAAAAACACCAACAAATTCAACAACAACTTCAACATTGAAAAACACCATCAAATTCAACAACAACCTCGACATTGAAAAACACCATCAAATTCAACAACAACCTCAACATTGAAAAACACCAACAAATTCAACAACATCTTCAACATTGAAAAACACGAACAAATTCAACAACAACCTCGAAATTGAAAAACAGCAACAAATTCAACAACAACCTCAACATTGAAAAACACCAACAAATTCAACAACAACCTCAACATTAAAAAACAACAACAACCTCAACATTGAAGAACACCAACAAATTCAACAACAACCTCAACATTAAAAAACAACAACAACTTGAACATTGAAAAACACCAACAAATTCAACAACAACCTCAACAATGAAAAACACCAACAAATTCAACAACAACCTCAACATTGAAAAACAGCAACAAATTTAACAACAACCTCAACTTTGAAAAAAAACAACAACCTCAACATGGAAAAACACCAACAAATTTAACAACAACCTCAACTTTGAAAAACAACAACAACATCAACATGGAAAAACACCAACAAATTCAACAACAACCTCAAAATTGAATAACAACAACAACCTCAAAATTGAAAAACACGAACAAATTCAACAACAACCTCAACATTTAAAAACAACAACAACCTCAGCATTGAAAAACAGCAACAAATTCAACAACAACCTCAACATTGTAAAACACAAACAAATTCAACAACAACTTCAACATTGAAAAACACTTACAAATTCAACAACAACCTCGACATTGAAAAACACCAACAAATTCAACAACAACCTCAACATTGAAAATCTACAACAACCTCAACATTGAAAAACACCAACAAATACAACAACAACCTCAACATTGAAAAACAACAACAACCTCAACATTGAGAAAACACCAACAAATTCAACAACAACCTTCAACAGTGAAAAACACCAACAAATTCAACAACAACCTCAACATTGAAAAACACCAACAAATTCAACAACAACCTCAACATTGAAAAACAACAACAACCTCAACATTGAAAAACACCAACAAATTCAACAACAACCTCAACATTGAAAAACATCAACAACCTCAACATTGAAAAACACTAACAAATTCAACAACAAGTTCTACATTGAAAAACACCAACAAATTCAACAACAACCTCGACATTGAAAAACACCATCAAATTCAACAACGACCTCAACATTGAAAAACAGCAACAAATTCAACAACAACCTCAACATTGAAAAACACCAACAAATTCAACAACAACCTCAACATTTAAAAACGCGAACCAATTCAACAACAACCTCAACATTGAAAAATACCAACAAATTCAACAACAACCTCAACATTGAAAAACAACAAGAACCTCAACATTGAAAAACAACAACAAATTCACCTACAAATTCAACATTGAAAAATACCAACAAATTCAACAACAACCTCAACATTGAAAAACACCAACAAATTCAACAACAACCTCCACATTGAACAACAACAACAACCTCAACATTGAAAAACACCAACAAATTCAACAACAACCTCAACATTGAAAAACAAGAACAACCTCAACATTGAAAAACACCAACAAATTCAACAACAACCTCAACATTTAAAAACACCAACAAATTCAACAACAACCTCAACATTGAAAAACACCAACAAATTCAACAACAACTTCAACATTGAAAAACACCATCAAATTCAACAACAACCTCGACATTGAAAAACACCATCAAATTCAACAACAACCTCAACATTGAAAAACACCAACAAATTCAACAACATCTTCAACATTGAAAAACACGAACAAATTCAACAACAACCTCGAAATTGAAAAACAGCAACAAATTCAACAACAACCTCAACATTGAAAAACAACAACAACCTCAATATTGAAGAACACCAACTAATTCAACAACAACCTCAACATTAAAAAACAACAACAACCTCAACATTGAAAAACACCAACAAATTCAACAACCACCTCAACAATGAAAAACACCAACAAATTCAACAACAACCTCAACATTGAAAAACACCAACAAATTTAACAACAACCTCAACTTTGAAAAACAACAACAACCTCAACATGGAAAAACACCAACAAATTCAACAACAACCTCAACATTGAAAAACAACAACAACCTCAAAATTGAAAAACACCAACAAATTCAACAACAACCTCAACATTTAAAAACAACAACAACCTCAACATTGAAAAACAGCAACAAATTCAACAACAACCTCAACATTGAAAAACACATACAAATTCAACAACAACTTCAACATTGAAAAACACCAACAAATTCAACAACAACCTCAACATTGAAAAACACCAACAAATTCAACAACAACCTCAACATTGAAAAACTACAACAACCTCAACATTGAAAACCACCAACAAATACAACAACAACCTCAACATTGAAAAACAACAACAACCTCAACATTGAGAAAACACCAACAAATTCAACAACAACCTTCAGCATTGAAAAACACCAACAAATTCAACAACAACCTCAACATTGAAAAACAAGAACAACCTCAACATTGAAAAACAACAACAACCTCAGCATTGAAAAACACCAACAAATTCAACAACAACCTCAACATTGAAAAACAACAACAACCTCAACATTGAAAAACACCAACAAATTCAACAACAACTTCAACATTGAAAAACACCAACAAATTCAACAACAACCTCGAAATTGAAAAACACCAACAAATTCAACAGCAACCTCAACATTGAAAAACAACAACAACCTCAACAATGAAAAACACCAACAAATTCCACAACAACCTCAACATTGAAAAACAACAACAACCTCAACATTGAAAAACACCAACAAATTCAACAATAACCTCAACATTTAAAAACACCAACAAATTCAACAACAACCTCAACATTGAAAAAGAACAACAACCTCAACATTGAAAAACACCAACAAATTCAACAACAACCTCAACATTGAAAAACAACAACAACCTCAACATTGAAAAACACTAACAAATTGAACAGCAACTTCAACATTGAAAAACACCAACAAATTCAACAACAACCTCGACATTGAAAAACACCATCAAATTCAACAACGACCTCAACATTGAAAAACAGCAACAAATTCAACAACAACCTCAACATTGAAAAACACCAACAAATTCAACAACAACCTCAACATTTAAAAACGCGAACCAATTCAACAACAACCTCAACATTGAAAAATACCAACAAATTCAACAACAACCTCAACATTGAAAAACAACAAGAACCTCAACATTGAAAAACAACAACAAATTCACCTACAAATTCAACATTGAAAAATACCAACAAATTCAACAACAACCTCAACATTGAAAAACACCAACAAATTCAACAACAACCTCCACATTGAACAACAACAACAACCTCAACATTGAAAAACACCAACAAATTCAACAACAACCTCAACATTGAAAAACAAGAACAACCTCAACATTGAAAAACACCAACAAATTCAACAACAACCTCAACATTTAAAAACACCAACAAATTCAACAACAACCTCAACATTGAAAAACACCAACAAATTCAACAACAACTTCAACATTGAAAAACACCATCAAATTCAACAACAACCTCGACATTGAAAAACACCATCAAATTCAACAACAACCTCAACATTGAAAAACACCAACAAATTCAACAACATCTTCAACATTGAAAAACACGAACAAATTCAACAACAACCTCGAAATTGAAAAACAGCAACAAATTCAACAACAACCTCAACATTGAAAAACAACAACAACCTCAATATTGAAGAACACCAACTAATTCAACAACAACCTCAACATTAAAAAACAACAACAACCTCAACATTGAAAAACACCAACAAATTCAACAACCACCTCAACAATGAAAAACACCAACAAATTCAACAACAACCTCAACATTGAAAAACACCAACAAATTTAACAACAACCTCAACTTTGAAAAACAACAACAACCTCAACATGGAAAAACACCAACAAATTCAACAACAACCTCAACATTGAAAAACAACAACAACCTCAAAATTGAAAAACACCAACAAATTCAACAACAACCTCAACATTTAAAAACAACAACAACCTCAACATTGAAAAACAGCAACAAATTCAACAACAACCTCAACATTGAAAAACACATACAAATTCAACAACAACTTCAACATTGAAAAACACCAACAAATTCAACAACAACCTCAACATTGAAAAACACCAACAAATTCAACAACAACCTCAACATTGAAAAACTACAACAACCTCAACATTGAAAACCACCAACAAATACAACAACAACCTCAACATTGAAAAACAACAACAACCTCAACATTGAGAAAACACCAACAAATTCAACAACAACCTTCAGCATTGAAAAACACCAACAAATTCAACAACAACCTCAACATTGAAAAACAAGAACAACCTCAACATTGAAAAACAACAACAACCTCATCATTGAAAAACACCAACAAATTCAACAACAACCTCAACATTGAAAAACAACAACAACCTCAACATTGAAAAACACCAACAAATTCAACAACAACTTCAACATTGAAAAACACCAACAAATTCAACAACAACCTCGAAATTGAAAAACACCAACAAATTCAACAGCAACCTCAACATTGAAAAACAACAACAACCTCAACAATGAAAAACACCAACAAATTCCACAACAACCTCAACATTGAAAAACAACAACAACCTCAACATTGAAAAACACCAACAAATTCAACAATAACCTCAACATTTAAAAACACCAACAAATTCAACAACAACCTCAACATTGAAAAAGAACAACAACCTCAACATTGAAAAACACCAACAAATTCAACAACAACCTCAACATTGAAAAACAACAACAACCTCAACATTGAAAAACACTAACAAATTGAACAGCAACTTCAACATTGAAAAACACCAACAAATTCAACAACAACCTCGACATTGAAAAACACCATCCAATTCAACAACGACCTCAACATTGAAAAACAGCAACAAATTCAACAACAACCTCAACATTGAAAAACACCAACAAAGTCAACAACAACCTCAACATTTAAAAACGCCAACAAGTTCAACAACAACATCAACATTGAAAAACACCAACAAATTCAACAACAACCTCAACATTGAAAAACACCAACAACCTCAACATTGAAGAACACCAACAAATTCAACAACAAATTCAACATTGAAAAATACCAACAAATTCAACAACAACCTCAACATTGAAAAACACCAACAAATTCAACAACAACCTTCACATTGAACAACAACAACAACCTCAACATTGAAAAACACCAACAAATTCAACAACAACCTCAACATTGAAAAACAAGAACAATCTCAACATTGAAAATCACCGACAAATTCAACATCAACCTCAACATTTAAAAAGACCAACTAATTCAACAACAACCTCAAAATTGAAAAACACCAACAAATTCAACAACAACTTCAACATTGAAAAACACCATCAAATTCAAGAACAACCTCGACATTGAAAAACACCAACAAATTCAACAACAACCTCAACATTGAAAAACTACAAGAACCTCAACATTGAAAAACACCAACACATACAACAACAACCTCAACATTGAAAAACAACAACAACCTCAATATTGAAAAACACCAACAAATTCAACAACAGCCTCAACATTGAAAAACACCAACAAATTCAACAACAACCTCAACATTGAAAAACAACAACAACCTCAACATTGAAAAACAACAACAACCTCAACCTTGAAAAACACCAACAAATTCAACAACAACCTCAACAATGAAAAACACCAACAAATTCAACAACAACCTCAACATTGAAAAACACCAACAAATTTAACAACAACCTCAACTTTGAAAAACAACAACAACCTCAACATGGAAAAACACCAACAAATTCAACAACAACCTCAACATTGGAAAACAACAACAACCTCAACATTGAAAAACACCAACAAATTCAACAACAACCTCAACATTGAAAAACACCAACAAATTCAACAACAAACTCAACATTGTAAAACACCAACAAATTCAACGAAAACCTCAACATTGAAATACAACAACAACCTCAACATTGAAAAACACCAACAAATTCAACAACAACCTCAACATTGAAAAACAGCAACAAATTTAACAACAACCTCAACTTTGAAAAAAAACAACAACCTCAACATGGAAAAACACCAACAAATTTAACAACAACCTCAACTTTGAAAAACAACAACAACATCAACATGGAAAAACACCAACAAATTCAACAACAACCTCAAAATTGAATAACAACAACAACCTCAAAATTGAAAAACACGAACAAATTCAACAACAACCTCAACATTTAAAAACAACAACAACCTCAGCATTGAAAAACAGCAACAAATTCAACAACAACCTCAACATTGTAAAACACAAACAAATTCAACAACAACTTCAACATTGAAAAACACTTACAAATTCAACAACAACCTCGACATTGAAAAACACCAACAAATTCAACAACAACCTCAACATTGAAAAACTACAACAAACTCAACATTGAAAAACACCAACAAATACAACAACAACCTGAACATTGAAAAACAACAACAACCTCAACATTGAGAAAACACCAACAAATTCAACAACAACCTTCAACAGTGAAAAACACCAACAAATTCAACAACAACCTCAACATTGAAAAACAGCAACAACCTCAACATTGAAAAACAACAACAACCTCAAAACTGAAAAACACCAACAAATTCAACAACAACCTCAACATTGAAAAACAACAACAACCTCAACAATGAAAAACAGCAACAAATTCAACAACAACCTCAACATTGAAAAACAACAACAACCTCAACATTGAAAAACACCAACAAATTCAACAATAACCTCAACATTTAAAAACACCAACAAATTCAACAACAACCTCAACATTGAAAAACAACAACAACCTCAACATTGAAAAACACCAACAAATTCAACAACAACCTCAACATTGAAAAACATCAACAACCTCAACATTGAAAAACACTAACAAATTCAACAACAACTTCTACATTGAAAAACACCAACAAATTCAACAACAACCTCGACATTGAAAAACACCATCAAATTCAACAACGACCTCAACATTGAAAAACAGCAACAAATTCAACAACAACCTCAACATTGAAAAACACCAACAAATTCAACAACAACCTCAACATTTAAAAACGCGAACCAATTCAACAACAACCTCAACATTGAAAAATACCAACAAATTCAACAACAACCTCAACATTGAAAAACAACAAGAACCTCAACATTGAAAAACAACAACAAATTCACCTACAAATTCAACATTGAAAAATACCAACAAATTCAACAACAACCTCAACATTGAAAAACACCAACAAATTCAACAACAACCTCCACATTGAACAACAACAACAACCTCAACATTGAAAAACACCAACAAATTCAACAACAACCTCAACATTGAAAAACAAGAACAACCTCAACATTGAAAAACACCAACAAATTCAACAACAACCTCAACATTTAAAAACACCAACAAATTCAACAACAACCTCAACATTGAAAAACACCAACAAATTCAACAACAACTTCAACATTGAAAAACACCATCAAATTCAACAACAACCTCGACATTGAAAAACACCATCAAATTCAACAACAACCTCAACATTGAAAAACACCAACAAATTCAACAACATCTTCAACATTGAAAAACACGAACAAATTCAACAACAACCTCGAAATTGAAAAACAGCAACAAATTCAACAACAACCTCAACATTGAAAAACAACAACAACCTCAATATTGAAGAACACCAACTAATTCAACAACAACCTCAACATTAAAAAACAACAAAAACCTCAACATTGAAAAACACCAACAAATTCAACAACCACCTCAACAATGAAAAACACCAACAAATTCAACAACAACCTCAACATTGAAAAACACCAACAAATTTAACAACAACCTCAACTTTGAAAAACAACAACAACCTCAACATAGAAAAACACCAACAAATTCAACAACAACCTCAACATTGAAAAACAACAACAACCTCAAAATTGAAAAACACCAACAAATTCAACAACAACCTCAACATTTAAAAACAACAACAACCTCAACATTGAAAAACAGCAACAAATTCAACAACAACCTCAACATTGAAAAACACATACAAATTCAACAAGAACTTCAACATTGAAAAACACCAACAAATTCAACAACAACCTCAACATTGAAAAACACCAACAAATTCAACAACAACCTCAACATTGAAAAACTACAACAACCTCAACATTGAAAACCACCAACAAATACAACAACAACCTCAACATTGAAAAACAACAACAACCTCAACATTGAGAAAAAACCAACAAATTCAACAACAACCTTCAGCATTGAAAAACACCAACAAATTCAACAACAACCTCAACATTGAAAAACAAGAACAACCTCAACATTGAAAAACAACAACAACCTCAGCATTGAAAAACACCAACAAATTCAACAACAACCTCAACATTGAAAAACAACAACAACCTCAACATTGAAAAACACCAACAAATTCAACAACAACTTCAACATTGAAAAACACCAACAAATTCAACAACAACCTCGAAATTGAAAAACACCAACAAATTCAACAGCAACCTCAACATTGAAAAACAACAACAACCTCAACAATGAAAAACACCAACAAATTCAACAACAACCTCAACATTGAAAAACAACAACAACCTCAACATTGAAAAACACCAACAAATTCAACAATAACCTCAACATTTAAAAACACCAACAAATTCAACAACAACCTCAACATTGAAAAAGAACAACAACCTCAACATTGAAAAACACCAACAAATTCAACAACAACCTCAACATTGAAAAACAACAACAACCTCAACATTGAAAAACACTAACAAATTGAACAGCAACTTCAACATTGAAAAACACCACCAAATTCAACAACAACCTCGACATTGAAAAACACCATCCAATTCAACAACGACCTCAACATTGAAAAACAGCAACAAATTCAACAACAACCTCAACATTGAAAAACACCAACAAAGTCAACAACAACCTCAACATTTAAAAACGCCAACAAGTTCAACAACAACATCAACATTGAAAAACACCAACAAATTCAACAACAACCTCAACATTGAAAAACACCAACAACCTCAACATTGAAGAACACCAACAAATTCAACAACAAATTCAACATTGAAAAATACCAACAAATTCAACAACAACCTCAACATTGAAAAACACCAACAAATTCAACAACAACCTTCACATTGAACAACAACAACAACCTCAACATTGAAAAACACCAACAAATTCAACAACAACCTCAACATTGAAAAACAAGAACAATCTCAACATTGAAAATCACCAACAAATTCAACATCAACCTCAACATTTAAAAAGACCAATTAATTCAACAACAACCTCAAAATTGAAAAACACCAACAAATTCAACAACAACTTCAACATTGAAAAACACCATCAAATTCAAGAACAACCTCGACATTGAAAAACACCAACAAATTCAACAACAACCTCAACATTGAAAAACTACAAGAACCTCAACATTGAAAAACACCAACACATACAACAACAACCTCAACATTGAAAAACAACAACAACCTCAATATTGAAAAACACCAACAAATTCAACAACAACCTCAACATTGAAAAACACCAACAAATTCAACAACAACCTCAACATTGAAAAACAACAACAACCTCAACATTGAAAAACAACAACAACCTCAACCTTGAAAAACACCAACAAATTCAACAACAACCTCAACAATGAAAAACACCAACAAATTCAACAACAACCTCAACATTGAAAAACACCAACAAATTTAACAACAACCTCAACTTTGAAAAACAACAACAACCTCAACATGGAAAAACACCAACAAATTCAACAACAACCTCAACATTGGAAAACAACAACAACCTCAACATTGAAAAACACCAACAAATTCAACAACAACCTCAACATTGAAAAACACCAACAAATTCAACAACAAACTCAACATTGTAAAACACCAACAAATTCAACGAAAACCTCAACATTGAAATACAACAACAACCTCAACATTGAAAAACACCAACAAATTCAACAACAACCTCAACATTGAAAAACACCAACAAATTCAACAACAAACTCAACATTGTAAAACACCAACAAATTCAACGAAAACCTCAACATTGAAATACAACAACAACCTCAACATTGAAAAACATCAACAAATTCAACAACAACCTCAACATTTAAAAACAACAACAACCTCAACATTGAAAAACACCAACAAATTCAACAACAACCTCAACATTGAAAAACACCAACAAATTCAACAACAACTTCAACATTGAGAAACACCAACAACTTCAACAACAACCTCGACATTGAAAAACACCAAGAAATTCAACAACAACCTCAACATTGAAAAACTACAACAACCTCAACATTGAAAAACACCATCAAATGCAACAACAACCTCAACATTGAAAAGGAACAACAACCTCAACATTGAAAAACAGCAACAAATTCAACAAAAACCTCAACATTGAAAAACACCAACAAATTCAACAACAACAGCAACATTTAAAAATGCCAACAAATTCAACAACAACCTCAACATTGAAAAACACCAACAAATTCAACAACAACCTCAACATTGAAAAACAACAAGAACCTCAACATTGAAAAACAACAACAAATTCAACTACAAATTTAACATTGAAAAATACCAACAAATTCAACAACAACCTCAACATTGAAAAACACCAACAAATTCAACAACAACCTCCACATTGAACAACAACAACAACCTCAACATTGAAAAACACCAACAAATTCAACAACAACCTCAACATTGAAAAACAAGAACAACCTCAACATTGAAAAACATCAACAAATTCAACAACAACCTCAACATTTAAAAACACCAACTAATTCAACAACAACCTCAACATTGAAAAACACCAACAAATTCAACAACAACTTCAACATTGAAAAACACCATCAAATTCAACAACAACCTCGACATTGAAAAACACCTTCAAATTCAACAACAACCTCAACATTGAAAAACACCAACAAATTCAACAACAACATCAACATTGAAAAACACCAACAAATTCAACAGCAAGCTCGAAATTGGAAAACAGCAACAAATTCAACAACAACCTCAACATTGAAAAACAACAACAACCTCAACATTGTAAAACACCAACAAATTCAACATCAACCTCAACATTAAAAAACAACAACAACCTCAACATTGAAAAACACCAATAAATTCAACAACAACCTCAACAATGAAAAACACCAACAAATTCAACAACAACCTCAACATTGAAAAACACCAACAAATTGAACAACAACCTCAACTTTGAAAAACAACAACAACCTCAACATGGAAAAACACCAACAAATTCAACAGCAACCTCAACATTGAAAAACAACAACAACCTCAAAATTGAAAAACACCAACAAATTCAACAACAACCACAACATTTAAAAACAAAACAACCTCAACATTGAAAAACAGCAACAAATTCAACAACAACCTCAACATTGAAAAACACAAACAAATTCAACAACAACTTCAACATTGAAAAACACCAACAAATTCAAAAACAACCTCGACATTGAAAAACACCAACAAATTCAACAACAACCTCAACATTGAAAAACTACAACAACCTCAACATTGAAAACCACCAACAAATACAACAACAACCTCAACATTGAAAAACAACAACAACCTCAACATTGAGAAAACACCAACAAATTCAACAACAACCTTCAGCATTGAAAAACACCAACAAATTCAACAACAACCTCAACATTGAAAAACAACAACAACCTCAACATTGAAAAACAAGAACAACCTCAACATTGAAAAACACCAACAAATTCAACAACAACCTCAACATTGAAAAACAACAACAACCTCAACATTGAAAAACACCAACAAATTCAACCGCAACTTCAACATGGAAAAACACCAACAAATTTAACAACAACCTCAACTTTGAAAAACAACAACATCAACATGGAAAAACACCAACAAATTCAACAACAACCTCAAAATTGAAAAACAACAACAACCTCAAAATTGAAAAACACCAACAAATTCAACAACAACCTCAACATTTAAAAACAACAACAACCTCAGCATTGAAAAACAGCAACAAATTCAACAACAACCTCAACATTGTAAAACACAAACAAATTCAACAACAACTTCAACATTGAAAAACACCTACAAATTCAACAACAACCTCGACCTTGAAAAACACCAACAAATTCAACAACAACCTCAACATTGAAAAACTACAACAACCTCAACATTGAAAAACACCAACAAATTCAACAACAACCTCAACAATGAAAAACACCAACAAATTCAACAACAACCTCAACATTGAAAAACACCAACAAATTGAACAACAACCTCAACTTTGAAAAACAACAACAACCTCAACATGGAAAAACACCAACAAATTCAACAGCAACCTCAACATTGAAAAACAACAACAACCTCAAAATTGAAAAACACCAACAAATTCAACAACAACCACAACATTTAAAAACAAAACAACCTCAACATTGAAAAACAGCAACAAATTCAACAACAACCTCAACATTGAAAAACACAAACAAATTCAACAACAACTTCAACATTGAAAAACACCAACAAATTCAAAAACAACCTCGACATTGAAAAACACCAACAAATTCAACAACAACCTCAACATTGAAAAACTACAACAACCTCAACATTGAAAACCACCAACAAATACAACAACAACCTCAACATTGAAAAACAACAACAACCTCAACATTGAGAAAACACCAACAAATTCAACAACAACCTTCAGCATTGAAAAACACCAACAAATTCAACAACAACCTCAACATTGAAAAACAACAACAACCTCAACATTGAAAAACAAGAACAACCTCAACATTGAAAAACACCAACAAATTCAACAACAACCTCAACATTGAAAAACAACAACAACCTCAACATTGAAAAACACCAACAAATTCAACCACAACTTCAACATGGAAAAACACCAACAAATTTAACAACAACCTCAACTTTGAAAAACAACAACAACATCAACATGGAAAAACACCAACAAATTCAACAACAACCTCAAAATTGAAAAACAACAACAACCTCAAAATTGAAAAACACCAACAAATTCAACAACAACCTCAACATTTAAAAACAACAACAACCTCAGCATTGAAAAACAGCAACAAATTCAACAACAACCTCAACATTGTAAAACACAAACAAATTCAACAACAACTTCAACATTGAAAAACACCTACAAATTCAACAACAACCTCGACCTTGAAAAACACCAACAAATTCAACAACAACCTCAACATTGAAAAACTACAACAACCTCAACATTGAAAAACACCAACAAATACAACAACAACCTCAACATTGAAAAACAACAACAACCTCAACATTGAGAAAACACCAACAAATTCAACAACAACCTTCAACATTGAAAAACACCAACAAATTCAACAACAACCTCAACATTGAAAAACAACAACAACATCAACATTGAAAAACAACAACAACCTCAAAACTGAAAAACACCAACAAATTCAACAACAACCTCAACATTGAAAAACAACAACAACCTCAACAATGAAAAACACCAACAAATTCAACAACAACCTCAACATTGAAAAACAACAACAACCTCAACATTGAAACACACCAACAAATTCAACAAGAATCTCAACATTGAAAAACACCAACAAATTCAACAACAACTTCAACATTGAGAAACACCAACAAATTCAACAACAACCTCGACATTGAAAAACACCAAGAAATTCAACAACAACCTCAACATTGAAAAACTACAACAACCTCAACATTGAAAAACACCATCAAATACAACAACAACCTCAACATTGAAAAAGAACAACAACTTCAACATTGAAAAACACCAACAAATTCAACAACAACCTCAACATTGAAAAACAACAACAACCTCAACATTGAAAAACAACAACAACCTCAACATTGAAAAACACCAACAAATTCAACAACAACCTCAACATTAAAAAACAACAACAACCTCAACATTGAAAAACACCAACAAATTCAACAACAACTTCAACATTGAAAAACACCAACAAATTCAACAACAACCTAGAAATTGAAAAACAGCAACAAATTCAACAAAAACCTCAACATTCAAAAACAACAACAACCTCAACATTGAAGAACACCAACAAATTCAACAACAACCTCAACATTAAAAAACAACAACAACCTCAACATTGAAAAACACCAACAAATTCAACAACAACCTCAACAATGAAAAACACCAACAAATTCAACAACAACCTCAACATTGAAAAACAGCAACAAATTTAACAACAACCTCAACTTTGAAAAAAAACAACAACCTCAACATGGAGAAACACCAACAAATTTAACAACAACCTCAACTTTGAAAAACAACAACAACATCAACATGGAAAAACACCAACAAATTCAACAACAACCTCAAAATTGAATAACAACAACAACCTCAAAACTGAAAAACACGAACAAATTCAACAACAACCTCAACATTTAAAAACAACAACAACCTCAGCATTGAAAAACAGCAACAAATTCAACAACAACCTCAACATTGTAAAACACAAACAAATTCAACAACAACTTCAACATTGAAAAACACTTACAAATTCAACAACAACCTCGACATTGAAAAACACCAACAAATTCAACAACAACCTCAACATTGAAAAACTACAACAACCTCAACATTGAAAAACACCAACAAATACAACAACAACCTCAACATTGAAAAACAACAACAACCTCAACATTGAGAAAACACCAACAAATTCAACAACAACCTTCAACAGTGAAAAACACCAACAAATTCAACAACAACCTCAACATTGAAAAACAACAACAACCTCAACATTGAAAAACAACAACAACCTCAAAACTGAAAAACACCAACAAATTCAACAACAACCTCAACATTGAAAAACAACAACAACCTCAACAATGAAAAACAGCAACAAATTCAACAACAACCTCAACATTGAAAAACAACAACAACCTCAACATTGAAAAACACCAACAAATTCAACAATAACCTCAACATTTAAAAACACCAACAAATTCAACAACAACCTCAACATTGAAAAACAACAACAACCTCAAAATTGAAAAACACCAACAAATTCAACAACTACCTCAACATTGAAAAACTTCAACAACCTCAACATTGAAAAACACTAACAAATTCAACAACAACTTCTACATTGAAAAACACCAACAAATTCAACAACAACCTCGACATTGAAAAACACCATCAAATTCAACAACGACCTCAACATTGAAAAACAGCAACAAATTCAACAACAACCTCAACATTGAAAAACACCAACAAATTCAACAACAACCTCAACATTTAAAAACGCCAACCAATTCAACAACAACCTCAACATTGAAAAATACCAACAAATTCAACAACAACCTCAACATTGAAAAACAACAAGAACCTCAACATTGAAAAACAACAACAAATTCAACTACAAATTCAACATTGAAAAATACCAACAAATTCAACAACAACCTCAACATTGAAAAACACCAACAAATTCAACAACTACCTCCACATTGAACAACAACAACAACCTCAACATTGAAAAACACCAACAAATTCAACAACAACCTCAACATTGAAAAACAAGAACAACCTCAACATTGAAAAACACCAACAAATTCAACAACAACCTCAACATTTAAAAACACCAACAAATTCAACAACAACCTCAACATTGAAAAACACCAACAAATTCAACAACAACTTCAACATTGAAAAACACCATCAAATTCAACAACAACCTCGACATTGAAAAACACCATCAAATTCAACAACAACCTCAACATTGAAAAACACCAACAAATTCAACAACATCTTCAACATTGAAAAACACGAACAAATTCAACAACAACCTCGAAATTGAAAAACAGCAACAAATTCAACAACAACCTCAACATTGAAAAACAACAACAACCTCAATATTGAAGAACACCAACTAATTCAACAACAACCTCAACATTAAAAAACAACAACAACCTCAACATTGAAAAACACCAACAAATTCAACAACCACCTCAACAATGAAAAACACCAACAAATTCAACAACAACCTCAACATTGAAAAACACCAACAAATTTAACAACAACCTCAACTTTGAAAAACAACAACGACCTCAACATGGAAAAACACCAACAAATTCAACAACAACCTCAACATTGAAAAACAACAACAACCTCAAAATTGAAAAACACCAACAAATTCAACAACAACCTCAACATTTAAAAACAACAACAACCTCAACATTGAAAAACAGCAACAAATTCAACAACAACCTCAACATTGAAAAACACATACAAATTCAACAACAACTTCAACATTGAAAAACACCAACAAATTCAACAACAACCTCAACATTGAAAAACACCAACAAATTCAACAACAACCTCAACATTGAAAAACTACAACAACCTCAACATTGAAAACCACCAACAAATACAACAACAACCTCAACATTGAAAAACAACAACAACCTCAACATTGAGAAAACACCAACAAATTCAACAACAACCTTCAGCATTGAAAAACACCAACAAATTCAACTACAAATTCAACATTGAAAAATACCAACAAATTCAACAACAACCTCAACATTGAAAAACACCAACAAATTCAACAACTACCTCCACATTGAACAACAACAACAACCTCAACATTGAAAAACACCAACAAATTCAACAACAACCTCAACATTGAAAAACAAGAACAACCTCAACATTGAAAAACACCAACAAATTCAACAACAACCTCAACATTTAAAAACACCAACAAATTCAACAACATCTTCAACATTGAAAAACACGAACAAATTCAACAACAACCTCGAAATTGAAAAACAGCAACAAATTCAACAACAACCTCAACATTGAAAAACAACAACAACCTCAATATTGAAGAACACCAACTAATTCAACAACAACCTCAACATTAAAAAACAACAACAACCTCAACATTGAAAAACACCAACAAATTCAACAACCACCTCAACAATGAAAAACACCAACAAATTCAACAACAACCTCAACATTGAAAAACACCAACAAATTTAACAACAACCTCAACTTTGAAAAACAACAACAACCTCAACATGGAAAAACACCAACAAATTCAACAACAACCTCAACATTGAAAAACAACAACAACCTCAAAATTGAAAAACACCAACAAATTCAACAACAAACTCAACATTTAAAAACAACAACAACCTCAACATTGAAAAACAGCAACAAATTCAACAACAACCTCAACATTGAAAAACACATACAAATTCAACAACAACTTCAACATTGAAAAACACCAACAAATTCAACAACAACCTCAACATTGAAAAACACCAACAAATTCAACAACAACCTCAACATTGAAAAACTACAACAACCTCAACATTGAAAACCACCAACAAATACAACAACAACCTCAACATTGAAAAACAACAACAACCTCAACATTGAAAAACACATACAAATTCAACAACAACTTCAACATTGAAAAACACCAACAAATTCAACAACAACCTCAACATTGAAAAACACCAACAAATTCAACAACAACCTCAACATTGAAAAACTACAACAACCTCAACATTGAAAACCACCAACAAATACAACAACAACCTCAACATTGAAAAACAACAACAACCTCAACATTGAGAAAACACCATCAAATTCAACAACAACCTCAACATTGAAAAACACCAACAAATTCAACAACATCTTCAACATTGAAAAACACGAACAAATTCAACAACAACCTCAATATTGAAGAACACCAACTAATTCAACAACAACCTCAACATTAAAAAACAACAACAACCTCAACATTGAAAAACACCAACAAATTCAACAACCACCTCAACAATGAAAAACACCAACAAATTCAACAACAACCTCAACATTGAAAAACACCAACAAATTTAACAACAACCTCAACTTTGAAAAACAACAACAACCTCAACATGGAAAAACACCAACAAATTCAACAACAACCTCAACATTGAAAAACAACAACAACCTCAAAATTGAAAAACACCAACAAATTCAACAACAACCTCAACATTTAAAAACAACAACAACCTCAACATTGAAAAACAGCAACAAATTCAACAACAACCTCAACATTGAAAAACACATACAAATTCAACAACAACTTCAACATTGAAAAACACCAACAAATTCAACAACAACCTCAACATTGAAAAACACCAACAAATTCAACAACAACCTCAACATTGAAAAACTACAACAACCTCAACATTGAAAACCACCAACAAATACAACAACAACCTCAACATTGAAAAACAACAACAACCTCAACATTGAGAAAACACCAACAAATTCAACAACAACCTTCAGCATTGAAAAACACCAACAAATTCAACTACAAATTCAACATTGAAAAATACCAACAAATTCAACAACAACCTCAACATTGAAAAACACCAACAAATTCAACAACTACCTCCACATTGAACAACAACAACAACCTCAACATTGAAAAACACCAACAAATTCAACAACAACCTCAACATTGAAAAACAAGAACAACCACAACATTGAAAAACACCAACAAATTCAACAACAACCTCAACATTTAAAAACACCAACAAATTCAACAACAACCTCAACATTGAAAAACACCAACAAATTCAACAACAACTTCAACATTGAAAAACACCATCAAATTCAACAACAACCTCGACATTGAAAAACACCATCAAATTCAACAACAACCTCAACATTGAAAAACACCAACAAATTCAACAACATCTTCAACATTGAAAAACACGAACAAATTCAACAACAACCTCGAAATTGAAAAACAGCAACAAATTCAACAACAACCTCAACATTGAAAAACAACAACAACCTCAATATTGAAGAACACCAACTAATTCAACAACAACCTCAACATTAAAAAACAACAACAACCTCAACATTGAAAAACACCAACAAATTCAACAACCACCTCAACAATGAAAAACACCAACAAATTCAACAACAACCTCAACATTGAAAAACACCAACAAATTTAACAACAACCTCAACTTTGAAAAACAACAACAACCTCAACATGGAAAAACACCAACAAATTCAACAACAACCTCAACATTGAAAAACAACAACAACCTCAAAATTGAAAAACACCAACAAATTCAACAACAACCTCAACATTTAAAAACAACAACAACCTCAACATTGAAAAACAGCAACAAATTCAACAACAACCTCAACATTGAAAAACACATACAAATTCAACAACAACTTCAACATTGAAAAACACCAACAAATTCAACAACAACCTCAACATTGAAAAACACCAACAAATTCAACAACAACCTCAACATTGAAAAACTACAACAACCTCAACATTGAAAACCACCAACAAATACAACAACAACCTCAACATTGAAAAACAACAACAACCTCAACATTGAGAAAACACCAACAAATTCAACAACAACCTCAACATTGAAAAACACCAACAAATTCAACAACATCTTCAACATTGAAAAACACGAACAAATTCAACAACAACCTCGAAATTGAAAAACAGCAACAAATTCAACAACAACCTCAACATTGAAAAACAACAACAACCTCAATATTGAAGAACACCAACTAATTCAACAACAACCTCAACATTAAAAAACAACAACAACCTCAACATTGAAAAACACCAACAAATTCAACAACCACCTCAACAATGAAAAACACCAACAAATTCAACAACAACCTCAACATTGAAAAACACCAACAAATTTAACAACAACCTCAACTTTGAAAAACAACAACAACCTCAACATGGAAAAACACCAACAAATTCAACAACAACCTCAACATTGAAAAACAACAACAACCTCAAAATTGAAAAACACCAACAAATTCAACAACAACCTCAACATTTAAAAACAACAACAACCTCAACATTGAAAAACAGCAACAAATTCAACAACAACCTCAACATTGAAAAACACATACAAATTCAACAACAACTTCAACATTGAAAAACACCAACAAATTCAACAACAACCTCAACATTGAAAAACACCAACAAATTCAACAACAACCTCAACATTGAAAAACTACAACAACCTCAACATTGAAAACCACCAACAAATACAACAACAACCTCAACATTGAAAAACAACAACAACCTCAACATTGAAAAACACATACAAATTCAACAACAACTTCAACATTGAAAAACACCAACAAATTCAACAACAACCTCAACATTGAAAAACACCAACAAATTCAACAACAACCTCAACATTGAAAAACTACAACAACCTCAACATTGAAAACCACCAACAAATACAACAACAACCTCAACATTGAAAAACAACAACAACCTCAACATTGAGAAAACACCATCAAATTCAACAACAACCTCAACATTGAAAAACACCAACAAATTCAACAACATCTTCAACATTGAAAAACACGAACAAATTCAACAACAACCTCGAAATTGAAAAACAGCAACAAATTCAACAACAACCTCAACATTGAAAAACAACAACAACCTCAATATTGAAGAACACCAACTAATTCAACAACAACCTCAACATTAAAAAACAACAACAACCTCAACATTGAAAAACACCAACAAATTCAACAACCACCTCAACAATGAAAAACACCAACAAATTCAACAACAACCTCAACATTGAAAAACACCAACAAATTTAACAACAACCTCAACTTTGAAAAACAACAACAACCTCAACATGGAAAAACACCAACAAATTCAACAACAACCTCAACATTGAAAAACAACAACAACCTCAAAATTGAAAAACACCAACAAATTCAACAACAACCTCAACATTTAAAAACAACAACAACCTCAACATTGAAAAACAGCAACAAATTCAACAACAACCTCAACATTGAAAAACACATACAAATTCAACAACAACTTCAACATTGAAAAACACCAACAAATTCAACAACAACCTCAACATTGAAAAACACCAACAAATTCAACAACAACCTCAACATTGAAAAACTACAACAACCTCAACATTGAAAACCACCAACAAATACAACAACAACCTCAACATTGAAAAACAACAACAACCTCAACATTGAAAAACACATACAAATTCAACAACAACTTCAACATTGAAAAACACCAACAAATTCAACAACAACCTCAACATTGAAAAACACCAACAAATTCAACAACAACCTCAACATTGAAAAACTACAACAACCTCAACATTGAAAACCACCAACAAATACAACAACAACCTCAACATTGAAAAACAACAACAACCTCAACATTGAGAAAAAACCATCAAATTCAACAACAACCTCAACATTGAAAAACACCAACAAATTCAACAACATCTTCAACATTGAAAAACACGAACAAATTCAACAACAACCTCGAAATTGAAAAACAGCAACAAATTCAACAACAACCTCAACATTGAAAAACAACAACAACCTCAATATTGAAGAACACCAACTAATTCAACAACAACCTCAACATTAAAAAACAACAACAACCTCAACATTGAAAAACACCAACAAATTCAACAACCACCTCAACAATGAAAAACACCAACAAATTCAACAACAACCTCAACATTGAAAAACACCAACAAATTTAACAACAACCTCAACTTTGAAAAACAACAACAACCTCAACATGGAAAAACACCAACAAATTCAACAACAACCTCAACATTGAAAAACAACAACAACCTCAAAATTGAAAAACACCAACAAATTCAACAACAACCTCAACATTTAAAAACAACAACAACCTCAACATTGAAAAACAGCAACAAATTCAACAACAACCTCAACATTGAAAAACACATACAAATTCAACAACAACTTCAACATTGAAAAACACCAACAAATTCAACAACAACCTCAACATTGAAAAACACCAACAAATTCAACAACAACCTCAACATTGAAAAACTACAACAACCTCAACATTGAAAACCACCAACAAATACAACAACAACCTCAACATTGAAAAACAACAACAACCTCAACATTGAGAAAACACCAACAAATTCAACAACAACCTTCAGCATTGAAAAACACCAACAAATTCAACAACAACCTCAACATTGAAAAACAAGAACAACCTCAACATTGAAAAACAACAACAACCTCAGCATTGAAAAACACCAACAAATTCAACAACAACCTCAACATTGAAAAACAACAACAACCTCAACATTGAAAAACACCAACAAATTCAACAACAACTTCAACATTGAAAAACACCAACAAATTCAACAACAACCTCGAAATTGAAAAACACCAACAAATTCAACAACAACCTCAACATTGAAAAACAACAACAACCTCAACAATGAAAAACACCAACAAATTCAACAACAACCTCAACATTGAAAAACAACAACAACCTCAACATTGAAAAACACCAACAAATTCAACAATAACCTCAACATTTAAAAACACCAACAAATTCAACAACAACCTCAACATTGAAAAAGAACAACAACCTCAACATTGAAAAACACCAACAAATTCAACAACAACCTCAACATTGAAAAACAACAACAACCTCAACATTGAAAAACACTAACAAATTGAACAGCAACTTCAACATTGAAAAACACCAACAAATTCAACAACAACCTCGACATTGAAAAACACCATCCAATTCAACAACGACCTCAACATTGAAAAACAGCAACAAATTCAACAACAACCTCAACATTGAAAAACACCAACAAAGTCAACAACAACCTCAACATTTAAAAACGCCAACAAGTTCAACAACAACCTCAACATTTAAAAACGCCAACAAGTTCAACAACAACATCAACATTGAAAAACACCAACAAATTCAACAACAACCTTCACATTGAACAACAACAACAACCTCAACATTGAAAAACACCAACAAATTCAACAACAACCTCAACATTGAAAAACAAGAACAATCTCAACATTGAAAATCACCAACAAATTCAACATCAACCTCAACATTTAAAAAGACCAACTAATTCAACAACAACCTCAAAATTGAAAAACACCAACAAATTCAACAACAACTTCAACATTGAAAAACACCATCAAATTCAAGAACAACCTCGACTTTGAAAAACACCAACAAATTCAACAACAACCTCAACATTGAAAAACTACAAGAACCTCAACATTGAAAAACACCAACACATACAACAACAACCTCAACATTGAAAAACAACAACAACCTCAATATTGAAAAACACCAACAAATTCAACAACAACCTCAACATTGAAAAACACCAACAAATTCAACAACAACCTCAACATTGAAAAACAACAACAACCTCAACATTGAAAAACAACAACAACCTCAACCTTGAAAAACACCAACAAATTCAACAACAACCTCAACAATGAAAAACACCAACAAATTCAACAACAACCTCAACATTGAAAAACAGCAACAAATTTAACAACAACCTCAACATTGAAAAACAACAACAACCTCAACATGGAAAAACACCAACAAATTCAACAACAACCTCAACATTGAAAAACAACAACAACCTCAAAATTGAAAAACATCAACAAATTCAACAACAACCTCAACATTTAAAAACAACAACAACCTCAACATTGAAAAACACCAACAAATTCAACAACAACCTCAACATTGAAAAACACCAACAAATTCAACAACAACTTCAACATTGAGAAACACCAACAACTTCAACAACAACCTCGACATTGAAAAACACCAAGAAATTCAACAACAACCTCAACATTGAAAAACTACAACAACCTCAACATTGAAAAACACCATCAAATGCAACAACAACCTCAACATTGAAAAGGAACAACAACCTCAACATTGAAAAACAGCAACAAATTCAACAAAAACCTCAACATTGAAAAACACCAACAAATTCAACAACAACAGCAACATTTAAAAATGCCAACAAATTCAACAACAACCTCAACATTGAAAAACACCAACAAATTCAACAACAACCTCAACATTGAAAAACAACAAGAACCTCAACATTGAAAAACAACAACAAATTCAACTACAAATTTAACATTGAAAAATACCAACAAATTCAACAACAACCTCAACATTGAAAAACACCCACAAATTCAACAACAACCTCCACATTGAACAACAACAACAACCTCAACATTGAAAAACACCAACAAATTCAACAACAACCTCAACATTGAAAAACAAGAACAACCTCAACATTGAAAAACACCAACAAATTCAACAACAACCTCAACATTTAAAAACACCAACTAATTCAACAACAACCTCAACATTGAAAAACACCAACAAATTCAACAACAACTTCAACACTGAAAAACACCATCAAATTCAACAACAACCTCGACATTGAAAAACACCATCAAATTCAACAACAACCTCAACATTGAAAAACACCAACAAATTCAACAACAACATCAACATTGAAAAACACCAACAAATTCAACAGCAAGCTCGAAATTGGAAAACAGCAACAAATTCAACAACAACCTCAACATTGAAAAACAACAACAACCTCAACATTGTAAAACACCAACAAATTCAACAACAACCTCAACATTAAAAAACAACAACAACCTCAACATTGAAAAACACCAACAAATTCAACAACAACCTCAACAATGAAAAACACCAACAAATTCAACAACAACCTCAACATTGAAAAACACCAACAAATTTAACAACAACCTCAACTTTGAAAAACAACAACAACCTCAACATGGAAAAACACCAACAAATTCAACAGCAACCTCAACATTGAAAAACAACAACAACCTCAAAATTGAAAAACACCAACAAATTCAACAACAACCACAACATTTAAAAACAAAACAACCTCAACATTGAAAAACAGCAACAAATTCAACAACAACCTCAACATTGAAAAACACAAACAAATTCAACAACAACTTCAACATTGAAAAACACCAACAAATTCAAAAACAACCTCGACATTGAAAAACACCAACAAATTCAACAACAACCTCAACATTGAAAAACTACAACAACCTCAACATTGAAAACCACCAACAAATACAACAACAACCTCAACATTGAAAAACAACAACAACCTCAACATTGAGAAAACACCAACAAATTCAACAACAACCTTCAGCATTGAAAAACACCAACAAATTCAACAACAACCTCAACATTGAAAAACAACAACAACCTCAACATTGAAAAACAAGAACAACCTCAACATTGAAAAACACCAACAAATTCAACCACAACTTCAACATTGAAAAACACCAACAAATTCAACAACAACCTCAACATTGAAAAACAACAACAACCTCAACATTGAAAAACACCAACAAATTCAACCACAACTTCAACATTGAAAAACACCAACAAATTCAACAACAACCTCGACATTGAAAAACACCAACAAATTCAACAACAACATCAACATTGAAAAACAACAACAACCTCAACAATGAAAAACACCAACAAATTCAACAACAACCTCAACATTGAAAAACAACAACAACCTCAACTTTGAAAAACACTAACAAATTCAACAGCAACTTCAACATTGAAAAACACCAACAAATTCAACAACGACCTCGACATTGAAAAACACCATCCAATTCAACAACGACCTCAACATTGAAAAACAGCAACAAATTCAACAACAACCTCAACATTGAAAAACACCAACAAATTCAACAACAACCTCAACATTTAAAAACGCCAACAAATTCAACAACAACCTCAACATTGAAAAACACCAACAAAGTCAACAACAACCTCAACATTGAAAAACAACAACAACCTCAAAATTGAAAAACATCAACAAATTCAACAACAACCTCAACATTTAAAAACAACAACAACCTGAACATTGAGAAACACCAACAAATTCAACAACAACCTCAACATTGAAAAACACCAACAAATTCAACAACAACTTCAACATTGAGAAACACCAACAACTTCAACAACAACCTCGACATTGAAAAACACCAAGAAATTCAACAACAACCTCA
Organism: Isurus oxyrinchus; assembly: GCA_026770705.1. Lineage (NCBI taxonomy): Eukaryota > Metazoa > Chordata > Chondrichthyes > Lamniformes > Lamnidae > Isurus > Isurus oxyrinchus. The sequence continues at coordinate 688,253 of JANJGN010000097.1, forward strand.
ACATTGAAAAACTACAACAACCTCAACATTGAAAAACACCATCAAATGCAACAACAACCTCAACATTGAAACGGAACAACAACCTCAACATTGAAAAACACCAACAAATTCAACAACAACATCAACATTGAAAAACAACAACAACCTCAACATTGAAAAACAACAACAACCTCAACATTGAAAAACACCAACAAATTCAACAACAACCTCAACATTAAAAAACAACAACAACCTCAACATTGAAAAACACCAACAAATTCAACAACAACTTCAACATTAAAAAACACAAACAAATTCAACAACAACCTCGAAATTGAAAAACAGCAACAAATTCAACAACAACCTCAACATTGAAAAACAACAACAACCTCAACATTGAAGAACACCAACAAATTCAACAACCTCAACATTAAAAAACAACAACAACCTCAACATTGAAAAACACCATCAAATTCAACAACAACCTCAACAATGAAAAAAACCAACAAATTCAACAACAACCTCAACATTGAAAAACAGCAACAAATTTAACAACAACCTCAACTTTGAAAAACAACAACAACCTCAACATGGAAAAACACCAACAAATTCAACAACAACCTCAACATTGAAAAACAACAACAACCTCAAAATTGAAAAACACCAACAAATTCAACTACAACCTCAACATTTAAAAACAACAACAACCTCAACATTGAAAAACAGCAACAAGTTCAACAACAACCTCAACATTGAAAAACAAAAAACAAATTCAACAACAACTTCAACATTTAAAAACACCAACAAATTTAACAACAACCTCGACATTGAAAAACACCAACAAATTCAACAACAACCTCAACGTTGAAAAACTACAACAACCTCAACATTGAAAAACACCAACAATAACAACAACAACCTCAACATTGAAAAACAACAACAACCTCAACATTGAGGAAACACCAACAAATTCAACAACAACCTTCAACAGTGAAAAACACCAACAAATTCAACAACAACCTCAACATTGAAAAACAACAACAACCTCAACATTGAAAAACAACAACAACCTCAACATTGAAAGACACCAACAAATTCAACAACAACCTCAACATTGAAAAACAACAACAACCTCAACATTGAAAAACACCAACAAATTCAACAACAACCTCGACATTGAAAAACACCAACAAATTCAACAAGAACCTCAACGTTGAAAAACTACAACAACCTCAACATTGAAAAACACCAACAATACCAACAACAACCTCAACATTGAAAAACAACAACAACCTCAACATTGAGAAAACACCAACAAATTCAACAACAACCTTCAACAGTGAAAAACACCAACAAATTCAACAACAACCTCAACATTGAAAAACAACAACAACCTCAACATTGAAAAACAACAACAACCTCAACATTGAAAAACACCAACAAATTCAACAACAACCTCAACATTGAAAAACAACAACAACCTCAACATTGAAAAACACCAACAAATTCAACAACAACTTCAACATTAAAAAACACAAACAAATTCAACAACAACCTCGAAATTGAAAAACAGCAACAAATTCAACAACAACCTCAACATTGAAAAACAACAACAACCTCAACATTGAAGAACACCAACAAATTCAACAACCTCAACATTAAAAAACAACAACAACCTCAACATTGAAAAACACCATCAAATTCAACAACAACCTCAACAATGAAAAAAACCAACAAATTCAACAACAACCTCAACATTGAAAAACAGCAACAAATTTAACAACAACCTCAACTTTGAAAAACAACAACAACCTCAACATGGAAAAACACCAACAAATTCAACAACAACCTCAACATTGAAAAACAACAACAACCTCAAAATTGAAAAACACCAACAAATTCAACTACAACCTCAACATTTAAAAACAACAACAACCTCAACATTGAAAAACAGCAACAAGTTCAACAACAACCTCAACATTGAAAAACAAAAAACAAATTCAACAACAACTTCAACATTTAAAAACACCAACAAATTTAACAACAACCTCGACATTGAAAAACACCAACAAATTCAACAACAACCTCAACGTTGAAAAACTACAACAACCTCAACATTGAAAAACACCAACAATAACAACAACAACCTCAACATTGAAAAACAACAACAACCTCAACATTGAGAAAACACCAACAAATTCAACAACAACCTTCAACAGTGAAAAACACCAACAAATTCAACAACAACCTCAACATTGAAAAACAACAACAACCTCAACATTGAAAAACAACAACAACCTCAACATTGAAAGACACCAACAAATTCAACAACAACCTCAACATTGAAAAACAACAACAACCTCAACATTGAAAAACAACAACAACCTCAACCTTGAAAAACACCAACAAATTCAACAACAACCTCAACAATGAAAAACACCAACAAATTCAACAACAACCTCAACATTGAAAAACACCAACAAATTTAACAACAACCTCAACATTGAAAAACAAAACAACCTCAACATGGAAAAACACCAACAAATTCAACAACAACCTCAACATTGAAAAACAACAACAACCTCAAAATTGAAAAACATCAACAAATTCAACAACAACCTCAACATTTAAAAACAACAACAACCTCAACATTGAAAAACACCAACAAATTCAACAACAACCTCAACATTGAAAAACACCAACAAATTCAACAACAACTTCAACATTGAGAAACACCAACAACTTCAACAACAACCTCGACATTGAAAAACACCAAGAAATTCAACAACAACCTCAACATTGAAAAACTACAACAACCTCAACATTGAAAAACACCATCAAATGCAACAACAACCTCAACATTGAAAAGGAACAACAACCTCAACATTGAAAAACAGCAACAAATTCAACAAAAACCTCAACATTGAAAAACACCAACAAATTCAACAACAACAGCAACATTTAAAAATGCCAACAAATTCAACAACAACCTCAACATTGAAAAACACCAACAAATTCAACAACAACCTCAACATTGAAAAACAACAAGAACCTCAACATTGAAAAACAACAACAAATTCAACTACAAATTTAACATTGAAAAATACCAACAAATTCAACAACAACCTCAACATTGAAAAACACCCACAAATTCAACAACAACCTCCACATTGAACAACAACAACAACCTCAACATTGAAAAACACCAACAAATTCAACAACAACCTCAACATTGAAAAACAAGAACAACCTCAACATTGAAAAACACCAACAAATTCAACAACAACCTCAACATTTAGAAACACCAACTAATTCAACAACAACCTCAACATTGAAAAACACCAACAAATTCAACAACAACTTCAACATTGAAAAACACCATCAAATTCAACAACAACCTCGACATTGAAAAACACCATCAAATTCAACAACAACCTCAACATTGAAAAACACCAACAAATTCAACAACAACATCAACATTGAAAAACACCAACAAATTCAACAGCAAGCTCGAAATTGGAAAACAGCAACAAATTCAACAACAACCTCAACATTGAAAAACAACAACAACCTCAACATTGTAAAACACCAACAAATTCAACAACAACCTCAACATTAAAAAACAACAACAACCTCAACATTGAAAAACACCAACAAATTCAACAACAACCTCAACAATGAAAAACACCAACAAATTCAACAACAACCTCAACATTGAAAAACACCAACAAATTTAACAACAACCTCAACTTTGAAAAACAACAACAACCTCAACATGGAAAAACACCAACAAATTCAACAGCAACCTCAACATTGAAAAACAACAACAACCTCAAAATTGAAAAACACCAACAAATTCAACAACAACCACAACATTTAAAAACAAAACAACCTCAACATTGAAAAACAGCAACAAATTCAACAACAACCTCAACATTGAAAAACACAAACAAATTCAACAACAACTTCAACATTGAAAAACACCAACAAATTCAAAAACAACCTCGACATTGAAAAACACCAACAAATTCAACAACAACCTCAACATTGAAAAACTACAACAACCTCAACATTGAAAACCACCAACAAATACAACAACAACCTCAACATTGAAAAACAACAACAACCTCAACATTGAGAAAACACCAACAAATTCAACAACAACCTTCAGCATTGAAAAACACCAACAAATTCAACAACAACCTCAACATTGAAAAACAACAACAACCTCAACATTGAAAAACAAGAACAACCTCAACATTGAAAAACACCAACAAATTCAACCACAACTTCAACATTGAAAAACACCAACAAATTCAACAACAACCTCAACATTGAAAAACAACAACAACCTCAACATTGAAAAACACCAACAAATTCAACCACAACTTCAACATTGAAAAACACCAACAAATTCAACAACAACCTCGACATTGAAAAACACCAACAAATTCAACAACAACATCAACATTGAAAAACAACAACAACCTCAACAATGAAAAACACCAACAAATTCAACAACAACCTCAACATTGAAAAACAACAACAACCTCAACTTTGAAAAACACTAACAAATTCAACAGCAACTTCAACATTGAAAAACACCAACAAATTCAACAACGACCTCGACATTGAAAAACACCATCCAATTCAACAACGACCTCAACATTGAAAAACAGCAACAAATTCAACAACAACCTCAACATTGAAAAACACCAACAAATTCAACAACAACCTCAACATTTAAAAACGCCAACAAATTCAACAACAACCTCAACATTGAAAAACACCAACAAAGTCAACAACAACCTCAACATTGAAAAACAACAACAACCTCAAAATTGAAAAACATCAACAAATTCAACAACAACCTCAACATTTAAAAACAACAACAACCTGAACATTGAGAAACACCAACAAATTCAACAACAACCTCAACATTGAAAAACACCAACAAATTCAACAACAACTTCAACATTGAGAAACACCAACAACTTCAACAACAACCTCGACATTGAAAAACACCAAGAAATTCAACAACAACCTCAACATTGAAAAACTACAACAACCTCAACATTGAAAAACACCATCAAATGCAACAACAACCTCAACATTGAAACGGAACAACAACCTCAACATTGAAAAACACCAACAAATTCAACAACAACCTCAACATTAAAAAACAACAACAACCTCAACATTGAAAAACACCAACAAATTCAACAACAACTTCAACATTAAAAAACACAAACAAATTCAACAACAACCTCGAAATTGAAAAACAGCAACAAATTCAACAACAACCTCAACATTGAAAAACAACAACAACCTCAACATTGAAGAACACCAACAAATTCAACAACCTCAACATTAAAAAACAACAACAACCTCAACATTGAAAAACACCATCAAATTCAACAACAACCTCAACAATGAAAAAAACCAACAAATTCAACAACAACCTCAACATTGAAAAACAGCAACAAATTTAACAACAACCTCAACTTTGAAAAACAACAACAACCTCAACATGGAAAAACACCAACAAATTCAACAACAACCTCAACATTGAAAAACAACAACAACCTCAAAATTGAAAAACACCAACAAATTCAACTACAACCTCAACATTTAAAAACAACAACAACCTCAACATTGAAAAACAGCAACAAGTTCAACAACAACCTCAACATTGAAAAACAAAAAACAAATTCAACAACAACTTCAACATTTAAAAACACCAACAAATTTAACAACAACCTCGACATTGAAAAACACCAACAAATTCAACAACAACCTCAACGTTGAAAAACTACAACAACCTCAACATTGAAAAACACCAACAATAACAACAACAACCTCAACATTGAAAAACAACAACAACCTCAACATTGAGAAAACACCAACAAATTCAACAACAACCTTCAACAGTGAAAAACACCAACAAATTCAACAACAACCTCAACATTGAAAAACAACAACAACCTCAACATTGAAAAACAACAACAACCTCAACATTGAAAGACACCAACAAATTCAACAACAACCTCAACATTGAAAAACAACAACAACCTCAACATTGAAAAACACCAACAAATTCAACAACAACCTCGACATTGAAAAACACCAACAAATTCAACAAGAACCTCAACGTTGAAAAACTACAACAACCTCAACATTGAAAAACACCAACAATACCAACAACAACCTCAACATTGAAAAACAACAACAACCTCAACATTGAGAAAACACCAACAAATTCAACAACAACCTTCAACAGTGAAAAACACCAACAAATTCAACAACAACCTCAACATTGAAAAACAACAACAACCTCAACATTGAAAAACAACAACAACCTCAACATTGAAAAACACCAACAAATTCAACAACAACCTCAACATTGAAAAACAACAACAACCTCAACATTGAAAAACACCAACAAATTCAACAACAACTTCAACATTAAAAAACACAAACAAATTCAACAACAACCTCGAAATTGAAAAACAGCAACAAATTCAACAACAACCTCAACATTGAAAAACAACAACAACCTCAACATTGAAGAACACCAACAAATTCATCAACCTCAACATTAAAAAACAACAACAACCTCAACATTGAAAAACACCATCAAATTCAACAACAACCTCAACAATGAAAAAAACCAACAAATTCAACAACAACCTCAACATTGAAAAACAGCAACAAATTTAACAACAACCTCAACTTTGAAAAACAACAACAACCTCAACATGGAAAAACACCAACAAATTCAACAACAACCTCAACATTGAAAAACAACAACAACCTCAAAATTGAAAAACACCAACAAATTCAACTACAACCTCAACATTTAAAAACAACAACAACCTCAACATTGAAAAACAGCAACAAGTTCAACAACAACCTCAACATTGAAAAACAAAAAACAAATTCAACAACAACTTCAACATTTAAAAACACCAACAAATTTAACAACAACCTCGACATTGAAAAACACCAACAAATTCAACAACAACCTCAACGTTGAAAAACTACAACAACCTCAACATTGAAAAACACCAACAATAACAACAACAACCTCAACATTGAAAAACAACAACAACCTCAACATTGAGAAAACACCAACAAATTCAACAACAACCTTCAACAGTGAAAAACACCAACAAATTCAACAACAACCTCAACATTGAAAAACAACAACAACCTCAACATTGAAAAACAACAACAACCTCAACATTGAAAGACACCAACAAATTCAACAACAACCTCAACATTGAAAAACAACAACAACCTCAACATTGAAAAACACCAACAAATTCAACAACAACCTCGACATTGAAAAACACCAACAAATTCAACAAGAACCTCAACGTTGAAAAACTACAACAACCTCAACATTGAAAAACACCAACAATACCAACAACAACCTCAACATTGAAAAACAACAACAACCTCAACATTGAGAAAACACCAACAAATTCAACAACAACCTTCAACAGTGAAAAACACCAACAAATTCAACAACAACCTCAACATTGAAAAACAACAACAACCTCAACATTGAAAAACAACAACAACCTCAACATTGAAAAACACCAACAAATTCAACAACAACCTCAACATTGAAAAACAACAACAACCTCAACATTGAAAAACACCAACAAATTCAACAACAACTTCAACATTGAAAAACACCAGCAAATTCAACAACAACCTCGAAATTGAAAAACACCAACAAATTCAACAACAACCTCAACATTGAAAAACAACAACAACCTGAACATTGAAAAACACCAACAAATTCAACAACAACCTCAACATTGAAAAACACCAACAAATTCAACAACAACTTCAACATTGAGAAACACCAACAACTTCAACAACAACCTCGACATTGAAAAACACCAAGAAATTCAACAACAACCTCAACATTGAAAAACTACAACAACCTCAACATTGAAAAACACCATCAAATGCAACAACAACCTCAACATTGAAAAGGAACAACAACCTCAACATTTAAAAACACCAACAAATTCAACAACAACCTCAACATTGAAAAACAGCAACAAATTTAACAACAACCTCAACTTTGAAAAACAACAACAACCTCAACATGGAAAAACACCAACAAATTCAACAACAACCTCAACATTGAAAAACAACAACAACCTCAAAATTGAAAAACACCAACAAATTCAACTACAACCTCAACATTTAAAAACAACAACAACCTCAACATTGAAAAACAGCAACAAGTTCAACAACAACCTCAACATTGAAAAACACAAACAAATTCAACAACAACTTCAACATTTAAAAACACCAACAAATTCAACAACAACCTCGACATTGAAAAACACCAACAAATTCAACAACAACCTCAACGTTGAAAAACTACAACAACCTCAACATTGAAAAACACCAACAATAACAACAACAACCTCAACATTGAAAAACAACAACAACCTCAACATTGAGAAAACACCAACAAATTCAACAACAACCTTCAACAGTGAAAAACACCAACAAATTCAACAACAACCCCAACATTGAAAAACAACAACAACCTCAACATTGAAAAACAACAACAACCTCAACATTGAAAGACACCAACAAATTCAACAACAACCTCAACATTGAAAAGCAACAACAACCTCAACATTGAAAAAAACCAACAAATTCAACAACAACCTCGACATTGAAAAACACCAACAAATTCAACAAGAACCTCAACGTTGAAAAACTACAACAACCTCAACATTGAAAAACACCAACAATACCAACAACAACCTCAACATTGAAAAACAACAACAACCTCAACATTGAGAAAACACCAACAAATTCAACAACAACCTTCAACAGTGAAAAACACCAACAAATTCAACAACAACCTCAACATTGAAAAACAACAACAACCTCAACATTGAAAAACAACAACAACCTCAACATTGAAAAACACCAACAAATTCAACAACAACCTCAACATTGAAAAACAACAACAACCTGAACATTGAAAAACACCAACAAATTCAACAACAACCTCAACATTGAAAAACACCAACAAATTCAACAACAACTTCAACATTGAGAAACACCAACAACTTCAACAACAACCTCGACATTGAAAAACACCAAGAAATTCAACAACAACCTCAACATTGAAAAACTACAACAACCTCAACATTGAAAAACACCATCAAATGCAACAACAACCTCAACATTGAAAAACAACAACAACCTCAACATTGAAAAACAACAACAACCTCAACATTGAAAAACACCAACAAATTCAACAACAACCTCAACATTAAAAAACAACAACAACCTCAACATTGAAAAACACCAACAAATTCAACAACAACCTCAACTTTGAAAAAAAACATCAACCTCAACATGGAAAAACACCATCAAATTCAACAACAACCTTGACATTGAAAAACACCATCAAATTCAACAACAACCTCAACATTGAAAAACACCAACAAATTCAACAACAAATTCAACATTGAAAAACACCAACAAATTCAACAGCAACCTCGAAATTGAAAAACAGCAACAAATTCAACAACAACCTCAACATTGAAAAACAACCACAACCTCAACATTGAAGAACACCAACAAATTCAACAACAACCTCAACATTTAAAAAACAACAACAACCTCAACATTGAAAAACACCAACAAATTCAACAACAACCTCAACATTGAAAAACACCAACAAATTCAACAACAACTTCAACATTGAAAAACACCAACAAATTCAACAACAACCTCGAAATTGAAAAACACCAACAAATTCAACAACAACCTCAACATTGAAAAACAACAACAACCTCAACAATGAAAAACACCAACAAATTCAACAACAACCTCAACATTGAAAAACAACAACAACCTCAACATTGAAAAACACTAACAAATTCAACAGCAACTTCAACATTGAAAAACACCAACAAATTCAACAACAACCTCGACGTTGAAAAACACCATCCAATTCAACAACGACCTCAACCTTGAAAAACAGCAACAAATTCAACAACAACCTCAACATTGAAAAACACCAAAAAATTCAACAACAACCTCAACATTTAAAAACGCCAACAAATTCAACAACAACCTCAACATTGAAAAACACCAACAAATTCAACAACAACCTCAACATTGAAAAACAAGAACAATCTCAACATTGAAAATCACCAACAAATTCAACAACAACCTCAACATTTAAAAACACCAACTAATTCAACAACAACCTCAAAATGAAAAACACCAACAAATTCAACAACAACTTCAACATTGAAAAACACCATCAAATTCAACAACAACCTCGACATTGAAAAACACCAACAAATTCAACAACAACCTCAACATTGAAAAACTACAACAACCTCAACATTGAAAAACACCAACACATACAACAACAACCTCAACATTGAAAAACAACAACAACCTCAATATTGAAAAACACCAACAAATTCAACAACAACCTCAACATTGAAAAACACCAACAAATTCAACAACAACCTCAACATTGAAAAACAACAACAACCTCAACATTGAAAAACAACAACAACCTCAACCTTGAAAAACACCAACAAATTCAACAACAACCTCAACAATGAAAAACACCAACAATTTCAACAACAACCTCAACATTGAAAAACACCAACAAATTTAACAACAACCTCAACTTTGAAAAACAACAACAACCTCAACATGGAAAAACACCAACAAATTCAACAAAAACCTCAACATTGAAAAACAACAACAACCTCAAAATTGAAAAACATCAACAAATTCAACAACAACCTCAACATTTAAAAACAACAACAACCTGAACATTGAGAAACACCAACAAATTCAACAACAACCTCAACATTGAAAAACACCAACAAATTCAACAACAACTTCAACATTGAGAAACACCAACAACTTCAACAACAACCTCGACATTGAAAAACACCAAGAAATTCAACAACAACCTCAACATTGAAAAACTACAACAACCGCAACATTGAAAAACACCATCAAATGCAACAACAACCTCAACATTGAAAAGGAACAACAACCTCAACAATGAAAAACACCAACAAATTCAACAACAACCTCAACATTGAAAAACAACAACAACCTCAACATTGAAAAACAACAACAACCTCAACATTGAAAAACACCAACAAATTCAACAACAACCTCAACATTAAAAAACAACAACAACCTCAACATTGAAAAACACCAACAAATTGAACAACTTCAACATTGAAAAACACCAACAAATTCAACAACAACCTCGAAATGGAAAAACAGCAACAAATTCAACAACAACCTCAACATTGAAAAACAACAACAACCTCAACATTGAAGAACACCAACAAATTCAACAACAACCTCAACATTAAAAAACAACAACAACCTCAACATTGAAAAACACCAACAAATTCAACAACAACCTCAACAATGAAAAACACCAACAAATTCAACAAAAACCTCAACATTGAAAAACAGCAACAAATTTAACAACAACCTCAACTTTGAAAAACAACAACAACCTCAACATGGAAAAACACCAACAAATTCAACAACAACCTCAACATTGAAAAACAGCAACAACCTCAAAATTGAAAAACACCAACAAATTCAACTACAACCTCAACATTTAAAAACAACAACAACCTCAACATTGAAAAACAGCAACAAGTTCAACAACAACCTCAACATTGAAAAACACAAACAAATTCAACAACAACTTCAACATTTAAAAACACCAACAAATTCAACAACAACCTCGACATTGAAAAACACCAACAAATTCAACAAGAACCTCAACGTTGAAAAACTACAACAACCTCAACATTGAAAAACACCAACAAAAACAACAACAACCTCAACATTGAAAAACAACAACAACCTCAACATTGAGAAAACACCAATAAATTCAACAACAACCTTCAACAGTGAAAAACACCAACAATTTCAACAACAACCTCAACATTGAAAAACAACAACAACCTCAACATTGAAAGACACCAACAAATTCAACAACAACCTCAACATTGAAAAACAACAACAACCTCAACATTGAAAAACACCAACAAATTCAACAACAACTCGACATTGAAAAACACCAACAAATTCAACAAGAACCTCAACGTTGAAAAACTACAACAACCTCAACATTGAAAAACAACAACAATACCAACAACAACCTCAACATTGAAAAACAACAACAACCTCAACATTGAGAAAACACCAACAAATTCAACAACAACCTTCAACAGTGAAAAACACCAACAAATTCAACAACAACCTCAACATTGAAAAACAACAACAACCTCAACATTGAAAAACAACAACAACCTCAACATTGAAAAACACCAACAAATTCAACAACAACCTCAACATTGAAAAACAACAACAACCTCAACATTGAAAAACACCAACAAATTCAACAACAACTTCAACATTGAAAAACACCAACAAATTCAACAACAACCTCGAAATTGAAAAACACCAACAAATTCAACAACAACCTCAACATTGAAAAACAACAACAACCTGAACATTGAAAAACACCAACAAATTCAACAACAACCTCAAAATTGAAAAACACCAACAAATTCAACAACAACTTCAACATTGAGAAACACCAACAACTTCAACAACAACCTCGACATTGAAAAACACCAAGAAATTCAACAACAACCTCAACATTGAAAAACTACAACAACCTCAACATTGAAAAACACCATCAAATGCAACAACAACCTCAACATTGAAAAGGAACAACAACCTCAACATTGAAAAACACCAACAAATTCAACAACAACCTCAACATTGAAAAACAGCAACAAATTTAACAACAACCTCAACTTTGAAAAACAACAACAACCTCAACATGGAAAAACACCAACAAATTCAACAACAACCTCAACATTGAAAAACAACAACAACCTCAAAATTGAAAAACACCAACAAATTCAACTACAACCTCAACATTTAAAAACAACAACAACCTCAACATTGAAAAACAGCAACAAGTTCAACAACAACCTCAACATTGAAAAACACAAACAAATTCAACAACAACTTCAACATTTAAAAACACCAACAAATTCAACAACAACCTCGACATTGAAAAACACCAACAAATTCAACAATAACCTCAACGTTGAAAAACTACAACAACCTCAACATTGAAAAACACCAACAATAACAACAACAACCTCAACATTGAAAAACAACAACAACCTCAACATTGAGAAAACACCAACAAATTCAACAACAACCTTCAACAGTGAAAAACACCAACAAATTCAACAACAACATCAACATTGAAAAACAACAACAACCTCAACATTGAAAAACAACAACAACCTCAACATTGAAAGACACCAACAAATTCAACAACAACCTCAACATTGAAAAACAACAACAACCTCAACATTGAAAAACACCAACAAATTCAACAACAACCTCGACATTGAAAAACACCAACAAATTCAACAAGAACCTCAACGTTGAAAAACTACAACAACCTCAACATTGAAAAACACCAACAATACCAACAACAACCTCAACATTGAAAAACAACAACAACCTCAACATTGAGAAAACACCAACAAATTCAACAACAACCTTCAACAGTGAAAAACACCAACAAATTCAACAACAACCTCAACATTGAAAAACAACAACAACCTCAACATTGAAAAACAACAACAACCTCAACATTGAAAAACACCAACAAATTCAACAACAACCTCAACATTGAAAAACAACAACAACCTCAACATTGAAAAACACCAACAAATTCAACAACAACTTCAACATTGAAAAACACCAACAAATTCAACAACAACCTCGAAATTGAAAAACACCAACAAATTCAACAACAACCTCAACATTGAAAAAGAACAACAACCTGAACATTGAAAAACACCAACAAATTCAACAACAACCTCAACATTGAAAAACACCAACAAATTCAACAACAACTTCAACAATGAGAAACACCAACAACTTCAACAACAACCTCGACATTGAAAAACACCAAGAAATTCAACAACAACCTCAACATTGAAAAACTACAACAACCTCAACATTGAAAAACACCATCAAATGCAACAACAACCTCAACATTGAAAAGGAACAACAACCTCAACATTGAAAAACACCAACAAATTCAACAACAACCTCAACATTGAAAAACAACAACAACCTCAACATTGAAAAACAACAACAACCTCAACATTGAAAAACACCAACAAATTCAACAACAACCTCAACATTAAAAAACAACAACAACCTCAACATTGAAAAACACCAACAAATTCAACAACAACCTCAACTTTGAAAAACAACAGCAACCTCAACATGGAAAAACACCATCAAATTCAACAACAACCTCGACATTGAAAAACACCATCAAATTCAACAACAACCTCAACATTGAAAAACACCAACAAATTCAACAACAAATTCAACATTGAAAAACACCAACAAATTCAACAGCAACCTCGAAATTGAAAAACAGCAACAAATTCAACAACAACCTCAACATTGAAAAACAACCACAACCTCAACATTGAAGAACAACAACAAATTCAACAACAACCTCAACATTTAAAAAACAACAACAACCTCAACATTGAAAAACACCAACAAATTCAACAACAACCTCAACATTGAAAAACACCAACAAATTCAACAACAACTTCAACATTGAAAAACACCAACAAATTCAACAACAACCTCGAAATTGAAAAACACCAACAAATTCAACAACAACCTCAACATTGAAAAACAACAACAACCTCAACAATGAAAAACACCAACAAATTCAACAACAACCTCAACATTGAAAAACAACAACAACCTCAACATTGAAAAACAACAACCACCTCAGCATTGAAAAACACCAATAAATTCAACAACAACCTCGACATTGAAAAACACCATCCAATTCAACAACGACCTCAACCTTGAAAAACAGCAACAAATTCAACAACAACCTCAACATTGAAAAACACCAACAAATTCAACAACAACCTCAACATTTAAAAACGCCAACAAATTCAACAACAACCTCAACATTGAAAAACACCAACAAATTCAACAACAACCTCAACATTGAAAAACAAGAACAATCTCAACATTGAAAATCACCAACAAATTCAACAACAACCTCAACATTTAAAAACACCAACTAATTCAACAACAACCTCAAAATGAAAAACACCAACAAATTCAACAACAACTTCAACATTGAAAAACACCATCAAATTCAACAACAACCTCGACATTGAAAAACACCAACAAATTCAACAACAACCTCAACATTGAAAAACTACAACAACCTCAACATTGAAAAACACCAACACATACAACAACAACCTCAACATTGAAAAACAACAACAACCTCAATATTGAAAAACACCAACAAATTCAACAACAACCTCAACATTGAAAAACACCAACAAATTCAACAACAACCTCAACATTGAAAAACAACAACAACCTCAACATTGAAAAACAACAACAACCTCAACCTTGAAAAACACCAACAAATTCAACAACAACCTCAACAATGAAAAACACCAACAAATTCAACAACAACCTCAACATTGAAAAACACCAACAAATTTAACAACAACCTCAACTTTGAAAAACAACAACAACCTCAACATGGAAAAACACCAACAAATTCAACAACAACCTCAACATTGAAAAACAACAACAACCTCAAAATTGAAAAACATCAACAAATTCAACAACAACCTCAACATTTAAAAACAACAACAACCTGAACATTGAGAAACACCAACAAATTCAACAACAACCTCAACATTGAAAAACACCAACAAATTCAACAACAACTTCAACATTGAGAAACACCAACAACTTCAACAACAACCTCGACATTGAAAAACACCAAGAAATTCAACAACAACCTCAACATTGAAAAACTACAACAACCTCAACATTGAAAAACACCATCAAATGCAACAACAACCTCAACATTGAAAAGGAGCAACAACCTCAACAATGAAAAACACCAACAAATTCAACAACAACCTCAACATTGAAAAACAACAACAACCTCAACATTGAAAAACAACAACAACCTCAACATTGAAAAACACCAACAAATTCAACAACAACCTCAACATTAAAAAACAACAACAACCTCAACATTGAAAAACACCAACAAATTGAACAACTTCAACATTGAAAAACACCAACAAATTCAACAACAACCTCGAAATTGAAAAACAGCAACAAATTCAACAACAACCTCAACATTGAAAAACAACAACAACCTCAACATTGAAGAACACCAACAAATTCAACAACAACCTCAACATTACAAAACAACAACAACCTCAACATTGAAAAACACCAACAAATTCAACAACAACCTCAACAATGAAAAACACCAACAAATTCAACAAAAACCTCAACATTGAAAAACAGCAACAAATTTAACAACAACCTCAACTTTGAAAAACAACAACAACCTCAACATGGAAAAACACCAACAAATTCAACAACAACCTCAACATTGAAAAACAGCAACAACCTCAAAATTGAAAAACACCAACAAATTCAACTACAACCTCAACATTTAAAGACAACAACAACCTCAACATTGAAAAACAGCAACAAGTTCAACAACAACCTCAACATTGAAAAACACAAACAAATTCAACAACAACTTCAACATTTAAAAACACCAACAAATTCAACAACAACCTCGACATTGAAAAACACCAACAAATTCAACAAGAACCTCAACGTTGAAAAACTACAGCAACCTCAACATTGAAAAACACCAACAAAAACAACAACAACCTCAACATTGAAAAACAACAACAACCTCAACATTGAGAAAACACCAATAAATTCAACAACCTTCAACAGTGAAAAACACCAACAATTTCAACAACAACCTCAACATTGAAAAACAACAACAACCTCAACACTGAAAAACAACAACAACCTCAACATTGAAAAACACCAACAAATTCAACAACAACCTCAACATTGAAAAACAACAACAACCTCAACATTGAAAAACAGCAACAAATTCAACAACAACTTCAACATTGAAAAACACCAACAAATTCAACAACAACCTCGAAATTGAAAAACACCGACAAATTCAACAACAACCTCAACATTGAAAAACAACAACAACCTGAACATTGAAAAACACCAACAAATTCAACAACAACCTCAACATTGAAAAACACCAACAAATTCAACAACAACTTCAACATTGAGAAACACCAACAACTTCAACAACAACCTCGACATTGAAAAACACCAAGAAATTCAACAACAACCTCAACATTGAAAAACTACAACAACCTCAACATTGAAAAACACCATCAAATGCAACAACAACCTCAACATTGAAAAGGAACAACAACCTCAACATTGAAAAACACCAACAAATTCAACAACAACCTCAACATTGAAAAACAACAACAACCGCAACATTGAAAAACAACAACAACCTCAACATTGAAGAACACCAACAAATTCAACAACAACCTCAACATTAAAAAACAACAACAACCTCAACATTGAAAAACACCAACAAATTCAACAACAACTTCAACACTGAAAAACACCAACAAATTCAACAACAACCTCGAAATTGAAAAACAGCAACAAATTCAACAACAACCTCAACATTGAAAATAAACAACAACCTCAAATTTGAAGAACACCAACAAATTCAACAACAACCTCAACATTAAAAAACAACAACAACCTCAACATTGAAAAACACCAACAAATTCAACAACAACCTCAACAATGAAAAACACCAACAAATTCAACAACAACCTCAACATTGAAAAACAGCAACAAATTTAACAACAACCTCAACTTTGAAAAACAACAACAACCTCAACATGGAAAAACACCAACAAATTCAACAACAACCTCATCATTGAAAAACAACAACAACCTCAAAATTGAAAAACACCAACAAATTCAACTAGAACCTCAACATTTAAAAACAACAACAACCTCAACATTGAAAAACAGCAACAAGTTCAACAACAACCTCAACATTGAAAAACACAAACAAATTCAGCAGCAACTTCAACATTTAAAAACACCAACAAATTCAACAACAACCTCGACATTGAAAAACACCAACAAATTCAACAACAACCTCAACGTTGAAAAACTACAACAACCTCAACATTGAAAAACACCAACAAATACAACAACAACCTCAACATTGAAAAACAACAACAACCTCAACATTGAGAAAACACCAAAAAATTCAACAACAACCTCCAACATTGAAAAACACCAACAAATTCAACAACAACCTCAACATTGAAAAACAACAACAACCTCAACATTGAAAAACAACAACAACCTCAACATTGAAAAACTCCAACAAATTCAACAACAACCTCAACATTGAAAAACAACAACAACCTCAACATTGAAAAACACCAACAAATTCAACAACAACTTCAACATTGAAAAACAGCAACAAATTCAACAACAACCTCGAAATTGAAAAACACCAACAAATTCAACAACAACCTCAACATTGAAAAACAACAACAACCTCAACAATGAAAAACACCAACAAATTCAACAACAACCTCAACATTGAAAAACAACAACAACCTCAACATTGAAAAACACCAACAAATTCATCAACAGCCTCAACATTGAAAAACAACAACAACCTCAACATTGAAAAACACTAACAAATTCAACAACAACTTCAACATTGAAAAACACCAACAAATTCAACAACAACCTCGACATTGAAAAACACCATCAAATTCAACAACGACCTCAACATTGAAAAACAGCAACAAATTCAACAACAACCTCAACATTGAAAAACACCAACAAATTCAACAACAACCTCAACATTTAAAAACGCCAAAAAATTCAACAAAAACCTCAACATTGAAAAACACCAACAAATTCAACAACAACCTCAACATGGAAAAACAACAACAACCTCAACATTGAAAAACACCAACAAATTCAACAACAAATTCAACATTGAAAAATACCAACAAATTCAACAACAACCTCAACATTGAAAAACACCAACAAATTCAACAACAACCTCCACATTGAACAACAACAACCTCAACATTGAAAAACACCAACAAATTCAACAACAACCTCAACATTTAAAAAGACCAACTAATTCAACAACAACCTCGACATTGAAAAACACCAACAAATTCAACAACAACCTCAACGTTGAAAAACTACAACAACCTCAACATTGAAAAACGCCAACAAATACAACAACAACCTCAACATTGAAAAACAACAACAACCTCAACATTGAGAAAACACCAACAAATTCAACAACAACCTTCAACATTGGAAAACACCAACAAATTCAACAACATCCTCAACATTGAAAAACTCCAACAAATTCAACAACAACCTCAACATTGAAAAACAACAACAAACTCAACATTGAAAAACACCAACAAATTCAACAACAACTTCAACATTGAAAAACAGCAACAAATTCAACAACAACCTCGAAATTGAAAAACACCAACAAATTCAACAACAACCTCAACATTGAAAAACAACAACAACCTCAACAATGAAAAACACCAACAAATTCAACAACAGCCTCAACATTGAAAAACAACAACAACCTCAACATTGAAAAACACTAACAAATTCAACAACAACATCAACATTGAAAAACACCAACAAATTCAACAACAACCTCGACATTGAAAAACACCATCAAATTCAACAACGACCTCAACATTGAAAAACAGCAACAAATTCAACAGCAACCTCAACATTGAAAAACACCAACAAATTCAACAACAACCTCAACATTTAAAAACGCCAACAAATTCAACAAAAACCTCAACATTGAAAAACACCAACAAATTCAACAATAACCTCAACATTGAAAAACAACAACAACCTCAACATTGAAAAACACCAACAAATTCAACAACAAATTCAACATTGAAAAATACCAACAAATTCAACAACAACCTCAACATTGAAAAACACCAACAAATTCAACAACAACCTCCACATTGAACAACAACAACAACCTCAACATTGAAAAACACCAACAAATTCAACAACAACCTCAACATTGAAAAACAAGAACAACCTCAACATTGAAAAACACCAACAAATTCAACAACAACCTCAACATTTAAAAAGAAAAACTAATTCAACAACAACCTCAACATTGAAAAACACCAACAAATTCAACAACAACTTCAACATTGAAAAACACCATCAAATTCAACAACAACCTCGACATTGAAAAACACCAACAAATTCAACAACAACCTCAACATTGAAAAACTACAACAACCTCAACATTGAAAAACACCAACACATACAACAACAACCTCATCATTGAAAAACAACAACAACCTCAACATTGAAAAACACCAACAAATTCAACAACAACCTCAACATTGAAAATCACCAACAAATTCAACAACAACCTCAACATTGAAAAACAACAACAACCTCAACATTGAAAAACAACAACAACCTCATCATTGAAAAACACCAACAAATTCAACAACAACCTCAACATTGAAAAACAACAACAACCTCAACATTGAAAAACACCAACAAATTCAACAACAACTTCAACATTGAAAAACACCAACAAATTCAACAACAACCTCGAAATTGAAAAACACCATCAAATTCAACAACAACCTCAACATTGAAAAACAACAACAACCTCAACATTGAAAAACAACAACAACCTCAACATTGAAAAACACCAACAAATTCAACAACAACCTCAACATTTAAAAACACCAACAAATTCAACAACAACCTCAACATTGAAAAAGAACAACAACCACAACAATGAAAAACACCAACAAATTCAACAACAACCTCAACATTGAAAAACATCAACAACCTCAACATTGAAAAACACTAACAAATTCAACTACAACTTCTACGTTGAAAAACACCAACAAATTCAACAACATCCTCGACATTGAAAAACACCATCAAATTCAGCAACGACCTCAACATTGAAAAACAGCAACAAATTCAACAACAACCTCAACATTGAAAAACACCAACAAATTCAACAACAACCTCAATATTTAAAAACGCCAACAAATTCAACAACAACCTCAACATTGAAAAACACCAACAAATTCAACAACAACCTCAACATTGAAAAACAA
The DNA here is from genome assembly GCA_026770705.1 of Isurus oxyrinchus. Taxonomy (NCBI): domain Eukaryota; kingdom Metazoa; phylum Chordata; class Chondrichthyes; order Lamniformes; family Lamnidae; genus Isurus; species Isurus oxyrinchus. The sequence continues at coordinate 709,456 of JANJGN010000097.1, forward strand.
CAACAACCTCAACATTGAAAAACACCAACAAATTCAACAACAAATTCAACATTGAAAAATACCAACAAATTCAACAACAACCTCAACATTGAAAAGCACCAACAAATTCAACAACAACCTCCACATTGAACAACAACAACCTCAACATTGAAAAACACCAACAAATTCAACAACAACCTCAACATGGAAAAAGAAGAACGACCTCAACATTGAAAAACACCAACAAATTCAACAACAACTTCAACATTGAAAAACACCATCAAATTCAACAACAACCTCGACATTGAAAAACACCAACAAATTCAACAACAACCTCAACATTGAAAAACAACAACAACCTCAACAACAACCTCAACATTGAAAAACACCAACAAATTTAACAACAACCTCAACTTTGAAAAACAACAACAACCTCAACATGGAAAAACACCAACAAATTCAACAACAACCTCAACATTGAAAAACAACAACAACCTCAAAATTGAAAAACATCAACAAATTCAACAACAACCTCAACATTTAAAAACAACAACAACCTGAACATTGAGAAACACCAACAAATTCAACAACAACCTCAACATTGAAAAACACCAACAAATTCAACAACAACTTCAACATTGAGAAACACCAACAACTTCAACAACAACCTGGACATTGAAAAACACCAAGAAATTCAACAACAACCTCAACATTGAAAAACTACAACAACCTCAACATTGAAAAACACCATCAAATGCAACAACAACCTCAACATTGAAAAGGAACAACAACCTCAACAATGAAAAACACCAACAAATTCAACAACAACCTCAACATTGAAAAACAACAACAACCTCAACATTGAAAAACAACAACAACCTCAACATTGAAAAACACCAACAAATTCAACAACAACCTCAACATTAAAAAACAACAACAACCTCAACATTGAAAAACACCAACAAATTGAACAACTTCAACATTGAAAAACACCAACAAATTCAACAACAACCTCGAAATTGAAAAACAGCAACAAATTCAACAACAACCTCAACATTGAAAAACAACAACAACCTCAACATTGAAGAACACCAACAAATTCAACAACAACCTCAACATTAAAAAACAGCAACAACCTCTACATTGAAAAACACCAACAAATTCAACAACAACCTCAACAATGAAAAACACCAACAAATTCAACAAAAACCTCAACATTGAAAAACAGCAACAAATTTAACAACAACCTCAACTTTGAAAAACAACAACAACCTCAACATGGAAAAACACCAACAAATTCAACAACAACCTCAACATTGAAAAACAGCAACAACCTCAAAATTGAAAAACACCAACAAATTCAACTACAACCTCAACATTTAAAAACAACAACAACCTCAACATTGAAAAACAGCAACAAGTTCAACAACAACCTCAACATTGAAAAACACAAACAAATTCAACAACAACTTCAACATTTAAAAACACCAACAAATTCAACAACAACCTCGACTTTGAAAAACACCAACAAATTCAACAAGAACCTCAACGTTGAAAAACTACAACAACCTCAACATTGAAAAACACCAACAAAAACAACAACAACCTCAACATTGAAAAACAACAACAACCTCAACATTGAGAAAACACCAACAAATTCAACAACAACCTTCAACAGTGAAAAACACCAACAATTTCAACAACAACCTCAACATTGAAAAACAACAACAACCTCAACATTGAAAAACAACAACAACCTCAACATTGAAAAACACCAACAAATTCAACAACAACCTCAACATTGAAAAACAACAACAACCTCAACATTGAAAAACACCAACAAATTCAACAACAACTTCAACATTGAAAAACACCAACAAATTCAACAACAACCTCGAAATTGAAAAACACCAACAAATTCAACAACAACCTCAACATTGAAAAACAACAACAACCTGAACATTGAAAAACACCAACAAATTCAACAACAACCTCAACATTGAAAAACACCAACAAATTCAACAACAACTTCAACATTGAGAAACACCAACAACTTCAACAACAACCTCGACATTGAAAAACACCAAGAAATTCAACAACAACCTCAACATTGAAAAACTACAACAACCTCAACATTGAAAAACACCATCAAATGCAACAACAACCTCAACATTGAAAAGGAACAACAACCTCAACATTGAAAAACACCAACAAATTCAACAACAACCTCAACATTGAAAAACAACAACAACCGCAACATTGAAAAACAACAACAACCTCAACATTGAAGAACACCAACAAATTCAACAACAACCTCAACATTAAAAAACAACAACAACCTCAACATTGAAAAACACCAACAAATTCAACAACAACTTCAACACTGAAAAACACCAACAAATTCAACAACAACCTCGAAATTGAAAAACAGCAACAAATTCAACAACAACCTCAACATTGAAAATAAACAACAACCTCAAATTTGAAGAACACCAACAAATTCAACAACAACCTCAACATTAAAAAACAACAACAACCTCAACATTGAAAAACACCAACAAATTCAACAACAACCTCAACAATGAAAAACACCAACAAATTCAACAACAACCTCAACATTGAAAAACAGCAACAAATTTAACAACAACCTCAACTTTGAAAAACAACAACAACCTCAACATGGAAAAACACCAACAAATTCAACAACAACCTCATCATTGAAAAACAACAACAACCTCAAAATTGAAAAACACCAACAAATTCAACTACAACCTCAACATTTAAAAACAACAACAACCTCAACATTGAAAAACAGCAACAAGTTCAACAACAACCTCAACATTGAAAAACACAAACAAATTCAGCAGCAACTTCAACATTTAAAAACACCAACAAATTCAACAACAACCTCGACATTGAAAAACACCAACAAATTCAACAACAACCTCAACGTTGAAAAACTACAACAACCTCAACATTGAAAAACACCAACAAATACAACAACAACCTCAACATTGAAAAACAACAACAACCTCAACATTGAGAAAACACCAACAAATTCAACAACAACCTTCAACATTGAAAAACACCAACAAATTCAACAACAACCTCAACATTGAAAAACAACAACAACCTCAACATTGAAAAACAACAACAACCTCAACATTGAAAAACTCCAACAAATTCAACAACAACCTCAACATTGAAAAACAACAACAACCTCAACATTGAAAAACACCAACAAATTCAACAACAACTTCAACATTGAAAAACAGCAACAAATTCAACAACAACCTCGAAATTGAAAAACACCAACAAATTCAACAACAACCTCAACATTGAAAAACAACAACAACCTCAACAATGAAAAACACCAATAAATTCAACAACAACCTCAACATTGAAAAACAACAACAACCTCAACATTGAAAAACACCAACAAATTCAACAACAGCCTCAACATTGAAAAACAACAACAACCTCAACATTGAAAAACACTAACAAATTCAACAACAACTTCAACATTGAAAAACACCAACAAATTCAACAACAACCTCGACATTGAAAAACACCATCAAATTCTACAACGACCTCAACATTGAAAAACAGCAAAAAATTCAACAACAACCTCAACATTGAAAAACACCAACAAATTCAACAACAACCTCAACATTTAAAAACGCCAAAAAATTCAACAAAAACCTCAACATTGAAAAACACCAACAAATTCAACAACAACCTCAACATGGAAAAACAACAACAACATCAACATTGAAAAACACCAACAAATTCAACAACAAATTCAACATTGAAAAATACCAACAAATTCAACAACAACCTCAACATTGAAAAACACCAACAAATTCAACAACAACCTCCACATTGAACAACAACAACCTCAACATTGAAAAACACCAACAAATTCAACAACAACCTCAACATTTAAAAAGACCAACTAATTCAACAACAACCTCAACATTGAAAAACAACAACAACCTCAACATTGAAAAACACCAACAAATTCAACAACAAATTCAACATTGAAAAATACCAACAAATTCAACAACAACCTCAACATTGAAAAACACCAACAAATTCAACAACAACCTCCACATTGAACAACAACAACAACCTCAACATTGAAAAACACCAACAAATTCAACAACAACCTCAACATTGAAAAACACCAACAAATTCAACAACAACCTCCACATTGAACAACAACAACCTCAACATTGAAAAACACCAACAAATTCAACAACAACCTCAACATTTAAAAAGACCAACTAATTCAACAACAACCTCGACATTGAAAAACACCAACAAATACAACAACAACCTCAACATTGAAAAACTACAACAACCTCAACATTGAGAAAACACCAACAAATTCAACAACAACCTTCAACATTGAAAAACACCAACAAATTCAACAACAACCTCAACATTGAAAAACAACAACAACCTCAACATTGAAAAACAACAACAACCTCAACATTGAAAATCTCCAACAAATTCAACAACAACCTCAACATTGAAAAACAACAACAATCTCAACATTTAAAAACACCAACAAATTCAACAACAACTTCAACATTGAAAAACAGCAACAAATTCAACAACAACCTCGAAATTGAAAAACACCAACAAATTCAACAACAACCTCAACATTGAAAAACAACAACAACCTCAACGATGAAAAACACCAACAAATTCAACAACAGCCTCAACATTGAAAAACAACAACAACCTCAACTTTGAAAAACACTAACAAATTCAACAACAACCTCAACATTGAAAAACAACAACAACCTCAACATTGAAAAACACCAACAAATTCAACAACAAATTCAACATTGAAAAATACCAACAAATTCAACAACAACCTCAACATTGAAAAACACCAACAAATTCAACAACAACCTCCACATTGAACAACAACAACAACCTCAACATTGAAAAACACCAACAAATTCAACAACAACCTCAACATTGAAAAACAAGAACAACCTCAACATTGAAAAACACCAACAAATACAACAACAACCTCAACATTTAAAAAGACCAACTAATTCAACAACAACCTCGACATTGAAAAACACCAACAAATTCAACAACAACCTCAACGTTGAAAAACTACAACAACCTCAACATTGAAAAACACCAACAAATACAACAACAATCTCAACATTGAAAAACAACAACAACCTCAACATTGAGAAAACACCAACAAATTCAACAACAACCTTCAACATTGAAAAACACCAACAAATTCAACAACAACCTCAACATTGAAAAACTCCAACAAATTCAACAACAACCTCAACATTGAAAAACAACAACAACCTCAACATTGAAAAACACCAACAAATTCAACAACAACTTCAACATTGAAAAACAGCAACAAATTCAACAACAACCTCGAAATTGAAAAACACCAACAAATTCAACAACAACCTCAACATTGAAATACAACAACAACCTCAACAATGAAAAACACCAACAAATTCAACAACAGCCTCAACATTGAAAAACAACAACAACCTCAACATTGAAAAACACTAACAAATTCAACAAGAACTTCAACATTGAAAAACACCAACAAATTCAACAACAACCTCGACATTGAAAAACACCATCAAATTCAACAACGACCTCAACATTGAAAAACAGCAACAAATTCAACAGCAACCTCAACATTGAAAAACACCAACAAATTCAACAACAACCTCAACATTTAAAAACGCCAACAAATTCAACAAAAACCTCAACATTGAAAAACACCAACAAATTCAACAATAACCTCAACATTGAAAAACAACAACAACCTCAACATTGAAAAACACCAACAAATTCAACAACAAATTCAACATTGAAAAATACCAACAAATTCAACAACAACCTCAACATTGAAAAACACCAACAAATTCAACAACAACCTCCACATTGAACAACAACAACAACCTCAACATTGAAAAACACCAACAAATTCAACAACAACCTCAACATTGAAAAACAAGAACAACCTCAACATTGAAAAACACCAACAAATTCAACAACAACCTCAACATTTAAAAAGACCAACTAATTCAACAACAACCTCAACATTGAAAAACACCAACAAATTCAACAACAACTTCAACATTGAAAAACACCATCAAATTCAACAACAACCTCGACATTGAAAAACACCAACAAATTCAACAACAACCTCAACATTGAAAAACTACAACAACCTCAACATTGAAAAACACCAACACATACAACAACAACCTCATCATTGAAAAACAACAACAACCTCAACATTGAAAAACACCAACAAATTCAACAACAACCTCAACATTGAAAATCACCAACAAATTCAACAACAACCTCAACATTGAAAAACAACAACAACCTCAACATTGAAAAACAACAACAACCTCAACATTGAAAAACACCAACAAATTCAACAACAACCTCAACATTGAAAAACAACAACAACCTCAACATTGAAAAACACCAACAAATTCAACAACAACTTCAACATTGAAAAACACCAACAAATTCAACAACAACCTCGAAATTGAAAAACACCATCAAATTCAACAACAACCTCAACATTGAAAAACAACAACAACCTCAACATTGAAAAACAACAACAACCTCAACATTGAAAAACACCAACAAATTCAACAACAACCTCAACATTTAAAAACACCAACAAATTCAACAACAACCTCAACATTGAAAAAGAACAACAACCACAACAATGAAAAACACCAACAAATTCAACAACAACCTCAACATTGAAAAACACAAACAAATTCAACAACAACTTCAACATTGAAAAACACCAACAAATTCAACAACAACCTCGACATTCAAAAACACCAACAAATTCAACAACAACCTCCACATTGAAAAAAACCAACAAATTCAACAACAACCTCAACATTTAAAAACGCCAACAAATTCAACAACAACCTCAACATTGAAAAACACCAACAAATTCAACAACAACCTCAAGATTGAAAAACAACAACAACCTCAACACGAAAAACACCAACAAATTCAACAACAAATTCAACATTGAAAAATACCAACAAATTCAACAACAACCTCAACATTGAAAAACACCAACAAATTCAGCAACAACCTCCACATTGAACAACAACAACAACCTTAACATTGAAAAACACCAACAAATTCAACAACAACCTCAACTTTGACAAACAAGAACAACCTCAACATTGAAAAATATCAACAAATTAAACAACAACCTCAACATTTAAAAACACCAACTAATTCAACAACAACCTGGACATTGAAAAACACCAACAAATTCAACAACAACCTCAACATTGAAAAACTACAATAACCTCAACATTGAAAAACACCAACAGATACAACAACAACCTCAACATTGAAAAACAACAACAACCTCAACATTGAGAAAACACCAACAAATTCAACAACAACCTTCAACATTGTAAAACACCAACAAATTCAACAACAACCTCAACATTGAAAAACAACAACAACCTCAACATTGAAAAACAACAACAACCTCAACATTGAAAAACACCAACAAATTTAACAACAACCACAACTTTCAAAAACAACAACAACCTCAACATGGAAAAACACCAACAAATTCAACAACAACCCCAACATTGAAAAACAACAACAACCTCAAAATTGAAAAACACCAACAAATACAACAACAACCTCAACATTGTAAAACACCAACAAATTCAACAACAACCTCAACATTGAAAAACACAAACAAATTCAACAGCAACTTCAACATTGAAAAACACCAACAAATTCAACAACAACCTCAACATTGAAAAACAGCAACAAATTCAACAACAACCTCAACATTGAAAAACACAAACAAATTCAACAACAACTTCAACATTGAAAAACACCAACAAATTCAACAACAACCTCGACATTGAAAAAGACCAACAAATTCAACAACAACCTCAGCATTGAAAAACACCAACAAATTCAACAACAACCTCAACATTTAAAAACGGCAACAAATTAAACAACAACCTCAACATTGAAAAACACCAACAAATTCAACAACAACCTCAGCATTGAAAAACAACAACAAATTCAACAACAACCTCAACATTGAAAAACACCAACACATACAACAACAACCTCAACATTGAAAAACAACAACAACCTCAACATTGAAAAACACCAACAAATTCAACAACAACCTCAACATTGAAAAACACCAACAAATTCAACAACAACCTCAACATTGAAAAACAACAACAACCTCAACATTGAAAAACAACAACAACCTCAACATTGAAAAACACCAACAAATTCAACAACAACCTCAACATTGAAAAACAACAACAACCTCAACATTGAAAAACACCAACAAATTCAACAACAACTTCAACATTGAAAAACACCAACAAATTCAACAACAACCTCGAAATTGAAAAACACCAACAAATTCAACATCAACCTCAACATTGAAAAACAACAACAACCTCAACATTGAAAAACACCAACAAATTCAACAACAACCTCAACATTGAAAATCAACAACAACCTCAACATTGAAAAACACCAACAAATTCAACAACATCCTCAACATTTAAAAACACCAACAAATTCAACAACAACCTCAACATTGAAAAAGAACAACAACCTCAACATTGAAAAACACCAACAAATTCAACAACAACCTCAACATTGAAAAACAACAACAAGCTCAACATTGAAAAACACCAACAAATTCAACAGCAACTGCAACATTGAAAAACACCAACAATTTCAACAACAACCTCGACTTTAAAAAACACCATCAAATTCAACAACAACCTGAACATTGAAAAACAACAACAACCTCAACATTGAAAAACACCAACAAATTCAACAACAACCTCAACATTGAAAAACACAACAAATTCAACAACAACCTCGACATTGAAAAACAGCAACAAATTCAACAACAACCTCCACATTGAACAACAGCAACAACCTTAACATTGAAAACCACCAACAAATTCAACAACAACCTCAACTTTGACAAACAAGAACAACCTCAACATTGAAAAACACCAACAAATTCAACAACAACCTCAACATTTAAAAACACCAACTAATTCAACAACAACCTGGACATTGAGAAACACCAACAAATTCAACAACAACCTCAACATTGAAAAACTACAACAACCTCAACATGGAAAAACACCAACAAATTCAACAACAACCTTAACATTGAAAAACAACAACAACCTCAAAATTGAAAAACACCAACAAATTCAACAACAACCTCAACATTTAAAAACAACAACAACCTCAACATTGAAAAACACCAACAAATTCAACAACAACCTCAACATTGAAAAACACCAACAAATTCAACAACAACTTCAACATTGAGAAACACCAACAAATTCAACAACAACCTCGACATTGAAAAACACCAAGAAATTCAACAACAACCTCAACATTGAAAAACTACAACAACCTCAACATTGAAAAACACCATCAAATACAACAACAACCTCAACATTGAAAAAGAACAACAACCTCAACATTGAAAAACACCAGCAAATTCAACAACAACCTCAACATTGAAAAACAACAACAACCTCAACATTGAAAAACAACAACAACCTCAACATTGAAAAACACCAACAAATTCAACAACAACCTCAACATTAAAAAACAACAACAACCTCAACATTGAAAAACACCAACAAATTCAACAATAACTTCAACATTGAAAAACACCAACAAATTCAACAACAACCTCGAAATTGAAAAACAGCAACAAATTCAACAACAACCTCAACATTGAAAAACAACAACAACCTCAACATTGAAGAACGCCAACAAATTCAACAACAACCTCAACATTAAAAAACATCAACAACCTCAACATTGAAAAACACCAACAAATTCAACAACAACCTCAACAATGAAAAACACCAACAAATTCAACAAAAACCTCAACATTGAAAAACACCAACAAATTTAACAACAACCACAACTTTCAAAAACAACAACAACCTCAACATGGAAAAACACGAACAAATTCAACAGCAACCCCAACATTGAAAAACAACAACAACCTCAAAATTGAAAAACACCAACAAATTCAACAACAACCTCAACATTGAAAAACAGCAACAAATTCAACAACAACCTCAACATTGAAAAACACAAACAAATTCAACAACAACTTCAACATTGAAAAACACCAACAAATTCAACAACAACCTCGACATTGAAAAAGACCAACAAATTCAACAACAACCTCAACATTGAAAAACACCAACAAATTCAACAACAACCTCAACATTTAAAAACGGCAACAAATTCAACAACAACCTCAGCATTGAAAAACACCAACAAATTCAACAACAACCTCAAGATTGAAAAACAACAACAAATTCAACAACAACCTCAACATTGAAAAACACCAACAAATTCAACAACAACCTCCACATTGAACAACAACAACCTTAACATTGAAAAACACCAACAAATTCAACAACAACCTCAACATTGACAAACAAGAACAACCTCAACATTGAAAAACACCAAAAAATTCAACAACAACCTCAACATTTAAAAACACCATCTAATTCAACAACAACCTGGACATTGAAAAACACCAACAAATTCAACAACAACCTCAACATTGAAAAACTACAACAACCTCAACATTGAAAAACACCAACAAATACAACAACAACCTCAACATTGAAAAACAACAACAACCTCAACATTGAGAAAACACCAACAAATTCAACAACAACCTTCAACATTGAAAAACACCAATAAATTCAACAACAACCTCAACATTGAAAAACAACAACAACCTCAACATTGAAAAACAACAACAACCTCAACATTGAAAAACACCAACAAATTCAACAACAACCTCAACATTGAAAAACAACAACAACCTCAACATTGAAAAACACCAACAAATTCAACAACAACTTCAACATTGAAAAACAGCAACAAATTCAACAACAACCTCGAAATTGAAAAACACCAACAAATTCAACAACAACCTCAACATTGAAAAACAACAACAACCTCAACAATGAAAAACACCAACAAATTCAACAACAACCTCAACATTGAAAAACAACAACAACCTCAACATTGAAAAACACCAACAAATTCAACAATAACCTCAACATTTAAAAACACCAACAAATTCAACAACAACCTCAACATTGAAAAACAAGAACAACCTCAACATGTAAAAACACCAACAAATTCAACAACAGCCTCAACATTGAAAAGCAACAACAACCTCAAAATTGAAAAACACTAACAAATTCAACAACAACTTCAACATTGAAAAACACCAACATATTCAACAACAACCTCGACATTGAAAAACACCATCAAATTCAACAACGACATCAACATTGAAAAACAGCAACAAATTCAACAACAACCTCAACATTGAAAAACACCAGCAAATTCAACAACAACCTCAACATTTAAAAACGCCAACAAATTCAACAACAACCTCAACATTGAAAAACACCAACAAATTCAACAACAACCTCAACATTGAAAAACAACAACAACCTCAACATTGAAAAACACCAACAAATTCAACAACAAATTCAACATTGAAAAATACCAACAAATTCAACAACAACCTCAACATTGAAAAACACCAACAAATTCAACAACAACCTCCACATTGAACAACAACAACAACCTCAACATTGAAAAACACCAACAAATTCAACAACAACCTCAACATTGAAAAACAAGAACAACCTCAACATTGAAAAACACCAACAAATTCAACAACAACCTCAACATTTAAAAACACCAACTAATTCAACAACAACCTCAACATTGAAAAACACCAACAAATTCAACAACAACTTCAACATTGAAAAACACCATCAAATTCAACAACAACCTCGACATTGAAAAACACCAACAAATTCAACAACAACCTCAACATTGAAAAAGTACAACAACCTCAACATTGAAAAACACCAACACATACAACAACAACCTGAACATTGAAAAACAACAACAACCTCAACATTGAAAAACACCAACAAATTCAACAACAACCTCAACATTGAAAAACACCAACAAATTCAACAACAACCTCAACATTGAAAAACAACAACAACCTCAACATTGAAAAACAACAACAACCTCAACATTGAAAAACACCAACAAATTCAACAACAACTTCAACATTGAAAAACACCAACAAATTCAACAACAACCTCGAAATTGAAAAACACCGACAAATTCAACAACAACCTCAACATTGAAAAACAACAACAACCTCAACATTGAAAAACACCAACAAATTCAACAACATCCTCAACATTTAAAAACACCAACAAATTCAACAACAACCTCAACATTGAAAAAGAACAACAACCTCAACATTGAAAAACACCAACAAATTCAACAACAACCTCAACATTGAAAAACAACAACAAGCTCAATATTGAAAAACACCAACAAATTCAACAGCAACTGCAACATTGAAAAACACCAACAATTTCAACAACAACCTCGACTTTGAAAAACACCATCAAATTCAACAACAACCTCAACATTGAAAAACAACAACAACCTCAACATTGAAAAACACCAACAAATTCAACAACAACCTCAACATTTAAAAACACCAACAAATTCAACAACAACCTCAACATTGAACAATACCAACAAATTCAACAACAACTTCAACATTGAAAAGCACCAACAAATTCAACAACAACCTCAACATTGAAAAACACCAACAAATTCAACAACAACCTCAACATTGAAAAGCAACAACAACCTCAACATTGAAAAACACCAACAAATTCAACAACAACCTCAACATTGAAAAACACCAACAAATTCAGCAACAACATCAACATTGAAAAACAACAACAACCTCAACATTGAAAAACATCAACAAATTCAAAAACAACCTCAACATTGAAAAACTACAACAACCTCAACATTGAAAAACACCAACTATTCAACAACAACCTCAACATTGAAAAACAACAACAACCTGAGCATTGAAAAACACGAACAAATTCAACAACAACCTCAACGTTCAAAAACACCAACAAATTCAACAACAACCTCAACATTGAAAAATAACAAAAACCTCAACATTGAAAAACACCAACAAATTCAACAACAACCTCAACATTGAAAAACACCAACAAATTCAGCAACTACCTCAACATTGAAAAACAACAACAACCTCAACATTGAAAAACACCAACAAATTCAACAACAACCTCAACATTGAAAAACAACAACAACCTCAACATTAAAAACACCAACAAATTCAACAACAACCTCAACATTGAAAAACAACAACAACCTCAACATTGAAAAACACCAACAAATTCAACAACTTCAACATTGAAAAACACCAACAAATTCAACAACAACCTCGAAATTGAAAAACACCAACAAATTCAACAACAACCGCTACATTGAAAAACAACAACAACCTCAACATTGAAAAACACCAACAAATTCAACAACAACCTCAACATTGAAAAACAACAACAACCTCAACATTGAAAAACACCAACAAATTCAACAACAAGCTCAACAATGAAAAACACCAACAAATTCAACAACAACCTCAACTTTGAAAAACACCAGCAAATTTAAAAACAACCTCAACTTTGAAAAACAACAACAACCTCAACATGGAAAAACACCAACAAATTCAACAACAACCTCAACATTGAAAAACAACAACAACCTCGAAATTGAAAAACACCAACAAATTCAACAACAACCTCAACATTGAAAAACACCAACAACCTCAACATTGAAAAACACCAACAAATTAAACAAAAACTTCAACATTGAAAAACACCAACAAATTCAACAACAACCTCGAAATTGAAAAACACCAACAAATTCAACAACAACCTCAACATTGAAAAACAACAACAACCTCAACTTTGAAAAACACCAACAAATTCAACAACAACCTCAACATTGAAAAACAACAACAACCTCAACATTGAAAAACACCAACAACCTCAACATTGAAAAACACCAACAAATTCAACAACAACCTCAACATTGAAAAACAACAACAACCTCAACATTGAAAAACACCAACAAATTCAACAACAACTTCAACATTGAAAAACACCAACAAATTCAACAACAACCTCGAAATTGAAAAACACCAACAAATTCAACAACAACCTCAACATTGAAAAACAACAACAACCTCAACAATGAAAAACACCAACAAATTCAACAACAACCTCAACATTGAAAAACAACAACAACCTCAACATTGAAAAACACCAACAAATTCAACAATAACCTCAACATTTAAAAACACCAACAAATTCAACAACAACCTCAACATTGAAAAACAACAACAACCTCAACATTGAAAAACACCAACAAATTCAAAAACAGCCTCAACATTGAAAAACAACAACAACCTCAACATTGAAAAACACTAACAAATTCAACAACAACTTCAACATTGAAAAACACCAACATATTCAACAACAACCTCGACATTGAAAAACACCATCAAATTCAACAGCGACCTCAACATTGAAAAACAGCAACAAATTCAACAACAACCTCAACATTGAAAAACACCAACAAATTCAACAACAACCTCAACATTTAAAAACGCCAACAAATTCAACAACAACCTCAACATTGAAAAACACCAACAAATTCAACAACAACCTCAACATTGAAAAACAACAACAACCTCAACATTGAAAAACACCAACAAATTCAACAACAAATTCAACATTGAAAAATACCAACAAATTCAACAACAACCTCAACATTGAAAAACACCAACAAATTCAACAACAACCTCCACATTGAACAACAACAACAACCTCAACATTGAAAAACACCAACAAATTCAACAACAACCTCAACATTGAAAAACAAGAACAACCTCAACATTGAAAAACACCAACAAATTCTACAACAACCTCAACATTTAAAAACACCAACTAATTCAACAACAACCTCAACATTGAAAAACACCAACAAATTCAACAACAACTTCAACATTGAAAAACAGCATCAAATTCAACAACAACCTCGACATTGAAAAACACCAACAAATTCAACAACAACCTCAACATTGAAAAAGTACAACAACCTCAACATTGAAAAACACCAACACATACAACAACAACCTCAACATTTACAAACAACAACAACCTCAACATTGAAAAACACCAACAAATTCAACAACAACCTCAACATTGAAAAACACCAACAAATTCAACAACAACCTCAACATTGAAAAACAACAACAACCTCAACATTGAAAAACAACAACAACCTCAACATTGAAAAACACCAACAAATTCAACAACAACCTCAACATTGAAAAACAACAACAACCTGAACATTGAAAAACACCAACAAATTCAACAACAACCTCAACATTGAAAAACAACAACAAGCTCAACATTGAAAAACACCAACAATTTCAACAGCAACTGCAACATTGAAAAACACCAACAATTTCAACAACAACCTCGACTTTGAAAAACAACATCAAATTCAACAACAACCTGTACATTCAACAACAACCTCGAAATTGAAAAACAGCAACAAAAACAGAACAACAACACATTCAACAACAACCTCGAAATTGAAAAACAGCAACAAAAACAGAACAACAACCTCAACATTGAAAAACAACAACAACCTCAACATTGAAGAACACCAACAAATTCAACAACAACCTCAACATTAAAAAACAACAACAACCTCAACATTGAAAAACACCAACAAATTCAACAACAACCTCAACAATGAAAAACACCAACAAATTCAACAACAACCTCAACATTGAAAAACACCAACAAATTTAACAACAACCTCAACTTTCAAAAACAACAACAACCTCAACATGGAAAAACACGAACAAATTCAACAACAACCTCAACATTGAAAAACAACAACAACCTCAAAATTGAAAAACACCAACAAATTCAACAACAACCTCAACATTGAAAAACAGCAACAAATTCAACAACAACCTCAACATTGAAAAACAACAACAACCTCAACATTGAAAAACACCAACAAATTCAACAACAACTTGAACATTGAAAAACACCAACAAATTCAACAACAACCTCGAAATTGAAAAACACCAACAAATTCAACAACAACCTCAACATTGAAAAACAACAACAACCTCAACAATGAAAAACACCAACAAATTCAACAACAACCTGAACATTGAAAAACAACAACAACCTCAACATTGAAAAACACCAACAAATTCAACAATAACCTCAACATTTAAAAACACCAACAAATTCAACAACAACCTCAACATTGAAAAACAACAACAACCTCAACATTGAAAAACACCAACAAATTCAAAAACAGCCTCAACATTGAAAAACAACAACAACCTCAACATTGAAAAACACTAACAAATTCAACAACAACTTCAACATTGAAAAACACCAACATATTCAACAACAACCTCGACATTGAAAAACAGCAACAAATTCAACAACAACCTCAACATTGAAAAACACCAACAAATTCAACAACAACCTCAACATTTAAAAACGCCAACAAATTCAACAACAACCTCAACATTGAAAAACACCAACAAATTCAACAACAACCTCAACATTGAAAAACAACAACAACCTCAACATTGAAAAACACCAACAAATTCAACAACAACCTCAACATTGAAAAACAAGAACAACCTCAACATTGAAAAACACCAACAAATACTACAACAACCTCAACATTTAAAAACACCAACTAATTCAACAACAACCTCAACATTGAAAAACACCAACAAATTCAACAACAACTTCAACATTGAAAAACACCAACAAATTCAACAACAACCTCGAAATTGAAAAACACCATCAAATTCAACAACAACCTCAACATTGAAAAACAACAACAACCTCAACATTGAAAAACAACAACAACCTCAACATTGAAAAACACCAACAAATTCAACAACAACCTCAACATTTAAAAACACCAACAAATTCAACAACAACCTCAACATTGAAAAAGAACAACAACCACAACAATGAAAAACACCAACAAATTCAACAACAACCTCAACATTGAAAAACACAAACAAATTCAACAACAACTTCAACATTGAAAAACACCAACAAATTCAACAACAACCTCGACATTCAAAAACACCAACAAATTCAACAACAACCTCCACATTGAAAAAAACCAACAAATTCAACAACAACCTCAACATTTAAAAACGCCAACAAATTCAACAACAACCTCAACATTGAAAAACACCAACAAATTCAACAACAACCTCAAGATTGAAAAACAACAACAACCTCAACACGAAAAACACCAACAAATTCAACAACAAATTCAACATTGAAAAATACCAACAAATTCAACAACAACCTCAACATTGAAAAACACCAACAAATTCAGCAACAACCTCCACATTGAACAACAACAACAACCTTAACATTGAAAAACACCAACAAATTCAACAACAACCTCAACTTTGACAAACAAGAACAACCTCAACATTGAAAAATATCAACAAATTAAACAACAACCTCAACATTTAAAAACACCAACTAATTCAACAACAACCTGGACATTGAAAAACACCAACAAATTCAACAACAACCTCAACATTGAAAAACTACAATAACCTCAACATTGAAAAACACCAACAGATACAACAACAACCTCAACATTGAAAAACAACAACAACCTCAACATTGAGAAAACACCAACAAATTCAACAACAACCTTCAACATTGTAAAACACCAACAAATTCAACAACAACCTCAACATTGAAAAACAACAACAACCTCAACATTGAAAAACAACAACAACCTCAACATTGAAAAACACCAACAAATTTAACAACAACCACAACTTTCAAAAACAACAACAACCTCAACATGGAAAAACACCAACAAATTCAACAACAACCCCAACATTGAAAAACAACAACAACCTCAAAATTGAAAAACACCAACAAATACAACAACAACCTCAACATTGTAAAACACCAACAAATTCAACAACAACCTCAACATTGAAAAACACAAACAAATTCAACAGCAACTTCAACATTGAAAAACACCAACAAATTCAACAACAACCTCAACATTGAAAAACAGCAACAAATTCAACAACAACCTCAACATTGAAAAACACAAACAAATTCAACAACAACTTCAACATTGAAAAACACCAACAAATTCAACAACAACCTCGACATTGAAAAAGACCAACAAATTCAACAACAACCTCAGCATTGAAAAACACCAACAAATTCAACAACAACCTCAACATTTAAAAACGGCAACAAATTAAACAACAACCTCAACATTGAAAAACACCAACAAATTCAACAACAACCTCAGCATTGAAAAACAACAACAAATTCAACAACAACCTCAACATTGAAAAACACCAACACATACAACAACAACATCAACATTGAAAAACAACAACAACCTCAACATTGAAAAACACCAACAAATTCAACAACAACCTCAACATTGAAAAACACCAACAAATTCAACAACAACCTCAACATTGAAAAACAACAACAACCTCAACATTGAAAAACAACAACAACCTCAACATTGAAAAACACCAACAAATTCAACAACAACCTCAACATTGAAAAACAACAACAACCTCAACATTGAAAAACACCAACAAATTCAACAACAACTTCAACATTGAAAAACACCAACAAATTCAACAACAACCTCGAAATTGAAAAACACCAACAAATTCAACATCAACCTCAACATTGAAAAACAACAACAACCTCAACATTGAAAAACACCAACAAATTCAACAACAACCTCAACATTGAAAATCAACAACAACCTCAACATTGAAAAACACCAACAAATTCAACAACATCCTCAACATTTAAAAACACCAACAAATTCAACAACAACCTCAACATTGAAAAAGAACAACAACCTCAACATTGAAAAACACCAACAAATTCAACAACAACCTCAACATTGAAAAACAACAACAAGCTCAACATTGAAAAACACCAACAAATTCAACAGCAACTGCAACATTGAAAAACACCAACAATTTCAACAACAACCTCGACTTTAAAAAACACCATCAAATTCAACAACAACCTGAACATTGAAAAACAACAACAACCTCAACATTGAAAAACACCAACAAATTCAACAACAACCTCAACATTGAAAAACACAACAAATTCAACAACAACCTCGACATTGAAAAACAGCAACAAATTCAACAACAACCTCCACATTGAACAACAGCAACAACCTTAACATTGAAAACCACCAACAAATTCAACAACTACCTCAACTTTGACAAACAAGAACAACCTCAACATTGAAAAACACCAACAAATTCAACAACAACCTCAACATTTAAAAACACCAACTAATTCAACAACAACCTGGACATTGAGAAACACCAACAAATTCAACAACAACCTCAACATTGAAAAACTACAACAACCTCAACATGGAAAAACACCAACAAATTCAACAACAACCTTAACATTGAAAAACAACAACAACCTCAAAATTGAAAAACACCAACAAATTCAACAACAACCTCAACATTTAAAAACAACAACAACCTCAACATTGAAAAACACCAACAAATTCAACAACAACCTCAACATTGAAAAACACCAACAAATTCAACAACAACTTCAACATTGAGAAACACCAACAAATTCAACAACAACCTCGACATTGAAAAACACCAAGAAATTCAACAACAACCTCAACATTGAAAAACTACAACAACCTCAACATTGAAAAACACCATCAAATACAACAACAACCTCAACATTGAAAAAGAACAACAACCTCAACATTGAAAAACACCAGCAAATTCAACAACAACCTCAACATTGAAAAACAACAACAACCTCAACATTGAAAAACAACAACAACCTCAACATTGAAAAACACCAACAAATTCAACAACAACCTCAACATTAAAAAACAACAACAACCTCAACATTGAAAAACACCAACAAATTCAACAATAACTTCAACATTGAAAAACACCAACAAATTCAACAACAACCTCGAAATTGAAAAACAGCAACAAATTCAACAACAACCTCAACATTGAAAAACAACAACAACCTCAACATTGAAGAACGCCAACAAATTCAACAACAACCTCAACATTAAAAAACATCAACAACCTCAACATTGAAAAACACCAACAAATTCAACAACAACCTCAACAATGAAAAACACCAACAAATTCAACAAAAACCTCAACATTGAAAAACACCAACAAATTTAACAACAACCACAACTTTCAAAAACAACAACAACCTCAACATGGAAAAACACGAACAAATTCAACAACAACCCCAACATTGAAAAACAACAACAACCTCAAAATTGAAAAACACCAACAAATTCAACAACAACCTCAACATTGAAAAACAGCAACAAATTCAACAACAACCTCAACATTGAAAAACACAAACAAATTCAACAACAACTTCAACATTGAAAAACACCAACAAATTCAACAACAACCTCGACATTGAAAAAGACCAACAAATTCAACAACAACCTCAACATTGAAAAACACCAACAAATTCAACAACAACCTCAACATTTAAAAACGGCAACAAATTCAACAACAACCTCAGCATTGAAAAACACCAACAAATTCAACAACAACCTCAAGATTGAAAAACAACAACAAATTCAACAACAACCTCAACATTGAAAAACACCAACAAATTCAACAACAACCTCCACATTGAACAACAACAACCTTAACATTGAAAAACACCAACAAATTCAACAACAACCTCAACATTGACAAACAAGAACAACCTCAACATTGAAAAACACCAAAAAATTCAACAACAACCTCAACATTTAAAAACACCATCTAATTCAACAACAACCTGGACATTGAAAAACACCAACAAATTCAACAACAACCTCAACATTGAAAAACTACAACAACCTCAACATTGAAAAACACCAACAAATACAACAACAACCTCAACATTGAAAAACAACAACAACCTCAACATTGAGAAAACACCAACAAATTCAACAACAACCTTCAACATTGAAAAACACCAATAAATTCAACAACAACCTCAACATTGAAAAACAACAACAACCTCAACATTGAAAAACAACAACAACCTCAACATTGAAAAACACCAACAAATTCAACAACAACCTCAACATTGAAAAACAACAACAACCTCAACATTGAAAAACACCAACAAATTCAACAACAACTTCAACATTGAAAAACAGCAACAAATTCAACAACAACCTCGAAATTGAAAAACACCAACAAATTCAACAACAACCTCAACATTGAAAAACAACAACAACCTCAACATTGAGAAAACACCAACAAATTCAACAACAACCTTCAACATTGTAAAACACCAACAAATTCAACAACAACCTCAACATTGAAAAACAACAACAACCTCAACATTGAAAAACAACAACAACCTCAACATTGAAAAACACCAACAAATTTAACAACAACCACAACTTTCAAAAACAACAACAACCTCAACATGGAAAAACACCAACAAATTCAACAACAACCCCAACATTGAAAAACAACAACAACCTCAAAATTGAAAAACACCAACAAATACAACAACAACCTCAACATTGTAAAACACCAACAAATTCAACAACAACCTCAACATTGAAAAACACAAACAAATTCAACAGCAACTTCAACATTGAAAAACACCAACAAATTCAACAACAACCTCAACATTGAAAAACAGCAACAAATTCAACAACAACCTCAACATTGAAAAACACAAACAAATTCAACAACAACTTCAACATTGAAAAACACCAACAAATTCAACAACAACCTCGACATTGAAAAAGACCAACAAATTCAACAACAACCTCAGCATTGAAAAACACCAACAAATTCAACAACAACCTCAACATTTAAAAACGGCAACAAATTAAACAACAACCTCAACATTGAAAAACACCAACAAATTCAACAACAACCTCAGCATTGAAAAACAACAACAAATTCAACAACAACCTCAACATTGAAAAACACCAACACATACAACAACAACATCAACATTGAAAAACAACAACAACCTCAACATTGAAAAACACCAACAAATTCAACAACAACCTCAACATTGAAAAACACCAACAAATTCAACAACAACCTCAACATTGAAAAACAACAACAACCTCAACATTGAAAAACAACAACAACCTCAACATTGAAAAACACCAACAAATTCAACAACAACCTCAACATTGAAAAACAACAACAACCTCAACATTGAAAAACACCAACAAATTCAACAACAACTTCAACATTGAAAAACACCAACAAATTCAACAACAACCTCGAAATTGAAAAACACCAACAAATTCAACATCAACCTCAACATTGAAAAACAACAACAACCTCAACATTGAAAAACACCAACAAATTCAACAACAACCTCAACATTGAAAATCAACAACAACCTCAACATTGAAAAAACACCAACAAATTCAACAACATCCTCAACATTTAAAAACACCAACAAATTCAACAACAACCTCAACATTGAAAAAGAACAACAACCTCAACATTGAAAAACACCAACAAATTCAACAACAACCTCAACATTGAAAAACAACAACAAGCTCAACATTGAAAAACACCAACAAATTCAACAGCAACTGCAACATTGAAAAACACCAACAATTTCAACAACAACCTCGACTTTAAAAAACACCATCAAATTCAACAACAACCTGAACATTGAAAAACAACAACAACCTCAACATTGAAAAACACCAACAAATTCAACAACAACCTCAACATTGAAAAACACAACAAATTCAACAACAACCTCGACATTGAAAAACAGCAACAAATTCAACAACAACCTCCACATTGAACAACAGCAACAACCTTAACATTGAAAACCACCAACAAATTCAACAACTACCTCAACTTTGACAAACAAGAACAACCTCAACATTGAAAAACACCAACAAATTCAACAACAACCTCAACATTTAAAAACACCAACTAATTCAACAACAACCCGGACATTGAGAAACACCAACAAATTCAACAACAACCTCAACATTGAAAAACTACAACAACCTCAACATGGAAAAACACCAACAAATTCAACAACAACCTTAACATTGAAAAACAACAACAACCTCAAAATTGAAAAACACCAACAAATTCAACAACAACCTCAACATTTAAAAACAACAACAACCTCAACATTGAAAAACACCAACAAATTCAACAACAACCTCAACATTGAAAAACACCAACAAATTCAACAACAACTTCAACATTGAGAAACACCAACAAATTCAACAACAACCTCGACATTGAAAAACACCAAGAAATTCAACAACAACCTCAACATTGAAAAACTACAACAACCTCAACATTGAAAAACACCATCAAATACAACAACAACCTCAACATTGAAAAAGAACAACAACCTCAACATTGAAAAACACCAGCAAATTCAACAACAACCTCAACATTGAAAAACAACAACAACCTCAACATTGAAAAACAACAACAACCTCAACATTGAAAAACACCAACAAATTCAACAACAACCTCAACATTAAAAAACAACAACAACCTCAACATTGAAAAACACCAACAAATTCAACAATAACTTCAACATTGAAAAACACCAACAAATTCAACAACAACCTCGAAATTGAAAAACAGCAACAAATTCAACAACAACCTCAACATTGAAAAACAACAACAACCTCAACATTGAAGAACGCCAACAAATTCAACAACAACCTCAACATTAAAAAACATCAACAACCTCAACATTGAAAAACACCAACAAATTCAACAACAACCTCAACAATGAAAAACACCAACAAATTCAACAAAAACCTCAACATTGAAAAACACCAACAAATTTAACAACAACCACAACTTTCAAAAACAACAACAACCTCAACATGGAAAAACACGAACAAATTCAACAACAACCCCAACATTGAAAAACAACAACAACCTCAAAATTGAAAAACACCAACAAATTCAACAACAACCTCAACATTGAAAAACAGCAACAAATTCAACAACAACCTCAACATTGAAAAACACAAACAAATTCAACAACAACTTCAACATTGAAAAACACCAACAAATTCAACAACAACCTCGACATTGAAAAAGACCAACAAATTCAACAACAACCTCAACATTGAAAAACACCAACAAATTCAACAACAACCTCAACATTTAAAAACGGCAACAAATTCAACAACAACCTCAGCATTGAAAAACACCAACAAATTCAACAACAACCTCAAGATTGAAAAACAACAACAAATTCAACAACAACCTCAACATTGAAAAACACCAACAAATTCAACAACAACCTCCACATTGAACAACAACAACCTTAACATTGAAAAACACCAACAAATTCAACAACAACCTCAACATTGACAAACAAGAACAACCTCAACATTGAAAAACACCAAAAAATTCAACAACAACCTCAACATTTAAAAACACCATCTAATTCAACAACAACCTGGACATTGAAAAACACCAACAAATTCAACAACAACCTCAACATTGAAAAACTACAACAACCTCAACATTGAAAAACACCAACAAATACAACAACAACCTCAACATTGAAAAACAACAACAACCTCAACATTGAGAAAACACCAACAAATTCAACAACAACCTTCAACATTGAAAAACACCAATAAATTCAACAACAACCTCAACATTGAAAAACAACAACAACCTCAACATTGAAAAACAACAACAACCTCAACATTGAAAAACACCAACAAATTCAACAACAACCTCAACATTGAAAAACAACAACAACCTCAACATTGAAAAACACCAACAAATTCAACAACAACTTCAACATTGAAAAACAGCAACAAATTCAACAACAACCTCGAAATTGAAAAACACCAACAAATTCAACAACAACCTCAACATTGAAAAACAACAACAACCTCAACAATGAAAAACACCAACAAATTCAACAACAACCTCAACATTGAAAAACAACAACAACCTCAACATTGAAAAACACCAACAAATTCAACAATAACCTCAACATTTAAAAACACCAACAAATTCAACAACAACCTCAACATTGAAAAACAAGAACAACCTCAACATGTAAAAACACCAACAAATTCAACAACAGCCTCAACATTGAAAAGCAACAACAACCTCAAAATTGAAAAACACTAACAAATTCAACAACAACTTCAACATTGAAAAACACCAACATATTCAACAACAACCTCGACATTGAAAAACACCATCAAATTCAACAACGACATCAACATTGAAAAACAGCAACAAATTCAACAACAACCTCAACATTGAAAAACACCAGCAAATTCAACAACAACCTCAACATTTAAAAACGCCAACAAATTCAACAACAACCTCAACATTGAAAAACACCAACAAATTCAACAACAACCTCAACATTGAAAAACAACAACAACCTCAACATTGAAAAACACCAACAAATTCAACAACAAATTCAACATTGAAAAATACCAACAAATTCAACAACAACCTCAACATTGAAAAACACCAACAAATTCAACAACAACCTCCACATTGAACAACAACAACAACCTCAACATTGAAAAACACCAACAAATTCAACAACAACCTCAACATTGAAAAACAAGAACAACCTCAACATTGAAAAACACCAACAAATTCAACAACAACCTCAACATTTAAAAACACCAACTAATTCAACAACAACCTCAACATTGAAAAACACCAACAAATTCAACAACAACTTCAACATTGAAAAACACCATCAAATTCAACAACAACCTCGACATTGAAAAACACCAACAAATTCAACAACAACCTCAACATTGAAAAAGTACAACAACCTCAACATTGAAAAACACCAACACATACAACAACAACCTGAACATTGAAAAACAACAACAACCTCAACATTGAAAAACACCAACAAATTCAACAACAACCTCAACATTGAAAAACACCAACAAATTCAACAACAACCTCAACATTGAAAAACAACAACAACCTCAACATTGAAAAACAACAACAACCTCAACATTGAAAAACACCAACAAATTCAACAACAACTTCAACATTGAAAAACACCAACAAATTCAACAACAACCTCGAAATTGAAAAACACCGACAAATTCAACAACAACCTCAACATTGAAAAACAACAACAACCTCAACATTGAAAAACACCAACAAATTCAACAACATCCTCAACATTTAAAAACACCAACAAATTCAACAACAACCTCAACATTGAAAAAGAACAACAACCTCAACATTGAAAAACACCAACAAATTCAACAACAACCTCAACATTGAAAAACAACAACAAGCTCAATATTGAAAAACACCAACAAATTCAACAGCAACTGCAACATTGAAAAACACCAACAATTTCAACAACAACCTCGACTTTGAAAAACACCATCAAATTCAACAACAACCTCAACATTGAAAAACAACAACAACCTCAACATTGAAAAACACCAACAAATTCAACAACAACCTCAACATTTAAAAACACCAACAAATTCAACAACAACCTCAACATTGAACAATACCAACAAATTCAACAACAACTTCAACATTGAAAAGCACCAACAAATTCAACAACAACCTCAACATTGAAAAACACCAACAAATTCAACAACAACCTCAACATTGAAAAGCAACAACAACCTCAACATTGAAAAACACCAACAAATTCAACAACAACCTCAACATTGAAAAACACCAACAAATTCAGCAACAACATCAACATTGAAAAACAACAACAACCTCAACATTGAAAAACATCAACAAATTCAAAAACAACCTCAACATTGAAAAACTACAACAACCTCAACATTGAAAAACACCAACTATTCAACAACAACCTCAACATTGAAAAACAACAACAACCTGAGCATTGAAAAACACGAACAAATTCAACAACAACCTCAACGTTCAAAAACACCAACAAATTCAACAACAACCTCAACATTGAAAAATAACAAAAACCTCAACATTGAAAAACACCAACAAATTCAACAACAACCTCAACATTGAAAAACACCAACAAATTCAGCAACTACCTCAACATTGAAAAACAACAACAACCTCAACATTGAAAAACACCAACAAATTCAACAACAACCTCAACATTGAAAAACAACAACAACCTCAACATTAAAAACACCAACAAATTCAACAACAACCTCAACATTGAAAAACAACAACAACCTCAACATTGAAAAACACCAACAAATTCAACAACTTCAACATTGAAAAACACCAACAAATTCAACAACAACCTCGAAATTGAAAAACACCAACAAATTCAACAACAACCGCTACATTGAAAAACAACAACAACCTCAACATTGAAAAACACCAACAAATTCAACAACAACCTCAACATTGAAAAACAACAACAACCTCAACATTGAAAAACACCAACAAATTCAACAACAAGCTCAACAATGAAAAACACCAACAAATTCAACAACAACCTCAACTTTGAAAAACACCAGCAAATTTAAAAACAACCTCAACTTTGAAAAACAACAACAACCTCAACATGGAAAAACACCAACAAATTCAACAACAACCTCAACATTGAAAAACAACAACAACCTCGAAATTGAAAAACACCAACAAATTCAACAACAACCTCAACATTGAAAAACACCAACAACCTCAACATTGAAAAACACCAACAAATTAAACAAAAACTTCAACATTGAAAAACACCAACAAATTCAACAACAACCTCGAAATTGAAAAACACCAACAAATTCAACAACAACCTCAACATTGAAAAACAACAACAACCTCAACTTTGAAAAACACCAACAAATTCAACAACAACCTCAACATTGAAAAACAACAACAACCTCAACATTGAAAAACACCAACAACCTCAACATTGAAAAACACCAACAAATTCAACAACAACCTCAACATTGAAAAACAACAACAACCTCAACATTGAAAAACACCAACAAATTCAACAACAACTTCAACATTGAAAAACACCAACAAATTCAACAACAACCTCGAAATTGAAAAACACCAACAAATTCAACAACAACCTCAACATTGAAAAACAACAACAACCTCAACAATGAAAAACACCAACAAATTCAACAACAACCTCAACATTGAAAAACAACAACAACCTCAACATTGAAAAACACCAACAAATTCAACAATAACCTCAACATTTAAAAACACCAACAAATTCAACAACAACCTCAACATTGAAAAACAACAACAACCTCAACATTGAAAAACACCAACAAATTCAAAAACAGCCTCAACATTGAAAAACAACAACAACCTCAACATTGAAAAACACTAACAAATTCAACAACAACTTCAACATTGAAAAACACCAACATATTCAACAACAACCTCGACATTGAAAAACACCATCAAATTCAACAGCGACCTCAACATTGAAAAACAGCAACAAATTCAACAACAACCTCAACATTGAAAAACACCAACAAATTCAACAACAACCTCAACATTTAAAAACGCCAACAAATTCAACAACAACCTCAACATTGAAAAACACCAACAAATTCAACAACAACCTCAACATTGAAAAACAACAACAACCTCAACATTGAAAAACACCAACAAATTCAACAACAAATTCAACATTGAAAAATACCAACAAATTCAACAACAACCTCAACATTGAAAAACACCAACAAATTCAACAACAACCTCCACATTGAACAACAACAACAACCTCAACATTGAAAAACACCAACAAATTCAACAACAACCTCAACATTGAAAAACAAGAACAACCTCAACATTGAAAAACACCAACAAATTCTACAACAACCTCAACATTTAAAAACACCAACTAATTCAACAACAACCTCAACATTGAAAAACACCAACAAATTCAACAACAACTTCAACATTGAAAAACAGCATCAAATTCAACAACAACCTCGACATTGAAAAACACCAACAAATTCAACAACAACCTCAACATTGAAAAAGTACAACAACCTCAACATTGAAAAACACCAACACATACAACAACAACCTCAACATTTACAAACAACAACAACCTCAACATTGA
The DNA here is from genome assembly GCA_026770705.1 of Isurus oxyrinchus. Lineage (NCBI taxonomy): Eukaryota > Metazoa > Chordata > Chondrichthyes > Lamniformes > Lamnidae > Isurus > Isurus oxyrinchus. Next base: position 738,636 of record JANJGN010000097.1, read on the forward strand.
AAAACACCAACAAATTCAACAACAACCTCAACATTGAAAAACACCAACAAATTCAACAACAACCTCAACATTGAAAAACAACAACAACCTCAACATTGAAAAACAACAACAACCTCAACATTGAAAAACACCAACAAATTCAACAACAACCTCAACATTGAAAAACAACAACAACCTGAACATTGAAAAACACCAACAAATTCAACAACAACCTCAACATTGAAAAACAACAACAAGCTCAACATTGAAAAACACCAACAATTTCAACAGCAACTGCAACATTGAAAAACACCAACAATTTCAACAACAACCTCGACTTTGAAAAACAACATCAAATTCAACAACAACCTGTACATTCAACAACAACCTCGAAATTGAAAAACAGCAACAAAAACAGAACAACAACACATTCAACAACAACCTCGAAATTGAAAAACAGCAACAAAAACAGAACAACAACCTCAACATTGAAAAACAACAACAACCTCAACATTGAAGAACACCAACAAATTCAACAACAACCTCAACATTAAAAAACAACAACAACCTCAACATTGAAAAACACCAACAAATTCAACAACAACCTCAACAATGAAAAACACCAACAAATTCAACAACAACCTCAACATTGAAAAACACCAACAAATTTAACAACAACCTCAACTTTCAAAAACAACAACAACCTCAACATGGAAAAACACGAACAAATTCAACAACAACCTCAACATTGAAAAACAACAACAACCTCAAAATTGAAAAACACCAACAAATTCAACAACAACCTCAACATTGAAAAACAGCAACAAATTCAACAACAACCTCAACATTGAAAAACAACAACAACCTCAACATTGAAAAACACCAACAAATTCAACAACAGCTTGAACATTGAAAAACACCAACAAATTCAACAACAACCTCGAAATTGAAAAACACCAACAAATTCAACAACAACCTCAACATTGAAAAACAACAACAACCTCAACAATGAAAAACACCAACAAATTCAACAACAACCTGAACATTGAAAAACAACAACAACCTCAACATTGAAAAACACCAACAAATTCAACAATAACCTCAACATTTAAAAACACCAACAAATTCAACAACAACCTCAACATTGAAAAACAACAACAACCTCAACATTGAAAAACACCAACAAATTCAAAAACAGCCTCAACATTGAAAAACAACAACAACCTCAACATTGAAAAACACTAACAAATTCAACAACAACTTCAACATTGAAAAACACCAACATATTCAACAACAACCTCGACATTGAAAAACACCATCAAATTCAACAACGACCTCAACATTGAAAAACAGCAACAAATTCAACAACAACCTCAACATTGAAAAACACCAACAAATTCAACAACAACCTCAACATTTAAAAACGCCAACAAATTCAACAACAACCTCAACATTGAAAAACACCAACAAATTCAACAACAACCTCAACATTGAAAAACAACAACAACCTCAACATTGAAAAACACCAACAAATTCAACAACAACCTCAACATTGAAAAACAAGAACAACCTCAACATTGAAAAACACCAACAAATACTACAACAACCTCAACATTTAAAAACACCAACTAATTCAACAACAACCTCAACATTGAAAAACACCAACAAATTCAACAACAACTTCAACATTGAAAAACACCATCAAATTCAACAACAACCTCGACATTGAAAAACACCAACAAATTCAACAAGAACCTCAACATTGAAAAAGTACAACAACTTCAACATTGAAAAACACCAACACATACAACAACAACCTCAACATTGAAAAACAACAACAACCTCAACATTGAAAAACACCAACAAATTCAACAACAACCTCAACATTGAAAAACACCAACAAATTCAACAACAACCTCAACATTGAAAAACAACAACAACCTCAACATTGAAAAACACCAACAAATTCAAAAACAGCCTCAACATTCAAAAACAGCAACAACCTCAACATTGAAAAACACTAACAAATTCAACAACAACTTCAACATTGAAAAACACCAACATATTCAACAACAACCTCGACATTGAAAAACACCATCAAATTCAACAACGACCTCAACATTGAAAAACAGCAACAAATTCAACAACAACCTCAACATTGAAAAACACCAACAAATTCAACAATAACCTCAACATTTAAAAACACCAACAAATTCAACAACAACCTCAACATTGAAAAACAACAACAACCTCAACATTGAAAAACACCAACAAATTCAAAAACAGCCTCAACATTGAAAAACAACAACAACCTCAACATTGAAAAACACTAACAAATTCAACAACAACTTCAACATTGAAAAACACCAACATATTCAACAACAACCTCGACATTGAAAAACACCATCAAATTCAACAGCGACCTCAACATTGAAAAACAGCAACAAATTCAACAACAACCTCAACATTGAAAAACACCAACAAATTCAACAACAACCTCAACATTTAAAAACGCCAACAAATTCAACAACAACCTCAACATTGAAAAACACCAACAAATTCAACAACAACCTCAACATTGAAAAACAACAACAACCTCAACATTGAAAAACACCAACAAATTCAACAACAAATTCAACATTGAAAAATACCAACAAATTCAACAACAACCTCAACATTGAAAAACACCAACAAATTCAACAACAACCTCCACATTGAACAACAACAACAACCTCAACATTGAAAAACACCAACAAATTCAACAACAACCTCAACATTGAAAAACAAGAACAACCTCAACATTGAAAAACACCAACAAATTCTACAACAACCTCAACATTTAAAAACACCAACTAATTCAACAACAACCTCAACATTGAAAAACACCAACAAATTCAACAACAACTTCAACATTGAAAAACACCATCAAATTCAACAACAACCTCGACATTGAAAAACACCAACAAATTCAACAACAACCTCAACATTGAAAAAGTACAACAACCTCAACATTGAAAAACACCAACACATACAACAACAACCTCAACATTGAAAAACAACAACAACCTCAACATTGAAAAACACCAACAAATTCAACAACAACCTCAACATTGAAAAACACCAACAAATTCAACAACAACCTCAACATTGAAAAACAACAACAACCTCAACATTGAAAAAGAACAACAACCTCAACATTGAAAAACACCAACAAATTCAACAACAACCTCAACATTGAAAAACAACAACAACCTGAACATTGAAAAACACCAACAAATTCAACAACAACCTCAACATTGAAAAACAACAACAAGCTCAACATTGAAAAACACCAACAAATTCAACAGCAACTGCAACATTGAAAAACACCAACAATTTCAACAACAACCTCGACTTTGAAAAACACCATCAAATTCAACAACAACCTGTACATTCAACAACAACCTCGAAATTGAAAAACAGCAACAAAAACAGAACAACAACAAATTCAACAACAACCTCGAAATTGAAAAACAGCAACAAAAACAGAACAACAACCTCAACATTGAAAAACAACAACAACCTCAACATTGAAGAACACCAACAAATTCAACAACAACCTCAACATTAAAAAACAACAACAACCTCAACATTGAAAAACACCAACAAATTCAACAACAACCTCAACAATGAAAAACACCAACAAATTCAACAACAACCTCAACATTGAAAAACACCAACAAATTTAACAACAACCTCAACTTTCAAAAACAACAACAACCTCAACATGGAAAAACACGAACAAATTCAACAACAACCTCAACAATGAAAAACAACAACAACCTCAAAATTGAAAAACACCAACAAATTCAACAACAACCTCAACATTGAAAAACAGCAACAAATTCAACAACAAACTCAACTTTGAAAAACAACAACAACCTCAACATTGAAAAACACCAACAAATTCAACAACAACTTGAACATTGAAAAACACCAACAAATTCAACAACAACCTCGAAATTGAAAAACACCAACAAATTCAACAACAACCTCAACATTGAAAAACAACAACAACCTCAACAATGAAAAACACCAACAAATTCAACAACAACCTCAACATTGAAAAACAACAACAATATCAACATTGAAAAACACCAACAAATTCAACAATAACCTCAACATTTAAAAACACCAACAAATTCAAAAACAACCTCAACATTGAAAAACAACAACAACCTCAACATTGAAAAACACCAACAAATTCAAAAACAGCCTCAACATTGAAAAACAACAACAACCTCAACATTGAAAAACACTAACAAATTCAACAACAACTTCAACATTGAAAAACACCAACATATTCAACAACAACCTCGACATTGAAAAACACCATCAAATTCAACAACGACCTCAACATTGAAAAACAGCAACAAATTCAACAACAACCTCAACATTGAAAAACACCAACAAATTCAACAACAACCTCAACATTTAAAAACGCCAACAAATTCAACAACAACCTCAACATTGAAAAACACCAACAAATTCAACAACAACCTCAACATTGAAAAACAACAACAACCTCAACATTGAAAAACACCAACAAATTCAACAACAAATTCAACATTGAAAAATACCAACAAATTCAACAACAACCTCAACATTGAAAAATACCAACAAATTCAACAACAACCTCCACATTGAACAACAACAACAACCTCAACATTGAAAAACACCAACAAATTCAACAACAACCTCAACATTGAAAAACAAGAACAACCTCAACATTGAAAAACACCAACAAATACTACAACAACCTCAACATTTAAAAACACCAACTAATTCAACAACAACCTCAACATTGAAAAACACCAACAAATTCAACAACAACTTCAACATTGAAAAACACCATCAAATTCAACAACAACCTCGACATTGAAAAACACCAACAAATTCAACAACAACCTCAACATTGAAAAAGTACAACAACCTCAACATTGAAAAACACCAACACATACAACAACAACCTCAACATTGAAAAACAACAACAACCTCAACATTGAAAAACACCAACAAATTCAACAACAACCTCAACATTGAAAAACACCAACAAATTCAACAACAACCTCAACATTGAAAAACAACAACAACCTCAACATTGAAAAACACCAACAAATTCAAAACAGCCTCAACATTGAAAAACAACAACAACCTCAACATTGAAAAACACTAACAAATTCAACAACAACTTCAACATTGAAAAACACCAACATATTCAACAACAACCTCGACATTGAAAAACACCATCAAATTCAACAACGACCTCAACATTGAAAAACAGCAACAAATTCAACAACAACCTCAACATTGAAAAACACCAACAAATTCAACAACAACCTCAACATTTAAAAAGGCCAACAAATTCAACAACAACCTCAACATTGAAAAACACCAACAAATTCAACAACAACCTCAACATTGAAAAACAACAACAACCTCAACATTGAAAAACACCAACAAATTCAACAACAAATTCAACATTGAAAAATACCAACAAATTCAACAACAACCTCAACATTGAAAAACACCAACAAATTCAACAACAACCTCCACATTGAACAACAACAACAACCTCAACATTGAAAAACACCAACAAATTCAACAACAACCTCAACATTGAAAAACAAGAACAACCTCAACATTGAAAAACACCAACAAATTCTACAACAACCTCAACATTTAAAAACACCAACTAATTCAACAACAACCTCAACATTGAAAAACACCAACAAATTCAACAACAACTTCAACATTGAAAAACACCATCAAATTCAACAACAACCTCGACATTGAAAAACACCAACAAATTCAACAACAACCTCAACATTGAAAAAGTACAACAACCTCAACATTGAAAAACACCAACACATACAACAACAACCTCAACATTGAAAAACAACAACAACCTCAACATTGAAAAACACCAACAAATTCAACAACAACCTCAACATTGAAAAACACCAACAAATTCAACAACAACCTCAACATTGAAAAACAACAACAACCTCAACATTGAAAAACAACAACAACCTCAACATTGAAAAACACCAACAAATTCAACAACAACCTCAACATTGAAAAACAACAACAACCTAAACATTGAAAAACACCAACAAATTCAACAACAACCTCAACATTGAAAAACAACAACAAGCTCAACATTGAAAAACACCAACAAATTCAACAGCAACTGCAACATTGAAAAACACCAACAATTTCAACAACAACCTCGACTTTGAAAAACACCATCAAATTCAACAACAACCTGTACATTCAACAACAACCTCGAAATTGAAAAACAGCAACAAAAACAGAACAACAACAAATTCAACAACAACCTCGAAATTGAAAAACAGCAACAAAAACAGAACAACAACCTCAACATTGAAAAACAACAACAACCTCAACATTGAAGAACACCAACAAATTCAACAACAACCTCAACATTAAAAAACAACAACAACCTCAACATTGAAAAACACCAACAAATTCAACAACAACCTCAACAATGAAAAACACCAACAAATTCAACAACAACCTCAACATTGAAAAACACCAACAAATTTAACAACAACCTCAACTTTCAAAAACAACAACAACCTCAACATGGAAAAACACGAACAAATTCAACAACAACCTCAACATTGAAAAACAACAACAACCTCAAAATTGAAAAACACCAACAAATTCAACAACAACCTCAACATTGAAAAACAGCAACAAATTCAACAACAACATCAACATTGAAAAACAAAAACAAATTCAACAACAACTTCAACATTGAAAAACACCAACAAATTCAACAACAACCTCGACATTGAAAAACACCAACAAATTCAACAACAACCTCAATATTGAAAAACACCAACAAATTCAACAACAACCTCAACATTTAAAAACGCCAACAAATTCAACAACAACCTCAACATTGAAAAACACCAACAAATTCAACAACAACCTCAAGATTGAAAAACAACAACAACCTCAACATTGAAAAACACCAACAAATTCAACAACAAATTCAACATTGAATAATACCAACACATTCAACAACAACCTCAACATTGAAAAACACCAACAAATTCAACAACAACCTCCACATTGAACAACAACAACCTCAACATTGAAAAACAGGAAGAAATTCAACAACAACCTCAACATTGAAAAACACAAACAAATTCAACAACAACTTCAACATTGAAAAACACCATCAAATTCAACAACAACCTCGACATTGAAAAACACCAACAAATTCAACAACAACCTCGAAATTGAAAAACAGCAACAAAAACAGAACAACAACCTCAACATTGAAAAACAACAACAACCTCAACATTGAAGAACACCAACAAATTCAACAACAACCTCAACATTAAAAAACAACAACAACCTCAACATTGAAAAACACCAACAAATTCAACAACAACCTCAACAATGAAAAACACCAACAAATTCAACAACAACCTCAACATTGAAAAACACCAACAAATGTAACAACAACCTCAACTTTCAAAAACAACAACAACCTCAACATGGAAAAACACGAACAAATTCAACAACAACCTCAACATTGAAAAACAACAACAACCTCAAAATTGAAAAACACCAACAAATTCAACAACAACCTCAACATTGAAAAACAGCAACAAATTCAACAACAACCTCAACATTGAAAAACAAAAACAAATTCAACAACAACTTCAACATTGAAAAACACCAACAAATTCAACAACAACCTCGACATTGAAAAACACCAACAAATTCAACAACAACCTCAATATTGAAAAACACCAAAAAATTCAACAACAACCTCAACATTTAAAAACGCCAACAAATTCAACAACAACCTCAACATTGAAAAACACCAACAAATTCAACAACAACCTCAAGATTGAAAAACAACAACAACCTCAACTTTGAAAAACACCAACAAATTCAACAACAAATTCAACATTGAATAATACCAACAAATTCAACAGCAACCTCAACATTGAAAAACACCAACAAATTTAACAACAACCTCCACATTGAACAACAACAACCTCAACATTGAAAAACAGGAAGAAATTCAACAACAACCTCAACATTGAAAAACACAAACAAATTCAACAACAACTTCAACATTGAAAAACACCATCAAATTCAACAACAACCTCGACATTGAAAAACACCAACAAATTCAACAACAACCTCAAAATTGAAAAACTACAACATCCTCAACATTGAAAAACACCAACAAATACAACAACAACCTCAACATTGAAAAACAACAACAACCTCAACATTGAGAAAACACCAACAAATTCAACAACAACCTTCAACATTGAAAAACACCAACAAATTCAACAACAACCTCAACATTGAAAAACAACAACAACCTCAACATTGAAAAACAACAACAACCTCAACACTGAAAAACACCAACAAATTCAACAACAACCTCAACATTGAAAAACAACAACAGCCTCAACATTGAAAAACACCAACAAATTCAACAACAACTTCAACATTGAAAAACACCAACAAATTCAACAACAACCTCGAAATTGAAAAACACCAACAAATTCAACAACAACCTCAACATTGAAAAACAACAACAACCTCAACAATGAAAAACACCAACAAATTCAACAACAACCTCAACTTTGAAAAACAACAACAACCTCAACATGGAAAAACACCAACAAATTCAACAACAACCTCAACAATGAAAAACAACAACAACCTCAAAATTGAAAAACACCAACAAATTCAACAACAACCTCAACATTTAAAAACAACAACAACCTCAACATTGAAAAACACCAACAAATTCAACAACAACCTCAACATTGAAAAACACCAACAAATTCAACAACAACTTCAACATTGAGAAACACCAACAAATTCAACAGCAACCTCGACATTGAAAAACACCAAGAAATTCAACAACAACCTCAACATTGAATAACTACAACAACCTCAACATTGAAAAACACCATCAAATACAACAACAACCTCAACATTGAAAAAGAACAACAACCTCAACATTGAAAAACACCAACAAATTCAACAACAACCTCAACATTGAAAAACAACAACAACCTCAACATTGAAAAACAACAACAACCTCAGCATTGAAAAACACCAATAAATTCAACAACAACCTCAACATTGAAAAACACCAACAAATTCAACAATAACTTCAACATTGAAAAACACCAACAAATTCAACAACAACCTCGAAATTGAAAAACAGCAACAAAAACAGAACAACAACCTCAACATTGAAAAACAACAACAACCTCAACATTGAAAAACACCAACAAATTCAACAACAACCTCAACAATGAAAAACACCAACAAATTCAACAACAACCTCAACATTGAAAAACACCAACAAATTTAACAACAACCTCAACTTTCAAAAACAACAACAACCTCAACATGGAAAAACACGAACAAATTCAACAACAACCTCAACATTGAAAAACAACAACAACCTCAAAATTGAAAAACACCAACAAATTCAACAACAACCTCAACATTGAAAAACAGCAACAAATTCAACAACAACCTCAACATTGAAAAACAAAAACAAATTCAACAACAACTTCAACATTGAAAAACACCAACAAATTCAACAACAACCTCGACATTGAAAAACACCAACAAATTCAACAACAACCTCAATATTGAAAAACACCAACAAATTCAACAACAACCTCGACATTTAAAAACGCCAACAAATTCAACAACAACCTCAACATTGAAAAACACCAACAAATTCAACAACAACCTCAAGATTGAAAAACAACAACAACCTCAACATTGAAAAACACCAACAAATTCAACAACAACCTCGAAATTGAAAAACACCAACAAATTCAACAACAACCGCTACATTGAAAAACAACAACAACCTCAACATTGAAAAACACCAACAAATTCAACAACAACCTCAACATTGAAAAACAACAACAACCTCAACATTGAAAAACACCAACAAATTCAACAACAACCTCAACATTGAAAAACACAACAAATTCAACAACAATCTCAACATTTAAAAACGCCAACAAATTCAAGAACAAATTCAACATTGAAAAACACCAACAAATTCAACAACAACCTCGACATTGAAAAACAGCAACAAATTCAACAACAACCTCCACATTGAACAACAACAACAACCTTAACATTGAAAAACACCAACAAATTCAACAACAACCTCAACTTTGACAAACAAGAACAACCTCAACATTGAAAAGCACCAACAAATTCAACAACAACCTCAACATTTAAAAACACCAACAAATTCAACAACAACCTCAACATTGAAAAACAGCAACAAATTCAACAACAACCTCAACATTGAAAAACAAAAACAAATTCAACAACAACTTCAACATTGAAAAACACCAACAAATTCAACAACAACCTCGACATTGAAAACCACCAACAAATTCAACAACAACCTCAATATTGAAAAACACCAACAAATTCAACAACAACCTCAACATTTAAAAACGCCAACAAATTCAACAACAACCTCAACATTGAAAAACACCAACAAATTCAACAACAACCTCAAGATTGAAAAACAACAACAACCTCAACATTGAAAAACACCAACAAATTCAACAACAAATTCAACATTGAATAATACCAACACATTCAACAACAACCTCAACATTGAAAAACACCAACAAATTCAACAACAACCTCCACATTGAACAACAACAACCTCAACATTGAAAAACAGGAAGAAATTCAACAACAACCTCAACATTGAAAAACACAAACAAATTCAACAACAACTTCAACATTGAAAAACACCATCAAATTCAACAACAACCTCGACATTGAAAAACACCAACAAATTCAACAACAACCTCGAAATTGAAAAACAGCAACAAAAACAGAACAACAACCTCAACATTGAAAAACAACAACAACCTCAACATTGAAGAACACCAACAAATTCAACAACAACCTCAACATTAAAAAACAACAACAACCTCAACATTGAAAAACACCAACAAATTCAACAACAACCTCAACAATGAAAAACACCAACAAATTCAACAACAACCTCAACATTGAAAAACACCAACAAATGTAACAACAACCTCAACTTTCAAAAACAACAACAACCTCAACATGGAAAAACACGAACAAATTCAACAACAACCTCAACATTGAAAAACAACAACAACCTCAAAATTGAAAAACACCAACAAATTCAACAACAACCTCAACATTGAAAAACAGCAACAAATTCAACAACAACCTCAACATTGAAAAACAAAAACAAATTCAACAACAACTTCAACATTGAAAAACACCAACAAATTCAACAACAACCTCGACATTGAAAAACACCAACAAATTCAACAACAACCTCAATATTGAAAAACACCAACAAATTCAACAACAACCTCAACATTTAAAAACGCCAACAAATTCAACAACAACCTCAACATTGAAAAACACCAACAAATTCAACAACAACCTCAAGATTGAAAAACAACAACAACCTCAACATTGAAAAACACCAACAAATTCAACAACAAATTCAACATTGAATAATACCAACACATTCAACAACAACCTCAACATTGAAAAACACCAACAAATTCAACAACAACCTCCACATTGAACAACAACAACCTCAACATTGAAAAACAGAAAGAAATTCAACAACAACCTCAACATTGAAAAACACAAACAAATTCAACAACAACTTCAACATTGAAAAACACCATCAAATTCAACAACAACCTCGACATTGAAAAACACCAACAAATTCAACAACAACCTCGAAATTGAAAAACAGCAACAAAAACAGAACAACAACCTCAACATTGAAAAACAACAACAACCTCAACATTGAAGAACACCAACAAATTCAACAACAACCTCAACATTAAAAAACAACAACAACCTCAACATTGAAAAACACCAACAAATTCAACAACAACCTCAACAATGAAAAACACCAACAAATTCAACAACAACCTCAACATTGAAAAACACCAACAAATGTAACAACAACCTCAACTTTCAAAAACAACAACAACCTCAACATGGAAAAACACGAACAAATTCAACAACAACCTCAACATTGAAAAACAACAACAACCTCAAAATTGAAAAACACCAACAAATTCAACAACAACCTCAACATTGAAAAACAGCAACAAATTCAACAACAACCTCAACATTGAAAAACAAAAACAAATTCAACAACAACTTCAACATTGAAAAACACCAACAAATTCAACAACAACCTCGACATTGAAAAACACCAACAAATTCAACAACAACCTCAATATTGAAAAACACCAAAAAATTCAACAACAACCTCAACATTTAAAAACGCCAACAAATTCAACAACAACCTCAACATTGAAAAACACCAACAAATTCAACAACAACCTCAAGATTGAAAAACAACAACAACCTCAACTTTGAAAAACACCAACAAATTCAACAACAAATTCAACATTGAATAATACCAACAAATTCAACAACAACCTCAACATTGAAAAACACCAACAAATTTAACAACAACCTCCACATTGAACAACAACAACCTCAACATTGAAAAACAGGAAGAAATTCAACAACAACCTCAACATTGAAAAACACAAACAAATTCAACAACAACTTCAACATTGAAAAACACCATCAAATTCAACAACAACCTCGACATTGAAAAACACCAACAAATTCAACAACAACCTCAACATTGAAAAACTACAACATCCTCAACATTGAAAAACACCAACAAATACAACAACAACCTCAACATTGAAAAACAACAACAACCTCAACATTGAGAAAACACCAACAAATTCAACAACAACCTTCAACATTGAAAAACACCAACAAATTCAACAACAACCTCAACATTGAAAAACAACAACAACCTCAACATTGAAAAACAACAACAACCTCAACATTGAAAAACACCAACAAATTCAACAACAACCTCAACATTGAAAAACAACAACAGCCTCAACATTGAAAAACACCAACAAATTCAACAACAACTTCAACATTGAAAAACACCAACAAATTCAACAACAACCTCGAAATTGAAAAACACCAACAAATTCAACAACAACCTCAACATTGAAAAACAACAACAACCTCAACAATGAAAAACACCAACAAATTCAACAACAACCTCAACTTTGAAAAACAACAACAACCTCAACATGGAAAAACACCAACAAATTCAACAACAACCTCAACAATGAAAAACAACAACAACCTCAAAATTGAAAAACACCAACAAATTCAACAACAACCTCAACATTTAAAAACAACAACAACCTCAACATTGAAAAACACCAACAAATTCAACAACAACCTCAACATTGAAAAACACCAACAAATTCAACAACAACTTCAACATTGAGAAACACCAACAAATTCAACAGCAACCTCGACATTGAAAAACACCAAGAAATTCAACAACAACCTCAACATTGAATAACTACAACAACCTCAACATTGAAAAACACCATCAAATACAACAACAACCTCAACATTGAAAAAGAACAACAACCTCAACATTGAAAAACACCAACAAATTCAACAACAACCTCAACATTGAAAAACAACAACAACCTCAACATTGAAAAACAACAACAACCTCAGCATTGAAAAACACCAATAAATTCAACAACAACCTCAACATTAAAAAACAACAACAACCTCAACATTGAAAAACACCAACAAATTCAACAATAACTTCAACATTGAAAAACACCAACAAATTCAACAACAACCTCGAAATTGAAAAACAGCAACAAAAACAGAACAACAACCTCAACATTGAAAAACAACAACAACCTCAACATTGAAAAACACCAACAAATTCAACAACAACCTCAACAATGAAAAACACCAACAAATTCAACAACAACCTCAACATTGAAAAACACCAACAAATTTAACAACAACCTCAACTTTCAAAAACAACAACAACCTCAACATGGAAAAACACGAACAAATTCAACAACAACCTCAACATTGAAAAACAACAACAACCTCAAAATTGAAAAACACCAACAAATTCAACAACAACCTCAACATTGAAAAACAGCAACAAATTCAACAACAACCTCAACATTGAAAAACAAAAACAAATTCAACAACAACTTCAACATTGAAAAACACCAACAAATTCAACAACAACCTCGACATTGAAAAACACCAACAAATTCAACAACAACCTCAATATTGAAAAACACCAACAAATTCAACAACAACCTCGACATTTAAAAACGCCAACAAATTCAACAACAACCTCAACATTGAAAAACACCAACAAATTCAACAACAACCTCAAGATTGAAAAACAACAACAACCTCAACATTGAAAAACACCAACAAATTCAACAACAACCTCGAAATTGAAAAACACCAACAAATTCAACAACAACCGCTACATTGAAAAACAACAACAACCTCAACATTGAAAAACACCAACAAATTCAACAACAACCTCAACATTGAAAAACAACAACAACCTCAACATTGAAAAACACCAACAAATTCAACAACAACCTCAACATTGAAAAACACAACAAATTCAACAACAATCTCAACATTTAAAAACGCCAACAAATTCAACAACAAATTCAACATTGAAAAACACCAACAAATTCAACAACAACCTCGACATTGAAAAACAGCAACAAATTCAACAACAACCTCCACATTGAACAACAACAACAACCTTAACATTGAAAAACACCAACAAATTCAACAACAACCTCAACTTTGACAAACAAGAACAACCTCAACATTGAAAAGCACCAACAAATTCAACAACAACCTCAACATTTAAAAACACCAACTAATTCAACAACAACCTGGACATTGAAAAACACCAACAAATTCAGCAACAACCTGAACATTGAAAAATTACAACAACCTCAACATTGAAAAACACCAACAAATACAACAACAACCTCAACATTGAAAAACAACAACAACCTCAACATTGAAAAACACCAACAAATTCAACAACAACCTCAACATTTAAAAACACCAACAAATTCAACAACAACCTCAACATTGAACAACACCAACAAATTCAACAACAACTTCAACATTGAAAAGCACCAACAAATTCAACAACAACCGCGACATTGAAAAACATCAACAAATTCAACAACAACCTCAACATTGAAAAACTACAACAACCTCAACAATGAAAAACACCAACAAATTCAACAACAACCTCAACATTGAAAATCAACAACAACCTCAGCATTGAAAAACACGAACAAATTCAACAACAACCTCAACGTTGGAAAAAACCAACAACTTCAACAACAACCTCCACATTGAAAAGCAACAACAACCTCAACATTGAAAAACACCAACAAATTCAACAACAACGTCAACATTGAAAAACACCAACAAATTCAGCAACAACATCAACATTGAAAAACAACAACAACCTCAACATTGAAAAACATCAACAAATTCAACAACAACCTCAACATTGAAAAACTACAACAACCTCAACATTGAAAAACACCAACAAATTCAACAACTTCAACATTGAAAAACACCAACAAATTCAACAACAACCTCGAAATTGAAAAACACCAACAAATTCAACAACAACCGCTACATTGAAAAACAACAACAACCTCAACATTGAAAAACACCAACAAATTCAACAACAACCTCAACATTGAAAAACAACAACAACCTCAACATTGAAAAACACCAACAAATTCAGCAACAACCTCAACAATGAAAAACACCAACAAATTCAACAACAACCTCAACATTGAAAAACACCAGCAAATTTAAAAACAACCTCAACTTTGAAAAACAACAACAACCTCAACATGGAAAAACACCAACAAATTCAACAACAACCTCAACATTGAAAAACAACAACAACCTCAAAATTGAAAAACACCAACAAATTCAACAACAACCTCAACATTGAAAAACAGGAACAAATTCAACAACAACCTCAACATTGAAAAACACAAACAAATTCAACAACAACTTCAACATTGAAAAACACCATCAAATTCAACAACAACCTCGACATTGAAAAACACCAACAAATTCAACAACAACCTCAACATTGAAAAACTACAACAACCTCAACATTGAAAAACAACAACAAATACAACAACAACCTCAACATTGAAAAACAACAACAACCTCAACATTGAGAAAACACCAACAAATTCAACAACAACCTTCAACATTGAAAAACACCAACAAATTCAACAACAACCTCAACATTGAAAAACAACAACAACCTCAACATTGAAAAACAACAACAACCTCAACATTGAAAAACACCAACAAATTCAACAACAACCTCAACATTGAAAAACAACAACAGCCTCAACATTGAAAAACACCAACAAATTCAACAACAACTTCAACATTGAAAAACACCAACAAATTCAACAACAACCTCGAAATTGAAAAACACCAACAAATTCAACAACAACCTCAACATTGAAAAACAACAACAACCTCAACATGGAAAAACACCAACAAATTCAACAACAACCTCAACAATGAAAAACAACAACAACCTCAAAATTGAAAAACACCAACAAATTCAACAACAACCTCAACTTTGAAAAACAACAACAACCTCAACATGGAAAAACACCAACAAATTCAACAACAACCTCAACAATGAAAAACAACAACAACCTCAAAATTGAAAAACACCAACAAATTCAACAACAACCTCAACATTTAAAAACAACAACAACCTCAACATTGAAAAATACCAACAAATTCAACAACAACCTCAACATTGAAAAACACCAACAAATTCAACAACAACTTCAACATTGAGAAACACCAACAAATTCAACAACAACCTCGACATTGAAAAACACCAAGAAATTCAACAACAACCTCAACATTGAATAACTACAACAACCTCAACATTGAAAAACACCATCAAATACAACAACAACCTCAACATTGAAAAAGAACAACAACCTCAACATTGAAAAACACCAACAAATTCAACAACCACCTCAACATTGAAAAACAACGACAACCTCAACATTGAAAAACAACAACAACCTCAACATTGAAAAACACCAATAAATTCAACAACAACCTCAACATTAAAAAACAACAACAATCTCAACATTGAAAAACACCAACAAATTCAACAATAACTTCAACATTTAAAAACACCAACAAATTCAACAACAACCTCGAAATTGAAAAACAGCAACAAAAACAGAACAACAACCTCAACATTGAAAAACAACAACAACCTCAACATTGAAGAACACCAACAAATTCAACAACAACCTCAACATTAAAAAACAACAACAACCTCAACATTGAAAAACACCAACAAATTCAACAACAACCTCAACAATGAAAAACACCAACAAATTCAACAACAACCTCAACATTGAAAAACACCAACAAATTTAACAACAACCTCAACTTTCAAAAACAACAACAACCTCAACATGGAAAAACACGAACAAATTCAACAACAACCTCAACATTGAAAAACAACAACAACCTCAAAATTGAAAAACACCAACAAATTCAACAACAACCTCAACATTGAAAATCAGCAACAAATTCAACAACAACTTCAACATTGAAAAACACCAACAAATTCAACAACAACCTCGACATTGAAAAACACCAACAAATTCAACAACAACCTCAATATTGAAAAACACCAACAAATTCAACAACAACCTCAACATATAAAAACGCCAACAAATTCAACAACAACCTCAACATTGAAAAACACCAACAAATTCAACAACAACCTCAAGATTGAAAAACAACAACAACCTCAACATTGAAAAACACCAACAAATTCAACAACAAATTCAACATTGAAAAATACCAACAAATTCAACAACAACCTCAACATTGAACAACACCAACAAATTCAACAACAACTTCAACATTGAAAAGCACCAACAAATTCAACAACAACCGCGACATTGAAAAACATCAACAAATTCAACAACAACCTCAACATTGAAAAACTACAACAACCTCAACATTGAAAAACACCAACAAATTCAACAACAACCTCAACATTGAAAAACAACAACAACCTCAGCATTGAAAAACACGAACAAATTCAACAACAACCTCAACGTTGGAAAAAACCAACAACTTCAACAACAACCTCCACATTGAAAAGCAACAACAACCTCAACATTGAAAAACACCAACAAATTCAACAACAACCTCAACATTGAAAAACACCAACAAATTCAGCAACAACATCAACATTGAAAAACAACAACAACCTCAACATTGAAAAACACCAATAAATTCAACAACAACCTCAACATTAAAAAACAACAACAATCTCAACATTGAAAAACACCAACAAATTCAACAATAACTTACACATTTAAAAACACCAACAAATTCAACAACAACCTCGAAATTGAAAAACAGCAACAAAAACAGAACAACAACCTCAACATTGAAAAACAACAACAACCTCAACATTGAAGAACACCAACAAATTCAACAACAACCTCAACATTAAAAAACAACAACAACCTCAACATTGAAAAACACCAACAAATTCAACAACAACCTCAACAATGAAAAACACCAACAAATTCAACAACAACCTCAACATTGAAAAACACCAACAAATTTAACAACAACCTCAACTTTCAAAAACAACAACAACCTCAACATGGAAAAACACGAACAAATTCAACAACAACCTCAACATTGAAAAACAACAACAACCTCAAAATTGAAAAACACCAACAAATTCAACAACAACCTCAACATTGAAAATCAGCAACAAATTCAACAACAACTTCAACATTGAAAAACACCAACAAATTCAACAACATCCTCGACATTGAAAAACACCAACAAATTCAACAACAACCTCAATATTGAAAAACACCAACAAATTCAACAACAACCTCAACATATAAAAACGCCAACAAATTCAACAACAACCTCAACATTGAAAAACACCAACAAATTCAACAACAACCTCAAGATTGAAAAACAACAACAACCTCAACATTGAAAAACACCAACAAATTCAACAACAAATTCAACATTGAAAAATACCAACAAATTCAACAACAACCTCAACATTGAACAACACCAACAAATTCAACAACAACTTCAACATTGAAAAGCACCAACAAATTCAACAACAACCGCGACATTGAAAAACATCAACAAATTCAACAACAACCTCAACATTGAAAAACTACAACAACCTCAACATTGAAAAACACCAACAAATTCAACAACAACCTCAACATTGAAAAACAACAACAACCTCAGCATTGAAAAACACGAACAAATTCAACAACAACCTCAACGTTGGAAAAAACCAACAACTTCAACAACAACCTCCACATTGAAAAGCAACAACAACCTCAACATTGAAAAACACCAACAAATTCAACAACAACCTCAACATTGAAAAACACCAACAAATTCAGCAACAACATCAACATTGAAAAACAACAACAACCTCAACATTGAAAAACATCAACAAATTCAACAACAACCTCAACATTGAAAAACTACAACAACCTCAACATTGAAAAACACCAACAAATTCAACAACTTCAACATTGAAAAACACCAACAAATTCAACAACAACCTCGAAATTGAAAAACACCAACAAATTCAACAACAACCGCTACATTGAAAAACAACAACAACCTCAACATTGAAAAACACCAACAAATTCAACAACAACCTCAACATTGAAAAACAACAACAACCTCAACATTGAAAAACACCAACAAATTCAACAACAACCTCAACAATGAAAAACACCAACAAATTCAACAACAACCTCAACATTGAAAAACACCAGCAAATTTAAAAACAACCTCAACTTTGAAAAACAACAACAACCTCAACATGGAAAAACACCAACAAATTCAACAACAACCTCAACATTGAAAAACAACAACAACCTCAAAATTGAAAAACACCAACAAATTCAACAACAACCTCAACATTGAAAAACAGGAACAAATTCAACAACAACCTCAACATTGAAAAACACAAACAAATTCAACAACAACTTCAACATTGAAAAACACCATCAAATTCAACAACAACCTCGACATTGAAAAACACCAACAAATTCAACAACAACCTCAACATTGAAAAACTACAACAACCTCAACATTGAAAAACAACAACAAATACAACAACAACCTCAACATTGAAAAACAACAACAACCTCAACATTGAGAAAACACCAACAAATTCAACAACAACCTTCAACATTGAAAAACAACAACAAATACAACAACAACCTCAACATTGAAAAACAACAACAACCTCAACATTGAGAAAACACCAACAAATTCAACAACAACCTTCAACATTGAAAAACACCAACAAATTCAACAACAACCTCAACATTGAAAAACAACAACAACCTCAACATTGAAAAACAACAACAACCTCAACATTGAAAAACACCAACAAATTCAACAACAACCTCAACATTGAAAAACAGGAACAAATTCAACAACAACCTCAACATTGAAAAACACAAACAAATTCAACAACAACTTCAACATTGAAAAACACCATCAAATTCAACAACAACCTCGACATTGAAAAACACCAACAAATTCAACAACAACCTCAACATTGAAAAACTACAACAACCTCAACATTGAAAAACAACAACAAATACAACAACAACCTCAACATTGAAAAACAACAACAACCTCAACATTGAGAAAACACCAACAAATTCAACAACAACCTTCAACATTGAAAAACAACAACAAATACAACAACAACCTCAACATTGAAAAACAACAACAACCTCAACATTGAGAAAACACCAACAAATTCAACAACAACCTTCAACATTGAAAAACACCAACAAATTCAACAACAACCTCAACATTGAAAAACAACAACAACCTCAACATTGAAAAACAACAACAACCTCAACATTGAAAAACACCAACAAATTCAACAACAACCTCAACATTGAAAAACAACAACAGCCTCAACATTGAAAAACACCAACAAATTCAACAACAACTTCAACATTGAAAAACACCAACAAATTCAACAACAACCTCGAAATTGAAAAACACCAACAAATTCAACAACAACCTCAACATTGAAAAACAACAACAACCTCAACATGGAAAAACACCAACAAATTCAACAACAACCTCAACAATGAAAAACAACAACAACCTCAAAATTGAAAAACACCAACAAATTCAACAACAACCTCAACTTTGAAAAACAACAACAACCTCAACATGGAAAAACACCAACAAATTCAACAACAACCTCAACAATGAAAAACAACAACAACCTCAAAATTGAAAAACACCAACAAATTCAACAACAACCTCAACATTTAAAAAAACAACAACCTCAACATTGAAAAATACCAACAAATTCAACAACAACCTCAACATTGAAAAACACCAACAAATTCAACAACAACTTCAACATTGAGAAACACCAACAAATTCAACAACAACCTCGACATTGAAAAACACCAAGAAATTCAACAACAACCTCAACATTGAATAACTACAACAACCTCAACATTGAAAAACACCATCAAATACAACAACAACCTCAACATTGAAAAAGAACAACAACCTCAACATTGAAAAACACCAACAAATTCAACAACCACCTCAACATTGAAAAACAACGACAACCTCAACATTGAAAAACAACAACAACCTCAACATTGAAAAACACCAATAAATTCAACAACAACCTCAACATTAAAAAACAACAACAATCTCAACATTGAAAAACACCAACAAATTCAACAATAACTTCAACATTTAAAAACACCAACAAATTCAACAACAACCTTGAAATTGAAAAACAGCAACAAAAACAGAACAACAACCTCAACATTGAAAAACAACAACAACCTCAACATTGAAGAACACCAACAAATTCAACAACAACCTCAACATTAAAAAACAACAACAACCTCAACATTGAAAAACACCAACAAATTCAACAACAACCTCAACAATGAAAAACACCAACAAATTCAACAACAACCTCAACATTGAAAAACACCAACAAATTTAACAACAACCTCAACTTTCAAAAACAACAACAACCTCAACATGGAAAAACACGAACAAATTCAACAACAACCTCAACATTGAAAAACAACAACAACCTCAAAATTGAAAAACACCAACAAATTCAACAACAACCTCAACATTGAAAATCAGCAACAAATTCAACAACAACTTCAACATTGAAAAACACCAACAAATTCAACAACAACCTCGACATTGAAAAACACCAACAAATTCAACAACAACCTCAATATTGAAAAACACCAACAAATTCAACAACAACCTCAACATATAAAAACGCCAACAAATTCAACAACAACCTCAACATTGAAAAACACCAACAAATTCAACAACAACCTCAAGATTGAAAAACAACAACAACCTCAACATTGAAAAACACCAACAAATTCAACAACAAATTCAACATTGAAAAATACCAACAAATTCAACAACAACCTCAACATTGAACAACACCAACAAATTCAACAACAACTTCAACATTGAAAAGCACCAACAAATTCAACAACAACCGCGACATTGAAAAACATCAACAAATTCAACAACAACCTCAACATTGAAAAACTACAACAACCTCAACATTGAAAAACACCAACAAATTCAACAACAACCTCAACATTGAAAAACAACAACAACCTCAGCATTGAAAAACACGAACAAATTCAACAACAACCTCAACGTTGGAAAAAACCAACAACTTCAACAACAACCTCCACATTGAAAAGCAACAACAACCTCAACATTGAAAAACACCAACAAATTCAACAACAACCTCAACATTGAAAAACACCAACAAATTCAGCAACAACATCAACATTGAAAAACAACAACAACCTCAACATTGAAAAACATCAACAAATTCAACAACAACCTCAACATTGAAAAACTACAACAACCTCAACATTGAAAAACACCAACAAATTCAACAACTTCAACATTGAAAAACACCAACAAATTCAACAACAACCTCGAAATTGAAAAACACCAACAAATTCAACAACAACCGCTACATTGAAAAACAACAACAACCTCAACATTGAAAAACACCAACAAATTCAACAACAACCTCAACATTGAAAAACAACAACAACCTCAACATTGAAAAACACCAACAAATTCAACAACAACCTCAACAATGAAAAACACCAACAAATTCAACAACAACCTCAACATTGAAAAACACCAGCAAATTTAAAAACAACCTCAACTTTGAAAAACAACAACAACCTCAACATGGAAAAACACCAACAAATTCAACAACAACCTCAACATTGAAAAACAACAACAACCTCAAAATTGAAAAACACCAACAAATTCAACAACAACCTCAACATTGAAAAACAGGAACAAATTCAACAACAACCTCAACATTGAAAAACACAAACAAATTCAACAACAACTTCAACATTGAAAAACACCATCAAATTCAACAACAACCTCGACATTGAAAAACACCAACAAATTCAACAACAACCTCAACATTGAAAAACTACAACAACCTCAACATTGAAAAACAACAACAAATACAACAACAACCTCAACATTGAAAAACAACAACAACCTCAACATTGAGAAAACACCAACAAATTCAACAACAACCTTCAACATTGAAAAACAACAACAAATACAACAACAACCTCAACATTGAAAAACAACAACAACCTCAACATTGAGAAAACACCAACAAATTCAACAACAACCTTCAACATTGAAAAACACCAACAAATTCAACAACAACCTCAACATTGAAAAACAACAACAACCTCAACATTGAAAAACAACAACAACCTCAACATTGAAAAACACCAACAAATTCAACAACAACCTCAACATTGAAAAACAGGAACAAATTCAACAACAACCTCAACATTGAAAAACACAAACAAATTCAACAACAACTTCAACATTGAAAAACACCATCAAATTCAACAACAACCTCGACATTGAAAAACACCAACAAATTCAACAACAACCTCAACATTGAAAAACTACAACAACCTCAACATTGAAAAACAACAACAAATACAACAACAACCTCAACATTGAAAAACAACAACAACCTCAACATTGAGAAAACACCAACAAATTCAACAACAACCTTCAACATTGAAAAACAACAACAAATACAACAACAACCTCAACATTGAAAAACAACAACAACCTCAACATTGAGAAAACACCAACAAATTCAACAACAACCTTCAACATTGAAAAACACCAACAAATTCAACAACAACCTCAACATTGAAAAACAACAACAACCTCAACATTGAAAAACAACAACAACCTCAACATTGAAAAACACCAACAAATTCAACAACAACCTCAACATTGAAAAACAACAACAGCCTCAACATTGAAAAACACCAACAAATTCAACAACAACTTCAACATTGAAAAACACCAACAAATTCAACAACAACCTCGAAATTGAAAAACACCAACAAATTCAACAACAACCTCAACATTGAAAAACAACAACAACCTCAACATGGAAAAACACCAACAAATTCAACAACAACCTCAACAATGAAAAACAACAACAACCTCAAAATTGAAAAACACCAACAAATTCAACAACAACCTCAACTTTGAAAAACAACAACAACCTCAACATGGAAAAACACCAACAAATTCAACAACAACCTCAACAATGAAAAACAACAACAACCTCAAAATTGAAAAACACCAACAAATTCAACAACAACCTCAACATTTAAAAACAACAACAACCTCAACATTGAAAAATACCAACAAATTCAACAACAACCTCAACATTGAAAAACACCAACAAATTCAACAACAACTTCAACATTGAGAAACACCAACAAATTCAACAACAACCTCGACATTGAAAAACACCAAGAAATTCAACAACAACCTCAACATTGAATAACTACAACAACCTCAACATTGAAAAACACCATCAAATACAACAACAACCTCAACATTGAAAAAGAACAACAACCTCAACATTGAAAAACACCAACGAATTCAACAACCACCTCAACATTGAAAAACAACGACAACCTCAACATTGAAAAACAACAACAACCTCAACATTGAAAAACACCAATAAATTCAACAACAACCTCAACATTAAAAAACAACAACAATCTCAACATTGAAAAACACCAACAAATTCAACAATAACTTCAACATTTAAAAACACCAACAAATTCAACAACAACCTCGAAATTGAAAAACAGCAACAAAAACAGAACAACAACCTCAACATTGAAAAACAACAACAACCTCAACATTGAAGAACACCAACAAATTCAACAACAACCTCAACATTAAAAAACAACAACAACCTCAACATTGAAAAACACCAACAAATTCAACAACAACCTCAACAATGAAAAACACCAACAAATTCAACAACAACCTCAACATTGAAAAACACCAACAAATTTAACAACAACCTCAACTTTCAAAAACAACAACAACCTCAACATGGAAAAACACGAACAAATTCAACAACAACCTCAACATTGAAAAACAACAACAACCTCAAAATTGAAAAACACCAACAAATTCAACAACAACCTCAACATTGAAAATCAGCAACAAATTCAACAACAACTTCAACATTGAAAAACACCAACAAATTCAACAACAACCTCGACATTGAAAAACACCAACAAATTCAACAACAACCTCAATATTGAAAAACACCAACAAATTCAACAACAACCTCAACATATAAAAACACCAACAAATTCAACAACAACCTCAACATTGAAAAACACCAACAAATTCAACAACAACCTCAAGATTGAAAAACAACAACAACCTCAACATTGAAAAACACCAACAAATTCAACAACAAATTCAACATTGAAAAATACCAACAAATTCAACAACAACCTCAACATTGAACAACACCAACAAATTCAACAACAACTTCAACATTGAAAAGCACCAACAAATTCAACAACAACCGCGACATTGAAAAACATCAACAAATTCAACAACAACCTCAACATTGAAAAACTACAACAACCTCAACATTGAAAAACACCAACAAATTCAACAACAACCTCAACATTGAAAAACAACAACAACCTCAGCATTGAAAAACACGAACAAATTCAACAACAACCTCAACGTTGGAAAAAACCAACAACTTCAACAACAACCTCCACATTGAAAAGCAACAACAACCTCAACATTGAAAAACACCAACAAATTCAACAACAACCTCAACATTGAAAAACACCAACAAATTCAGCAACAACATCAACATTGAAAAACAACAACAACCTCAACATTGAAAAACACCAATAAATTCAACAACAACCTCAACATTAAAAAACAACAACAATCTCAACATTGAAAAACACCAACAAATTCAACAATAACTTCAACATTTAAAAACACCAACAAATTCAACAACAACCTCGAAATTGAAAAACAGCAACAAAAACAGAACAACAACCTCAACATTGAAAAACAACAACAACCTCAACATTGAAGAACACCAACAAATTCAACAACAACCTCAACATTAAAAAACAACAACAACCTCAACATTGAAAAACACCAACAAATTCAACAACAACCTCAACAATGAAAAACACCAACAAATTCAACAACAACCTCAACATTGAAAAACACCAACAAATTTAACAACAACCTCAACTTTCAAAAACAACAACAACCTCAACATGGAAAAACACGAACAAATTCAACAACAACCTCAACATTGAAAAACAACAACAACCTCAAAATTGAAAAACACCAACAAATTCAACAACAACCTCAACATTGAAAATCAGCAACAAATTCAACAACAACTTCAACATTGAAAAACACCAACAAATTCAACAACATCCTCGACATTGAAAAACACCAACAAATTCAACAACAACCTCAATATTGAAAAACACCAACAAATTCAACAACAACCTCAACATATAAAAACGCCAACAAATTCAACAACAACCTCAACATTGAAAAACACCAACAAATTCAACAACAACCTCAAGATTGAAAAACAACAACAACCTCAACATTGAAAAACACCAACAAATTCAACAACAAATTCAACATTGAAAAATACCAACAAATTCAACAACAACCTCAACATTGAACAACACCAACAAATTCAACAACAACTTCAACATTGAAAAGCACCAACAAATTCAACAACAACCGCGACATTGAAAAACATCAACAAATTCAACAACAACCTCAACATTGAAAAACTACAACAACCTCAACATTGAAAAACACCAACAAATTCAACAACAACCTCAACATTGAAAAACAACAACAACCTCAGCATTGAAAAACACGAACAAATTCAACAACAACCTCAACGTTGGAAAAAACCAACAACTTCAACAACAACCTCCACATTGAAAAGCAACAACAACCTCAACATTGAAAAACACCAACAAATTCAACAACAACCTCAACATTGAAAAACACCAACAAATTCAGCAACAACATCAACATTGAAAAACAACAACAACCTCAACATTGAAAAACATCAACAAATTCAACAACAACCTCAACATTGAAAAACTACAACAACCTCAACATTGAAAAACACCAACAAATTCAACAACTTCAACATTGAAAAACACCAACAAATTCAACAACAACCTCGAAATTGAAAAACACCAACAAATTCAACAACAACCGCTACATTGAAAAACAACAACAACCTCAACATTGAAAAACACCAACAAATTCAACAACAACCTCAACATTGAAAAACAACAACAACCTCAACATTGAAAAACACCAACAAATTCAACAACAACCTCAACAATGAAAAACACCAACAAATTCAACAACAACCTCAACATTGAAAAACACCAGCAAATTCAACAACAACTTCAACATTGAAAAACACCATCAAATTCAACAACAACCTCGACATTGAAAAACACCAACAAATTCAACAACAACCTCAACATTGAAAAACTACAACAACCTCAACATTGAAAAACAACAACAAATACAACAACAACCTCAACATTGAAAAACAACAACAACCTCAACATTGAGAAAACACCAACAAATTCAACAACAACCTTCAACATTGAAAAACACCAACAAATTCAACAACAACCTCAACATTGAAAAACAACAACAACCTCAACATTGAAAAACAACAACAACCTCAACATTGAAAAACACCAACAAATTCAACAACAACCTCAACATTGAAAAACAACAACAGCCTCAACATTGAAAAACACCAACAAATTCAACAACAACTTCAACATTGAAAAACACCAACAAATTCAACAACAACCTCGAAATTGAAAAACACCAACAAATTCAACAACAACCTCAACATTGAAAAACAACAACAACCTCAACATGGAAAAACACCAACAAATTCAACAACAACCTCAACAATGAAAAACAACAACAACCTCAAAATTGAAAAACACCAACAAATTCAACAACAACCTCAACTTTGAAAAACAACAACAACCTCAACATGGAAAAACACCAACAAATTCAACAACAACCTCAACAATGAAAAACAACAACAACCTCAAAATTGAAAAACACCAACAAATTCAACAACAACCTCAACATTTAAAAACAACAACAACCTCAACATTGAAAAATACCAACAAATTCAACAACAACCTCAACATTGAAAAACACCAACAAATTCAACAACAACTTCAACATTGAGAAACACCAACAAATTCAACAACAACCTCGACATTGAAAAACACCAAGAAATTCAACAACAACCTCAACATTGAATAACTACAACAACCTCAACATTGAAAAACACCATCAAATACAACAACAACCTCAACATTGAAAAAGAACAACAACCTCAACATTGAAAAACACCAACAAATTCAACAACAACCTCAATATTGAAAAACACCAACAAATTCAACAACAACCTCAACATTGAAAATCAGCAACAAATTCAACAACAACTTCAACATTGAAAAACACCAACAAATTCAACAACAACCTCGACATTGAAAAACACCAACAAATTCAACAACAACCTCAATATTGAAAAACACCAACAAATTCAACAACAACCTCAACATATAAAAACGCCAACAAATTCAACAACAACCTCAACATTGAAAAACACCAACAAATTCAACAACAACCTCAAGATTGAAAAACAACAACAACCTCAACATTGAAAAACACCAACAAATTCAACAACAAATTCAACATTGAAAAATACCAACAAATTCAACAACAACCTCAACATTGAAAAAGAACAACAACCTCAACATTGAAAAACACCAACAAATTCAACAACAACCTCAACATTGAAAAACAACAACAACCTCAACATTGAAAAACAACAACAACCTCAACATTGAAAAACACCAATAAATTCAACAACAACCTCAACATTAAAAAACAACAACAATCTCAACATTGAAAAACACCAACAAATTCAACAATAACTTCAACATTGAAAAACTCCAACAAATTCAACAACAACCTCGAAATTGAAAAAAAGCAACAAAAACAGAACAACAACCTCAACATTGAAAAACAACAACAACCTCAACATTGAAGAACACCAACAAATTCAACAACAACCTCAACATTAAAAAACAACAACAACCTCAACATTGAAAAACACCAACAAATTCAACAACAACCTCAACAATGAAAAACACCAACAAATTCAACAACAACCTCAACATTGAAAAACACCAACAAATTTAACAACAACCTCAACTTTCAAAAACAACAACAACCTCAACATGGAAAAACACGAACAAATTCAACAACAACCTCAACATTGAAAAACAACAACAACCTCAAAATTGAAAAACACCAACAAATTCAACAACAACCTCAACATTGAAAAACAGCAACAAATTCAACAACAACCTCAACATTGAAAAACAAAAACAAATTCAACAACAACTTCAACATTGAAAAACACCAACAAATTCAACAACAACCTCGACATTGAAAAACACCAACAAATTCAACAACAACCTCAATATTGAAAAACACCAACAAATTCAACAACAACCTCAACATTTAAAAACGCCAACAAATTCAACAACAACCTCAACATTGAAAAACACCAACAAATTCAACAACAACCTCCACATTGAACAACAACAACCTCAACATTGAAAAACAGGAAGAAATTCAACAACAACCTCAACATTGAAAAACACAAACAAATTCAACAACAACTTCAACATTGAAAAACACCATCAAATTCAACAACAACCTCGACATTGAAAAACACCAACAAATTCAACAACAACCTCAACATTGAAAAACTACAACAACCTCAACATTGAAAAACACCAACAAATACAACAACAACCTCAACATTGAAAAACAACAACAACCTCAACATTGAGAAAACACCAACAAATTCAACAACAACCTTCAACATTGAAAAACACCAACAAATTCAACAACAACCTCAACATTGAAAAACAACAACAACCTCAACATTGAAATACAACAACAACCTCAACATTGAAAATCACCAACAAATTCAACAACAACCTCAACATTGAAAAACAACAACAGCCTCAACATTGAAAAAGACCAACAAATTCAACAACAACTTCAACATTGAAAAACACCAACAAATTCAACAACAACCTCGAAATTGAAAAACACCAACAAATTCAACAACAACCTCAACATTGAAAAACAACAACAACCTCAACAATGAAAAACACCAACAAATTCAACAACAACCTCAACTTTGAAAAACAACAACAACCTCAACATGGAAAAACACCAACAAATTCAACAACAACCTCAACAATGAAAAACAACAACAACCTCAAAATTGAAAAACACCAACAAATTCAACAACAACCTCAACATTTAAAAACAACAACAACCTCAACAATGAAAAACAACAACAACCTCAAAATTGAAAAACACCAACAAATTCAACAACAACCTCAATATTGAAAAACACCAACAAATTCAACAACAACCTCAACATATAAAAACGCCAACAAATTCAACAACAACCTCAACATTGAAAAACACCAACAAATTCAACAACAACCTCAAGATTGAAAAACAACAACAACCTCAACATTGAAAAACACCAACAAATTCAACAACAAATTCAACATTGAAAAATACCAACAAATTCAACAACAACCTCAACATTGAAAAAGAACAACAACCTCAACATTGAAAAACACCAACAAATTCAACAACAACCTCAACATTGAAAAACAACAACAACCTCAACATTGAAAAACAACAACAACCTCAACATTGAAAAACACCAATAAATTCAACAACAACCTCAACATTAAAAAACAACAACAATCTCAACATTGAAAAACACCAACAAATTCAACAATAACTTCAACATTGAAAAACTCCAACAAATTCAACAACAACCTCGAAATTGAAAAAAAGCAACAAAAACAGAACAACAACCTCAACATTGAAAAACAACAACAACCTCAACATTGAAGAACACCAACAAATTCAACAACAACCTCAACATTAAAAAACAACAACAACCTCAACATTGAAAAACACCAACAAATTCAACAACAACCTCAACAATGAAAAACACCAACAAATTCAACAACAACCTCAACATTGAAAAACACCAACAAATTTAACAACAACCTCAACTTTCAAAAACAACAACAACCTCAACATGGAAAAACACGAACAAATTCAACAACAACCTCAACATTGAAAAACAACAACAACCTCAAAATTGAAAAACACCAACAAATTCAACAACAACCTCAACATTGAAAAACAGCAACAAATTCAACAACAACCTCAACATTGAAAAACAAAAACAAATTCAACAACAACTTCAACATTGAAAAACACCAACAAATTCAACAACAACCTCGACATTGAAAAACACCAACAAATTCAACAACAACCTCAATATTGAAAAACACCAACAAATTCAACAACAACCTCAACATTTAAAAACGCCAACAAATTCAACAACAACCTCAACATTGAAAAACACCAACAAATTCAACAACAACCTCCACATTGAACAACAACAACCTCAACATTGAAAAACAGGAAGAAATTCAACAACAACCTCAACATTGAAAAACACAAACAAATTCAACAACAACTTCAACATTGAAAAACACCATCAAATTCAACAACAACCTCGACATTGAAAAACACCAACAAATTCAACAACAACCTCAACATTGAAAAACTACAACAACCTCAACATTGAAAAACACCAACAAATACAACAACAACCTCAACATTGAAAAACAACAACAACCTCAACATTGAGAAAACACCAACAAATTCAACAACAACCTTCAACATTGAAAAACACCAACAAATTCAACAACAACCTCAACATTGAAAAACAACAACAACCTCAACATTGAAATACAACAACAACCTCAACATTGAAAATCACCAACAAATTCAACAACAACCTCAACATTGAAAAACAACAACAGCCTCAACATTGAAAAAGACCAACAAATTCAACAACAACTTCAACATTGAAAAACACCAACAAATTCAACAACAACCTCGAAATTGAAAAACACCAACAAATTCAACAACAACCTCAACATTGAAAAACAACAACAACCTCAACAATGAAAAACACCAACAAATTCAACAACAACCTCAACTTTGAAAAACAACAACAACCTCAACATGGAAAAACACCAACAAATTCAACAACAACCTCAACAATGAAAAACAACAACAACCTCAAAATTGAAAAACACCAACAAATTCAACAACAACCTCAACATTTAAAAACAACAACAACCTCAACATTGAAAAACACCAACAAATTCAACAACAACCTCAACATTGAAAAACACCAACAAATTCAACAACAACTTCAACATTGAGAAACACCAACAAATTCAACAACAACCTCGACATTGAAAAACACCAAGAAATTCAACAGCAACCTCAACATTGAATAACTACAACAAACTCAACATTGAAAAACACCATCAAATACAACAACAACCTCAACATTGAAAAAGAACAACAACCTCAACATTGAAAAACACCAACAAATTCAACAACAACCTCAACATTGAAAAACAACAACAACCTCAACATTGAAAAACAACAACAACCTCAACATTGAAAAACACCAATAAATTCAACAACAACCTCAACATTAAAAAACAACAACAACCTCAACATTGAAAAACACCAACAAATTCAACAATAACTTCAACATTGAAAAACACCAACAAATTCAACAACAACCTCGAAATTGAAAAACAGCAACAAAAACAGAACAACAACCTCAACATTGAAAAACAACAACAACCTCAACATTGAAGAACACCAACAAATTCAACAACAACCTCAACATTAAAAAACAACAACAACCACAACATTGAAAAACACCAACAAATTCAACAACAACCTCAACAATGAAAAACACCAACAAATTCAACAACAACCACAACATTGAAAAACACCAACAAATTTAACAACAACCTCAACTTTCAAAAACAACAACAACCTCAACATGGAAAAACACGAACAAATTCAACAACAACCTCAACATTGAAAAACAACAACAACCTCAAAATTGAAAAACACCAACAAATTCAACAACAACCTCAACATTGAAAATCAGCAACAAATTCAACAACAACCTCAACATTGAAAAACAAAAACAAATTCAACAACAACTTCAACATTGAAAAACACCAACAAATTCAACAACAACCTCGACATTGAAAAACACCAACAAATTCAACAACAACCTCAATATTGAAAAACACCAACAAATTCAACAACAACCTCAACATTTAAAAACGCCAACAAATTCAACAACAACCTCAGCATTGAAAAACACCAACAAATTCAACAACAACCTCAAGATTGAAAAACAACAACAAACCTCAACATTGAAAAACACCAACAAATTCAACAACAACCTCGAAATTGAAAAACACCAACAAATTCAACAACAACCTCAACATTGAAAAACAACAACAACCTCAACATTGAAAAACACCAACAAATTCAACAACAACCTCAACATTGAAAAACACAACAAATTCAACAACGATCTCAACATTTAAAAACGCCAACAAATTCAACAACAAATTCAACATTGAAAAACACCAACAAATTCAACAACAACCT
This sequence comes from Isurus oxyrinchus, assembly GCA_026770705.1. Lineage (NCBI taxonomy): Eukaryota > Metazoa > Chordata > Chondrichthyes > Lamniformes > Lamnidae > Isurus > Isurus oxyrinchus. The sequence continues at coordinate 772,878 of JANJGN010000097.1, forward strand.
CGACATTGAAAAACAGCAACAAATTCAACAACAACCTCCACATTGAACAACAACAACAACCTTAACATTGAAAAACACCAACAAATTCAACAACAACCTCAACTTTGACAAACAAGAACAACCTCAACATTGAAAAACACCAACAAATTCAACAACAACCTCAACATTTAAAAACACCAACTAATTCAACAACAACCTGGACATTGAAAAACACCAACAAATTCAGCAACAACCTCAACATTGAAAAATTACAACAACCTCAACATTGAAAAACACCAACAAATACAACAACAACCTCAACATTGAAAAACAACAACAACCTCAACATTGAAAAACACCAACAAATTCAACAACAACCTCAACATTTAAAAACACCAACAAATTCAACAACAACTTCAACATTGAAAAGCACCAACAAATTCAACAACAACCGCGACATTGAAAAACATCAACAAATTCAACAACAACCTCAACATTGAAAAACTACAACAACCTCAACATTGAAAAACACCAACAAATTCAACAACAACCTCAACATTGAAAAACAACAACAACCTCAGCATTGAAAAACACGAACAAATTCAACAACAACCTCAACATTGAAAAACACCAACAAATTCAACAACAAATTCAACATTGAAAAATACCAACAAATTCAACAACAACCTCAACATTGAAAAAGAACAACAACCTCAACATTGAAAAACACCAACAAATTCAACAACAACCTCAACATTGAAAAACAACAACAACCTCAACATTGAAAAACAACAACAACCTCAACATTGAAAAACACCAATAAATTCAACAACAACCTCAACATTAAAAAACAACAACAATCTCAACATTGAAAAACACCAACAAATTCAACAATAACTTCAACATTGAAAAACTCCAACAAATTCAACAACAACCTCGAAATTGAAAAAAAGCAACAAAAACAGAACAACAACCTCAACATTGAAAAACAACAACAACCTCAACATTGAAGAACACCAACAAATTCAACAACAACCTCAACATTAAAAAACAACAACAACCTCAACATTGAAAAACACCAACAAATTCAACAACAACCTCAACAATGAAAAACACCAACAAATTCAACAACAACCTCAACATTGAAAAACACCAACAAATTTAACAACAACCTCAACTTTCAAAAACAACAACAACCTCAACATGGAAAAACACGAACAAATTCAACAACAACCTCAACATTGAAAAACAACAACAACCTCAAAATTGAAAAACACCAACAAATTCAACAACAACCTCAACATTGAAAAACAGCAACAAATTCAACAACAACCTCAACATTGAAAAACAAAAACAAATTCAACAACAACTTCAACATTGAAAAACACCAACAAATTCAACAACAACCTCGACATTGAAAAACACCAACAAATTCAACAACAACCTCAATATTGAAAAACACCAACAAATTCAACAACAACCTCAACATTTAAAAACGCCAACAAATTCAACAACAACCTCAACATTTAAAAACACCAACAAATTCAACAACAACCTCCACATTGAACAACAACAACCTCAACATTGAAAAACAGGAAGAAATTCAACAACAACCTCAACATTGAAAAACACAAACAAATTCAACAACAACTTCAACATTGAAAAACACCATCAAATTCAACAACAACCTCGACATTGAAAAAGACCAACAAATTCAACAACAACCTCAACATTGAAAAACTACAAGAACCTCAACATTGAAAAACACCAACAAATACAACAACAACCTCAACATTGAAAAACAACAACAACCTCAACATTGAGAAAACACCAACAAATTCAACAACAACCTTCAACATTGAAAAACACCAACAAATTCAACAACAACCTCAACATTGAAAAACAACAACAACCTCAACATTGAAATACAACAACAACCTCAACATTGAAAATCACCAACAAATTCAACAACAACCTCAACATTGAAAAACAACAACAGCCTCAACATTGAAAAAGACCAACAAATTCAACAACAACTTCAACATTGAAAAACACCAACAAATTCAACAACAACCTCGAAATTGAAAAACACCAACAAATTCAACAACAACCTCAACATTGAAAAACAACAACAACCTCAACAATGAAAAACACCAACAAATTCAACAACAACCTCAACTTTGAAAAACAACAACAACCTCAACATGGAAAAACACCAACAAATTCAACAACAACCTCAACAATGAAAAACAACAACAACCTCAAAATTGAAAAACACCAACAAATTCAACAACAACCTCAACATTTAAAAACAACAACAACCTCAACATTGAAAAACACCAACAAATTCAACAACAACCTCAACATTGAAAAACACCAACAAATTCAACAACAACTTCAACATTGAGAAACACCAACAAATTCAACAACAACCTCGACATTGAAAAACACCAAGAAATTCAACAGCAACCTCAACATTGAATAACTACAACAAACTCAACATTGAAAAACACCATCAAATACAACAACAACCTCAACATTGAAAAAGAACAACAACCTCAACATTGAAAAACACCAACAAATTCAACAACAACCTCAACATTGAAAAACAACAACAACCTCAACATTGAAAAACAACAACAACCTCAACATTGAAAAACACCAATAAATTCAACAACAACCTCAACATTAAAAAACAACAACAACCTCAACATTGAAAAACACCAACAAATTCAACAATAACTTCAACATTGAAAAACACCAACAAATTCAACAACAACCTCGAAATTGAAAAACAGCAACAAAAACAGAACAACAACCTCAACATTGAAAAACAACAACAACCTCAACATTGAAGAACACCAACAAATTCAACAACAACCTCAACATTAAAAAACAACAACAACCACAACATTGAAAAACACCAACAAATTCAACAACAACCTCAACAATGAAAAACACCAACAAATTCAACAACAACCACAACATTGAAAAACACCAACAAATTTAACAACAACCTCAACTTTCAAAAACAACAACAACCTCAACATGGAAAAACACGAACAAATTCAACAACAACCTCAACATTGAAAAACAACAACAACCTCAAAATTGAAAAACACCAACAAATTCAACAACAACCTCAACATTGAAAATCAGCAACAAATTCAACAACAACCTCAACATTGAAAAACAAAAACAAATTCAACAACAACTTCAACATTGAAAAACACCAACAAATTCAACAACAACCTCGACATTGAAAAACACCAACAAATTCAACAACAACCTCAATATTGAAAAACACCAACAAATTCAACAACAACCTCAACATTTAAAAACGCCAACAAATTCAACAACAACCTCAGCATTGAAAAACACCAACAAATTCAACAACAACCTCAAGATTGAAAAACAACAACAAACCTCAACATTGAAAAACACCAACAAATTCAACAACAACCTCGAAATTGAAAAACACCAACAAATTCAACAACAACCTCAACATTGAAAAACAACAACAACCTCAACATTGAAAAACACCAACAAATTCAACAACAACCTCAACATTGAAAAACACAACAAATTCAACAACGATCTCGACATTTAAAAACGCCAACAAATTCAACAACAAATTCAACATTGAAAAACACCAACAAATTCAACAACAACCTCGACATTGAAAAACAGCAACAAATTCAACAACAACCTCCACATTGAACAACAACAACAACCTTAACATTGAAAAACACCAACAAATTCAACAACAACCTCAACTTTGACAAACAAGAACAACCTCAACATTGAAAAACACCAACAAATTCAACAACAACCTCAACATTTAAAAACACCAACTAATTCAACAACAACCTGGACATTGAAAAACACCAACAAATTCAGCAACAACCTCAACATTGAAAAATTACAACAACCTCAACATTGAAAAACACCAACAAATACAACAACAACCTCAACATTGAAAAACAACAACAACCTCAACATTGAAAAACACCAACAAATTCAACAACAACCTCAACATTTAAAAACACCAACAAATTCAACAACAACTTCAACATTGAAAAGCACCAACAAATTCAACAACAACCGCGACATTGAAAAACATCAACAAATTCAACAACAACCTCAACATTGAAAAACTACAACAACCTCAACATTGAAAAACACCAACAAATTCAACAACAACCTCAACATTGAAAAACAACAACAACCTCAGCATTGAAAAACACGAACAAATTCAACAACAACCTCAACGTTGGAAAAAACCAACAACTTCAACAACAACCTCCACATTGAAAAGCAACAACAACCTCAACATTGAAAAATACCAACAAATTCAACAACAACCTCAACATTGAAAAACACCAACAAATTCAGCAACAACATCAACATTGAAAAACAACAACAACCTCAACATTGAAAAACATCAACAAATTCAACAACAACCTCAACATTGAAAAACTACAACAACCTCAACATTGAAAAACACCAACAAATTCAACAACTTCAACATTGAAAAACACCAACAAATTCAACAACAACCTCGAAATTGAAAAACACCAACAAATTCAACAACAACCGCTACATTGAAAAACAACAACAACCTCAACATTGAAAAACACCAACAAATTCAACAACAACCTCAACATTGAAAAACAACAACAACCTCAACATTGAAAAACACCAACAAATTCAACAACAACCCCAACAATGAAAAACACCAACAAATTCAACAACAACCTCAACATTGAAAAACACCAGCAAATTTAAAAACAACCTCAACTTTGAAAAACAACAACAACCTCAACATGGAAAAACACCAACAAATTCAACAACAACCTCAACATTGAAAAACAACAACAACCTCAAAATTGAAAAACACCAACAAATTCAACAACAACCTCAACATTGAAAAACAGGAACAAATTCAACAACAACCTCAACATTGAAAAACACAAACAAATTCAACAACAACTTCAACATTGAAAAACACCATCAAATTCAACAACAACCTCGACATTGAAAAACACCAACAAATTCAACAACAACCTCAACATTGAAAAACTACAACAACCTCAACATTGAAAAACAACAACAAATACAACAACAACCTCAACATTGAAAAACAACAACAACCTCAACATTGAGAAAACACCAACAAATTCAACAACAACCTTCAACATTGAAAAACACCAACAAATTCAACAACAACCTCAACATTGAAAAACAACAACAACCTCAACATTGAAAAACAACAACAACCTCAACATTGAAAAACACCAACAAATTCAACAACAACCTCAACATTGAAAAACAACAACAGCCTCAACATTGAAAAACACCAACAAATTCAACAACAACTTCAACATTGAAAAACACCAACAAATTCAACAACAACCTCGAAATTGAAAAACACCAACAAATTCAACAACAACCTAAACATTGAAAAACAACAACAACCTCAACAATGAAAAACACCAACAAATTCAACAACAACCTCAACTTTGAAAAACAACAACAACCTCAACATGGAAAAACACCAACAAATTCAACAACAACCTCAACAATGAAAAACAACAACAACCTCAAAATTGAAAAACAGCAACAAATTCAACAACAACTTCAACATTGAAAAGCACCAACAAATTCAACAACAACCGCGACATTGAAAAACATCAACAAATTCAACAACAACCTCAACATTGAAAAACTACAACAACCTCAACATTGAAAAACACCAACAAATTCAACAACAACCTCAACATTGAAAAACAACAACAACCTCAGCATTGAAAAACACGAACAAATTCAACAACAACCTCAACGTTGGAAAAAACCAACAACTTCAACAACAACCTCCACATTGAAAAGCAACAACAACCTCAACATTGAAAAATACCAACAAATTCAACAACAACCTCAACATTGAAAAACACCAACAAATTCAGCAACAACATCAACATTGAAAAACAACAACAACCTCAACATTGAAAAACATCAACAAATTCAACAACAACCTCAACATTGAAAAACTACAACAACCTCAACATTGAAAAACACCAACAAATTCAACAACTTCAACATTGAAAAACACCAACAAATTCAACAACAACCTCGAAATTGAAAAACACCAACAAATTCAACAACAACCGCTACATTGAAAAACAACAACAACCTCAACATTGAAAAACACCAACAAATTCAACAACAACCTCAACATTGAAAAACAACAACAACCTCAACATTGAAAAACACCAACAAATTCAACAACAACCCCAACAATGAAAAACACCAACAAATTCAACAACAACCTCAACATTGAAAAACACCAGCAAATTTAAAAACAACCTCAACTTTGAAAAACAACAACAACCTCAACATGGAAAAACACCAACAAATTCAACAACAACCTCAACATTGAAAAACAACAACAACCTCAAAATTGAAAAACACCAACAAATTCAACAACAACCTCAACATTGAAAAACAGGAACAAATTCAACAACAACCTCAACATTGAAAAACACAAACAAATTCAACAACAACTTCAACATTGAAAAACACCATCAAATTCAACAACAACCTCGACATTGAAAAACACCAACAAATTCAACAACAACCTCAACATTGAAAAACTACAACAACCTCAACATTGAAAAACAACAACAAATACAACAACAACCTCAACATTGAAAAACAACAACAACCTCAACATTGAGAAAACACCAACAAATTCAACAACAACCTTCAACATTGAAAAACACCAACAAATTCAACAACAACCTCAACATTGAAAAACAACAACAACCTCAACATTGAAAAACAACAACAACCTCAACATTGAAAAACACCAACAAATTCAACAACAACCTCAACATTGAAAAACAACAACAGCCTCAACATTGAAAAACACCAACAAATTCAACAACAACTTCAACATTGAAAAACACCAACAAATTCAACAACAACCTCGAAATTGAAAAACACCAACAAATTCAACAACAACCTAAACATTGAAAAACAACAACAACCTCAACAATGAAAAACACCAACAAATTCAACAACAACCTCAACTTTGAAAAACAACAACAACCTCAACATGGAAAAACACCAACAAATTCAACAACAACCTCAACAATGAAAAACAACAACAACCTCAAAATTGAAAAACAGCAACAAATTCAACAACAACCTCAACATTTAAAAACAACAACAACCTCAACATTGAAAAACACCAACAAATTCAACAACAACCTCAACATTGAAAAACACCAACAAATTCAACAACAACATCAACATTGAGAAACACCAACAAATTCAACAACAACCTCGACATTGAAAAACACCAAGAAATTCAACAACAACCTCAACATTGAATAACTACAACAACCTCAACATTGAAAAACACCATCAAATACAACAACAACCTCAACATTGAAAAAGAACAACAACCTCAACATTGAAAAACACCAACAAATTCAACAACAACCTCAACATTGAAAAACAACAACAACCTCAACATTGAAAAACAACAACAACCTCAACATTGAAAAACACCAATAAATTCAACAACAACCTCAACATTAAAAAACAACAACAATCTCAACATTGAAAAACACCAACAAATTCAACAATAACTTCAACATTGAAAAACACCAACAAATTCAACAACAACCTCGAAATTGAAAAACAGCAACAAAAACAGAACAACAACCTCAACATTGAAAAACAACAACAACCTCAACATTGAAGAACACCAACAAATTCAACAACAACCTCAACATTAAAAAACAACAACAACCTCAACATTGAAAAACACCAACAAATTCAACAACAACCTCAACAATGAAAAACACCAACAAATTCAACAACAACCTCAACATTGAAAAACACCAACAAATTTAACAACAACCTCAACTTTCAAAAACAACAACAACCTCAACATGGAAAAACACGAACAAATTCAACAACAACCTCAACATTGAAAAACAACAACAACCTCAAAATTGAAAAACACCAACAAATTCAACAACAACCTCAACATTGAAAAACAGCAACAAATTCAACAACAACCTCAACATTGAAAAACAAAAACAAATTCAACAACAACTTCAACATTGAAAAACACCAACAAATTCAACAACAACCTCGACATTGAAAAACACCAACAAATTCAACAACAACCTCAATATTGAAAAACACCAACAAATTCAACAACAACCTCAACATTTAAAAACGCCAACAAATTCAACAACAACCTCAACATTGAAAAACACCAACAAATTCAACAACAACCTCAAGATTGAAAAACAACAACAACCTCAACATTGAAAAACACCAACAAATTCAACAACAAATTCAACATTGAAAAATACCAACAAATTCAACAACAACCTCAACATTGAAAAACACCAACAAATTCAACAACAACCTCCACATTGAACAACAACAACCTCAACATTGAAAAACAGGAAGAAATTCAACAACAACCTCAACATTAAAAAACACAAACAAATTCAACAACAACTTCAACATTGAAAAACACCTTCAAATTCAACAACAACCTCAACATTGAAAAAGAACAACATCCTCAACATTGAAAAACACCAACAAATTCAACAACAACCTCAACATTGAAAAACAACAACAACCTCAAGATTGAAAAACAACAACAACCTCAACATTGAAAAACACCAATAAATTCAACAACAACCTCAACATTAAAAAACAACAACAATCTCAACATTGAAAAACACCAACAAATTCAACAATAACTTCAACATTGAAAAACACCAACAAATTCAACAACAACCTCGAAATTGAAAAACAGCAACAAAAACAGAACAACAACCTCAACATTGAAAAACAACAACAACCTCAACATTGAAGAACACCAACAAATACAACAACAACCTCAACATTAAAAAACAACAACAACCTCAACATTGAAAAACACCAACAAATTCAACAACAACCTCAACAATGAAAAACACCAACAAATTCAACAACAACCTCAACATTGAAAAACACCAACACATTTAACAACAACCTCAACTTTCAAAAACAACAACAACCTCAACATGGAAAAACACGAACAAATTCAACAACAACCTCAACATTGAAAAACAACAACAACCTCAAAATTGAAAAACACCAACAAATTCAACAACAACCTCAACATTGAAAAACAGCAACAAATTCAACAACAACCTCAACATTGAAAAACAAAAGCAAATTCAACAACAACTTCAACATTGAAAAACACCAACAAATTCAACAACAACCTCGACATTGAAAAACACCAACAAATTCAACAACAACCTCAATATTGAAAAACACCAACAAATTCAACAACAACCTCAACATTTAAAAACGCCAACAAATTCAACAACAACCTCAACATTGAAAAACACCAACAAATTCAACAACAACCTCAAGATTGAAAAACAACAACAACCTCAACATTGAAAAACACCAACAAATTCAACAACAAATTCAACATTGAAAAATACCAACAAATTCAACAACAACCTCAACATTGAAAAACATCAACAAATTCAACAACAACCTCCACATTGAACAACAACAACCTCAACATTGAAAAACAGGAAGAAATTCAACAACAACCTCAACATTGAAAAACACAAACAAATTCAACAACAACTTCAACATTGAAAAACACCATCAAATTCAACAACAACCTCGACATTGAAAAACACCAACAAATTCAACAACAACCTCAACATTGAAAAACTACAACAACCTCAACATTGAAAAACACCAACAAATACAACAACAACCTCAACATTGAAAAACAACAACAACCTCAACATTGAGAAAACACCAACAAATTCAACAACAACCTTCAACATTGAAAAACACCAACAAATTCAACAACAACCTCAACATTGAAAAACAACAACAACCTCAACATTGAAAAACAACAACAACCTCAACATTGAAAAACACCAACAAATTCAACAACAACCTCAACATTGAAAAACAACAACAGCCTCAACATTGAAAAACACCAACAAATTCAACAACAACTTCAACATTGAAAAACACCAACAAATTCAACAACAACCTCGAAATTGAGAAACACCAACAAATTCAACAACAACCTCAACATTGAAAAACAACAACAACCTCAACAATGAAAAACACCAACAAATTCAACAACAACCTCAACTTTGAAAAACAACAACAACCTCAACATGGAAAAACACCAACAAATTCAACAACAACCTCAACAATGAAAAACAACAACAACCTCAAAATTGAAAAACACCAACAAATTCAACAACAACCTCAACATTTAAAAACAACAACAACCTCAACATTGAAAAACACCAACAAATTCAACAACAACCTCAACATTGAAAAACACCAACAAATTCAACAACAACTTCAACATTGAGAAACACCAACAAATTCAACAACAACCTCGACATTGAAAAACACCAAGAAATTCAACAACAACCTCAACATTGAATAACTACAACAACCTCAACATTGAAAAACACCATCAAATACAACAACAACCTCAACATTGAAAAAGAACAACAACCTCAACATTGAAAAACACCAACAAATTCAACAACAACCTCAACATTGAAAAACAACAACAACCTCAACATTGAAAAACAACAACAACCTCAACATTGAAAAACACCAATAAATTCAACAACAACCTCAACATTAAAAAACAACAACAACCTCAACATTGAAAAACACCAACAAATTCAACAATAACTTCAACATTGAAAAACACCAACAAATTCAACAACAACCTCGAAATTGAAAAACAGCAACAAAAACAGAACAACAACCTCAACATTGAAAAACAACAACAACCTCAACATTGAAGAACACCAACAAATTCAACAACAACCTCAACATTAAAAAACAACAACAACCTCAACATTGAAAAACACCAACAAATTCAACAACAACCTCAACAATGAAAAACACCAACAAATTCAACAACAACCTCAACATTGAAAAACACCAACAAATTTAACAACAACCTCAACTTTCAAAAACAACAACAACCTCAACATGGAAAAACACGAACAAATTCAACAACAACCTCAACATTGAAAAACAACAACAACCTCAAAATTGAAAAACACCAACAAATTCAACAACAACCTCAACATTGAAAAACAGCAACAAATTCAACAACAACCTCAACATTGAAAAACAAAAACAAATTCAACAACAACTTCAACATTGAAAAACACCAACAAATTCAACAACAACCTCGACATTGAAAAACACCAACAAATTCAACAACAACCTCAATATTGAAAAACACCAACAAATTCAACAACAACCTCAACATTTAAAAACGCCAACAAATTCAACAACAACCTCAACATTGAAAAACACCAACAAATTCAACAACAACCTCAAGATTGAAAAACAACAACAACCTCAACATTGAAAAACACCAACAAATTCAACAACAAATTCAACATTGAAAAATACCAGCAAATTCAACAACATCCTCAACATTGAAAAACACCAACAAATTCAACAACAACCTCCACATTGAACAACAACAACAACCTCAACATTGAGAAAACACCAACAAATTCAACAACAACCTTCAACATTGAAAAACACCAACAAATTCAACAACAACCTCAACATTGAAAAACAACAACAACCTCAACATTGAAAAACAACAACAACCTCAACATTGAAAAACACCAACAAATTCAACAACAACCTCAACATTGAAAAACAACAACAGCCTCAACATTGAAAAACACCAACAAATTCAACAACAACTTCAACATTGAAAAACACCAACTAATTCAACAACAACCTCGAAATTGAGAAACACCAACAAATTCAACAACAAACACAACATTGAAAAACAACAACAACCTCAACAATGAAAAACACCAACAAATTCAACAACAACCTCAACTTTGAAAAACAACAACAACCTCAACATGGAAAAACACCAACAAATTCAACAACAACCTCAACAATGAAAAACAACAACAACCTCAAAATTGAAAAACACCAACAAATTCAACAACAACCTCAACATTTAAAAACAACAACAACCTCAACATTGAAAAACACCAACAAATTCAACAACAACCTCAACATTGAAAAACACCAACAAATTCAACAACAACTTCAACATTGAGAAACACCAACAAATTCAACAACAACCTCGACATTGAAAAACACCAAGAAATTCAACAACAACCTCAACATTGAATAACTACAACAACCTCAACATTGAAAAACACCATCAAATACAACAACAACCTCAACATTGAAAAAGAACAACAACCTCAACATTGAAAAACACCAACAAATTCAACAACAACCTCAACATTGAAAAACAACAACAACCTCAACATTGAAAAACAACAACAACCTCAACATTGAAAAACACCAATAAATTCAACAACAACCTCAACATTAAAAAACAACAACAACCTCAACATTGAAAAACACCAACAAATTCAACAATAACTTCAACATTGAAAAACACCAACAAATTCAACAACAACCTCGAAATTGAAAAACAGCAACAAAAACAGAACAACAACCTCAACATTGAAAAACAACAACAACCTCAACATTGAAGAACACCAACAAATTCAACAACAACCTCAACATTAAAAAACAACAACAACCTCAACATTGAAAAACACCAACAAATTCAACAACAACCTCAACAATGAAAAACACCAACAAATTCAACAACAACCTCAACATTGAAAAACACCAACAAATTTAACAACAACCTCAACTTTCAAAAACAACAACAACCTCAACATGGAAAAACACGAACAAATTCAACAACAACCTCAACATTGAAAAACAACAACAACCTCAAAATTGAAAAACACCAACAAATTCAACAACAACCTCAACATTGAAAAACAGCAACAAATTCAACAACAACCTCAACATTGAAAAACAAAAACAAATTCAACAACAACTTCAACATTGAAAAACACCAACAAATTCAACAACAACCTCGACATTGAAAAACACCAACAAATTCAACAACAACCTCAATATTGAAAAACACCAACAAATTCAACAACAACCTCAACATTTAAAAACGCCAACAAATTCAACAACAACCTCAACATTGAAAAACACCAACAAATTCAACAACAACCTCAAGATTGAAAAACAACAACAACCTCAACATTGAAAAACACCAACAAATTCAACAACAACCTCAACATTGAAAAACTACAACAACCTCAACATTGAAAAACACCAACAAATTCAACAACTTCAACATTGAAAAACACCAACAAATTCAACAACAACCTCGAAATTGAAAAACACCAACAAATTCAACAACAACCGCTACATTGAAAAACAACAACAACCTCAACATTGAAAAACACCAACAAATTCAACAACAACCTCAACATTGAAAAACAACAACAACCTCAACATTGAAAAACACCAACAAATTCAACAACAACCTCAACAATGAAAAACACGAACAAATTCAACAACAACCTCAACGTTGGAAAAAACCAACAACTTCAACAACAACCTCCACATTGAAAAGCAACAACAACCTCAACATTGAAAAATACCAACAAATTCAACAACAACCTCAACATTGATAAACACCAACAAATTCAGCAACAACATCAACATTGAAAAACAACAACAACCTCAACATTGAAAAACATCAACAAATTCAACAACAACCTCAACATTGAAAAACTACAACAACCTCAACATTGAAAAACACCAACAAATTCAACAACTTCAACATTGAAAAACACCAACAAATTCAACAACAACCTCGAAATTGAAAAACACCAACAAATTCAACAACAACCGCTACATTGAAAAACAACAACAACCTCAACATTGAAAAACACCAACAAATTCAACAACAACCTCAACATTGAAAAACAACAACAACCTCAACATTGAAAAACACCAACAAATTCAACAACAACCTCAACAATGAAAAACACCAACAAATTCAACAATAACCTCAACATTGAAAAACACCAGCAAATTTAAAAACAACCTCAACTTTGAAAAACAACAACAACCTCAACATGGAAAAACACCAACAAATTCAACAACAACCTCAACATTGAAAAACAACAACAACCTCAAAATTGAAAAACACCAACAAATTCAACAACAACCTCAACATTGAAAAACAGGAACAAATTCAACAACAACCTCAACATTGAAAAACACAAACAAATTCAACAACAACTTCAACATTGAAAAACACCATCAAATTCAACAACAACCTCGACATTGAAAAACACCAACAAATTCAACAACAACCTCAACATTGAAAAACTACAACAACCTCAACATTGAAAAACAACAACAAATACAACAACAACCTCAACATTGAAAAACAACAACAACCTCAACATTGAGAAAACACCAACAAATTCAACAACAACCTTCAACATTGAAAAACACCAACAAATTCAACAACAACCTCAACATTGAAAAACAACAACAACCTCAACATTGAAAAACAACAACAACCTCAACATTGAAAAACACCAACAAATTCAACAACAACCTCAACATTGAAAAACAACAACAGCCTCAACATTGAAAAACACCAACAAATTCAACAACAACTTCAACATTGAAAAACACCAACAAATTCAACAACAACCTCGAAATTGAAAAACACCAACAAATTCAACAACAACCTAAACATTGAAAAACAACAACAACCTCAACAATGAAAAACACCAACAAATTCAACAACAACCTCAACTTTGAAAAACAACAACAACCTCAACATGGAAAAACACCAACAAATTCAACAACAACCTCAACAATGAAAAACAACAACAACCTCAAAATTGAAAAACAGCAACAAATTCAACAACAACCTCAACATTTAAAAACAACAACAACCTCAACATTGAAAAACACCAACAAATTCAACAACAACCTCAACATTGAAAAACACCAACAAATTCAACAACAACTTCAACATTGAGAAACACCAACAAATTCAACAACAACCTCGACATTGAAAAACACCAAGAAATTCAACAACAACCTCAACATTGAATAACTACAACAACCTCAACATTGAAAAACACCATCAAATACAACAACAACCTCAACATTGAAAAAGAACAACAACCTCAACATTGAAAAACACCAACAAATTCAACAACAACCTCAACATTGAAAAACAACAACAACCTCAACATTGAAAAACAACAACAACCTCAACATTGAAAAACACCAATAAATTCAACAACAACCTCAACATTAAAAAACAACAACAATCTCAACATTGAAAAACACCAACAAATTCAACAATAACTTCAACATTGAAAAACACCAACAAATTCAACAACAACCTCGAAATTGAAAAACAGCAACAAAAACAGAACAACAACCTCAACATTGAAAAACAACAACAACCTCAACATTGAAGAACACCAACAAATTCAACAACAACCTCAACATTAAAAAACAACAACAACCTCAACATTGAAAAACACCAACAAATTCAACAACAACCTCAACAATGAAAAACACCAACAAATTCAACAACAACCTCAACATTGAAAAACACCAACAAATTTAACAACAACCTCAACTTTCAAAAACAACAACAACCTCAACATGGAAAAACACGAACAAATTCAACAACAACCTCAACATTGAAAAACAACAACAACCTCAAAATTGAAAAACACCAACAAATTCAACAACAACCTCAACATTGAAAAACAGCAACAAATTCAACAACAACCTCAACATTGAAAAACAAAAACAAATTCAACAACAACTTCAACATTGAAAAACACCAACAAATTCAACAACAACCTCGACATTGAAAAACACCAACAAATTCAACAACAACCTCAATATTGAAAAACACCAACAAATTCAACAACAACCTCAACATTTAAAAACGCCAACAAATTCAACAACAACCTCAACATTGAAAAACACCAACAAATTCAACAACAACCTCAAGATTGAAAAACAACAACAACCTCAACATTGAAAAACACCAACAAATTCAACAACAAATTCAACATTGAAAAATACCAACAAATTCAACAACAACCTCAACATTGAAAAACACCAACAAATTCAACAACAACCTCCACATTGAACAACAACAACCTCACATTGAAAAACAGGAAGAAATTCAACAACAACCTCAACATTAAAAAACACAAACAAATTCAACAACAACTTCAACATTGAAAAACACCTTCAAATTCAACAACAACCTCAACATTGAAAAAGAACAACATCCTCAACATTGAAAAACACCAACAAATTCAACAACAACCTCAACATTGAAAAACAACAACAACCTCAAGATTGAAAAACAACAACAACCTCAACATTGAAAAACACCAATAAATTCAACAACAACCTCAACATTAAAAAACAACAACAATCTCAACATTGAAAAACACCAACAAATTCAACAACAACCTCCACATTGAACAACAACAACCTCAACATTGAAAAACAGGAAGAAATTCAACAACAACCTCAACATTAAAAAACACAAACAAATTCAACAACAACTTCAACATTGAAAAACACCTTCAAATTCAATAACAACCT
Organism: Isurus oxyrinchus; assembly: GCA_026770705.1. Taxonomy (NCBI): domain Eukaryota; kingdom Metazoa; phylum Chordata; class Chondrichthyes; order Lamniformes; family Lamnidae; genus Isurus; species Isurus oxyrinchus. The sequence continues at coordinate 789,483 of JANJGN010000097.1, forward strand.
CAACATTGAAAAAGAACAACATCCTCAACATTGAAAAACACCAACAAATTCAACAACAACCTCAACATTGAAAAACAACAACAACCTCAAGATTGAAAAACAACAACAACCTCAACATTGAAAAACACCAATAAATTCAACAACAACCTCAACATTAAAAAACAACAACAATCTCAACATTGAAAAACACCAACAAATTCAACAATAACTTCAACATTGAAAAACACCAACAAATTCAACAACAACCTCGAAATTGAAAAACAGCAACAAAAACAGAACAACAACCTCAACATTGAAAAACAACAACAACCTCAACATTGAAGAACACCAACAAATACAACAACAACCTCAACATTAAAAAACAACAACAACCTCAACATTGAAAAACACCAACAAATTCAACAACAACCTCAACAATGAAAAACACCAACAAATTCAACAACAACCTCAACATTGAAAAACACCAACACATTTAACAACAACCTCAACTTTCAAAAACAACAACAACCTCAACATGGAAAAACACGAACAAATTCAACAACAACCTCAACATTGAAAAACAACAACAACCTCAAAATTGAAAAACACCAACAAATTCAACAACAACCTCAACATTGAAAAACAGCAACAAATTCAACAACAACCTCAACATTGAAAAACAAAAGCAAATTCAACAACAACTTCAACATTGAAAAACACCAACAAATTCAACAACAACCTCGACATTGAAAAACACCAACAAATTCAACAACAACCTCAATATTGAAAAACACCAACAAATTCAACAACAACCTCAACATTTAAAAACGCCAACAAATTCAACAACAACCTCAACATTGAAAAACACCAACAAATTCAACAACAACCTCAAGATTGAAAAACAACAACAACCTCAACATTGAAAAACACCAACAAATTCAACAACAAATTCAACATTGAAAAATACCAACAAATTCAACAACAACCTCAACATTGAAAAACATCAACAAATTCAACAACAACCTCCACATTGAACAACAACAACCTCAACATTGAAAAACAGGAAGAAATTCAACAACAACCTCAACATTGAAAAACACAAACAAATTCAACAACAACTTCAACATTGAAAAACACCATCAAATTCAACAACAACCTCGACATTGAAAAACACCAACAAATTCAACAACAACCTCAACATTGAAAAACTACAACAACCTCAACATTGAAAAACACCAACAAATACAACAACAACCTCAACATTGAAAAACAACAACAACCTCAACATTGAGAAAACACCAACAAATTCAACAACAACCTTCAACATTGAAAAACACCAACAAATTCAACAACAACCTCAACATTGAAAAACAACAACAACCTCAACATTGAAAAACACCAACAAATTCAACAACAACCTCAACATTGAAAAACAACAACAGCCTCAACATTGAAAAACACCAACAAATTCAACAACAACTTCAACATTGAAAAACACCAACAAATTCAACAACAACCTCGAAATTGAGAAACACCAACAAATTCAACAACAACCTCAACATTGAAAAACAACAACAACCTCAACAATGAAAAACACCAACAAATTCAACAACAACCTCAACTTTGAAAAACAACAACAACCTCAACATGGAAAAACACCAACAAATTCAACAACAACCTCAACAATGAAAAACAACAACAACCTCAAAATTGAAAAACACCAACAAATTCAACAACAACCTCAACATTTAAAAACAACAACAACCTCAACATTGAAAAACACCAACAAATTCAACAACAACCTCAACATTGAAAAACACCAACAAATTCAACAACAACTTCAACATTGAGAAACACCAACAAATTCAACAACAACCTCGACATTGAAAAACACCAAGAAATTCAACAACAACCTCAACATTGAATAACTACAACAACCTCAACATTGAAAAACACCATCAAATACAACAACAACCTCAACATTGAAAAAGAACAACAACCTCAACATTGAAAAACACCAACAAATTCAACAACAACTTCAACATTGAAAAACAACAACAACCTCAACATTGAAAAACAACAACAACCTCAACATTGAAAAACACCAATAAATTCAACAACAACCTCAACATTAAAAAACAACAACAACCTCAACATTGAAAAACACCAACAAATTCAACAATAACTTCAACATTGAAAAACACCAACAAATTCAACAACAACCTCGAAATTGAAAAACAGCAACAAAAACAGAACAACAACCTCAACATTGAAAAACAACAACAACCTCAACATTGAAGAACACCAACAAATTCAACAACAACCTCAACATTAAAAAACAACAACAACCTCAACATTGAAAAACACCAACAAATTCAACAACAACCTCAACAATGAAAAACACCAACAAATTCAACAACAACCTCAACATTGAAAAACACCAACAAATTTAACAACAACCTCAACTTTCAAAAACAACAACAACCTCAACATGGAAAAACACGAACAAATTCAACAACAACCTCAACATTGAAAAACAACAACAACCTCAAAATTGAAAAACACCAACAAATTCAACAACAACCTCAACATTGAAAAACAGCAACAAATTCAACAACAACCTCAACATTGAAAAACAAAAACAAATTCAACAACAACTTCAACATTGAAAAACACGAACAAATTCAACAACAACCTCGACATTGAAAAACACCAACAAATTCAACAACAACCTCAATATTGAAAAACACCAACAAATTCAACAACAACCTCAACATTTAAAAACGCCAACAAATTCAACAACAACCTCAACATTGAAAAACACCAACAAATTCAACAACAACCTCAAGATTGAAAAACAACAACAACCTCAACATTGAAAAACACCAACAAATTCAACAACAACCTCCACATTGAACAACAACAACAACCTCAACATTGAGAAAACACCAACAAATTCAACAACAACCTTCAACATTGAAAAACACCAACAAATTCAACAACAACCTCAACATTGAAAAACAACAACAACCTCAACATTGAAAAACAACAACAACCTCAACATTGAAAAACACCAACAAATTCAACAACAACCTCAACATTGAAAAACAACAACAGCCTCAACATTGAAAAACACCAACAAATTCAACAACAACTTCAACATTGAAAAACACCAACAAATTCAACAACAACCTCGAAATTGAGAAACACCAACAAATTCAACAACAAACACAACATTGAAAAACAACAACAACCTCAACAATGAAAAACACCAACAAATTCAACAACAACCTCAACTTTGAAAAACAACAACAACCTCAACATGGAAAAACACCAACAAATTCAACAACAACCTCAACAATGAAAAACAACAACAACCTCAAAATTGAAAAACACCAACAAATTCAACAACAACCTCAACATTTAAAAACAACAACAACCTCAACATTGAAAAACACCAACAAATTCAACAACAACCTCAACATTGAAAAACACGAACAAATTCAACAACAACTTCAACATTGAGAAACACCAACAAATTCAACAACAACCTCGACATTGAAAAACACCAAGAAATTCAACAACAACCTCAACATTGAATAACTACAACAACCTCAACATTGAAAAACACCATCAAATACAACAACAACCTCAACATTGAAAAAGAACAACAACCTCAACATTGAAAAACACCAACAAATTCAACAACAACCTCAACATTGAAAAACAACAACAACCTCAACATTGAAAAACAACAACAACCTCAACATTGAAAAACACCAATAAATTCAACAACAACCTCAACATTAAAAAACAACAACAACCTCAACATTGAAAAACACCAACAAATTCAACAATAACTTCAACATTGAAAAACACCAACAAATTCAACAACAACCTCGAAATTGAAAAACAGCAACAAAAACAGAACAACAACCTCAACATTGAAAAACAACAACAACCTCAACATTGAAGAACACCAACAAATTCAACAACAACCTAAACATTAAAAAACAACAACAACCTCAACATTGAAAAACACCAACAAATTCAACAACAACCTCAACATTGAAAAACACCAACAAATTCAACAACAACCTCAACATTGAAAAACACCAACAAATTTAACAACAACCTCAACTTTCAAAAACAACAACAACCTCAACATGGAAAAACACGAACAAATTCAACAACAACCTCAACATTGAAAAACAACAACAACCTCAAAATTGAAAAACACCAACAAATTCAACAACAACCTCAACATTGAAAAACAGCAACAAATTCAACAACAACCTCAACATTGAAAAACAAAAACAAATTCAACAACAACTTCAACATTGAAAAACACCAACAAATTCAACAACAACCTCGACATTGAAAAACACCAACAAATTCAACAACAACCTCAATATTGAAAAACACCAACAAATTCAACAACAACCTCAACATTTAAAAACGCCAACAAATTCAACAACAACCTCAACATTGAAAAACACCAACAAATTCAACAACAACCTCAAGATTGAAAAACAACAACAACCTCAACATTGAAAAACACCAACAAATTCAACAACAAATTCAACATTGAAAAATACCAGCAAATTCAACAACATCCTCAACATTGAAAAACACCAACAAATTCAACAACAACCTCCACATTGAACAACAACAACAACCTCAACATTGAAAAAAACCAACAAATTCAACAACAACCTCAACATTGACAAACAATAACAACCTCAACATTGAAAAACACCAACAAATTCAACAACAACCTCACCATTTAAAAACACCAACTAATTCAACAACAACCTGGACATTGAAAAACACCAACAAATTCAACAACAACCTCAACATTTAAAAACTACAACAACCTCAACATTGAAAAACACCAACAAATACAACAACAACCTCAACATTGAAAAACAACAACAACCTCAACATTGAGAAAACACCAACAAATTCAACAACAACCTTCAACATTGAAAAACACCAACAAATTCAACAACAACCTCAACTTTGAAAAACAACAACAACCTCAACATTGAAAAACAACAACAACCTCTACATTGAAAAACACCAACAAATTCAACAACAACCTCAACATTGAAAAACAACAACAACCTCAACATTGAAAAACACCAACAAATTCAACAACAACTTCAACATTGAAAAACACCAACAAATTCAACAACAACCTCGAAATTGAAATACACCAACAAATTCAACAACAACCTCAACATTGAAAAACAACAACAACCTCAACAATGAAAAACACCAACAAAGTCAACAACAACCTCAACATTGAAAAACAACAACAACCTCAACATTGAAAAACACCAACAAATTCAACAATAACCTCAACATTTAAAAACACCAACAAATTCAACAACAGCCTCAACATTGAAAAACAACAACAACCTCAACATTGAAAAACACCAACAAATTCAACAACAGCCTCAACATTGAAAAACAACAACAACCTCAACATTGAAAAACAGCAACAAATTCAACAACAACTTCAACATTGAAAAACACCAACAAATTCAACAACAACCTCAACATTTAAAAACGCCAACAAATTCAACAACAACCTCAACATTGAAAAACACCAACAAATTCAACAACAACCTCAACATTGAAAAACAAGAACAACCTCAAGATTGAAAAACACCAACAAATTCAACAACAAATTCAACATTGAAAAATACCAACAAATTCAACAAGAACCTCAACATTGAAAAACAACAACAACCTCAACAACAACCTCCACATTGAAAAACACCAACTAATTCAACAACAACCTCAAAATTGAAAAACACCAACAAATTCAACAACAACTTCAACATTGAAAAACACCATCAAATTCAACAACAACCTCGACATTTAAAAACACCAACAAATTCAACAACAACCTCAACATTGAAAAAGTACAACAACCTCAACATTGAAAAACACCAACACATACAACAACAACCTCAACATTGAAAAACAACAACAACCTCAACATTGAAAAAAACCAACAAATTCAACAACAACCTCAACATTGACAAACAATAACAAACTCAACATTGAAAAACACCAACAAATTCAACAACAACCTCACCATTTAAAAACACCAACTAATTCAACAACAACCTGGACATTGAAAAACACCAACAAATTCAACAACAACCTCAACATTTAAAAACTACAACAACCTCAACATTGAAAAACACCAACAAATACAACAACAACCTCAACATTGAAAAACAACAACAACCTCAACATTGAGAAAACACCAACAAATTCAACAACAACCTTCAACATTGAAAAACACCAACAAATTCAACAACAACCTCAACATTGAAAAACAACAACAACCTCAACATTGAAAAACAACAAAAACCTCTACATTGAAAAACACCAACAAATTCAACAACAACCTCAACATTGAAAAACAACAACAACCTCAACATTGAAAAACACCAACAAATTCAACAACAACTTCAACATTGAAAAACACCAACAAATTCAACAACAACCTCGAAATTGAAAAACACCAACAAATTCAACAACAACCTCAACATTGAAAAACAACAACAACCTCAACAATGAAAAACACCAACAAAGTCAACAACAACCTCAACATTGAAAAACAACAACAACCTCAACATTGAAAAACACCAACAAATTCAACAATAACCTCAACATTTAAAAACACCAACAAATTCAACAACAGCCTCAACATTGAAAAACAACAACAACCTCAACATTGAAAAACACCAACAAATTCAACAACAGCCTCAACATTGAAAAACAACAACAACCTCAACATTGAAAAACAGCAACAAATTCAACAACAACCTCAACATTGAAAAACACCAACAAATTCAACAACAACCTCAACATTTAAAAACGCCAACAAATTCAACAACAACCTCAACATTGAAAAACACCAACAAATTCAACAACAACCTCAACATTGAAAAACAACAACAACCTCAACATTGAAAAACACCAACAAATTCAACAACAAATTCAACATTGAAAAATACCAACAAATTCAACAAGAACCTCAACATTGAAAAACACCAACAAATTCAACAACAACCTCCACATTGAAAAACACCAACTAATTCAACAACAACCTCAACATTGAAAAACAACAACAAATTCAACAACAACTTCAACATTGAAAAACACCATCAAATTCAACAACAACCTCGACATTTAAAAACACCAACAAATTCAACAACAACCTCAACATTGAAAAAGTACAACAACCTCAACATTGAAAAACACCAACACATACAACAACAACCTCAACATTGAAAAACAACAACAACCTCAACATTGAAAAACACCAACAAATTCAACAAAAAATTCAACGTTGAAAAATACCAACAAATTCAACAACAACCTCAACATTGCAAAACACCGACAAATTCAACAACAACCTCCACATTGAACAACAACAACCTCAACATTGAAAAACACCAACAAATTCAACAACAACCTCAACATTTAAAAACACCAACTAATTCAACAACAACCTGGACATTGAAAAACACCAACAAATTCAGCAACAACCTCAACATTGAAAAATTACAACAACCTCAACATTGAAAAACACCAACAAATACAACAACAACCTCAACATTGAAAAACAACAACAACCTCAACATTGAAAAACACCAACAAATTCAACAACAACCTCAACATTTAAAAACACCAACAAATTCAACAACAACTTCAACATTGAAAAGCACCAACAAATTCAACAACAACCGCGACATTGAAAAACATCAACAAATTCAACAACAACCTCAACATTGAAAAACTACAACAACCTCAACATTGAAAAACAACAACAAATTCAACAACAACCTCAACATTGAAAAACAACAACAACCTCAGCATTGAAAAACACGAACAAATTCAACAACAACCTCAACGTTGGAAAAAACCAACAACTTCAACAACAACCTCCACATTGAAAAGCAACAACAACCTCAACATTGAAAAATACCAACAAATTCAACAACAACCTCAACATTGAAAAACACCAACAAATTCAGCAACAACATCAACATTGAAAAACAACAACAACCTCAACATTGAAAAACATCAACAAATTCAACAACAACCTCAACATTGAAAAACTACAACAACCTCAACATTGAAAAACACCAACAAATTCAACAACTTCAACATTGAAAAACACCAACAAATTCAACAACAACCTCGAAATTGAAAAACACCAACAAATTCAACAACAACCGCTACATTGAAAAACAACAACAACCTCAACATTGAAAAACACCAACAAATTCAACAACAACCTCAACATTGAAAAACAACAACAACCTCAACATTGAAAAACACCAACAAATTCAACAACAACCTCAACAATGAAAAACACCAACAAATTCAACAACAACCTCAACATTGAAAAACACCAGCAAATTTAAAAACAACCTCAACTTTGAAAAACAACAACAACCTCAACATGGAAAAACACCAACAAATTCAACAACAACCTCAACATTGAAAAACAACAACAACCTCAAAATTGAAAAACACCAACAAATTCAACAACAACCTCAACATTGAAAAACAGGAACAAATTCAACAACAACCTCAACATTGAAAAACACAAACAAATTCAACAACAACTTCAACATTGAAAAACACCATCAAATTCAACAACAACCTCGACATTGAAAAACACCAACAAATTCAACAACAACCTCAACATTGAAAAACTACAACAACCTCAACATTGAAAAACAACAACAAATACAACAACAACCTCAACATTGAAAAACAACAACAACCTCAACATTGAGAAAACACCAACAAATTCAACAACAACCTCAACATTGACAAACAATAACAACCTCAACATTGAAAAACACCAACAAATTCAACAACAACCTCACCATTTAAAAACACCAACTAATTCAACAACAACCTGGACATTGAAAAACACCAACAAATTCACAACAACCTCAACATTTAAAAACTACAACAACCTCAACATTGAAAAACACCAACAAATACAACAACAACCTCAACATTGAAAAACAACAACAACCTCAACATTGAGAAAACACCAACAAATTCAACAACAACCTTCAACATTGAAAAACACCAACAAATTCAACAACAACCTCAACTTTGAAAAACAACAACAACCTCAACATTGAAAAACAACAACAACCTCTACATTGAAAAACACCAACAAATTCAACAACAACCTCAACATTGAAAAACAACAACAACCTCAACATTGAAAAACACCAACAAATTCAACAACAACTTCAACATTGAAAAACACCAACAAATTCAACAACAACCTCGAAATTGAAATACACCAACAAATTCAACAACAACCTCAACATTGAAAAACAACAACAACCTCAACAATGAAAAACACCAACAAAGTCAACAACAACCTCAACATTGAAAAACAACAACAACCTCAACATTGAAAAACACCAACAAATTCAACAATAACCTCAACATTTAAAAACACCAACAAATTCAACAACAACCTCAACATTTAAAAACGCCAACAAATTCAACAACAACCTCAACATTGAAAAACACCAACAAATTCAACAACAACCTCAACATTGAAAAACAAGAACAACCTCAAGATTGAAAAACACCAACAAATTCAACAACAAATTCAACATTGAAAAATACCAACAAATTCAACAAGAACCTCAACATTGAAAAACAACAACAACCTCAACAACAACCTCCACATTGAAAAACACCAACTAATTCAACAACAACCTCAAAATTGAAAAACACCAACAATTTCAACAACAACTTCAACATTGAAAAACACCATCAAATTCAACAACAACCTCGACATTTAAAAACACCAACAAATTCAACAACAACCTCAACATTGAAAAAGTACAACAACCTCAACATTGAAAAACACCAACACATACAACAACAACCTCAACATTGAAAAACAACAACAACCTCAACATTGAAAAAAACCAACAAATTCAACAACAACCTCAACATTGACAAACAATAACAAACTCAACATTGAAAAACACCAACAAATTCAACAACAACCTCACCATTTAAAAACACCAACTAATTCAACAACAACCTGGACATTGAAAAACACCAACAAATTCAACAACAACCTCAACATTTAAAAACTACAACAACCTCAACATTGAAAAACACCAACAAATACAACAACAACCTCAACATTGAAAAACAACAACAACCTCAACATTGAGAAAACACCAACAAATTCAACAACAACCTTCAACATTGAAAAACACCAACAAATTCAACAACAACCTCAACATTGAAAAACAACAACAACCTCAACATTGAAAAACAACAAAAACCTCTACATTGAAAAACACCAACAAATTCAACAACAACCTCAACATTGAAAAACAACAACAACCTCAACATTGAAAAACACCAACAAATTCAACAACAACTTCAACATTGAAAAACACCAACAAATTCAACAACAACCTCGAAATTGAAAAACACCAACAAATTCAACAACAACCTCAACATTGAAAAACAACAACAACCTCAACAATGAAAAACACCAACAAAGTCAACAACAACCTCAACATTGAAAAACAACAACAACCTCAACATTGAAAAACACCAACAAATTCAACAATAACCTCAACATTTAAAAACACCAACAAATTCAACAACAGCCTCAACATTGAAAAACAACAACAACCTCAACATTGAAAAACACCAACAAATTCAACAACAGCCTCAACATTGAAAAACAACAACAACCTCAACATTGAAAAACAGCAACAAATTCAACAACAACCTCAACATTGAAAAACACCAACAAATTCAACAACAACCTCAACATTTAAAAACGCCAACAAATTCAACAACAACCTCAACATTGAAAAACACCAACAAATTCAACAACAACCTCAACATTGAAAAACAACAACAACCTCAACATTGAAAAACACCAACAAATTCAACAACAAATTCAACATTGAAAAATACCAACAAATTCAACCAGAACCTCAACATTGAAAAACACCAACAAATTCAACAACAACCTCCACATTGAAAAACACCAACTAATTCAACAACAACCTCAACATTGAAAAACACCAACAAATTCAACAACAACTTCAACATTGAAAAACACCATCAAATTCAACAACAACCTCGACATTTAAAAACACCAACAAATTCAACAACAACCTCAACATTGAAAAAGTACAACAACCTCAACATTGAAAAACACCAACACATACAACAACAACCTCAACATTGAAAAACAACAACAACCTCAACATTGAAAAACACCAACAAATTCAACAAAAAATTCAACATTGAAAAATACCAACAAATTCAACAACAACCTCAACATTGAAAAACACCAACAAATTCAACAACAACCTCCACATTGAACAACAACAACCTCAACATTGAAAAACACCAACAAATTCAACAACAACCTCAACTTTGACAAACAAGAACAACCTCAACATTGAAAAACACCAACAAATTCAACAACAACCTCAACATTTAAAAACACCAACTAATTCAACAACAACCTGGACATTGAAAAACACCAACAAATTCAGCAACAACCTCAACATTGAAAAATTACAACAACCTCAACATTGAAAAACACCAACAAATACAACAACAACCTCAACATTGAAAAACAACAACAACCTCAACATTGAAAAACACCAACAAATTCAACAACAACCTCAACATTTAAAAACACCAACAAATTCAACAACAACTTCAACATTGAAAAGCACCAACAAATTCAACAACAACCGCGACATTGAAAAACATCAACAAATTCAACAACAACCTCAACATTGAAAAACTACAACAACCTCAACATTGAAAAACACCAACAAATTCAACAACAACCTCAACATTGAAAAACAACAACAACCTCAGCATTGAACAACACGAACAAATTCAACAACAACCTCAACGTTGGAAAAAACCAACAACTTCAATAACAACCTCCACATTGAAAAGCAACAACAACCTCAACATTGAAAAATACCAACAAATTCAACAACAACCTCAACATTGAAAAACACCAACAAATTCAGCAACAACATCAACATTGAAAAACAACAACAACCTCAACATTGAAAAACATCAACAAATTCAACAACAACCTCAACATTGAAAAACTACAACAACCTCAACATTGAAAAACACCAACAAATTCAACAACTTCAACATTGAAAAACACCAACAAATTCAACAACAACCTCGAAATTGAAAAACACCAACAAATTCAACAACAACCGCTACATTGAAAAACAACAACAACCTCAACATTGAAAAACACCAACAAATTCAACAACAACCTCAACATTGAAAAACAACAACAACCTCAACATTGAAAAACACCAACAAATTCAACAACAACCTCAACAATGAAAAACACCAACAAATTCAACAACAACCTCAACATTGAAAAACACCAGCAAATTTAAAAACAACCTCAACTTTGAAAAACAACAACAACCTCAACATGGAAAAACACCAACAAATTCAACAACAACCTCAACATTGAAAAACAACAACAACCTCAACATTGAAAAACACCAACAAATTCAACAACAAATTCAACATTGAAAAATACCAACAAATTCAACCAGAACCTCAACATTGAAAAACACCAACAAATTCAACAACAACCTCCACATTGAAAAACACCAACTAATTCAACAACAACCTCAACATTGAAAAACACCAACAAATTCAACAACAACTTCAACATTGAAAAACACCATCAAATTCAACAACAACCTCGACATTTAAAAACACCAACAAATTCAACAACAACCTCAACATTGAAAAAGTACAACAACCTCAACATTGAAAAACACCAACACATACAACAACAACCTCAACATTGAAAAACAACAACAACCTCAACATTGAAAAACACCAACAAATTCAACAAAAAATTCAACATTGAAAAATACCAACAAATTCAACAACAACCTCAACATTGAAAAACACCAACAAATTCAACAACAACCTCCACATTGAACAACAACAACCTCAACATTGAAAAACACCAACAAATTCAACAACAACCTCAACTTTGACAAACAAGAACAACCTCAACATTGAAAAACACCAACAAATTCAACAACAACCTCAACATTTAAAAACACCAACTAATTCAACAACAACCTGGACATTGAAAAACACCAACAAATTCAGCAACAACCTCAACATTGAAAAATTACAACAACCTCAACATTGAAAAACACCAACAAATACAACAACAACCTCAACATTGAAAAACAACAACAACCTCAACATTGAAAAACACCAACAAATTCAACAACAACCTCAACATTTAAAAACACCAACAAATTCAACAACAACTTCAACATTGAAAAGCACCAACAAATTCAACAACAACCGCGACATTGAAAAACATCAACAAATTCAACAACAACCTCAACATTGAAAAACTACAACAACCTCAACATTGAAAAACACCAACAAATTCAACAACAACCTCAACATTGAAAAACAACAACAACCTCAGCATTGAACAACACGAACAAATTCAACAACAACCTCAACGTTGGAAAAAACCAACAACTTCAACAACAACCTCCACATTGAAAAGCAACAACAACCTCAACATTGAAAAATACCAACAAATTCAACAACAACCTCAACATTGAAAAACACCAACAAATTCAGCAACAACATCAACATTGAAAAACAACAACAACCTCAACATTGAAAAACATCAACAAATTCAACAACAACCTCAACATTGAAAAACTACAACAACCTCAACATTGAAAAACACCAACAAATTCAACAACTTCAACATTGAAAAACACCAACAAATTCAACAACAACCTCGAAATTGAAAAACACCAACAAATTCAACAACAACCGCTACATTGAAAAACAACAACAACCTCAACATTGAAAAACACCAACAAATTCAACAACAACCTCAACATTGAAAAACAACAACAACCTCAACATTGAAAAACACCAACAAATTCAACAACAACCTCAACAATGAAAAACACCAACAAATTCAACAACAACCTCAACATTGAAAAACACCAGCAAATTTAAAAACAACCTCAACTTTGAAAAACAACAACAACCTCAACATGGAAAAACACCAACAAATTCAACAACAACCTCAACATTGAAAAACAACAACAACCTCAAAATTGAAAAACACCAACAAATTCAACAACAACCTCAACATTGAAAAACAGGAACAAATTCAACAACAACGTCAACATTGAAAAACACAAACAAATTCAACAACAACTTCAACATTGAAAAACACCATCAAATTCAACAACAACCTCGACATTGAAAAACACCAACAAATTCAACAACAACCTCAACATTGAAAAACTACAACAACCTCAACATTGAAAAACAACAACAAATACAACAACAACCTCAACATTGAAAAACAACAACAACCTCAACATTGAGAAAACACCAACAAATTCAACAACAACCTTCAACATTGAAAAACACCAACAAATTCAACAACAACCTCAACATTGAAAAACAACAACAACCTCAACATTGAAAAACAACAACAACCTCAACATTGAAGAACACCAACAAATTCAACAACAACCTCAACATTAAAAAACAACAACAACCTCAACATTGAAAAACACCAACAAATTCAACAACAACCTCAACAATGAAAAACACCAACAAATTCAACAACAACCTCAACATTGAAAAACACCAACAAATTTAACAACAACCTCAACTTTCAAAAACAACAACAACCTCAACATGGAAAAACACGAACAAATTCAACAACAACCTCAACATTGAAAAACAACAACAACCTCAAAATTGAAAAACACCAACAAATTCAACAACAACCTCAACATTGAAAAACAGCAACAAATTCAACAACAACCTCAACATTGAAAAACAAAAACAAATTCAACAACAACTTCAACATTGAAAAACACCAACAAATTCAACAACAACCTCGACATTGAAAAACACCAACAAATTCAACAACAACCTCAATATTGAAAAACACCAACAAATTCAAAAACAACCTCAACATTTAAAAACACCAACAAATTCAACAACAACTTCAACATTGAAAAACACCATCAAATTCAACAACAACCTCGACATTGAAAAACACCAACAAATTTAACAACAACCTCAACTTTCAAAAACAACAACAACCTCAACATGGAAAAACACGAACAAATTCAACAACAACCTCAACATTGAAAAACAACAACAACCTCAAAATTGAAAAACACCAACAAATTCAACAACAACCTCAACATTGAAAAACAGCAACAAATTCAACAACAACCTCAACATTGAAAAACAAAAACAAATTCAACAACAACTTCAACATTGAAAAACACCAACAAATTCAACAACAACCTCGACATTGAAAAACACCAACAAATTCAACAACAACCTCAATATTGAAAAACACCAACAAATTCAACAACAACCTCAACATTTAAAAACGCCAACAAATTCAACAACAACCTCAACATTGAAAAACACCAACAAATTCAACAACAACCTCAAGATTGAAAAACAACAACAACCTCAACATTGAAAAAGACCAACAAATTCAACAACAAATTCAACATTGAAAAATACCAACAAATTCAACAACAACCTCAACATTGAAAAACACCAACAAATTCAACAACAACCTCCACATTGAACAACAACAACCTCAACATTGAAAAACAGGAAGAAATTCAACAACAACCTCAACATTAAAAAACACAAACAAATTCAACAACAACTTCAACATTGAAAAGCACCTTCAAATTCAACAACAACCTCAACATTGAAAAAGAACAACAACCTCAACATTGAAAAACACCAACAAATTCAACAACAACCTCAACATTGAAAAACAACAACAACCTCAACATTGAAAAACAACAACAACCTCAACATTGAAAAACACCAATAAATTCAACAACAACCTCAACATTAAAAAACAACAACAATCTCAACATTGAAAAACACCAACAAATTCAACAATAACTTCAACATTGAAAAACACCAACAAATTCAACAACAACCTCGAAATTGAAAAACAGCAACAAAAACAGAACAATAACCTCAACATTGAAAAACAACAACAACCTCAACATTGAAGAACACCAACAAATTCAACAACAACCTCAACATTAAAAAACAACAACAACCTCAACATTGAAAAACACCAACAAATTCAACAACAACCTCAACAATGAAAAACACCAACAAATTCAACAACAACCTCAACATTGAAAAACACCAACACATTTAACAACAACCTCAACTTTCAAAAACAACAACAACCTCAACATGGAAAAACACGAACAAATTCAACAACAACCTCAACATTGAAAAACAACAACAACCTCAAAATTGAAAAACACCAACAAATTCAACAACAACCTCAACATTGAAAAACAGCAACAAATTCAACAACAACCTCAACATTGAAAAACAAAAGCAAATTCAACAACAACTTCAACATTGAAAAACACCAACAAATTCAACAACAACCTCGACATTGAAAAACACCAACAAATTCAACAACAACCTCAATATTGAAAAACACCAACAAATTCAACAACAACCTCAACATTTAAAAACGCCAACAAATTCAACAACAACCTCAACATTGAAAAACACCAACAAATTCAACAACAACCTCAAGATTGAAAAACAACAACAACCTCAACATTGAAAAACACCAACAAATTCAACAACAAATTCAACATTGAAAAATACCAACAAATTCAACAACAACCTCAACATTGAAAAACACCAACAAATTCAACAACAACCTGCACATTGAACAACAACAACCTCAACATTGAAAAACAGGAAGAAATTCAACAACAACCTCAACATTGAAAAACACAAACAAATTCAACAACAACTTCAACATTGAAAAACACAATCAAATTCAACAACAACCTCGACATTGAAAAACACCAACAAATTCAACAACAACCTCAACATTGAAAAACTACAACAACCTCAACATTGAAAAACACCAACAAATACAACAACAACCTCAACATTGAAAAACAACAACAACCTCAACATTGAGAAAACACCAACAAATTCAACAACAACCTTCAACATTGAAAAACACCAACAAATTCAACAACAACCTCAACATTGAAAAACAACAACAACCTCAACATTGAAAAACAACAACAACCTCAACATTGAAAAACACCAACAAATTCAACAACAACCTCAACATTGAAAAACAACAACAGCCTCAACATTGAAAAACACCAACAAATTCAACAACAACTTCAACATTGAAAAACGCCAACAAATTCAACAACAACCTCGAAATTGAGAAACACCAACAAATTCAACAACAACCTCAACATTGAAAAACAACAACAACCTCAACAATGAAAAACACCAACAAATTCAACAACAACCTCAACTTTGAAAAACAACAACAACCTCAACATGGAAAAACACCAACAAATTCAACAACAACCTCAACAATGAAAAACAACAACAACCTCAAAATTGAAAAACACCAACAAATTCAACAACAACCTCAACATTTAAAAACAACAACAACCTCAACATTGAAAAACACCAACAAATACAACAACAGCCTCAACATTGAAAAACACCAACAAATTCAACGACAACTTCAACATTGAGAAACACCAACAAATTCAACAACAACCTCGACATTGAAAAACACCAAGAAATTCAACAACAACCTCAACATTGAATAACTACAACAACCTCAACATTGAAAAACACCATCAAATACAACAACAACCTCAACATTGAAATAGAACAACAACCTCAACATTGAAAAACACCAACAAATTCAACAACAACCTCAACATTGAAAAACAACAACAACCTCAACATTGAAAAACAACAACAACCTCAACATTGAAAAACACCAATAAATTCAACAACAACCTCAACATTAAAAAACAACAACAACCTCAACATTGAAAAACACCAACAAATTCAACAATAACTTCAACATTGAAAAACAGAAACAAATTCAACAACAACCTCGAAATTGAAAAACAGCAACAAAAACAGAACAACAACCTCAACATTGAAAAACAACAACAACCTCAACATTGAAGAACACCAACAAATTCAACAACAACCTCAACATTAAAAAACAACAACAACCTCTACATTGAAAAACACCAACAAATTCAACAACAACCTCAACAATGAAAAACACCAACAAATTCAACAACAACCTCAACATTGAAAAACACCAACAAATTTAACAACAACCTCAACTTTCAAAAACAACAACAACCTCAGCATGGAAAAACACGAACAAATTCAACAACAACCTCAACATTGAAAAACAACAACAACCTCAAAATTGAAAAACACCAACAAATTCAACAACAACCTCAACATTGAAAAACAGCAACAAATTCAACAACAACCTCAACATTGAAAAACAAAAACAAATTCAACAACAACTTCAACATTGAAAAACACCAACAAATTCAACAACAACCTCGACATTGAAAAACAGCAACAAATTCAACAACAACCTCAATATTGAAAAACACCAACAAATTCAACAACAACCTCAACATTTAAAAACGCCAACAAATTCAACAACAACCTCAACATTGAAAAACACCAACAAATTCAACAACAACCTCAAGATTGAAAAACAACAACAACCTCAACATTGAAAAACACCAACAAATTCAACAACAAATTCAACATTGAAAAATACCAACAAATTCAACAACATCCTCAACATTGAAAAACACCAACAAATTCAACAACAAACTCCACATTGAACAACAACAACAACCTCAACATTGAAAAAAACCAACAAATTCAACAACAACCTCAACATTGACAAACAATAACAACCTCAACATTGAAAAACACCAACAAATTCAACAACAACCTCACCATTTAAAAACACCAACTAATTCAACAACAACCTGGACATTGAAAAACACCAACAAATTCAACAACAACCTCAACATTTAAAAACTACAACAACCTCAACATTGAAAAACACCAACAAATACAACAACAACCTCAACATTGAAAAACAACAACAACCTCAACATTGAGAAAACACCAACAAATTCAACAACAACCTTCAACATTGAAAAACACCAACAAATTCAACAACAACCTCAACTTTGAAAAACAACAACAACCTCAACATTGAAAAACAACAACAACCTCTACATTGAAAAACACCAACAAATTCAACAACAACCTCAACATTGAAAAACAACAACAACCTCAACATTGAAAAACACCAACAAATTCAACAACAACTTCAACATTGAAAAACACCAACAAATTCAACAACAACCTCGAAATTGAAATACACCAACAAATTCAACAACAACCTCAACATTGAAAAACAACAACAACCTCAACAATGAAAAACACCAACAAAGTCAACAACAACCTCAACATTGAAAAACAACAACAACCTCAACATTGAAAAACACCAACAAATTCAACAATAACCTCAACATTTAAAAACACCAACAAATTCAACAACAGCCTCAACATTGAAAAACAACAACAACCTCAACATTGAAAAACACCAACAAATTCAACAACAGCCTCAACATTGAAAAACAACAACAACCTCAACATTGAAAAACAGCAACAAATTCAACAACAACTTCAACATTGAAAAACACCAACAAATTCAACAACAACCTCAACATTTAAAAACGCCAACAAATTCAACAACAACCTCAACATTGAAAAACACCAACAAATTCAACAACAACCTCAACATTGAAAAACAAGAACAACCTCAACATTGAAAAACACCAACAAATTCAACAACAAATTCAACATTGAAAAATACCAACAAATTCAACAAGAACCTCAACATTGAAAAACAACAACAACCTCAACAACAACCTCCACATTGAAAAACACCAACTAATTCAACAACAACCTCAAAATTGAAAAACACCAACAAATTCAACAACAACTTCAACATTGAAAAACACCATCAAATTCAACAACAACCTCGACATTTAAAAACACCAACAAATTCAACAACAACCTCAACATTGAAAAAGTACAACAACCTCAACATTGAAAAACACCAACACATACAACAACAACCTCAACATTGAAAAACAACAACAACCTCAACATTGAAAAGCACCAACAAATTCAACAACAAATTCAACATTGAAAAATACCAACAAATTCAACAACAACCTCAACATTGAAAAACACCAACAAATTCAACAACAACCTCCACATTGAACAACAACAACAACCTCAACATTGAAAAAAACCAACAAATTCAACAACAACCTCAACATTGACAAACAATAACAACCTCAACATTGAAAAACACCAACAAATTCAACGACAACCTCACCATTTAAAAACACCAACTAATTCAACAACAACCTGGACATTGAAAAACACCAACAAATTCAACAACAACCTCAACATTTAAAAACTACAACAACCTCAAAATTGAAAAACACCAACAAATACAACAACAACCTCAACATTGAAAAACAACAACAACCTCAACATTGAGAAAACACCAACAAATTCAACAACAACCTTCAACATTGAAAAACACCAACAAATTCAACAACAACCTCAACATTGAAAAACAACAACAACCTCAACATTGAAAAACACCAACAAATTCAACAACAACTTCAACATTGAAAAACACCAACAAATTCAACAACAACCTCGAAATTGAAAAACCCCAACAAATTCAACAACAACCTCAACATTGAAAAACAACAACAACCTCAACAATGAAAAACACCAACAAAGTCAACAACAACCTCAACATTGAAAAACAACAACAACCTCAACATTGAAAAACACCAACAAATTCAACAATAACCTCAACATTTAAAAACACCAACAAATTCAACAACAGCCTCAACATTGAAAAACAGCAACAACCTCAACATTGAAAAACACCAGCAAATTCAACAACAGCCTCAACATTGAAAAACAACAACAACCTCAACATTGAAAAACAGCAACAAATTCAACAACAACCTCAACATTGAAAAACACCAACAAATTCAACAACAACCTCAACATTTAAAAACGCCAACAAATTCAACAACAACCTCAACATTGAAAAACACCAACAAATTCAACAACAACCTCAACATTGAAAAACAACAACAACCTCAACATTGAAAAACACCAACAAATTCAACAACAAATTCAACATTGAAAAATACCAACAAATTCAACAAGAACCTCAACATTGAAAAACACCAACAAATTCAACAACAACCTCCACATTGAAAAACACCAACTAATTCAACAACAACCTCAACATTGAAAAACACCAACAAATTCAACAACAACTTCAACATTGAAAAACACCATCAAATTCAACAACAACCTCGACATTTAAAAACACCAACAAATTCAACAACAACCTCAACATTGAAAAAGTACAACAACCTCAACATTCAAAAACACCAACACATACAACAACAACCTCAACATTGAAAAACAACAACAACCTCAACATTGAAAAACACCAACAAATTCAACAACAAATTCAACATTGAAAAATACCAACAAATTCAACAACAACCTCAACATTGAAAAACACCAACAAATTCAACAACAACCTCCACATTGAACAACAACAACCTCAACATTGAAAAACACCAACAAATTCAACAACAACCTCAACTTTGACAAACAAGAACAACCTCAACATTGAAAAACACCAACAAATTCAACAACAACCTCAACATTTAAAAACACCAACTAATTCAACAACAACCTGGACATTGAAAAACACCAACAAATTCAGCAACAACCTCAACATTGAAAAATTACAACAACCTCAACATTGAAAAACACCAACAAATACAACAACAACCTCAACATTGAAAAACAACAACAACCTCAACATTGAAAAACACCAACAAATTCAACAACAACCTCAACATTTAAAAACACCAACAAATTCAACAACAACTTCAACATTGAAAAGCACCAACAAATTCAACAACAACCGCGACATTGAAAAACATCAACAAATTCAGCAACAACCTCAACATTGAAAAACTACAACAACCTCAACATTGAAAAACACCAACAAATTCAACAACAACCTCAACATTGAAAAACAACAACAACCTCAGCATTGAAAAACACGAACAAATTCAACAACAACCTCAACGTTGGAAAAAACCAACAACTTCAACAACAACCTCCACATTGAAAAGCAACAACAACCTCAACATTGAAAAATACCAACAAATTCAACAACAACCTCAACATTGAAAAACACCAACAAATTCAGCAACAACATCAACATTGAAAAACAACAACAACCTCAACATTGAAAAACATCAACAAATTCAACAACAACCTCAACATTGAAAAACTACAACAACCTCAACATTGAAAAACACCAACAAATTCAACAACTTCAACATTGAAAAACACCAACAAATTCAACAACAACCTCGAAATTGAAAAACACCAACAAATTCAACAACAACCGCTACATTGAAAAACAACAACAACCTCAACATTGAAAAACACCAACAAATTCAACAACAACCTCAACATTGAAAAACAACAACAACCTCAACAATGAAAAACACCAACAAATTCAACAACAACCTCAACATTGAAAAACACCAGCAAATTTAAAAACAACCTCAACTTTGAAAAACAACAACAACCTCAACATGGAAAAACACCAACAAATTCAACAACAACCTCAACATTGAAAAACAACAACAACCTCAAAATTGAAAAACACCAACAAATTCAACAACAACCTCAACATTGAAAAACAGGAACAAATTCAAGAACAACCTCAACATTGAAAAACACAAACAAATTCAACAACAACTTCAACATTGAAAAACACCATCAAATTCAACAACAACCTCGACATTGAAAAACACCAACAAATTCAACAACAACCTCAACATTGAAAAACTACAACAACCTCAACATTGAAAAACAACAACAAATACAACAACAACCTCAACATTGAAAAACAACAACAACCTCAACATTGAGAAAACACCAACAAATTCAACAACAACCTTCAACATTGAAAAACACCAACAAATTCAACAACAACCTCAACATTGAAAAACAACAACAACCTCAACATTGAAAAACAACAACAACCTCAACATTGAAAAACACCAACAAATTCAACAACAACCTCAACATTGAAAAACAACAACAGCCTCAACATTGAAAAACACCAACAAATTCAACAACAACTTCAACATTGAAAAACACCAACAAATTCAACAACAACCTCGAAATTGAAAAACACCAACAAATTCAACAACAACCTAAACATTGAAAAACAACAACAACCTCAACAATGAAAAACACCAACAAATTCAACAACAACCTCAACTTTGAAAAACAACAACAACCTCAACATGGAAAAACACCAACAAATTCAACAACAACCTCAACAATGAAAAACAACAACAACCTCAAAATTGAAAAACAGCAACAAATTCAACAACAACCTCAACATTTAAAAACAACAACAACCTCAACATTGAAAAACACCAACAAATTCAACAACAACCTCAACATTGAAAAACACCAACAAATTCAACAACAACTTCAACATTGAGAAACACCAACAAATTCAACAACAACCTCGACATTGAAAAACACCAAGAAATTCAACAACAACCTCAACATTGAATAACTACAACAACCTCAACATTGAAAAACACCATCAAATACAACAACAACCTCAACATTGAAAAAGAACAACAACCTCAACATTGAAAAACAACAACAACCTCAGCATTGAAAAACACGAACAAATTCAACAACAACCTCAACGTTGGAAAAAACCAACAACTTCAACAACAACCTCCACATTGAAAAGCAACAACAACCTCAACATTGAAAAATACCAACAAATTCAACAACAACCTCAACATTGAAAAACACCAACAAATTCAGCAACAACATCAACATTGAAAAACAACAACAACCTCAACATTGAAAAACATCAACAAATTCAACAACAACCTCAACATTGAAAAACTACAACAACCTCAACATTGAAAAACACCAACAAATTCAACAACTTCAACATTGAAAAACACCAACAAATTCAACAACAACCTCGAAATTGAAAAACACCAACAAATTCAACAACAACCGCTACATTGAAAAACAACAACAACCTCAACATTGAAAAACACCAACAAATTCAACAACAACCTCAACATTGAAAAACAACAACAACCTCAACATTGAAAAACACCAACAAATTCAACAACAACCTCAACAATGAAAAACACCAACAAATTCAACAACAACCTCAACATTGAAAAACACCAGCAAATTTAAAAACAACCTCAACTTTGAAAAACAACAACAACCTCAACATGGAAAAACACCAACAAATTCAACAACAACCTCAACATTGAAAAACAACAACAACCTCAAAATTGAAAAACACCAACAAATTCAACAACAACCTCAACATTGAAAAACAGGAACAAATTCAACAACAACCTCAACATTGAAAAACACAAACAAATTCAACAACAACTTCAACATTGAAAAACACCATCAAATTCAACAACAACCTCGACATTGAAAAACACCAACAAATTCAACAACAACCTCAACATTGAAAAACTACAACAACCTCAACATTGAAAAACAACAACAAATACAACAACAACCTCAACATTGAAAAACAACAACAACCTCAACATTGAGAAAACACCAACAAATTCAACAACAACCTTCAACATTGAAAAACACCAACAAATTCAACAACAACCTCAACATTGAAAAACAACAACAACCTCAACATTGAAAAACAACAACAACCTCAACATTGAAAAACACCAACAAATTCAACAACAACCTCAACATTGAAAAACAACAACAGCCTCAACATTGAAAAACACCAACAAATTCAACAACAACTTCAACATTGAAAAACACCAACAAATTCAACAACAACCTCGAAATTGAAAAACACCAACAAATTCAACAACAACCTAAACATTGAAAAACAACAACAACCTCAACAATGAAAAACACCAACAAATTCAACAACAACCTCAACTTTGAAAAACAACAACAACCTCAACATGGAAAAACACCAACAAATTCAACAACAACCTCAACAATGAAAAACAACAACAACCTCAAAATTGAAAAACAGCAACAAATTCAACAACAACCTCAACATTTAAAAACAACAACAACCTCAACATTGAAAAACACCAACAAATTCAACAACAACCTCAAAATTGAAAAACACCAACAAATTCAACAACAACCTCAACATTAAAAAACACAAACAAATTCAACAACAACTTCAACATTGAAAAACACCTTCAAATTCAACAACAACCTCAACATTGAAAAAGAACAACAACCTCAACATTGAAAAACACCAACAAATTCAACAACAACCTCAACATTGAAAAACAACAACAACCTCAAGATTGAAAAACAACAACAACCTCAACATTGAAAAACACCAATAAATTCAACAACAACCTCAACATTAAAAAACAACAACAATCTCAACATTGAAAAACACCAACAAATTCAACAATAACTTCAACATTGAAAAACACCAACAAATTCAACAACAACCTCGAAATTGAAAAACAGCAACAAAAACAGAACAATAACCTCAACATTGAAAAACAACAACAACCTCAACATTGAAGAACACCAACAAATTCAACAACAACCTCAACATTAAAAAACAACAACAACCTCAACATTGAAAAACACCAACAAATTCAACAACAACCTCAACAATGAAAAACACCAACAAATTCAACAACAACCTCAACATTGAAAAACACCAACACATTTAACAACAACCTCAACTTTCAAAAACAACAACAACCTCAACATGGAAAAACACGAACAAATTCAACAACAACCTCAACATTGAAAAACAACAACAACCTCAAAATTGAAAAACAACAACAAATTCAAGAACAACCTCAACATTGAAAAACAGCAACAAATTCAACAACAACCTCAACATTGAAAAACAAAAGCAAATTCAACAACAACTTCAACATTGAAAAACACCAACAAATTCAACAACAACGTCGACATTGAAAAACACCAACAAATTCAACAACAACCTCAATATTGAAAAACACCAACAAATTCAACAACAACCTCAACATTTAAAAACGCCAACAAATTCAACAACAACCTCAACTTTGAAAAACACCAACAAATTCAACAACAACCTCAAGATTGAAAAACAACAACAACCTCAACATTGAAAAACACCAACAAATTCAACAACAAATTCAACATTGAAAAATACCAACAAATTCAACAACAACCTCGACATTGAAAAACACCAACAAATTCAACAACAACCTCAACATTGAAAAACTACAACAACCTCAACATTGAAAAACAACAACAAATACAACAACAACCTCAACATTGAAAAACAACAACAACCTCAACATTGAGAAAACACCAACAAATTCAACAACAACCTTCAACATTGAAAAACACCAACAAATTCAACAACAACCTCAACATTGAAAAACAACAACAACCTCAACATTGAAAAACAACAACAACCTCAACATTGAAAAACACCAACAAATTCAACAACAACCTCAACATTGAAAAACAACAACAGCCTCAACATTGAAAAACACCAACAAATTCAACAACAACTTCAACATTGAAAAACACCAACAAATTCAACAACAACCTCGAAATTGAAAAACACCAACAAATTCAACAACAACCTCAACATTGTAAAACAACAACAACCTCAACATTGAAAAACGCCAACAAATTCAACAACAAACTCAACATTGAAAAACAACAACAACCTCAACAATGAAAAACACCAACAAATTCAACAACAACCTCAACTTTGAAAAACAACAACAACCTCAACATGGAAAAACACCAACAAATTCAACAACAACCTCAACAATGAAAAACAACAACAACCTCAAAATTGAAAAACAGCAACAAATTCAACAACAACCTCAACATTTAAAAACAACAACAACCTCAACATTGAAAAACACCAACAAATTCAACAACAACCTCAACATTGAAAAACACCAACAAATTCAACAACAACTTCAACATTGAGAAACACCAACAAATTCAACAACAACCTCGACATTGAAAAACACCAAGAAATTCAACAACAACCTCAACATTGAATAACTACAACAACCTCAACATTGAAAAACACCATCAAATACAACAACAACCTCAACATTGAAAAACAACAACAACCTCAACATTGAAAAACAACAACAACCTCAGCATTGAAAAACACGAACAAATTCAACAACAACCTCAACGTTGGAAAAAACCAACAACTTCAACAACAACCTCCACATTGAAAAGCAACAACAACCTCAACATTGAAAAATACCAACAAATTCAACAACAACCTCAACATTGAAAAACACCAACAAATTCAGCAACAACATCAACATTGAAAAACAACAACAACCTCAACATTGAAAAACATCAACAAATTCAACAACAACCTCAACATTGAAAAACTACAACAACCTCAACATTGAAAAACACCAACAAATTCAACAACTTCAACATTGAAAAACACCAACAAATTCAACAACAACCTCGAAATTGAAAAACACCAACAAATTCAACAACAACCGCTACATTGAAAAACAACAACAACCTCAACATTGAAAAACACCAACAAATTCAACAACAACCTCAACATTGAAAAACAACAACAACCTCAACATTGAAAAACACCAACAAATTCAACAACAACCTCAACAATGAAAAACACCAACAAATTCAACAACAACCTCAACATTGAAAAACACCAGCAAATTTAAAAACAACCTCAACTTTGAAAAACAACAACAACCTCAACATGGAAAAACACCAACAAATTCAACAACAACCTCAACATTGAAAAACAACAACAACCTCAAAATTGAAAAACACCAACAAATTCAACAACAACCTCAACATTGAAAAACAGGAACAAATTCAACAACAACCTCAACATTGAAAAACACAAACAAATTCAACAACAACTTCAACATTGAAAAACACCATCAAATTCAACAACAACCTCGACATTGAAAAACACCAACAAATTCAACAACAACCTCAACATTGAAAAACTACAACAACCTCAACATTGAAAAACAACAACAAATACAACAACAACCTCAACATTGAAAAACAACAACAACCTCAACATTGAGAAAACACCAACAAATTCAACAACAACCTTCAACATTGAAAAACACCAACAAATTCAACAACAACCTCAACATTGAAAAACAACAACAACCTCAACATTGAAAAACAACAACAACCTCAACATTGAAAAACACCAACAAATTCAACAACAACCTCAACATTGAAAAACAACAACAGCCTCAACATTGAAAAACACCAACAAATTCAACAACAACTTCAACATTGAAAAACACCAACAAATTCAACAACAACCTCGAAATTGAAAAACACCAACAAATTCAACAACAACCTAAACATTGAAAAACAACAACAACCTCAACAATGAAAAACACCAACAAATTCAACAACAACCTCAACTTTGAAAAACAACAACAACCTCAACATGGAAAAACACCAACAAATTCAACAACAACCTCAACAATGAAAAACAACAACAACCTCAAAATTGAAAAACAGCAACAAATTCAACAACAACCTCAACATTTAAAAACAACAACAACCTCAACATTGAAAAACACCAACAAATTCAACAACAACCTCAAAATTGAAAAACACCAACAAATTCAACAACAACCTCAACATTAAAAAACACAAACAAATTCAACAACAACTTCAACATTGAAAAACACCTTCAAATTCAACAACAACCTCAACATTGAAAAAGAACAACAACCTCAACATTGAAAAACACCAACAAATTCAACAACAACCTCAACATTGAAAAACAACAACAACCTCAAGATTGAAAAACAACAACAACCTCAACATTGAAAAACACCAATAAATTCAACAACAACCTCAACATTAAAAAACAACAACAATCTCAACATTGAAAAACACCAACAAATTCAACAATAACTTCAACATTGAAAAACACCAACAAATTCAACAACAACCTCGAAATTGAAAAACAGCAACAAAAACAGAACAATAACCTCAACATTGAAAAACAACAACAACCTCAACATTGAAGAACACCAACAAATTCAACAACAACCTCAACATTAAAAAACAACAACAACCTCAACATTGAAAAACACCAACAAATTCAACAACAACCTCAACAATGAAAAACACCAACAAATTCAACAACAACCTCAACATTGAAAAACACCAACACATTTAACAACAACCTCAACTTTCAAAAACAACAACAACCTCAACATGGAAAAACACGAACAAATTCAACAACAACCTCAACATTGAAAAACAACAACAACCTCGACATTGAAAAACACCAACAAATTCAACAACAACCTCAACATTGAAAAACTACAACAACCTCAACATTGAAAAACAACAACAAATACAACAACAACCTCAACATTGAAAAACAACAACAACCTCAACATTGAGAAAACACCAACAAATTCAACAACAACCTTCAACATTGAAAAACACCAACAAATTCAACAACAACCTCAACATTGAAAAACAACAACAACCTCAACATTGAAAAACAACAACAACCTCAACATTGAAAAACACCAACAAATTCAACAACAACCTCAACATTGAAAAACAACAACAGCCTCAACATTGAAAAACACCAACAAATTCAACAACAACTTCAACATTGAAAAACACCAACAAATTCAACAACAACCTCGAAATTGAAAAACACCAACAAATTCAACAACAACCTAAACATTGAAAAACAACAACAACCTCAACAATGAAAAACACCAACAAATTCAACAACAACCTCAACTTTGAAAAACAACAACAACCTCAACATGGAAAAACACCAACAAATTCAACAACAACCTCAACAATGAAAAACAACAACAACCTCAAAATTGAAAAACAGCAACAAATTCAACAACAACCTCAACATTTAAAAACAACAACAACCTCAACATTGAAAAACACCAACAAATTCAACAACAACCTCAAAATTTAAAAACACCAACAAATTCAACAACAACCTCAACATTAAAAAACACAAACAAATTCAACAACAACTTCAACATTGAAAAACACCTTCAAATTCAACAACAACCTCAACATTGAAAAAGAACAACAACCTCAACATTGAAAAACACCAACAAATTCAACAACAACCTCAACATTGAAAAACAACAACAACCTCAAGATTGAAAAACAACAACAACCTCAACATTGAAAAACACCAATAAATTCAACAACAACCTCAACATTAAAAAACAACAACAATCTCAACATTGAAAAACACCAACAAATTCAACAATAACTTCAACATTGAAAAACACCAACAAATTCAACAACAACCTCGAAATTGAAAAACAGCAACAAAAACAGAACAATAACCTCAACATTGAAAAACAACAACAACCTCAACATTGAAGAACACCAACAAATTCAACAACAACCTCAACATTAAAAAACAACAACAACCTCAACATTGAAAAACACCAACAAATTCAACAACAACCTCAACAATGAAAAACACCAACAAATTCAACAACAACCTCAACATTGAAAAACACCAACACATTTAACAACAACCTCAACTTTCAAAAACAACAACAACCTCAACATGGAAAAACACGAACAAATTCAACAACAACCTCAACATTGAAAAACAACAACAACCTCAAAATTGAAAAACAACAACAAATTCAAGAACAACCTCAACATTGAAAAACAGCAACAAATTCAACAACAACCTCAACATTGAAAAACAAAAGCAAATTCAACAACAACTTCAACATTGAAAAACACCAACAAATTCAACAACAACGTCGACATTGAAAAACACCAACAAATTCAACAACAACCTCAATATTGAAAAACACCAACAAATTCAACAACAACCTCAACATTTAAAAACGCCAACAAATTCAACAACAACCTCAACTTTGAAAAACACCAACAAATTCAACAACAACCTCAAGATTGAAAAACAACAACAACCTCAACATTGAAAAACACCAACAAATTCAACAACAAATTCAACATTGAAAAATACCAACAAATTCAACAACAACCTCGACATTGAAAAACACCAACAAATTCAACAACAACCTCAACATTGAAAAACTACAACAACCTCAACATTGAAAAACAACAACAAATACAACAACAACCTCAACATTGAAAAACAACAACAACCTCAACATTGAGAAAACACCAACAAATTCAACAACAACCTTCAACATTGAAAAACACCAACAAATTCAACAACAACCTCAACATTGAAAAACAACAACAACCTCAACATTGAAAAACAACAACAACCTCAACATTGAAAAACACCAACAAATTCAACAACAACCTCAACATTGAAAAACAACAACAGCCTCAACATTGAAAAACACCAACAAATTCAACAACAACTTCAACATTGAAAAACACCAACAAATTCAACAACAACCTCGAAATTGAAAAACACCAACAAATTCAACAACAACCTAAACATTGAAAAACAACAACAACCTCAACAATGAAAAACACCAACAAATTCAACAACAACCTCAACTTTGAAAAACAACAACAACCTCAACATGGAAAAACACCAACAAATTCAACAACAACCTCAACAATGAAAAACAACAACAACCTCAAAATTGAAAAACAGCAACAAATTCAACAACAACCTCAACATTTAAAAACAACAACAACCTCAACATTGAAAAACACCAACAAATTCAACAACAACCTCAACATTGAAAAACACCAACAAATTCAACAACAACTTCAACATTGAGAAACACCAACAAATTCAACAACAACCTCGACATTGAAAAACACCAAGAAATTCAACAACAACCTCAACATTGAATAACTACAACAACCTCAACATTGAAAAACACCATCAAATACAACAACAACCTCAACATTGAAAAAGAACAACAACCTCAACATTGAAAAACACCAACAAATTCAACAACAACCTCAACATTGAAAAACAACAACAACCTCAACATTGAAAAACAACAACAACCTCAACATTGAAAAACACCAATAAATTCAACAACAACCTCAACATTAAAAAACAACAACAATCTCAACATTGAAAAACACCAACAAATTCAACAATAACTTCAACATTGAAATACACCAACAAATTCAACAACAACCTCGAAATTGAAAAACAGCAACAAAAACAGAACAACAACCTCAACATTGAAAAACAACAACAACCTCAACATTGAAGAACACCAACAAATTCAACAACAACCTCAACATTAAAAAACAACAACAACCTCAACATTGAAAAACACCAACAAATTCAACAACAACCTCAACAATGAAAAACACCAACAAATTCAACAACAACCTCAACATTGAAAAACACCAACAAATTTAACAACAACCTCAACTTTCAAAAACAACAACAACCTCAACATGGAAAAACACGAACAAATTCAACAACAACCTCAACATTGAAAACAACAACAACCTCAAAATTGAAAAACACCAACAAATTCAACAACAACCTCAACATTGAAAAACAGCAACAAATTCAACAACAACCTCAACATTGAAAAACAAAAACAAATTCAACAACA
This sequence comes from Isurus oxyrinchus, assembly GCA_026770705.1. Classification (NCBI taxonomy): domain Eukaryota; kingdom Metazoa; phylum Chordata; class Chondrichthyes; order Lamniformes; family Lamnidae; genus Isurus; species Isurus oxyrinchus. The sequence continues at coordinate 822,257 of JANJGN010000097.1, forward strand.
ACTTCAACATTGAAAAACACCAACAAATTCAACAACAACCTCGACATTGAAAAACACCAACAAATTCAACAACAACCTCAATATTGAAAAACACCAACAAATTCAACAACAACCTCAACATTTAAAAACGCCAACAAATTCAACAACAACCTCAACATTGAAAAACACCAACAAATTCAACAACAACCTCAAGATTGAAAAACAACAACAACCTCAACATTGAAAAACACCAACAAATTCAACAACAAATTCAACATTGAAAAATACCAACAAATTCAACAACAACCTCAACATTGAAAAACACCAACAAATTCAACAACAACCTCCACATTGAACAACAACAACCTCAACATTGAAAAACAGGAAGAAATTCAACAACAACCTCAACATTAAAAAACACAAACAAATTCAACAACAACTTTAACATTGAAAAACACCTTCAAATTCATCAACAACCTCAACATTGAAAAAGAACAACAACCTCAACATTGAAAAACACCAACAAATTCAACAACAACCTCAACATTGAAAAACAACAACAACCTCAAGATTGAAAAACAACAACAACCTCAACATTGAAAAACACCAATAAATTCAACAACAACCTCAACATTAAAAAACAACAACAATCTCAACATTGAAAAACACCAACAAATTCAACAATAACTTCAACATTGAAAAACACCAACAAATTCAACAACAACCTCGAAATTGAAAAACAGCAACAAAAACAGAACAATAACCTCAACATTGAAAAACAACAACAACCTCAACATTGAAGAACACCAACAAATTCAACAACAACCTCAACATTAAAAAACAACAACAACCTCAACATTGAAAAACACCAACAAATTCAACAACAACCTCAACAATGAAAAACACCAACAAATTCAACAACAACCTCAACATTGAAAAACACCAACACATTTAACAACAACCTCAACTTTCAAAAACAACAACAACCTCAACATGGAAAAACACGAACAAATTCAACAACAACCTCAACATTGAAAAACAACAACAACCTCAAAATTGAAAAACAACAACAAATTCAAGAACAACCTCAACATTGAAAAACAGCAACAAATTCAACAACAACCTCAACATTGAAAAACAAAAGCAAATTCAACAACAACTTCAACATTGAAAAACACCAACAAATTCAACAACAACGTCGACATTGAAAAACACCAACAAATTCAACAACAACCTCAATATTGAAAAACACCAACAAATTCAACAACAACCTCAACATTTAAAAACGCCAACAAATTCAACAACAACCTCAACATTGAAAAACACCAACAAATTCAACAACAACCTCAAGATTGAAAAACAACAACAACCTCAACATTGAAAAACACCAACAAATTCAACAACAAATTCAACATTGAAAAATACCAACAAATTCAACAACAACCTCAACATTGAAAAACACCAACAAATTCAACAACAACCTCCACATTGAACAACAACAACCTCAACATTGAAAAACAGGAAGAAATTCAACAACAACCTCAACATTGAAAAACACAAACAAATTCAACAACAACTTCAACATTGAAAAACACCATCAAATTCAACAACAACCTCGACATTGAAAAACACCAACAAATTCAACAACAACCTCAACATTGAAAAACTACAACAACCTCAACATTGAAAAACACCAACAAATACAACAACAACCTCAACATTGAAAAACAACAACAACCTCAACATTGAGAAAACACCAACAAATTCAACAACAACCTTCAACATTGAAAAACACCAACAAATTCAACAACAACCTCAACATTGAAAAACAACAACAACCTCAACATTGAAAAACAACAACAACCTCAACATTGAAAAACACCAACAAATTCAACAACAACCTCAACATTGAAAAACAACAACAGCCTCAACATTGAAAAACACCAACAAATTCAACAACAACTTCAACATTGAAAAACACCAACAAATTCAACAACAACCTCGAAATTGAGCAACACCAACAAATTCAACAACAACCTCAACATTGAAAAACAACAACAACCTCAACAATGAAAAACACCAACAAATTCAACAACAACCTCAACTTTGAAAAACAACAACAACCTCAACATGGAAAAACACCAACAAATTCAACAACAACCTCAACAATGAAAAACAACAACAACCTCAAAATTGAAAAACACCAACAAATTCAACAACAACCTCAACATTTAAAAACAACAACAACCTCAACATTGAAAAACACCAACAAATTCAACAACAACCTCAACATTGAAAAACACCAACAAATTCAACAACAACTTCAACATTGAGAAACACCAACAAATTCAACAACAACCTCCACATTGAAAAACACCAAGAAATTCAACAACAACCTCAACATTGAATAACTACAACAACCTCAACATTGAAAAACACCATCAAATACAACAACAACCTCAACATTGAAAAAGAACAACAACCTCAACATTGAAAAACACCAACAAATTCAACAACAACCTCAACATTGAAAAACAACAACAACCTCAACATTGAAAAACAACAACAACCTCAACATTGTAAAACACCAATAAATTCAACAACAACCTCAACATTAAAAAACAACAACAACCTCAACATTGAAAAACACCAACAAATTCAACAATAACTTCAACATTGAAAAACACCAACAAATTCAACAACAACCTCGAAATTGAAAAACAGCAACAAAAACAGAACAACAACCTCAACATTGAAAAACAACAACAACCTCAACATTGAAGAACACCAACAAATTCAACAACAACCTCAACATTAAAAAACAACAACAACCTCAACATTGAAAAACACCAACAAATTCAACAACAACCTCAACAATGAAAAACACCAACAAATTCAACAACAACCTCAACATTGAAAAACACCAACAAATTTAACAACAACCTCAACTTTCAAAAACAACAACAACCTCAACATGGAAAAACACGAACAAATTCAACAACAACCTCAACATTGAAAAACAACAACAACCTCAAAATTGAAAAACACCAACAAATTCAACAACAACCTCAACATTGAAAAACACCAACAAATTCAACAACAACCTTAACATTGAAAAACAAAAACAATTTCAACAACAACTTCAACATTGAAAAACACCAACAAATTCAACAACAACCTCGACATTGAAAAACACCAACAAATTCAACAACAACCTCAATATTGAAAAACACCAACAAATTCAACAACAACCTCAACATTTAAAAACGCCAACAAATTCAACAACAACCTCAACATTGAAAAACACCAACAAATTCAACAACAACCTCGAGATTGAAAAACAACAACAACCTCAACATTGAAAAACACCAACAAATTCAACAACAAATTCAACATTGAAAAATACCAACAAATTCAACAACATCCTCAACATTGAAAAACACCAACAAATTCAACAACAACCTCCACATTGAACAACAACAACAACCTCAACATTGAAAAAAACCAACAAATTCAACAACAACCTCAACATTGACAAACAATAACAACCTCAACATTGAAAAACACCAACAAATTCAACAACAACCTCACCATTTAAAAACACCAACTAATTCAACAACAACCTGGACATTGAAAAACACCAACAAATTCAACAACAACCTCAACATTTAAAAACTACAACAACCTCAACATTGAAAAACACCAACAAATACAACAACAACCTCAACATTGAAAAACAACAACAACCTCAACATTGAGAAAACACCAACAAATTCAACAACAACCTTCAACATTGAAAAACACCAACAAATTCAACAACAACCTCAACTTTGAAAAACAACAACAACCTCAACATTGAAAAACAACAACAACCTCTACATTGAAAAACACCAACAAATTCAACAACAACCTCAACATTGAAAAACAACAACAACCTCAACATTGAAAAACACCAACAAATTCAACAACAACTTCAACATTGAAAAACACCAACAAATTCAACAACAACCTCGAAATTGAAATACACCAACAAATTCAACAACAACCTCAACATTGAAAAACAACAACAACCTCAACAATGAAAAACACCAACATAGTCAACAACAACCTCAACATTGAAAAACAACAACAACCTCAACATTGAAAAACACCAACAAATTCAACAATAACCTCAACATTTAAAAACACCAACAAATTCAACAACAGCCTCAACATTGAAAAACAACAACAACCTCAACATTGAAAAACACCAACAAATTCAACAACAGCCTCAACATTGAAAAACAACAACAACCTCAACATTGAAAAACAGCAACAAATTCAACAACAACTTCAACATTGAAAAACACCAACAAATACAACAACAACCTCAACATTGAAAAACAACAACAACCTCAACATTGAGAAAACACCAACAAATTCAACAGCAACCTTCAACATTGAAAAACACCAACAAATTCAACAACAACCTCAACTTTGAAAAACAACAACAACCTCAACATTGAAAAACAACAACAACCTCTACATTGAAAAACACCAACAAATTCAACAACAACCTCAACATTGAAAAACAACAACAACCTCAACATTGAAAAACACCAACAAATTCAACAACAACTTCAACATTGAAAAACACCAACAAATTCAACAACAACCTCGAAATTGAAATACACCAACAAATTCAACAACAACCTCAACATTGAAAAACAACAACAACCTCAACAATGAAAAACACCAACAAAGTCAACAACAACCTCAACATTGAAAAACAACAACAACCTCAACATTGAAAAACACCAACAAATTCAACAATAACCTCAACATTTAAAAACACCAACAAATTCAACAACAACCTCAAGATTGAAAAACAACAACAACCTCAACATTGAAAAACACCAACAAATTCAACAACAAATTCAACATTGAAAAATACCAACAAATTCAACAACAACCTCAACATTGAAAAACACCAACAAATTCAACAACAACCTCCACATTGAACAACAACAACCTCAACATTGAAAAACAGGAAGAAATTCAACAACAACCTCAACATTGAAAAACACAAACAAATTCAACAACAACTTCAACATTGAAAAACACCATCAAATTCAACAACAACCTCGACATTGAAAAACACCAACAAATTCAACAACAACCTCAACATTGAAAAACTACAACAACCTCAACATTGAAAAACACCAACAAATACAACAACAACCTCAACATTGAAAAACAACAACAACCTCAACATTGAGAAAACACCAACAAATTCAACAACAACCTTCAACATTGAAAAACACCAACAAATTCAACAACAACCTCAACATTGAAAAACAACAACAACCTCAACATTGAAAAACAACAACAACCTCAACATTGAAAAACACCAACAAATTCAACAACAACCTCAACATTGAAAAACAACAACAGCCTCAACATTGAAAAACACCAACAAATTCAACAACAACTTCAACATTGAAAAACACCAACAAATTCAACAACAACCTCGAAATTGAGAAACACCAACAAATTCAACAACAACCTCAACATTGAAAAACAACAACAACCTCAACAATGAAAAACACCAACAAATTCAACAACAACCTCAACTTTGAAAAACAACAACAACCTCAACATGGAAAAACACCAACAAATTCAATAACAACCTCAACAATGAAAAACAACAACAACCTCAAAATTGAAAAACACCAACAAATTCAACAACAACCTCAACATTTAAAAACAACAACAACCTCAACATTGAAAAACACCAACAAATTCAACAACAACCTCAACATTGAAAAACACGAACAAATTCAACAACAACTTCAACATTGAGAAACACCAACAAATTCAACAACAACCTCGACATTGAAAAAAACCAAGAAATTCAACAACAACCTCAACATTGAATAACTACAACAACCTCAACATTGAAAAACACCATCAAATACAACAACAACCTCAACATTGAAAAAGAACAACAACCTCAACATTGAAAAACACCAACAAATTCAACAACAACCTCAACATTGAAAAACAACAACAACCTCAACATTGAAAAACAACAACAACCTCAACATTGAAAAACACCAATAAATTCAACAACAACCTCAACATTAAAAAACAACAACAACCTCAACATTGAAAAACACCAACAAATTCAACATTAACTTCAACATTGAAAAACACCAACAAATTCAACAACAACCTCGAAATTGAAAAACAGCAACAAAAACAGAACAACAACCTCAACATTGAAAAACAACAACAACCACAACATTGAAGAACACCAACAAATTCAACAACAACCTCAACATTAAAAAACAACAACAACCTCAACATTGAAAAACACCAACAAATTCAACAACAACCTCAACAATGAAAAACACCAACAAATTCAACAACAACCTCAACATTGAAAAACACCAACAAATTTAACAACAACCTCAACTTTCAAAAACAACAACAACCTCAACATGGAAAAACACGAACAAATTCAACAACAACCTCAACATTGAAAAACAACAACAACCTCAAAATTGAAAAACACCAACAAATTCAACAACAACCTCAACATTGAAAAACACCAACAAATTCAACAACAACCTCAACATTGAAAAACAAAAACAAATTCAACAACAACTTCAACATTGAAAAACACCAACAAATTCAACAACAACCTCGACATTGAAAAACACCAACAAATTCAACAACAACCTCAATATTGAAATACACCAACAAATTCAACAACAACCTCAACATTTAAAAACGCCAACAAATTCAACAACAACCTCAACATTGAAAAACACCAACAAATTCAACAACAACCTCAAGATTGAAAAACAACAACAACCTCAACATTGAAAAACACCAACAAATTCAACAACAAATTCAACATTGAAAAATACCAACAAATTCAACAACATCCTCAACATTGAAAAACACCAACAAATTCAACAACAACCTCCACATTGAACAACAACAACAACCTCAACATTGAAAAAAACCAACAAATTCAACAACAACCTCAACATTGACAAACAATAACAACCTCAACATTCAAAAACACCAACAAATTCAACAACAACCTCACCATTTAAAAACACCAACTAATTCAACAACAACCTGGACATTGAAAAACACCAACAAATTCAACAACAACCTCAACATTTAAAAACAACAACAACCTCAACATTGAAAAACACCAACAAATACAACAACAACCTCAACATTGAAAAACAACAACAACCTCAACATTGAGAAAACACCAACAAATTCAACAACAACCTTCAACATTGAAAAACACCAACAAATTCAACAACAACCTCAACTTTGAAAAACAACAACAACCTCAACATTGAAAAACAACAACAACCTCTACATTGAAAAACACCAACAAATTCAACAACAACCTCAACATTGAAAAACAACAACAACCTCAACATTGAAAAACACCAACAAATTCAACAACAACTTCAACATTGAAAAACACCAACAAATTCAACAACAACCTCGAAATTGAAATACACCAACAAATTCAACAACAACCTCAACATTGAAAAACAACAACAACCTCAACAATGAAAAACACCAACAAAGTCAACAACAACCTCAACATTGAAAAACAACAACAACCTCAACATTGAAAAACACCAACAAATTCAACAATAACCTCAACATTTAAAAACACCAACAAATTCAACAACAGCCTCAACATTGAAAAACAACAACAACCTCAACATTGAAAAACACCAACAAATTCAACAACAGCCTCAACATTGAAAAACAACAACAACCTCAACATTGAAAAACAGCAACAAATTCAACAACAAGTTCAACATTGAAAAACACCAACAAATACAACAACAACCTCAACATTGAAAAACAACAACAACCTCAACATTGAGAAAACACCAACAAATTCAACAACAACCTTCAACATTGAAAAACACCAACAAATTCAACAACAACCTCAACTTTGAAAAACAACAACAACCTCAACATTGAAAAACAACAACAACCTCTACATTGAAAAACACCAACAAATTCAACAACAACCTCAACATTGAAAAACAACAACAACCTCAACATTGAAAAACACCAACAAATTCAACAACAACTTCAACATTGAAAAACACCAACAAATTCAACAACAACCTCGAAATTGAAATACACCAACAAATTCAACAACAACCTCAACATTGAAAAACAACAACAACCTCAACAATGAAAAACACCAACAAAGTCAACAACAACCTCAACATTGAAAAACAACAACAACCTCAACATTGAAAAACACCAACAAATTCAACAATAACCTCAACATTTAAAAACACCAACAAATTCAACAACAACCTCAAGATTGAAAAACAACAACAACCTCAACATTGAAAAACACCAACAAATTCAACAACAAATTCAACATTGAAAAATACCAACAAATTCAACAACAACCTCAACATTGAAAAACACCAACAAATTCAACAACAACCTCCACATTGAACAACAACAACCTCAACATTGAAAAACAGGAAGAAATTCAACAACAACCTCAACATTGAAAAACACAAACAAATTCAACAACAACTTCAACATTGAAAAACACCATCAAATTCAACAACAACCTCGACATTGAAAAACACCAACAAATTCAACAACAACCTCAACATTGAAAAACTACAACAACCTCAACATTGAAAAACACCAACAAATACAACAACAACCTCAACATTGAAAAACAACAACAACCTCAACATTGAGAAAACACCAACAAATTCAACAACAACCTTCAACATTGAAAAACACCAACAAATTCAACAACAACCTCAACATTGAAAAACAACAACAACCTCAACATTGAAAAACAACAACAACCTCAACATTGAAAAACACCAACAAATTCAACAACAACCTCAACATTGAAAAACAACAACAGCCTCAACATTGAAAAACACCAACAAATTCAACAACAACTTCAACATTGAAAAACACCAACAAATTCAACAACAACCTCGAAATTGAGAAACACCAACAAATTCAACAACAACCTCAACATTGAAAAACAACAACAACCTCAACAATGAAAAACACCAACAAATTCAACAACAACCTCAACTTTGAAAAACAACAACAACCTCAACATGGAAAAACACCAACAAATTCAACAACAACCTCAACAATGAAAAACAACAACAACCTCAAAATTGAAAAACACCAACAAATTCAACAACAACCTCAACATTTAAAAACAACAACAACCTCAACATTGAATAACACCAACAAATTCAACAACAACCTCAACATTGAAAAACACCAACAAATTCAACAACAACTTCAACATTGAGAAACACCAACAAATTCAACAACAACCTCGACATTGAAAAACACCAAGAAATTCAACAACAACCTCAACATTGAATAACTACAACAACCTCAACATTGAAAAACACCATCAAATACAACAACAACCTCAACATTGAAAAAGAACAACAACCTCAACATTGAAAAACACCAACAAATTCAACAACAACCTCAACATTGAAAAACAACAACAACCTCAACATTGAAAAACAACAACAACCTCAACATTGAAAAACACCAATAAATTCAACAACAACCTCAACATTAAAAAACAACAACAACCTCAACATTGAAAAACACCAACAAATTCAACAATAACTTCAACATTGAAAAACACCAACAAATTCAACAACAGCCTCGAAATTGAAAAACAGCAACAAAAACAGAACAACAACCTCAACATTGAAAAACAACAACAACCTCAACATTGAAGAACACCAACAAATTCAACAACAACCTCAACATTAAAAAACAACAACAACCTCAACATTGAAAAACACCAACAAATTCAACAACAACCTCAACAATGAAAAACACCAACAAATTCAACAACAACCTCAACATTGAAAAACCCCAACAAATTTAACAACAACCTCAACTTTCAAAAACAACAACAACCTCAACATGGAAAAACACGAACAAATTCAACAACAACCTCAACATTGAAAAACAACAACAACCTCAAAATTGAAAAACAGCAACAAATTCAACAACAACTTCAACATTGAAAAACACCAACAAATACAACAACAACCTCAACATTGAAAAACAACAACAACCTCAACATTGAGAAAACACCAACAAATTCAACAACAACCTTCAACATTGAAAAACACCAACAAATTCAACAACAACCTCAACTTTGAAAAACAACAACAACCTCAACATTGAAAAACAACAACAACCTCTACATTGAAAAACACCAACAAATTCAACAACAACCTCAACATTGAAAAACAACAACAACCTCAACATTGAAAAACACCAACAAATTCAACAACAACTTCAACATTGAAAAAACCAACAAATTCAACAACAACCTCGAAATTGAAATACACCAACAAATTCAACAACAACCTCAACATTGAAAAACAACAACAACCTCAACAATGAAAAACACCAACAAAGTCAACAACAACCTCAACATTGAAAAACAACAACAACCTCAACATTGAAAAACACCAACAAATTCAACAATAACCTCAACATTTAAAAACACCAACAAATTCAACAACAACCTCAAGATTGAAAAACAACAACAACCTCAACATTGAAAAACACCAACAAATTCAACAACAAATTCAACATTGAAAAATACCAACAAATTCAACAACAACCTCAACATTGAAAAACACCAACAAATTCAACAACAACCTCCACATTGAACAACAACAACCTCAACATTGAAAAACAGGAAGAAATTCAACAACAACCTCAACATTGAAAAACACAAACAAATTCAACAACAACTTCAACATTGAAAAACACCATCAAATTCAACAACAACCTCGACATTGAAAAACACCAACAAATTCAACAACAACCTCAACATTGAAAAACTACAACAACCTCAACATTGAAAAACACCAACAAATACAACAACAACCTCAACATTGAAAAACAACAACAACCTCAACATTGAGAAAACACCAACAAATTCAACAACAACCTTCAACACTGAAAAACACCAACAAATTCAACAACAACCTCAACATTGAAAAACAACAACAACCTCAACATTGAAAAACAACAACAACCTCAACATTGAAAAACACCAACAAATTCAACAACAACCTCAACATTGAAAAACAACAACAGCCTCAACATTGAAAAACACCAACAAATTCAACAACAACTTCAACATTGAAAAACACCAACAAATTCAACAACAACCTCGAAATTGAGAAACACCAACAAATTCAACAACAACCTCAACATTGAAAAACAACAACAACCTCAACAATGAAAAACACCAACAAATTCAACAACAACCTCAACTTTGAAAAACAACAACAACCTCAACATGGAAAAACACCAACAAATTCAACAACAACCTCAACAATGAAAAACAACAACAACCTCAAAATTGAAAAACACCAACAAATTCAACAACAACCTCAACATTTAAAAACAACAACAACCTCAACATTGAAAAACACCAACAAATTCAACAACAACCTCAACATTGAAAAACACCAACAAATTCAACAACAACTTCAACATTGAGAAACACCAACAAATTCAACAACAACCTCGACATTGAAAAACACCAAGAAATTCAACAACAACCTCAACATTGAATAACTACAACAACCTCAACATTGAAAAACACCATCAAATACAACAACAACCTCAACATTGAAAAAGAACAACAACCTCAACATTGAAAAACACCAACAAATTCAACAACAACCTCAACATTGAAAAACAACAACAACCTCAACATTGAAAAACAACAACAACCTCAACATTGAAAAACACCAATAAATTCAACAACAACCTCAACATTAAAAAACAACAACAACCTCAACATTGAAAAACACCAACAAATTCAACAATAACTTCAACATTGAAAAACACCAACAAATTCAACAACAACCTCGAAATTGAAAAACAGCAACAAAAACAGAACAACAACCTCAACATTGAAAAACAACAACAACCTCAACATTGAAGAACACCAACAAATTCAACAACAACCTCAACATTAAAAAACAACAACAACCTCAACATTGAAAAACACCAACAAATTCAACAACAACCTCAACAATGAAAAACACCAACAAATTCAACAACAACCTCAACATTGAAAAACCCCAACAAATTTAACAACAACCTCAACTTTCAAAAACAACAACAACCTCAACATGGAAAAACACGAACAAATTCAACAACAACCTCAACATTGAAAAACAACAACAACCTCAAAATTGAAAAACACCAACAAATTCAACAACAACCTCAACATTGAAAAACACCAACAAATTCAACAACAACCTCAACATTGAAAAACAAAAACAAATTCAACAACAACTTCAACATTGAAAAACACCAACAAATTCAACAACAACCTCGACATTGAAAAACACCAACAAATTCAACAACAACCTCAATATTGAAAAACACCAACAAATTCAACAACAACCTCAACATTTAAAAACGCCAACAAATTCAACAACAACCTCAACATTGAAAAACACCAACAAATTCAACAACAACCTCAAGATTGAAAAACAACAACAACCTCAACATTGAAAAACAGCAACAAATTCAACAACAAATTCAACATTGAAAAATACCAACAAATTCAACAACATCCTCAACATTGAAAAACACCAACAAATTCAACAACAACCTCCACATTGAACAACAACAACAACCTCAACATTGAAAAAAACCAACAAATTCAACAACAACCTCAACATTGACAAACAATAACAACCTCAACATTGAAAAACACCAACAAATTCAACAACAACCTCACCATTTAAAAACACCAACTAATTCGACAACAACCTGGACATTGAAAAACACCAACAAATTCAACAACAACCTCAACATTTAAAAACTACAACAACCTCAACATTGAAAAACACCAACAAATACAACAACAACCTCAACATTGAAAAACAACAACAACCTCAACATTGAGAAAACACCAACAAATTCAACAACAACCTTCAACATTGAAAAACACCAACAAATTCAACAACAACCTCAACTTTGAAAAACAACAACAACCTCAACATTGAAAAACAACAACAACCTCTACATTGAAAAACACCAACAAATTCAACAACAACCTCAACATTGAAAAACAACAACAACCTCAACATTGAAAAACACCAACAAATTCAACAACAACTTCAACATTGAAAAACACCAACAAATTCAACAACAAGCTCGAAATTGAAATACACCAACAAATTCAACAACAACCTCAACATTGAAAAACAACAACAACCTCAACAATGAAAAACACCAACAAAGTCAACAACAACCTCAACATTGAAAAACAACAACAACCTCAACATTGAAAAACACCAACAAATTCAACAATAACCTCAACATTTAAAAACACCAACAAATTCAACAACAGCCTCAACATTGAAAAACAACAACAACCTCAACATTGAAAAACACCAACAAATTCAACAACAGCCTCAACATTGAAAAACAACAACAACCTCAACATTGAAAAACAGCAACAAATTCAACAACAACTTCAACATTGAAAAACACCAACAAATTCAACAACAACCTCAACATTTAAAAACGCCAACAAATTCAACAACAACCTCAACATTGAAAAACACCAACAAATTCAACAACAACCTCAACATTGAAAAACAAGAACAACCTCAACATTGAAAAACACCAACAAATTCAACAACAAATTCAACATTGAAAAATACCAACAAATTCAACAAGAACCTCAACATTGAAAAACAAAAACAACCTCAACAACAACCTCCACATTGAAAAACACCAACTAATTCAACAACAACCTCAAAATTGAAAAACACCAACAAATTCAACAACAACTTCAACATTGAAAAACACCATCAAATTCAACAACAACCTCGACATTTAAAAACACCAACAAATTCAACAACAACCTCAACATTGAAAAAGTACAACAACCTCAACATTGAAAAACACCAACACATACAACAACAACCTCAACATTGAAAAACAACAACAACCTCAACATTGAAAAACACCAACAAATTCAACAACAAATTCAACATTGAAAAATACCAACAAATTCAACAACAACCTCAACATTGAAAAACACCAACAAATTCAACAACAACCTCCACATTGAACAACAACAACAACCTCAACATTGAAAAAAACCATCAAATTCAACAACAAACTCAACATTGACAAACAATAACAACCTCAACATTGAAAAACACCAACAAATTCAACAAAAACCTCACCATTTAAAAAGACCAACTAATTCAACAACAACCTGGACATTGAAAAACACCAACAAATTCAACAACAACCTCAACATTTAAAAACTACAACAACCTCAACATTGAAAAACACCAACCAATACAACAACAACCTCAACATTGAAAAACAACAACAACCTCAACATTGAGAAAACACCAACAAATTCAACAACAACCTTCAACATTGAAAAACACCAACAAATTCAACAACAACCTCAACAATGAAAAACAACAACAACCTCAACATTGAAAAACAACAAAAACCTCTACATTGAAAAACACCAACAAATTCAACAACAACCTCAACATTGAAAAACAACAACAACCTCAACATTGAAAAACACCAACAAATTCAACAACAACTTCAACATTGAAAAACACCAACAAATTCAACAACAACCTCGAAATTGAAAAACACCAACAAATTCAACAACAACCTCAACATTGAAAAACAACAACAACCTCAACAATGAAAAACACCAACAAAGTCAACAACAACCTCAACATTGAAAAACAACAACAACCTCAACATTGAAAAACACCAACAAATTCAACAATAACCTCAACATTTAAAAACACCAACAAATTCAACAACAGCCTCAACATTGAAAAACAACAACAACCTCAACATTGAAAAACACCAACAAATTCAACAACAGCCTCAACATTGAAAAACAACAACAACCTCAACATTGAAAAACAGCAACAAATTCAACAACAACCTCAACATTGAAAAACACCAACAAATTCAACAACAACCTCAACATTTAAAAACGCCAACAAATTCAACAACAACTTCAACATTGAAAAACACCAACAAATTCAACAACAACCTCAACATTGAAAAACAACAACAACCTCAACATTGAAAAACACCAACAAATTCAGCAACAAATTCAACATTGAAAAATACCAACAAATTCAACAAGAACCTCAACATTGAAAAACACCAACAAATTCAACAACAACCTCCACATTGAAAAACACCAACTAATTCAACAACAACCTCAACATTGAAAAACACCAACAAATTCAACAACAACTTCAACATTGAAAAACACCATCAAATTCAACAACAACCTCGACATTTAAAAACACCAACAAATTCAACAACAACCTCAACATTGAAAAAGTACAACAACCTCAACATTGAAAAACACCAACACATACAACAACAACCTCAACATTGAAAAACAACAACAACCTCAACATTGAAAAACACCAACAAATTCAACATTGAAAAATACCAACAAATTCAACAACAACCTCAACATTGAAAAACACCAACAAATTCAACAACAACCTCCACATTGAACAACAACAACCTCAACATTGAAAAACAGGAACAAATTCAACAACAACCTCAACATTGAAAAACACAAACAAATTCAACAACAACTTCAACATTGAAAAACACCATCAAATTCAACAACAACCTCGACATTGAAAAACACCAACAAATTCAACAACAACCTCAACATTGAAAAACTACAACAACCTCAACATTGAAAAACACCAACAAATACAACAACAACCTCAACATTGAAAAACAACAACAACCTCAACATTGAGAAAACACCAACAAATTCAACAACAACCTTCAACATTGAAAAACACCAACAAATTCAACAACAACCTCAACATTGAAAAACAACAACAACCTCAACATTGAAAAACAACAACAACCTCAACATTGAAAAACACCAACAAATTCAACAACAAATTAAGCATTGAAAAATACCAACAAATTCAACAACAACCTCAACATTGAAAAACACCAACAAATTCAACAACAACCTCCACATTGAACAACAACAACCTCAACATTGAAAAACAGGAACAAATTCAACAACAACCTCAACATTGAAAAACACAAACAAATTCAACAACAACTTCAACATTGAAAAACACCATCAAATTCAACAACAACCTCGACATTGAAAAACACCAACAAATTCAACAACAACCTCAACATTGAAAAACTACAACAACCTCAACATTGAAAAACACCAACAAATACAACAACAACCTCAACATTGAAAAACAACAACAACCTCAACATTGAGAAAACACCAACAAATTCAACAACAACCTTCAACATTGAAAAACACCAACAAATTCAACAACAACCTCAACATTGAAAAACAACAACAACCTCAACATTGAAAAACAACAACAACCTCAACATTGAAAAACACCAACAAATTCAACATTGAAAAACACCAACAAATTCAACAACAACTTCAACATTGAAAAACACCAACAAATTCAACAACAACCTCGAAATTGAAAAACACCAACAAATTCAACAACAACCTCAACATTGAAAAACAACAACAACCTCTACAATGAAAAACACCAACAAATTCAAAAACAACCTCAACTTTGAAAAACAACAACAACCTCAACATGGAAAAACACCAACAAATTCAACAACAACCTCAACAATGAAAAACAACAACAACCTCAAAATTGAAAAACACCAACAAATTCAACAACAACCTCAACATTTAAAAACAACAACAACCTCAACATTGAAAAACACCAACAAATTCAACAACAAACTCAACATTGAAAAACAACAACAACCTCAACATTGAAAAACACCAACAAATTCAACAACAACCTCAACATTTAAAAACACCAACAAATTCAACAACAACCTGAACATTGAAAAAGAACAACAACTTCAACATTGAAAAACAACAACAAGCTCAACATTGAAAAACACCAACAAATTCAACAACAACTGCAACATTGAAAAACACCAACAAATTCAACAACAACCTCGAAATTGAAAAACACCAACAAATTCAACAACAACCTCAACATTGAAAAACAACAGCAACCTCAACATTGAAAAACACCAACAAATTCAACAAAAAACTCAACATTGAAAAACAACAACAACCTCAACATTGAAAAACACCAACAAATTCAACAACAACCTCAACATTTAAAAACACCAACAAATTCAACAACAACCTCAACATTGAAAAAGAACAACAACTTCAACATTGAAAAACAACAACAAGCTCAACATTGAAAAACACCAACAAATTCAACAACAACTGCAACATTGAAAAACACCAACAATTTCAACAAGAACCTCGACTTTGAAAAACACCATCAAATTCAACAACAACCTGAACATTGAAAAACAACAACAACCTCAACATTGAAAAACACCAACAAATTCAACAACAACCTCAACACTGAAAAACACCAACAAATTCAACAACAACCTCAACATTTAAAAACGCCAACAAATTCAACAACAAATTCAACATTGAAAAACACCAACAAATTCAACAACAACCTCGACATTGAAAAACAGCAACAAATTCAACAACAACCTCCACATTGAACAACAACAACCTCAACATTGAACACCACCAACAAATTCAACGACAACTTCAACATTGAAAAGCACCAACAAATTCAACAACAACCTCGACATTGAAAAACATCAACAAATTCAACAACAACCTCAAGATTGAAAAACTACAACAACCTCAACATTGAAAAACACCAACAAATTCAACAACAACCTCAACATTGAAAAACAACAACAACCTCAGCATTGAAAAACACGAACAAATTCAACAACAACCTCAACGTTGGAAAACACCAACAACTTCAACAACATCAACATTGAAAAGCAACAACAACCTCAACATTGAAAAACACCAACAAATTCAACAACAACCTCAACATTGAAAAACACCAACAAATTCAGCAACAACATCAACATTGAAAAACAACAGCAACCTCAACATTGAAAAACATCAACAAATTCAACAACAACCTCAACATTGAAAAACTACAACAACCTCAAGATTGAAAAACACCAACAATTTCAACAACAACCTCAACATTGAAAAAGAACAACAACCTGAGCATTGAAAAACACGAACAAATTCAACAACAACCTCAACATTGAAAAACACCAACAAATTGAACAACAATTTCAACATTGAAAAACACCAACAAATTCAACAACAACCTCGAAATTGAAAAACACCAACAAATTCAACAACAACCTCAACATTGAAAAACAACAACAACCTCAACATTGAAAAACACCAACAAATACAACAACAACCTCAACATTGAAAAACAACAACAACCTCAACATTGAGAAAACACCAACAAATTCAACAACAACCTTCAACATTGAAAAACACCAACAAATTCAACAACAACCTCAACATTGAAAAACAACAACAACCTCAACATTGAAAAACAACAACAACCTCTACATTGAAAAACACCAAGAAATTCAACAACAACCTCAACATTGAAAAACAACAACAACCTCAACATTGAAAAACACCAACAAATTCAACAACAACTTCAACATTGAAAAACACCAACAAATTCAACAACAACCTCGAAATTGAAAAACACCGACAAATTCAACAACAACCTCAACATTGAAAAACAACAACAACCTCAACAATGAAAAACACCAACAAAGTCAACAACAACCTCAACATTGAAAAACAACAACAACCTCAACTTTGAAAAACACCAACAAATTCAACAATAACCTCAACATTTAAAAACACCAACAAATTCAACAACAGCCTCAACTTTGAAAAACAACAACAACCTCAACATTGAAAAACACCAACAAATTCAACAACAGCCTCAACATTGAAAAACACCAACCTCAACATTGAAAAACAGCAACAAATTCAACAACAACCTCAACATTGAAAAACACCAACAAATTCAACAACAACCTCAACATTTAAAAACGCCAACAAATTCAACAACAACCTCAACATTGAAAAACACCAACAAATTCAACAACAACCTCAACATTGAAAAACAACAACAACCTCAACATTGAAAAACACCAACAAATTCAACAACAAATTCAACATTGAAAAATACCAACAAATTCAACAACAACCTCAACATTGAAAAACACCAACAAATTCAACAACAACCTCCACATTGAAAAACACCAACTAATTCAACAACAACCTCAACATTGAAAAACACCAACAAATTCAACAACAACTTCCACATTGAAAAACACCATCAAATTCAACAACAACCTCGACATTTAAAAACACCAACAAATTCAACAACAACGTCAACATTGAAAAAGTACAACAACCTCAACATTGAAAAACACCAACACATACAACAACAACCTCAACATTGAAAAACAACAACAACCTCAACATTGAAAAACACCAACAAATTCAACAACAGCCTCAACATTGAAAAACACCAACAAATTCAACAACAACCTCAACATTGAAAAACACCAACAATTTCAACAAGAACCTCGACTTTGAAAAACACCATCAAATTCAACAACAACCTGAACATTGAAAAACAACAACAACCTCAACATTGAAAAACACCAACAAATTCAAAAACAACCTCAACACTGAAAAACACCAACAAATTCAACAACAACCTCAACATTTAAAAACGCCAACAAATTCAACAACAAATTCAACATTGAAAAACACCAACAAATTCAACATCAACCTCGACATTGAAAAACAGCAACAAATTCAACAACAACCTCCACATTGAACAACAACAACCTCAACATTGAACAACACCAACAAATTCAACGACAACTTCAACATTGAAAAGCACCAACAAATTCAACAACAACCTCGACATTGAAAAACATCAACAAATTCAACAACAACCTCAAGATTGAAAAACTACAACAACCTCAACATTGAAAAACACCAACAAATTCAACAACAACCTCAACATTGAAAAACAACAACAACCTCAGCATTGAAAAACACGAACAAATTCAACAACAACCTCAACGTTGGAAAACACCAACAACTTCAACAACAACATCAACATTGAAAAGCAACAACAACCTCAACATTGAAAAACACCAACAAATTCAACAACAACCTCAACATTGAAAAACACCAACAAATTCAGCAACAACATCAACATTGAAAAACAACAGCAACCTCAACATTGAAAAACATCAACAAATTCAACAACAACCTCAACATTGAAAAACTACAACAACCTCAACATTGAAAAACACCAACAATTTCAACAACAACCTCAACATTGAAAAACAACAACAACCTGAGCATTGAAAAACACGAACAAATTCAACAACAACCTCAACATTGAAAAACACCAACAAATTGAACAACAACTTCAACATTGAAAAACACCAACAAATTCAACAACAACCTCGAAATTGAAAAACACCAACAAATTCAACAACAACCTCAACATTGAAAAACAACAACAACCTCAACTTTGAAAAACACCAACAAATTCAACAACAACCTCAACATTGAAAAACAACAACAACCTCAACATTGAAAAACACCAACAAATACAACAACAACCTCAACATTGAAAAACAACAACAACCTCAACATTGAGAAAACACCAACAAATTCAACAACAACCTTCAACATTGAAAAACACCAACAAATTCAACAACAACCTCAACATTGAAAAACAACAACAACCTCAACATTGAAAAACAACAACAACCTCTACATTCAAAAACACCAAGAAATTCAACAACAACCTCAACATTGAAAAACAAAAACAACCTCAACATTGAAAAACACCAACAAATTCAACAACAACTTCAACATTGAAAAACAACAACAAATTCAACAACAACCTCGAAATTGAAAAACACCAACAAATTCAACAACAACCTCAACATTGAAAAACAACAACAACCTCAACAATGAAAAACACCAACAAAGTCAACAACAACCTCAACATTGAAAAACAACAACAACCTCAACATTGAAAAACACCAACAAATTCAACAATAACCTCAACATTTAAAAACACCAACAAATTCAACAACAGCCTCAACATTGAAAAACAACAACAACCTCAACATTGAAAAACACCAACAAATTCAACAACAGCCTCAACATTGAAAAACAACAACCTTAACATTGAAAAACAGCAACAAATTCAACAACAACCTCAACATTGAAAAACACCAACAAATTCAACAACAACCTCAACATTTAAAAACGCCAACAAATTCAACAACAACCTCAACATTGAAAAACACCAACAAATTCAACAACAACCTCAACATTGAAAAACAACAACAACCTCAACATTGAAAAACACCAACAAATTCAACAACAAATTCACCATTGAAAAATACCAACAAATTCAACAACAACCTCAACATTGAAAAACACCAACAAATTCAACAACAACCTCCACATTGAAAAACACCAACTAATTCAACAACAACCTCAACATTGAAAAACACCAACAAATTCAACAACAACTTCCACATTGAAAAACACCATCAAATTCAACAACAACCTCGACATTTAAAAACACCAACAAATTCAACAACAACCTCAACATTTAAAAACACCAACAAATTCAACAACAACCTCAACATTGAAAAAGAACAACAACTTCAACATTGAAAAACAACAACAAGCTCAACATTGAAAAACACCAACAAATTCAACAACAACTGCAACATTGAAAAACACCAACTAATTCAACAACAACCTCGAAATTGAAAAACACCAACAAATTCAACAACAACCTCAACATTGAAAAACAACAGCAACCTCAACATTGAAAAACACCAACAAATTCAACAACAAACTCAACATTGAAAAACAACAACAACCTCAACATTGAAAAACACCAACAAATTCAACAACAACCTCAACATTTAAAAACACCAACAAATTCAACAACAACCTCAACATTGAAAAAGAACAACAACTTCAACATTGAAAAACAACAACAAGCTCAACATTGAAAAACACCAACAAATTCAACAACAACTGCAACATTGAAAAACACAAACAATTTCAACAAGAACCTCGACTTTGAAAAACACCATCAAATTCAACAACAACCTGAACATTGAAAAACAACAACAACCTCAACATTGAAAAACACCAACAAATTCAACAACAACCTCAACACTGAAAAACACCAACAAATTCAACAACAACCTCAACATTTAAAAACGCCAACAAATTCAACAACAAATTCAACATTGAAAAACACCAACAAATTCAACAACAACCTCGACATTGAAAAACAGCAACAAATTCAACAACAACCTCCACATTGAACAACAACAACCTCAACATTGAACACCACCAACAAATTCAACGACAACTTCAACATTGAAAAGCACCAACAAATTCAACAACAACCTCGACATTGAAAAACATCAACAAATTCAACAACAACCTCAAGATTGAAAAACTACAACAACCTCAACATTGAAAAACACCAACAAATTCAACAACAACCTCAACATTGAAAAACAACAACAACCTCAGCATTGAAAAACACGAACAAATTCAACAACAACCTCAACGTTGGAAAACACCAACAACTTCAACAACAACATCAACATTGAAAAGCAACAACAACCTCAACATTGAAAAACACCAACAAATTCAACAACAACCTCAACATTGAAAAACACCAACAAATTCAGCAACAACATCAACATTGAAAAACAACAGCAACCTCAACATTGAAAAACATCAACAAATTCAACAACAACCTCAACATTGAAAAACTACAACAACCTCAAGATTGAAAAACAGCAACAATTTCAACAACAACCTCAACATTGAAAAACAACAACAACCTGAGCATTGAAAAACACGAACAAATTCAACAACAACCTCAACATTGAAAAACACCAACAAATTGAACAACAACTTCAACATTGAAAAACACCAACAAATTCAACAACAACCTCGAAATTGAAAAACACCAACAAATTCAACAACAACCTCAACATTGAAAAACAACAACAACCTCAACATTGAAAAACACCAACAAATACAACAACAACCTCAACATTGAAAAACAACAACAACCTCAACATTGAGAAAACACCAACAAATTCAACAACAACCTTCAACATTGAAAAACACCAACAAATTCAACAACAACCTCAACATTGAAAAACAACAACAACCTCAACATTGAAAAACAACAACAACCTCTACATTGAAAAACACCAAGAAATTCAACAACAACCTCAACATTGAAAAACAACAACAACCTCAACATTGAAAAACACCAACAAATTCAACAACAACTTCAACATTGAAAAACACCAACAAATTCAACAACAACCTCGAAATTGAAAAACACCGACAAATTCAACAACAACCTCAACATTGAAAAACAACAACAACCTCAACAATGAAAAACACCAACAAAGTCAACAACAACCTCAACATTGAAAAACAACAACAACCTCAACATTGAAAAACACCAACAAATTCAACAATAACCTCAACATTTAAAAACACCAACAAATTCAACAACAGCCTCAACATTGAAAAACAACAACAACCTCAACATTGAAAAACACCAACAAATTCAACAACAGCCTCAACATTGAAAAACAACAACCTCAACATTGAAAAACAGCAACAAAATTCAACAACAACCTCAACATTGAAAAACACCAACAAATTCAACAACAACCTCAACATTTAAAAACGCCAACAAATTCAACAACAACCTCAACATTGAAAAACACCAACAAATTCAACAACAACCTCAACATTGAAAAACAACAACAACCTCAACATTGAAAAACACCAACAAATTCAACAACAAATTCAACATTGAAAAATACCAACAAATTCAACAACAACCTCAACATTGAAAAACACCAACAAATTCAACAACAACCTCCACATTGAAAAACACCAACTAATTCAACAACAACCTCAACATTGAAAAACACCAACAAATTCAACAACAACTTCCACATTGAAAAACACCATCAAATTCAACAACAACCTCGACATTTAAAAACACCAACAAATTCAACAACAACGTCAACATTGAAAAAGTACAACAACCTCAACATTGAAAAACACCAACACATACAACAACAACCTCAACATTGAAAAACAACAACAACCTCAACATTGAAAAACACCAACAAATTCAACAACAGCCTCAACATTGAAAAACACCAACAAATTCAACAACAACCTCAACATTGAAAAACACCAACAATTTCAACAAGAACCTCGACTTTGAAAAACACCATCAAATTCAACAACAACCTGAACATTGAAAAACAACAACAACCTCAACATTGAAAAACACCAACAAATTCAACAACAACATCAACACTGAAAAACACCAACAAATTCAACAACAAGCTCAACATTTAAAAACGCCAACAAATTCAACAACAAATTCAACATTGAAAAACACCAACAAATTCAACATCAACCTCGACATTGAAAAACAGCAACAAATTCAACAACAACCTCCACATTGAACAACAGCAACCTCAACATTGAACAACACCAACAAATTCAACGACAACTTCAACATTGAAAAGCACCAACAAATTCAACAACAACCTCGACATTGAAAAACATCAACAAATTCAACAACAACCTCAAGATTGAAAAACTACAACAACCTCAACATTGAAAAACACCAACAAATTCAACAACAACCTCAACATTGAAAAACAACAACAACCTCAGCATTGAAAAACACGAACAAATTCAACAACAACCTCAACGTTGGAAAACACCAACAACTTCAACAACAACATCAACATTGAAAAGCA
The DNA here is from genome assembly GCA_026770705.1 of Isurus oxyrinchus. NCBI lineage: Eukaryota > Metazoa > Chordata > Chondrichthyes > Lamniformes > Lamnidae > Isurus > Isurus oxyrinchus. The sequence continues at coordinate 847,172 of JANJGN010000097.1, forward strand.
ACAACAACCTCAACATTGAAAAACACCAACAAATTCAACAACAACCTCAACATTGAAAAACACCAACAAATTCAGCAACAACATCAACATTGAAAAACAACAGCAACCTCAACATTGAAAAACATCAACAAATTCAACAACAACCTCAACATTGAAAAACAACAACAACCTGAGCATTGAAAAACACGAACAAATTCAACAACAACCTCAACATTGAAAAACACCAACAAATTGAACAACAACTTCAACATTGAAAAACACCAACAAATTCAACAACAACCTCGAAATTGAAAAACACCAACAAATTCAACAACAACCTCAACATTGAAAAACAACAACAACCTCAACTTTGAAAAACACCAACAAATTCAACAACAACCTCAACATTGAAAAACAACAACAACCTCAACATTGAAAAACACCAACAAATACAACAACAACCTCAACATTGAAAAACAACAACAACCTCAACATTGAGAAAACACCAACAAATTCAACAACAACCTTCAACATTGAAAAACAGCAACAAATTCAACAACAACCTCAACATTGAAAAACAACAACAACCTCAACATTGAAAAACAACAACAACCTCTACATTGAAAAACACCAAGAAATTCAACAACAACCTCAACATTGAAAAACAACAACAACCTCAACATTGAAAAACACCAACAAATTCAACAACAACTTCAACATTGAAAAACACCAACAAATTCAACAACAACCTCGAAATTGAAAAACACCAACAAATTCAACAACAACCTCAACATTGAAAAACAACAACAACCTCAACAATGAAAAACACCAACAAAGTCAACAACAACCTCAACATTGAAAAACAACAACAACCTCAACATTGAAAAACACCAACAAATTCAACAATAACCTCAAAATTTAAAAACACCAACAAATTCAACAACAGCCTCAACATTGAAAAACAACAACAACCTCAACATTGAAAAACACCAACAAATTCAACAACAGCCTCAACATTGAAAAACAACAACCTCAACATTGAAAAACAGCAACAAATTCAACAACAACCTCAACATTGAAAAACACCAACAAATTCAACAACAACCTCAACATTTAAAAACGCCAACAAATTCAACAACAACCTCAACATTGAAAAACACCAACAAATTCAACAACAACCTCAACATTGAAAAACAACAACAACCTCAACATTGAAAAACACCAACAAATTCAACAACAAATTCAACATTGAAAAATACCAACAAATTCAACAACAACCTCAACATTGAAAAACACCAACAAATTCAACAACAACCTCCACATTGAAAAACACCAACAAATTCAACAACAACCTCAACATTGAAAAACACCAACAAATTCAACAACAACTTCCACATTGAAAAACACCATCAAATTCAACAACAACCTCGACATTTAAAAACACCAACAAATTCAACAACAACCTCAACATTGAAAAAGTACAACAACCTCAACATTGAAAAACACCAACACATACAACAACAACCTCAACATTGAAAAACAACAACAACCTCAACATTGAAAAACACCAACAAATTCAACAACAGCCTCAACATTGAAAAACACCAACAAATTCAACAACAACCTCAACATTGAAAAACACCAACAAATTCAACAACAACTTCAACATTGAAAAACACCATCAAATTCAACAACAACCTCGACATTTAAAAACACCAACAAATTCAACAACAACCTCAACATTGAAAAAGTACAACAACCTCAACATTGAAAAACACCAACACATACAACAACAACCTCAACATTGAAAAACAACAACAACCTCAACATTGAAAAACACCAACAAATTCAACAACAACCTCAACATTGAAAAACACCAACAAATTCAACAACAACCTCAACATTGAAAAACATCAACAACCTCAACATTGAAAAACAACAACAACCTCAACATTGAAAAACACCAACAAATTCAACAACAACCTCAACATTGAAAAACAACAACAACCTCAACTTTGAAAAACACCAACAAATTCAACAACAACTTCAACATTGAAAAACACCAACAAATTCAACAACAACCTCGAAATTGAAAAACACCAACAAATTCAACAACAACCTCAACATTGAAAAACAACAGCAACCTCAACATTGAAAAACACCAACAAATTCAACAACAAACTCAACATTGAATAACAACAACAACCTCAACATTGAAAAACACCAACAAATTCAACAACAACCTCAACATTTAAAAACACCAACAAATTCAACAACAACCTCAACATTGAAAAAGAACAACAACTTCAACATTGAAAAACAACAACAAGCTCAACATTGAAAAACACCAACATATTCAACAACAACTGCAACATTGAAAAACACCAAAAATTTCAACAAGAACCTCGACTTTGAAAAACACCATCAAATTCAACAACAACCTGAACATTGAAAAACAACAACAACCTCAACATTGAAAAACACCAACAAATTCAACAACAACCTCAACACTGAAAAACACCAACAAATTCAACAACAACCTCAACATTTAAAAACGCCAACAAATTCAACAACAAATTCAACATTGAAAAACACCAACAAATTCAACAACAACCTCGACATTGAAAAACAGCAACAAATTCAACAACAACCTCCACATTGAACAACAACAACCTCAACATTGAACAACACCAACAAATTCAACGACAACTTCAACATTGAAAAGCACCAACAAATTCGACAACAACCTCGACATTGAAAAACATCAACAAATTCAACAACAACCTCAAGATTGAAAAACTACAACAACCTCAACATTGAAAAACACCAACAAATTCAACAACAACCTCAACATTGAAAAACAACAACAACCTCAGCATTGAAAAACACGAACAAATTCAACAACAACCTCAACGTTGGAAAACACCAACAACTTCAACAACAACATCAACATTGAAAAGCAACAACAACCTCAACATTGAAAAACACCAACAAATTCAACAACAACCTCAACATTGAAAAACACCAACAAATTCAGCAACAACATCAACATTGAAAAACAACAGCAACCTCAACATTGAAAAACATCAACAAATTCAACAACAACCTCAACATTGAAAAACTACAACAACCTCAACATTGAAAAACACCAACAATTTCAACAACAACCTCAACATTGAAAAACAACAACAACCTGAGCATTGAAAAACACGAACAAATTCAACAACAACCTCAACATTGAAAAACACCAACATATTGAACAACAACTTCAACATTGAAAAACACCAACAAATTCAACAACAACCTCGAAATTGAAAAACACCAACAAATTCAACAACAACCTCAGCATTGAAAAACAACAACAACCTCAACTTTGAAAAACACCAACAAATTCAACAACAACCTCAACATTGAAAAACAACAACAACCTCAACATTGAAAAACACCAACAAATTCAAGAACATCCTCAACATTTAAAAACACCAACAAATTCAACAACAACCTCAACATTGAAAAAGAGCAACAACCTCAACATTGAAAAACACCAACAAATTCAACAGCAACTGCAACATTGAAAAACACCAACAATTTCAACAACAACCTCGACTTTGAAAAACACCATCAAATTCAACAACAACCTGAACATTGAAAAACAACAACAACCTCAACATTGAAAAACACCAACAAATTCAACAACAACCTCAACATTGAAAAACACAACAAATTCAACAACAATCTCAACATTTAAAAACGCCAACAAATTCAACAACAAATTCAACATTGAAAAACACCAACAAATTCAACAACAACCTCGACATTGAAAAACAGCAACAAATTCAACAACAACCTCCACATTGAACAACAACAACAACCTTAACATTGAAAAACACCAACAAATTCAACAACAACCTCAACTTTGACAAACAAGAACAACCTCAACATTGAAAAACACCAAGAAATTCAACAACAACCTCAACATTTAAAAACACCAACTAATTCAGCAACAACCTGGACATTGAAAAACACCAACAAATTCAACAACAACCTCAACATTGAAAAACTACAACAACCTCAACATTGAAAAACAACAACAAATACAACAACAACCTCAACATTGAAAAACAACAACAACCTCAACATTGAAAAACACCAACAAATTCAACAACAACCTCAACATTTAAAAACACCAACAAATTCAACAACAACCTCAACATTGAAAAACACCAACAAATTCAACAACAACCTCAACATTGAAAAACTACAACAACCTCAACATTGAAAAACACCAACAAATACAACAACAACCTCAACATTGAAAAACAACAACAACATCAACATTGAAAAACACCAACAAGTTCAACAACAACCTCAACATTTAAAAACACCAACAAATTCAACAACAACCTCAACATTGAAAAACACCAACAAATTCAACAACAACCTCAACATTGAAAAACAACAACAACCTCAACATTGAAAAACACCAACAAATTCAACAACAAATTCAACATTGAAAAATACCAACAAATTCAACAACAACCTCAACATTGAAAAACACCAACAAATTCAACAACAACCTCAACATTGAAAAACACCAACTAATTCAACAACAACCTCAACATTGAAAAACACCAACAAATTCAACAACAACTTCAACATTGAAAAACACCATCAAATTCAACAACAACCTCGACATTTAAAAACACCAACAAATTCAACAACAACCTCAACATTGAAAAATTACAACAACCTCAACATTGAAAAACACCAACACATACAACAACAACCTCAACATTGAAAAACAACAACAACCTCAACATTGAAAAACACCAACAAATTCAACAACAGCCTCAACATTGAAAAACACCAACAAATTCAACAACAACCTCAACATTGAAAAACAACAACAAATTCAACAACATCTTCAACATTGAAAAACACCATCAAATTCAACAACAACCTCGACATTTAAAAACACCAACAACTTCAACAACAACCTCAACATTGAAAAAGTACAACAACCTCAACATTGAAAAACACCAACACATACAACAACAACCTCAACATTGAAAAACAACAACAACCTCAACATTGAAAAACACCAACAAATTCAACAACAAACTCAACATTGAAAAACAACAACAACCTCAACATTGAAAAACACCAACAAATTCAACAACAACCTCAACATTTAAAAACACCAACAAATTCAACAACAACCTCAACATTGAAAAAGAACAACAACCTCAACATTGAAAAACAACAACAAGCTCAACATTGAAAAACACCAACAAATTCAACAACAACTGCAACATTGAAAAACACCAACAATTTCAACCATAACCTCGACTTTGAAAAACACCATCAAATTCAACAACAACCTGAACATTGAAAAACAACAACAACCTCAACATTGAAAAACACCAACAAATTCAACAACAACCTCAACACTGAAAAACACCAACAAATTCAACAACAACCTCAACATTTAAAAACGCCAACAAATTCAACAACAAATTCAACATTGAAAAACACCAACAAATTCAACAACAACCTCGACATTGAAAAACAGCAACAAATTCAACAACAACCTCCACATTGAACAACAACAACCTCAACATTGAACAACACCAACAAATTCAACGACAACTTCAACATTGAAAAGCACCAACAAATGCAACAACAACCTCGACATTGAAAAACATCAACAAATTCAACAACAACCTCAAGATTGAAAAACTACAACAACCTCAACATTGAAAAACACCAACAAATTCAACAACAACCTCAACATTGAAAAACAACAACAACCTCAGCATTGAAAAACACGAACAACTTCAACAACAACCTCAACGTTGGAAAACACCAACAACTTCAACAACAACATCAACATTGAAAAGCAACAAAAACCTCAACATTGAAAAACACCAACAAATTCAACAACAACCTCAACATTGAAAAACACCAACAAATTCAGCAACAACATCAACATTGAAAAACAACAGCAACCTCAACATTGAAAAACATCAACAAATTCAACAACAACCTCAACATTGAAAAACTACAACAACCTCAACATTGAAAAACACCCACAATTTCAACAACAACCTCAACATTGAAAAACAACAACAACCTGAGCATTGAAAAACACGAACAAATTCAACAACAACCTCAACATTGAAAAACACCAACAAATTGAACAACAACTTCAACATTGAAAAACACCAACAAATTCAACAACAACCTCGAAATTGAAAAACACCAACAAATTCAACAACAACCTCAACATTGAAAAACAACAACAACCTCAACTTTGAAAAACACCAACAAATTCAACAACAACCTCAACATTGAAAAACAACAACAACCTCAACATTGAAAAACACCAACAAATTCAACAACATCCTCAACATTTAAAAACACCAACAAATTCAACAACAACCTCAACATTGAAAAAGAACAACAACCTCAACATTGAAAAACACCAACAAATTCAACAACAACCTCAACATTGAAAAACAACAACAAGCTCAACATTGAAAAACACCAACAAATTCAACAGCAACTGCAACATTGAAAAACACCAACAATTTCAACAAGAACCTCGACTTTGAAAAACACCATCAAATTCAACAACAACCTGAACATTGAAAAACTACAACAACCTCAACATTGAAAAACACCAACAAATTCAACAACAACCTCAACACTGAAAAACACCAACAAATTCAACAACAAGCTCAACATTTAAAAACGCCAACAAATTCAACAACAAATTCAACATTGAAAAACACCAACAAATTCAACATCAACCTCGACATTGAAAAACAGCAACAAATTCAACAACAACCTCCACATTGAACAACAACAACCTCAACATTGAACAACACCAACAAATTCAACGACAACTTCAACATTGAAAAGCACCAACAAATTCAACAACAACCTCGACATTGAAAAACATCAACAAATTCAACAACAACCTCAAGATTGAAAAACTACAACAACCTCAACATTGAAAAACACCAACAAATTCAACAACAACCTCAACATTGAAAAACAACAACAACCTCAGCATTGAAAAACACGAACAAATTCAACAACAACCTCAACGTTGGAAAACACCAACAACTTCAACAACAACATCAACATTGAAAAGCAACAACAACCTCAACATTGAAAAACACCAACAAATTCAACAACAACCTCAACATTGAAAAACACCAACAAATTCAGCAACAACATCAACATTGAAAAACAACAGCAACCTCAACATTGAAAAACATCAACAAATTCAACAACAACCTCAACATTGAAAAACTACAACAACCTCAACATTGAAAAACACCAACAATTTCAACAACAACCTCAACATTGAAAAACAACAACAACCTGAGCATTGAAAAACACGAACAAATTCAACAACAACCTCAACATTGAAAAACACCAACAAATTGAACAACAACTTCAACATTGAAAAACACCAACAAAATCAACAACAACCTCGAAATTGAAAAACACCAACAAATTCAACAACAACCTCAACATTGAAAAACAACAACAACCTCAACTTTGAAAAACACCAACAAATTCAACAACAACCTCAACATTGAAAAACAACAACAACCTCAACATTGAAAAACACCAACAAATACAACAACAACCTCAACATTGAAAAACAACAACAACCTCAACATTGAGAAAACACCAACAAATTCAACAACAACCTTCAACATTGAAAAACACCAACAAATTCAACAACAACCTCAACATTGAAAAACAACAACAACCTCAACATTGAAAAACAACAACAACCTCTACATTGAAAAACACCAAGAAATTCAACAACAACCTCAACATTGAAAAACAACAACAACCTCAACATTGAAAAACACCAACAAATTCAACAACAACTTCAACATTGAAAAACACCAACAAATTCAACAACAACCTCGAAATTGAAAAACACCAACAAATTCAACAACAAACTCAACATTGAAAAACAACAACAACCTCAACAATGAAAAACACCAACAAAGTCAACAACAACCTCAACATTGAAAAACAACAACAACCTCAACATTGAAAAACACCAACAAATTCAACAATAACCTCAACATTTAAAAACACCAACAAATTCAACAACAGCCTCAACATTGAAAAACAACAACAACCTCAACATTGAAAAACACCAACAAATTCAACAACAGCCTCAACATTGAAAAAGAACAACCTCAACATTGAAAAACAGCAACAAATTCAACAACAACCTCAACATTGAAAAACACCAACAAATTCAACAACAACCTCAACATTTAAAAACGCCAACAAATTCAACAACAACCTCAACATTGAAAAACACCAACAAATTCAACAACAACCTCAACATTGAAAAACAACAACAACCTCAACATTGAAAAACACCAACAAATTCAACAACAAATTCAACATTGAAAAATACCAACAAATTCAACAACAACCTCAACATTGAAAAACACCAACAAATTCAACAACAACCTCCACATTGAAAAACACCAACTAATTCAACAACAACCTCAACATTGAAAAACACCAACAAATTCAACAACAACTTCCACATTGAAAAACACCATCAAATTCAACAACAACCTCGACATTTAAAAACACCAACAAATTCAACAACAACCTCAACATTGAAAAAGTACAACAACCTCAACATTGAAAAACACCAACACATACAACAACAACCTCAACATTGAAAAACAACAACAACCTCAACATTGAAAAACACCAACAAATTCAACAACAGCCTCAACATTGAAAAACACCAACAAATTCAACAACAACCTCAACATTGAAAAACACCAACAAATTCAACAACAACTTCAACATTGAAAAACACCATCAAATTCAACAACAACCTCGACATTTAAAAACACCAACAAATTCAACAACAACCTCAACATTGAAAAAGTACAACAACCTCAACATTGAAAAACACCAACACATACAACAACAACCTCAACATTTAAAAACAACAACAACCTCAACATTGAAAAACACCAACAAATTCAACAACAACCTCAACATTGAAAAACACCAACAAATTCAACAACAACCTCAACATTGAAAAACATCAACAACCTCAACATTGAAAAACAACAACAACCTCAACATTGAAAAACACCAACAAATTCAACAACAACCTCAACATTGAAAAATAACAACAACCTCAACTTTGAAAAACACCAACAAATTCAACAACAACTTCAACATTGAAAAACACCAACAAATTCAACAACAACCTCGAAATTGAAAAACACCAACAAATTCAACAACAACCTCAACATTGAAAAACAACAGCAACCTCAACATTGAAAAACACCAACAAATTCAACAACAAACTCAACATTGAATAACAACAACAACCTCAACATTGAAAAACACCAACAAATTCAAAAACAACCTCAACATTTAAAAACACCAACAAATTCAACAACAACCTCAACATTGAAAAAGAACAACAACTTCAACATTGAAAAACAACAACAAGCTCAACATTGAAAAACACCAACATATTCAACAACAACTGCAACATTGAAAAACACCAAAAATTTCAACAAGAACCTCGACTTTGAAAAACACCATCAAATTCAACAACAACCTGAACATTGAAAAACAACAACAACCTCAACATTGAAAAACACCAACAAATTCAACAACAACCTCAACACTGAAAAACACCAACAAATTCAACAACAACCTCAACATTTAAAAACGCCAACAAATTCAACAACAAATTCAACATTGAAAAACACCAACAAATTCAACAACAACCTCGACATTGAAAAACAGCAACAAATTCAACAACAACCTCCACATTGAACAACAACAACCTCAACATTGAACAACACCAACAAATTCAACGACAACTTCAACATTGAAAAGCACCAACAAATTCGACAACAACCTCGACATTGAAAAACATCAACAAATTCAACAACAACCTCAAGATTGAAAAACTACAACAACCTCAACATTGAAAAACACCAACAAATTCAACAACAACCTCAACATTGAAAAACAACAACAACCTCAGCATTGAAAAACACGAACAAATTCAACAACAACCTCAACGTTGGAAAACACCAACAACTTCAACAACAACATCAACATTGAAAAGCAACAACAACCTCAACATTGAAAAACACCAACAAATTCAACAACAACTGCAACATTGAAAAACACCAACAATTTCAACCATAACCTCGACTTTGAAAAACACCATCAAATTCAACAACAACCTGAACATTGAAAAACAACAACAACCTCAACATTGAAAAACACCAACAAATTCAACAACAACCTCAACACTGAAAAACACCAACAAATTCAACAACAACCTCAACATTTAAAAACGCCAACAAATTCAACAACAAATTCAACATTGAAAAACACCAACAAATTCAACAACAACCTCGACATTGAAAAACAGCAACAAATTCAACAACAACCTCCACATTGAACAACAACAACCTCAACATTGAACAACACCAACAAATTCAACGACAACTTCAACATTGAAAAGCACCAACAAATGCAACAACAACCTCGACATTGAAAAACATCAACAAATTCAACAACAACCTCAAGATTGAAAAACTACAACAACCTCAACATTGAAAAACACCAACAAATTCAACAACAACCTCAACATTGAAAAACAACAACAACCTCAGCATTGAAAAACACGAACAACTTCAACAACAACCTCAACGTTGGAAAACACCAACAACTTCAACAACAACATCAACATTGAAAAGCAACAAAAACCTCAACATTGAAAAACACCAACAAATTCAACAACAACCTCAACATTGAAAAACACCAACAAATTCAGCAACAACATCAACATTGAAAAACAACAGCAACCTCAACATTGAAAAACATCAACAAATTCAACAACAACCTCAACATTGAAAAACTACAACAACCTCAACATTGAAAAACACCCACAATTTCAACAACAACCTCAACATTGAAAAACAACAACAACCTGAGCATTGAAAAACACGAACAAATTCAACAACAACCTCAACATTGAAAAACACCAACAAATTGAACAACTTCAACATTGAAAAACACCAACAAATTCAACAACAACCTCGAAATTGAAAAACACCAACAAATTCAACAACAACCTCAACATTGAAAAACAACAACAACCTCAACTTTGAAAAACACCAACAAATTCAACAACAACCTCAACATTGAAAAACAACAACAACCTCAACATTGAAAAACACCAACAAATTCAACAACATCCTCAACATTTAAAAACACCAACAAATTCAACAACAACCTCAACATTGAAAAAGAACAACAACCTCAACATTGAAAAACACCAACAAATTCAACAACAACCTCAACATTGAAAAACAACAACAAGCTCAACATTGAAAAACACCAACAAATTCAACAGCAACTGCAACATTGAAAAACACCAACAATTTCAACAAGAACCTCGACTTTGAAAAACACCATCAAATTCAACAACAACCTGAACATTGAAAAACTACAACAACCTCAACATTGAAAAACACCAACAAATTCAACAACAACCTCAACACTGAAAAACACCAACAAATTCAACAACAAGCTCAACATTTAAAAACGCCAACAAATTCAACAACAAATTCAACATTGAAAAACACCAACAAATTCAACATCAACCTCGACATTGAAAAACAGCAACAAATTCAACAACAACCTCCACATTGAACAACAACAACCTCAACATTGAACAACACCAACAAATTCAACGACAACTTCAACATTGAAAAGCACCAACAAATTCAACAACAACCTCGACATTGAAAAACATCAACAAATTCAACAACAACCTCAAGATTGAAAAACTACAACAACCTCAACATTGAAAAACACCAACAAATTCAACAACAACCTCAACATTGAAAAACAACAACAACCTCAGCATTGAAAAACACGAACAAATTCAACAACAACCTCAACGTTGGAAAACACCAACAACTTCAACAACAACATCAACATTGAAAAGCAACAACAACCTCAACATTGAAAAACACCAACAAATTCAACAACAACCTCAACATTGAAAAACACCAACAAATTCAGCAACAACATCAACATTGAAAAACAACAGCAACCTCAACATTGAAAAACATCAACAAATTCAACAACAACCTCAACATTGAAAAACTACAACAACCTCAACATTGAAAAACACCAACAATTTCAACAACAACCTCAACATTGAAAAACAACAACAACCTGAGCATTGAAAAACACGAACAAATTCAACAACAACCTCAACATTGAAAAACACCAACAAATTGAACAACAACTTCAACATTGAAAAACACCAACAAAATCAACAACAACCTCGAAATTGAAAAACACCAACAAATTCAACAACAACCTCAACATTGAAAAACAACAACAACCTCAACTTTGAAAAACACCAACAAATTCAACAACAACCTCAACATTGAAAAACAACAACAACCTCAACATTGAAAAACACCAACAAATACAACAACAACCTCAACATTGAAAAACAACAACAACCTCAACATTGAGAAAACACCAACAAATTCAACAACAACCTTCAACATTGAAAAACACCAACAAATTCAACAACAACCTCAACATTGAAAAACAACAACAACCTCAACATTGAAAAACAACAACAACCTCTACATTGAAAAACACCAAGAAATTCAACAACAACCTCAACATTGAAAAACAACAACAACCTCAACATTGAAAAACACCAACAAATTCAACAACAACTTCAACATTGAAAAACACCAACAAATTCAACAACAACCTCGAAATTGAAAAACACCAACAAATTCAACAACAAACTCAACATTGAAAAACAACAACAACCTCAACAATGAAAAACACCAACAAAGTCAACAACAACCTCAACATTGAAAAACAACAACAACCTCAACATTGAAAAACACCAACAAATTCAACAATAACCTCAACATTTAAAAACACCAACAAATTCAACAACAGCCTCAACATTGAAAAACAACAACAACCTCAACATTGAAAAACACCAACAAATTCAACAACAGCCTCAACATTGAAAAAGAACAACCTCAACATTGAAAAACAGCAACAAATTCAACAACAACCTCAACATTGAAAAACACCAACAAATTCAACAACAACCTCAACATTTAAAAACGCCAACAAATTCAACAACAACCTCAACATTGAAAAACACCAACAAATTCAACAACAACCTCAACATTGAAAAACAACAACAACCTCAACATTGAAAAACACCAACAAATTCAACAACAAATTCAACATTGAAAAATACCAACAAATTCAACAACAACCTCAACATTGAAAAACACCAACAAATTCAACAACAACCTCCACATTGAAAAACACCAACTAATTCAACAACAACCTCAACATTGAAAAACACCAACAAATTCAACAACAACTTCCACATTGAAAAACACCATCAAATTCAACAACAACCTCGACATTTAAAAACACCAACAAATTCAACAACAACCTCAACATTGAAAAAGTACAACAACCTCAACATTGAAAAACACCAACACATACAACAACAACCTCAACATTGAAAAACAACAACAACCTCAACATTGAAAAACACCAACAAATTCAACAACAGCCTCAACATTGAAAAACACCAACAAATTCAACAACAACCTCAACATTGAAAAACACCAACAAATTCAACAACAACTTCAACATTGAAAAACACCATCAAATTCAACAACAACCTCGACATTTAAAAACACCAACAAATTCAACAACAACCTCAACATTGAAAAAGTACAACAACCTCAACATTGAAAAACACCAACACATACAACAACAACCTCAACATTTAAAAACAACAACAACCTCAACATTGAAAAACACCAACAAATTCAACAACAACCTCAACATTGAAAAACACCAACAAATTCAACAACAACCTCAACATTGAAAAACATCAACAACCTCAACATTGAAAAACAACAACAACCTCAACATTGAAAAACACCAACAAATTCAACAACAACCTCAACATTGAAAAATAACAACAACCTCAACTTTGAAAAACACCAACAAATTCAACAACAACTTCAACATTGAAAAACACCAACAAATTCAACAACAACCTCGAAATTGAAAAACACCAACAAATTCAACAACAACCTCAACATTGAAAAACAACAGCAACCTCAACATTGAAAAACACCAACAAATTCAACAACAAACTCAACATTGAATAACAACAACAACCTCAACATTGAAAAACACCAACAAATTCAAAAACAACCTCAACATTTAAAAACACCAACAAATTCAACAACAACCTCAACATTGAAAAAGAACAACAACTTCAACATTGAAAAACAACAACAAGCTCAACATTGAAAAACACCAACATATTCAACAACAACTGCAACATTGAAAAACACCAAAAATTTCAACAAGAACCTCGACTTTGAAAAACACCATCAAATTCAACAACAACCTGAACATTGAAAAACAACAACAACCTCAACATTGAAAAACACCAACAAATTCAACAACAACCTCAACACTGAAAAACACCAACAAATTCAACAACAACCTCAACATTTAAAAACGCCAACAAATTCAACAACAAATTCAACATTGAAAAACACCAACAAATTCAACAACAACCTCGACATTGAAAAACAGCAACAAATTCAACAACAACCTCCACATTGAACAACAACAACCTCAACATTGAACAACACCAACAAATTCAACGACAACTTCAACATTGAAAAGCACCAACAAATTCGACAACAACCTCGACATTGAAAAACATCAACAAATTCAACAACAACCTCAAGATTGAAAAACTACAACAACCTCAACATTGAAAAACACCAACAAATTCAACAACAACCTCAACATTGAAAAACAACAACAACCTCAGCATTGAAAAACACGAACAAATTCAACAACAACCTCAACGTTGGAAAACACCAACAACTTCAACAACAACATCAACATTGAAAAGCAACAACAACCTCAACATTGAAAAACACCAACAAATTCAACAACAACCTCAACATTGAAAAACACCAACAAATTCAGCAACAACATCAACATTGAAAAACAACAGCAACCTCAACATTGAAAAACATCAACAAATTCAACAACAACCTCAACATTGAAAAACTACAACAACCTCAACATTGAAAAACACCAACAATTTCAACAACAACCTCAACATTGAAAAACAACAACAACCTGAGCATTGAAAAACACGAACAAATTCAACAACAACCTCAACATTGAAAAACACCAACAAATTGAACAACAACTTCAACATTGAAAAACACCAACAAATTCAACAACAACCTCGAAATTGAAAAACACCAACAAATTCAACAACAACCTCAACATTGAAAAACAACAACAACCTCAACTTTGAAAAACACCAACAAATTCAACAACAACCTCAACATTGAAAAACAACAACAACCTCAACATTGAAAAACACCAACAAATTCAAGAACATCCTCAACATTTAAAAACTCCAACAAATTCAACAACAACCTCAACATTGAAAAAGAGCAACAACCTCAACATTGAAAAACACCAACAAATTCAACAGCAACTGCAACATTGAAAAACACCAACAATTTCAACAACAACCTCGACTTTGAAAAACACCATCAAATTCAACAACAACCTGAACATTGAAAAACAACAACAACCTCAACATTGAAAAACACCAACAAATTCAACAACAACCTCAACATTGAAAAACACAACAAATTCAACAACAATCTCAACATTTAAAAACGCCAACAAATACAACAACAAATTCAACATTGAAAAACACCAACAAATTCAACAACAACCTCGACATTGAAAAACAGCAACAAATTCAACAACAACCTCCACATTGAACAACAACAACAACCTTAACATTGAAAAACACCAACAAATTCAACAACAACCTCAACTTTGACAAACAAGAACAACCTCAACATTGAAAAACACCAAGAAATTCAACAACAACCTCAACATTTAAAAACACCAACAAATTCAGCAACAACCTGGACATTGAAAAACACCAACAAATTCAACAACAACCTCAACATTGAAAAACTACAACAACCTCAACATTGAAAAACAACAACAAATACAACAACAACCTCAACATTGAAAAACAACAACAACCTCAACATTGAAAAACACCAACAAATTCAACAACAACCTCAACATTTAAAAACACCAACAAATTCAACAACAACCTCAACATTGAAAAACACCAACAAATTCAACAACAACCTCAACATTGAAAAACTACAACAACCTCAACATTGAAAAACACCAACAAATACAACAACAACCTCAACATTGAAAAACAACAACAACATCAACATTGAAAAACACCAACAAGTTCAACAACAACCTCAACATTTAAAAACACCAACAAATTCAACAACAACCTCAACATTGAAAAACACCAACAAATTCAACAACAACCTCAACATTGAAAAACAACAACAACCTCAACATTGAAAAACACCAACAAATTCAACAACAAATTCAACATTGAAAAATACCAACAAATTCAACAACAACCTCAACATTGAAAAACACCAACAAATTCAACAACAACCTCAACATTGAAAAACACCAACTAATTCAACAACAACCTCAGCATTGAAAAAGTACAACAACCTCAACATTGAAAAACACCAACACATACAACAACAACCTCAACATTGAAAAACAACAACAACCTCAACATTGAAAAACACCAACAAATTCAACAACAACCTCAACATTGAAAAACACCAACAAATTCAACAACAACCTCAACATTGAAAAACATCAACAACCTCAACATTGAAAAACAACAACAACCTCAACATTGAAAAACACCAACAAATTGAACAACAACCTCAACATTGAAAAACAACAACAACCTCAACATTGAAAAACACCAACAAATTCAACAACAACTTCAACATTGAAAACCACCAACAAATTCAACAACAACCTCGAAATTGAAAAACACCAACAAATTCAACAACAACCTCAACATTGAAAAACAACAACAACCTCAACATTGAAAAACACCAACAAATTCAACAACAACCTCAACATTTAAAAACACCAACAAATTCAACAACAACCTCAACATTGAAAAAGAACAACAACCTCAACATTGAAAAACAACAACAAGCTCAACATTGAAAAACACCAACAAATTCAACAACAACTGCAACATTGAAAAACACCTACAATTTCAACCATAACCTCGACTTTGAAAAACACCATCAAATTCAACAACAACCTGAACATTGAAAAACAACAACAACCTCAACATTGAAAAACACCAACAAATTCAACAACAACCTCAACACTGAAAAACACCAACAAATTCAACAACAACCTCAACATTTAAAAACGCCAACAAATTCAACAACAAATTCAACATTGAAAAACACCAACAAATTCAACAACAACCTCGACATTGAAAAACAGCAACAAATTCAACAACAACCTCCACATTGAACAACAACAACCTCAACATTGAAAAACACCAACAAATTCAACAACAACCTCAACACTGAAAAACACCAACAAATTCAACAACAACCTCGACATTGAAAAACATCAACAAATTCAACAACAACCTCAACATTGAAAAACACCAACAAATTCAACAACAACCTCAACATTGAAAAACAACAACAACCTCAACATTGAAAAACACCAACAAATTCAACAACAACTTCAACATTGAAAAGCACCAACAAATGCAACAACAACCTCGACATTGAAAAACATCAACAATTTCAACAACAACCTCAAGATTGAAAAACTACAACAACCTCAACATTGAAAAACACCAACAAATTCAACAACAACCTCAACATTGAAAAACAACAACAACCTCAGCATTGAAAAACACGAACAACTTCAACAACAACCTCAACGTTGGAAAACACCAACAACTTCAACAACAACATCAACATTGAAAAGCAACAACAACCTCAACATTGAAAAACACCAACAAATTCAACAACAACCTCAACATTGAAAAACACCAACAAATTCAGCAACAACATCAACATTGAAAAACAACAGCAACCTCAACATTGAAAAACATCAACAAATTCAACAACAACCTCAACATTGAAAAACTACAACAACCTCAACATTGAAAAACACCAACAATTTCAACAACAACCTCAACATTGAAAAACAACAACAACCTGAGCATTGAAAAACACGAACAAATTCAACAACAACCTCAACATTGAAAAACACCAACAAATTGAACAACAACTTCAACATTGAAAAACACCAACAAATTCAACAACAACCTCGAAATTGAAAAACACCAACAAATTCAACAACAACCTCAACATTGAAAAACAACAACAACCTCAACTTTGAAAAACACCAACAAATTCAACAACAACCTCAACATTGAAAAACAACAACAACCTCAACATTGAAAAACACCAACAAATTCAACAACATCCTCAACATTTAAAAACACCAACAAATTCAACAACAACCTCAACATTGAAAAAGAACAACAACCTCAACATTGAAAAACACCAACAAATTCAACAACAACCTCAACATTGAAAAACAACAACAAGCTCAACATTGAAAAACACCAACAAATTCAACAGCAACTGCAAAATTGAAAAACACCAACAATTTCAACAACAACCTCGACTTTGAAAAACACCATCAAATTCAACAACAACCTGAACATTGAAAAACAACAACAACCTCAACATTGAAAAACACCAACAAATTCAACAACAACCTCAACATTGAAAAACACAACAAATTCAACAACAAACTCAACATTTAAAAACGCCAACAAATTCAACAACAAATTCAACATTGAAAAACACCAACAAATTCAACAACAACCTCGACATTGAAAAACAGCAACAAATTCAACAACAACCTCTACATTGAACAACAACAACAACCTTAACATTGGAAAACACCAACAAATTCAACAACAACCTCAACTTTGACAAACAAGAACAACCTCAACATTGAAAAACACCAAGAAATTCAACAACAACCTCAACATTTAAAAACACCAACTAATTCAGCAACAACCTGGACATTGAAAAACACCAACAAATTCAACAACAACCTCAACATTGAAAAACTACAATAACCTCAACATTGAAAAACACCAACAAATACAACAACAACCTCAACATTGAAAAACAACAACAACCTCAACATTGAAAAACACCAACAAATTCAACAACAACCTCAACATTTAAAAACACCAACAAATTCAACAACAACCTCAACATTGAACAACACCAACAAATTCAACAACAACTTCGACATTGAAAAGCACCAACAAATTCAACAACAACCTCGACATTGAAAAACATCAACAAATTCAACAACAACCTCAACATTGAAAAACTACAACAACCTCAACATTGAAAAACACCAACAAATTCAACAACAACCTCAACATTGAAAAACAACAACAACCTCAGCATTGAAAAACACGAACAAATTCAACAACAACCTCAACGTTGGAAAAAACCAACAACTTCAACAACAACCTCAACATTGAAAAGCAACAACAACCTCAACATTGAAAAACACCAACAAATTCAACAACAACTTCAACATTGAAAAACACCAACAAATTCAGCAACAACATCAACATTGAAAAACAACAACAACCTCAACATTGAAAAACATGAACAAATTCAACAACAACCTCAACATTGAAAAACTACAACAACCTCAACATTGAAAAACACCAACTATTCAACAACCTCAACATTGAAAAACAACAACAACCTGAGCATTGAAAAACACGAACAAATTCAACAACAACCTCAACGTTGAAAAACACCAACAAATTCAACAACAACCTCAACATTGAAAAATAACAAAAACCTCAACATTGAAAAACACCAACAAATTCAACAACAACCTCAAATTTGAAAACAGGAACAAATTCAGCAACTACCTCAACATTGAAAAACAACAACAACCTCAACATTGAAAAAGACCAACAAATTCAACAACAACCTCAACATTGAAAAACAATAACAACCTCAACATTAAAAACACCAACAAATTCAACAACAACCTCAACATTGAAAAACAACAACAACCTCAACATTGAAAAACACCAACAAATTCAACAACTTCAACATTGAAAAACAACAACAAATTCAACAACAACCTCGAAATTGAAAAACACCAACAAATTCAACAACAACCGCTACATTGAAAAACAACAACAACCTCAACATTGAAAAACACCAACAAATTCAACAACAACCTCAACATTGAAAAACAACAACAACCTCAACATTGAAAAACACCAACAAATTCAACAACAACCTCAACAATGAAAAACACCAACAAATTCAACAACAACCTCAACATTGAAAAACACCAACAAATTTAAAAACAACCTCAACTTTGAAAAACAACAACAACCTCAACATGGAAAGACACCAACAAATTCAACAACAACCTCAACACTGAAAAACAACAACAACCTCAAAATTGAAAAACACCAACAAATTCAACAACAACCTCAACATTGAAAAACAGGAACAAATTCAACAACAACCTCAACTTTGAAAAACACAAACAAATTCAACAACAACTTCAACATTGAAAAACACCATCAAATTCAACAACAACCTCGACATTGAAAAACACCAACAAATTCAACAACAACCTCAACATTGAAAAACTACAACAACCTCAACATTGAAAAACACCAACAAATACAACAACAACCTCAACATTGAAAAACAACAACAACCTCAACATTGAAAAACAACAACAACCTCAACATTGAAAAACAACAACAACCTCAACATTGAAAAACACCAACAAATTCAACAACAACTTCAACATTGAAAAACACCAACAAATTCAACAACAACCTCGAAATTGAAAAACACCAACAAATTCAACAACAACCTCAACATTGAAAAACAACAACAACCTCAACAATGAAAAACACCAACAAATTCAACAACAACCTCAACTTTGAAAAACAACAACAACCTCAACATGGAAAAACACCAACAAATTCAACAACAAGCTAAACAATGAAAAACAACAACAACCTCAAAATTGAAAAACACCAACAAATTCAACAACAACCTCAACATTTAAAAACAACAACAACCTCAACATTGAAAAACACCAACAAATTCAACAACAACTTCAACATTGAGAAACACCAACAAATTCAACAACAACCTCGACATTGAAAAACACCAAGAAATTGAACAACAACCTCAACATTGAATAACTACAACAACCTCAACATTGAAAAACACCATCAAATACAACAACAACCTCAACATTGAAAAAGAACAACAACCTCAACATTGGAAAACACCAACAAATTCAACAACAACCTCAACATTGAAAAACAACAACAACCTCAACATTGAAAAACAACAACAACCTCAACATTGAAAAACACCAATAAATTCAACAACAACCTCAACATTAAAAAACAACAACAACCTCAACATTGAAAAACACCAACAAATTCAACAATAACTTCAACATTGAAAAACACCAACAAATTCAACAACAACCTCGAAATTGAAAAACAGCAACAAAAACAGAACAACAACCTCAACATTGAAAAACAACAACAACCTCAACATTGAAGAACACCCACAAATTCAACAACAACCTCAACATTAAAAAACAACAACAACCTCAACATTGAAAAACACCAACAAATTCAACAACAACCTCAACAATGAGAAACACCAACAAATTCAACAACAACCTCAACATTGAAAAACACCAACAAATTTAACAACAACCTCAACTTTCAAAACCAACAACAACCTCAACATGGAAAAAGACGAACAAATTCAACAACAAACTCAACATTGAAAAACAACACCAACCTCAAAATTGAAAAACACCAACAAATTCAACAACAACCTCAACATTGAAAAACAGCAACAAATTCAACAACAACCTGGATATTGAAAAACACCAACAAATTCAACAACAACCTCAACATTGAAAAACTACAACACCTCAACATTGAAAAATACCAACAAATACAACAACAACCTCAACATGGAAAAACAAATACAACCTGAACATTGAAAAACACCAACAAATTCAACAAAAACCTCAACATTTAAAAACACCAACAAATTCAACAACAACCTCAACATTGAACAACACCAACAAATTCAACAACAACTTCAACATTGAAAAGCACCAACAAATTCAACAACAACCTCGACATTGAAAAACATCAACAAATTCAACAACAACCTCAACATTGAAAAACTACAACAACCTCAACATTGAAAAACACCAACAAATTCAACAACAACCTCAACATTGAAAAGCAACAACAACCTCAACATTGAAAATCACCAACAAATTCAACAACAACCTCAACATTGAAAAACACCAACAAATTCAGCAACAACATCAACATTGAAAAACAACAACCTCAACATTGAAAAACATCAACAAATTCAACAACAACCTCAACATTGAAAAACTACAACAACCTCAACATTGAAAAACACCAACTATTCAACAACAACCTCAACATTGAAAAACAACAACAACCTGAGCATTGAAAAACACGAACAAATTCAACAACAACCTCAACGTTGAAAAACACCAACAAATTCAACAACAACCTCAACATTGAAAAATAACAAAAACCTCAACATTGAAAAACACCAACAAATTCAACAACAACCTCAACATTGAAAAACACCAACAAATTCAGCAACTACCTCAACATTGAAAAACAACAACAACCTCAACATTGAAAAAACCAACAAATTCAACAACAACCTCAACATTGAAAAACAACAACAACCTCAACATTAAAAACACCAACAAATTCAACAACAACCTCAACATTGAAAAACAACAACAACCTCAACATTGAAAAACACCAACAAATTCAACAACTTCAACATTGAAAAACACCAACAAATTCAACAACAACCTCGAAATTGAAAAACAGCAACAAAAACAGAACAACAACCTCAACATTGAAAAACAACAACAACCTCAACATTGAAAAACACCAACAAATTCAACAACAACCTCAACATTGAAAAACAACAACAACCTCAACATTGAAAAACACCAACAAATTCAACAACAACCTCAACAATGAAAAACACCAACAAATTCAACAACAACCTCAACTTTGAAAAACACCAACAAATTTAAAAACAACCTCAACTTTGAAAAACAACAACAACCTCAACATGGAAAAACACCAACAAATTCAACAACAACCTCAACATTGAAAAACAACAACAACCTCAAAATTGAAAAACACCAACAAATTCAACAACAACCTCAACATTGAAAAACAGGAACAAATTCAACAACAACCTCAACATTGAAAAACAAAAAAAAATTCAACAACAACTTCAACATTGAAAAACACCATCAAATTCAACAACAACCTCGACATTGAAAAACACCAACAAATTCAACAACAACCTCAACCTTGAAAAACTACAACAACCTCAACATTGAAAAACACCAACAAATACAACAACAACCTCAACATTGAAAAACAACAACAACCTCAACATTGAGAAAAAACCAACAAATTCAACAACATTCTTCAACATTGAAAAACACCAACAAATTCAACATCAACCTCTACATTGAAAAAGAACAACAACCTCAACATTGAAAAGCAACAACAACCTCAACATTGAAAATCACCAACAAATTCAACAACAACCTCAACATTGAAAAACACCAAAAAATTCAGCAACAACATCAACATTGAAAAACAACAACCTCAACATTGAAAAACATCAACAAATTCAACAACAACCTCAACATTGAAAAACTACAACAACCTCAACATTGAAAAACACCAACTATTCAACAACAACCTCAACATTGAAAAATAACAAAAACCTCAACATTGAAAAACACCAACAAATTCAACAACAACCTCAACATTGAAAAACACCAACAAATTCAGCAACTACCTCAACATTGAAAAACAACAACAACCTCAACATTGAAAAAAACCAACAAATTCAACAACAACCTCAACATTGAAAAACAACAACAACCTCAACATTAAAAACACCAACAAATTCAACAACAACCTCAACATTGAAAAACAACAACAACCTCAACATTGAAAAACACCAACAAATTCAACAACTTCAACATTGAAAAACACCAACAAATTCAACAACAACCTCGAAATTGAAAAACACCAACAAATTCAACAACAACCGCTACATTGAAAAACAACAACAACCTCAACATTGAAAAACACCAACAAATTCAACAACAACCTCAACATTGAAAAACAACAACAACCTCAACATTGAAAAACACCAACAAATTCAACAACAACCTCAACAATGAAAAACACCAACAAATTCAACAACAACCTCAACTTTGAAAAACACCAACAAATTTAAAAACAACCTCAACTTTGAAAAACAACAACAACCTCAACATGGAAAAACACCAACAAATTCAACAACAACCTCAACATTGAAAAACAACAACAACCTCAAAATTGAAAAACACCAACAAATTCAACAACAACCTCAACATTGAAAAACAGGAACAAATTCAACAACAACCTCAACATTGAAAAACACAAACAAATTCAACAACAACTTCAACATTGAAAAACAGCATCAAATTCAACAACAACCTCGACATTGAAAAACACCA
This sequence comes from Isurus oxyrinchus, assembly GCA_026770705.1. Taxonomy (NCBI): domain Eukaryota; kingdom Metazoa; phylum Chordata; class Chondrichthyes; order Lamniformes; family Lamnidae; genus Isurus; species Isurus oxyrinchus. Next base: position 871,931 of record JANJGN010000097.1, read on the forward strand.
ACAAATTCAACAACAACCTCAACCTTGAAAAACTACAACAACCTCAACATTGAAAAACACCAACAAATACAACAACAACCTCAACATTGAAAAACAACAACAACCTCAACATTGAGAAAAAACCAACAAATTCAACAACAACCTTCAACATTGATAAACACCAACAAATTCAACATCAACCTCTACATTGAAAAAGAACAACAACCTCAACATTGAAAAACAACAACAACCTCAACATTGAAAAACACCAACAAATTCAACAACAACCTCAACATTGAAAAACAACAACAACCTCAACAATGAAAAACACAAACAAATTCAACAACAACCTCGAAATTGAAAAACAACAACAAATTCAACAACAACCTCAACATTGAAAAACAACAACAACCTCAACAAAGAAAAACACAAACAAATTCAACAACAACCTCAACTTTGAAAAACAACAACAACCTCAACATGGAAAAACACCAACATATTCAACAACAACCTAAACAATGAAAAACAACAACAACCTCAAAATTGAAAAACACCAACAAATTCAACAACAACCTCAACATTTAAAAACAACAACAACCTCAACATTGAAAAACACCAACAAATTCAACAACAACTTCAACATTGAGAAACACCAACAAATTCAACAACAACCTCGACATTGAAAAACACCAAGAATTTCAACAACAACCTCAACATTGAATAACTACAACAACCTCAACATTGAAAAACACCATCAAATACAACAACAACCTCAACATTGAAAAAGAACAACAACCTCAACATTGAAAAACACCAACAAATTCAACAACAACCTCAACATTGAAAAACAACAACAACCTCAACATTGAAAAACAACAACAACCTCAACATTGAAAAACACCAATAAATTCAACAACAACCTCAACATTAAAAAACAACAACAACCTCAACATTGAAAAACACCAACAATTTCAACAATAACTTCAACATTGAAAAACACCAACAAATTCAACAACAACCTCGAAATTGAAAAACAGCAACAAAAACAGAACAACAACCTCAACATTGAAAAACAACAACAACCTCAACATTGAAGAACACCCACAAATTCAACAACAACCTCAACATTAAAAAACAATAACAACCTCAACATTGAAAAACACCAACAAATTCAACAACAACCTCAACAATGATAAACACCAACAAATTCAACAACAACCTCAACATTGAAAAACAGCAACTAATTCAACAACAACGTCAACATTGAAAAACAAAAACAAATTCAACAACAACTTCAACATTGAAAAACACCAACAAATTCAACAACAACCGCGACATTGAAAAACACCAACAAATTCAACAACAACCTCAACATTGAAAAACACCAACAAATTCAACAACAACCTCAACATTTAAAAACGCCAACAAATTCAACAACAACCTCAACATTGAAAAACACCAACAAATTCAACAACAACCTCAACATTGAAAAACAACAACAACCTCAACATTGAAAAACACCAACAAATTCAACAACAAATTCAACATTGAAAAATACCAACAAATTCAACAACAACCTCAACATTGAAAAACACCAACAAATTCAACAACAACCTCCACATTGAACAACAATAACAACCTCAACATTGAAAAACACCAACAAATTCAACAACAACCTCACCATTTAAAAACACCAACTAATTCAACAACAACCTGGACATTGAAAAACACCAACAAATTCAACAACAACCTCAACATTTAAAAACTACAACAACCTCAACATTGAAAAACACCAACAAATACAACAACAACCTCAACATTGAAAAACAACAACAACCTCAACATTGAGAAAACACCAACAAATTCAACAACAACCTTCAACATTGAAAAACACCAACAAATTCAACAACAACCTCAACATTGAAAAACAACAACAACCTCAACATTGAAAAACAACAACAACCTCTACATTGAAAAACACCAACAAATTCAACAACAACCTCAACATTGAAAAACAACAACAACCTCAACATTGAAAACCACCAACAAATTCAACAACAACTTCAACATTGAAAAACACCAACAAATTCAACAACAACCTCGAAATTGAAAAACACCAACAAATTCAACAACAGCCTCAACATTGAAAAACAACAACAACCTCAACATTGAAAAACACGAACAAATTCAACAACAGCCTCAACATTGAAAAACAACAACAACCTCAACATTGAAAAACAGCAACAAATTCAACAACTACCTCAACATTGAAAAACACCAACAAATTCAACAACAACCTCAACATTGAAAAACACCAACAAATTCAGCAACTACCTCAACATTGAAAAACAACAACAACCTCAACATTGAAAAAAACCAACAAATTCAACAACAACCTCAACATTGAAAAACAACAACAACCTCAACATTAAAAACACCAACAAATTCAACAACAACCTCAACATTGAAAAACAACAACAACCTCAACATTGAAAAACACCAACAAATTCAACAACTTCAACATTGAAAAACACCAACAAATTCAACAACAACCTCGAAATTGAAAAACACCAACAAATTCAACAACAACCGCTACATTGAAAAACAACAACAACCTCAACATTGAAAAACACCAACAAATTCAACAACAACCTCAACATTGAAAAACAACAACAACCTCAACATTGAAAAACACCAACAAATTCAACAACAACCTCAACAATGAAAAACACCAACAAATTCAACAACAACCTCAACTTTGAAAAACACCAACAAATTTAAAAACAACCTCAACTTTGAAAAACAACAAGACCCTCAACATGGAAAAACACCAACAAATTCAACAACAACCTCAACATTGAAAAACAACAACAACCTCAAAATTGAAAAACACCAACAAATTCAACAACAACCTCAACATTGAAAAACAGGAACAAATTCAACAACAACCTCAACATTGAAAAACACAAACAAATTCAACAACAACTTCAACATTGAAAAACACCATCAAATTCAACAACAACCTCGACATTGAAAAACACCAACAAATTCAACAACAACCTCAACCTTGAAAAACTACAACAACCTCAACATTGAAAAACACCAACAAATACAACAACAACCTCAACATTGAAAAACAACAACAACCTCAACATTGAGAAAAAACCAACAAATTCAACAACAACCTTCAACATTGAAAAACACCAACAAATTCAACATCAACCTCTACATTGAAAAAGAACAACAACCTCAACATTGAAAAACAACAACAACCTCAACATTGAAAAACACCAACAAATTCAACAACAACCTCAACATTGAAAAACAACAACAGCCTCAACATTGAAAAACACCAACAAATTCAACAACAACTTCAACATTGAAAAACACCAACAAATTCAACAACAACCTCGAAATTGAAAAACAACAACAAATTCAACAACAACCTCAACATTGAAAAACAACAACAACCTCAACAATGAAAAACACAAACAAATTCAACAACAACCTCAACTTTGAAAAACAACAACAACCTCAACATGGAAAAACACCAACATATTCAACAACAACCTAAACAATGAAAAACAACAACAACCTCAAAATTGAAAAACACCAACAAATTCAACAACAACCTCAACATTTAAAAACAACAACAACCTCAACATTGAAAAACACCAACAAATTCAACAACAACCTCAACATTGAAAAACACCAACAAATTCAACAACAACTTCAACATTGAGAAACACCAACAAATTCAACAACAACCTCGACATTGAAAAACACCAAGAAATTCAACAACAACCTCAACATTGAATAACTACAACAACCTCAACATTGAAAAACACCATCAAATACAACAACAACCTCAACATTGAAAAAGAACAACAACCTCAACATTGAAAAACACCAACAAATTCAACAACAACCTCAACATTGAAAAACAACAACAACCTCAACATTGAAAAACAACAACAACCTCAACATTGAAAAACACCAATAAATTCAACAACAACCTCAACATTAAAAAACAACAACAACCTCAACATTGAAAAACACCAACAATTTCAACAATAACTTCAACATTGAAAAACACCAACAAATTCAACAACAACCTCGAAATTGAAAAACAGCAACAAAAACAGAACAACAACCTCAACATTGAAAAACAACAACAACCTCAACATTGAAGAACACCCACAAATTCAACAACAACCTCAACATTAAAAAACAATAACAACCTCAACATTGAAAAACACCAACAAATTCAACAACAACCTCAACAATGATAAACACCAACAAATTCAACAACAACCTCAACATTGAAAAACAGCAACTAATTCAACAACAACGTCAACATTGAAAAACAAAAACAAATTCAACAACAACTTCAACATTGAAAAACACCAACAAATTCAACAACAACCGCGACATTGAAAAACACCAACAAATTCAACAACAACCTCAACATTGAAAAACACCAACAAATTCAACAACAACCTCAACATTTAAAAACGCCAACAAATTCAACAACAACCTCAACATTGAAAAACACCAACAAATTCAACAACAACCTCAACATTGAAAAACAACAACAACCTCAACATTGAAAAACACCAACAAATTCAACAACAAATTCAACATTGAAAAATACCAACAAATTCAACAACAACCTCAACATTGAAAAACACCAACAAATTCAACAACAACCTCCACATTGAACAACAATAACAACCTCAACATTGAAAAACACCAACAAATTCAACAACAACCTCACCATTTAAAAACACCAACTAATTCAACAACAACCTGGACATTGAAAAACACCAACAAATTCAACAACAACCTCAACATTTAAAAACTACAACAACCTCAACATTGAAAAACACCAACAAATACAACAACAACCTCAACATTGAAAAACAACAACAACCTCAACATTGAGAAAACACCAACAAATTCAACAACAACCTTCAACATTGAAAAACACCAACAAATTCAACAACAACCTCAACATTGAAAAACAACAACAACCTCAACATTGAAAAACAACAACAACCTCTACATTGAAAAACACCAACAAATTCAACAACAACCTCAACATTGAAAAACAACAACAACCTCAACATTGAAAACCACCAACAAATTCAACAACAACTTCAACATTGAAAAACACCAACAAATTCAACAACAACCTCGAAATTGAAAAACACCAACAAATTCAACAACAGCCTCAACATTGAAAAACAACAACAACCTCAACATTGAAAAACACGAACAAATTCAACAACAGCCTCAACATTGAAAAACAACAACAACCTCAACATTGAAAAACTGCAACAAATTCAACAACTACCTCAACATTGAAAAACACCAACAAATTCAACAACAACCTCAACATTTAAAAACGCCAACAAATTCAACAACAACCTCAACATTGAAAAACACCAACAAATTCAACAACAACCTCAACATTGAAAAACAACAACAACCTCAACATTGAAAAACACCAACAAATTCAACAACAAATTCAACATTGAAAAATACCAACAAATTCAACAACAACCTCAACATTGAAAAACACCAACAAATTCAACAACAACCTCCACATTGAAAAACACCAACTAATTCAACAACAACCTCAACATTGAAAAACACCAGCAAATTCAACAACAACTTCATCATTTAAAAACACCATCAAATTCAACAACAACCTCGACATTTAAAAACACCAACAAATTCAACAACAACCTCAACATTGAAAAAGTACAACAACCTCAACATTGAAAAACACCAACACATACAACAACAACCTCAACATTGAAAAACAACAACAACCTCAACATTGAAAAACACCAACAAATTCAACAACAGCCTCAACATTGAAAAACACCAACAAATTCAACAACAACCTCAACATTGAAAAACACCAACAAATTCAACAACAACTTCAACATTGAAAAACACCATCAAATTCAACAACAACCTCGACATTTAAAAACACCAACAAATTCAACAACAACCTCAACATTGAAAAAGTACAACAACCTCAACATTGAAAAACACCAACACATACAACAACAACCTCAACATTGAAAAACAACAACAACCTCAACATTGAAAAACACCAACAAATTCAACAACAACCTCAACATTGAAAAACACCAACAAATTCAACAACAACCTCAACATTGAAAAACATCAACAACCTCAACATTGAAAAACAACAACTACCTCAACATTGAAAAACACCAACAAATTCAACAACAACCTCAACATTGAAAAACAACAACAACCTCAACATTGAAAAACACCAACAAATTCAACAACAACTTCAACATTGAAAAACACCAACAAATTCAACAACAACCTCGAAATTGAAAAACACCAACAAATTCAACAACAACCTCAACATTGAAAAACAACAACAACCTCAACATTGAATAACACCAACAAATTCAACAACAAACTCAACATTGAAAAACAACAACAACCTCAACATTGAAAAACACCAACAAATTCAACAACAACCTCAACATTTAAAAACACCAACAAATTCAACAACAACCTCAACATTGAAAAAGAACAACAACCTCAACATTGAAAAACAAGAACAAGCTCAGCATTGAAAAACACCAACAAATTCAACAACAACCTCAACAATGAAAAACACCAACAAATTCAACAACAACCTCAACATTGAAAAACAGCAACTAATTCAACAACAACGTCAACATTGAAAAACAAAAACAAATTCAACAACAACTTCAACATTGAAAAACACCAACAAATTCAACAACAACCGCGACATTGAAAAACACCAACAAATTCAAAAACAACCTCAACATTGAAAAACACCAACAAATTCAACAACAACCTCAACATTTAAAAACGCCAACAAATTCAACAACAACCTCAACATTGAAAAACACCAACAAATTCAACAACAACCTCAACATTGAAAAACAACAACAACCTCAACATTGAAAAACAACAACAACCTCAACATTGAAAAACAACAACAACCTCTACATTGAAAAAACCCAACAAATTCAACAACAACCTCAACATTGAAAAACAACAACAACCTCAACATTGAAAACCACCAACAAATTCAACAACAACTTCAACATTGAAAAACACCAACAAATTCAACAACAACCTCTACATTGAAAAACACCAACAAATTCAACAACAACCTCAACATTGAAAAACAACAACAACCTCAACATTGAAAACCACCAACAAATTCAACAACAACTTCAACATTGAAAAACACCAACAAATTCAACAACAACCTCGAAATTGAAAAACACCAACAAATTCAACAACAGCCTCAACATTGAAAAACAACAACAACCTCAACATTGAAAAACACGAACAAATTCAACAACAGCCTCAACATTGAAAAACAACAACAACCTCAACATTGAAAAACAGCAACAAATTCAACAACTACCTCAACATTGAAAAACACCAACAAATTCAACAACAACCTCAACATTGAAAAACAGCAACAAATTCAGCAACTACCTCAACATTGAAAAACAACAACAACCTCAACATTGAAAAAAACCAACAAATTCAACAACAACCTCAACATTGAAAAACAACAACAACCTCAACATTAAAAACACCAACAAATTCAACAACAACCTCAACATTGAAAAACAACAACAACCTCAACATTGAAAAACACCAACAAATTCAACAACTTCAACATTGAAAAACACCAACAAATTCAACAACAACCTCGAAATTGAAAAACACCAACAAATTCAACAACAACCGCTACATTGAAAAACAACAACAACCTCAACATTGAAAAACACCAACAAATTCAACAACAACCTCAACATTGAAAAACAACAACAACCTCAACATTGAAAAACACCAACAAATTCAACAACAACCTCAACAATGAAAAACACCAACAAATTCAACAACAACCTCAACTTTGAAAAACACCAACAAATTTAAAAACAACCTCAACTTTGAAAAACAACAACACCCTCAACATGGAAAAACACCAACAAATTCAACAACAACCTCAACATTGAAAAACAACAACAACCTCAAAATTGAAAAACACCAACAAATTCAACAACAACCTCAACATTGAAAAACAGGAACAAATTCAACAACAACCTCAACATTGAAAAACACAAACAAATTCAACAACAACTTCAACATTGAAAAACACCATCAAATTCAACAACAACCTCGACATTGAAAAACACCAACAAATTCAACAACAACCTCAACCTTGAAAAACTACAACAACCTCAACATTGAAAAACACCAACAAATACAACAACAACCTCAACATTGAAAAACAACAACAACCTCAACATTGAGAAAAAACCAACAAATTCAACAACAACCTTCAACATTGAAAAACACCAACAAATTCAACATCAACCTCTACATTGAAAAAGAACAACAACCTCAACATTGAAAAACAACAACAACCTCAACATTGAAAAACACCAACAAATTCAACAACAACCTCAACATTGAAAAACAACAACAGCCTCAACATTGAAAAACACCAACAAATTCAACAACAACTTCAACATTGAAAAACACCAACAAATTCAACAACAACCTCGAAATTGAAAAACAACAACAAATTCAACAACAACCTCAACATTGAAAAACAACAACAACCTCAACAATGAAAAACACAAACAAATTCAACAACAACCTCAACTTTGAAAAACAACAACAACCTCAACATGGAAAAACACCAACATATTCAACAACAACCTAAACAATGAAAAACAACAACAACCTCAAAATTGAAAAACACCAACAAATTCAACAACAACCTCAACATTTAAAAACAACAACAACCTCAACATTGAAAAACACCAACAAATTCAACAACAACCTCAACATTGAAAAACACCAACAAATTCAACAACAACTTCAACATTGAGAAACACCAACAAATTCAACAACAACCTCGACATTGAAAAACACCAAGAAATTCAACAACAACCTCAACATTGAATAACTACAACAACCTCAACATTGAAAAACACCATCAAATACAACAACAACCTCAACATTGAAAAAGAACAACAACCTCAACATTGAAAAACACCAACAAATTCAACAACAACCTCAACATTGAAAAACAACAACAACCTCAACATTGAAAAACAACAACAACCTCAACATTGAAAAACACCAATAAATTCAACAACAACTTCAACATTACAAAACAACAACAACCTCAACATTGAAAAACACCAACAATTTCAACAATAACTTCAACATTGAAAAACACCAACAAATTCAACAACAACCTCGAAATTGAAAAACAGCAACAAAAACAGAACAACAACCTCAACATTGAAAAACAACAACAACCTCAACATTGAAGAACACCCACAAATTCAACAACAACCTCAACATTAAAAAACAATAACAACCTCAACATTGAAAAACATCAACAAATTCAACAACAACCTCAACAATGATAAACACCAACAAATTCAACAACAACCTCAACATTGAAAAACAGCAACTAATTCAACAACAACGTCAACATTGAAAAACAAAAACAAATTCAACAACAACTTCAACATTGAAAAACACCAACAAATTCAACAACAACCGCGACATTGAAAAACACCAACAAATTCAACAACAACCTCAACATTGAAAAACACCAACAAATTCAACAACAACCTCAACATTTAAAAACGCCAACAAATTCAACAACAACCTCAACATTGAAAAACACCAACAAATTCAACAACAACCTCAACATTGAAAAACAACAACAACCTCAACATTGAAAAACACCAACAAATTCAACAACAAATTCAACATTGAAAAATACCAACAAATTCAACAACAACCTCAACATTGAAAAACACCAACAAATTCAACAACAACCTCCACATTGAACAACAATAACAACCTCAACATTGAAAAACACCAACAAATTCAACAACAACCTCACCATTTAAAAACACCAACTAATTCAACAACAACCTGGACATTGAAAAACACCAAGAAATTCAACAGCAACCTCAACATTTAAAAACTACAACAACCTCAACATTGAAAAACACCAACAAATACAACAACAACCTCAACATTGAAAAACAACAACAACCTCAACATTGAGAAAACACCAACAAATTCAACAACAACCTTCAACATTGAAAAACACCAACAAATTCAACAACAACCTCAACATTGAAAAACAACAACAACCTCAACATTGAAAAACAACAACAACATCTACATTGAAAAACACCAACAATTTCAACAACAACCTCAACATTGAAAAACAACAACAACCTCAACATTGAAAACCACCAACAAATTCAACAACAACTTCAACATTGAAAAACACCAACAAATTCAACAACAACCTCGAAATTGAAAAACACCAACAAATTCAACAACAGCCTCAACATTGAAAAACAACAACAACCTCAACATTGAAAAACACGAACAAATTCAACAACAGCCTCAACATTGAAAAACAACAACAACCTCAACATTGAAAAACAGCAACAAATTCAACAACTACCTCAACATTGAAAAACACCAACAAATTCAACAACAACCTCAACATTTAAAAACGCCAACAAATTCAACAACAACCTCAACATTGAAAAAACCAACAAATTCAACAACAACCTCAACATTGAAAAACAACAACAACCTCAACATTGAAAAACACCAACAAATTCAACAACAAATTCAACATTGAAAAATACCAACAAATTCAACAACAACCTCAACATTGAAAAACACCAACAAATTCAACAACAACCTCCACATTGAAAAACACCAACTAATTCAACAACAACCTCAACATTGAAAAACACCAGCAAATTCAACAACAACTTCATCATTTAAAAACACCATCAAATTCAACAACAACCTCGACATTTAAAAACACCCACAAATTCAACAACAACCTCAACATTAAAAAACAATAACAACCTCAACATTGAAAAACACCAACAAATTCAACAACAACCTCAACAATGATAAACACCAACAAATTCAACAACAACCTCAACATTGAAAAACAGCAACTAATTCAACAACAACGTCAACATTGAAAAACAAAAACAAATTCAACAACAACTTCAACATTGAAAAACACCAACAAATTCAACAACAACCGCGACATTGAAAAACACCAACAAATTCAACAACAACCTCAACATTGAAAAACACCAACAAATTCAACAACAACCTCAACATTTAAAAACGCCAACAAATTCAACAACAACCTCAACATTGAAAAACACCAACAAATTCAACAACAACCTCAACATTGAAAAACAACAACAACCTCAACATTGAAAAACACCAACAAATTCAACAACAAATTCAACATTGAAAAATACCAACAAATTCAACAACAACCTCAACATTGAAAAACACCAACAAATTCAACAACAACCTCCACATTGAACAACAATAACAACCTCAACATTGAAAAACACCAACAAATTCAACAACAACCTCACCATTTAAAAACACCAACTAATTCAACAACAACCTGGACATTGAAAAACACCAACAAATTCAACAACAACCTCAACATTTAAAAACTACAACAACCTCAACATTGAAAAACACCAACAAATACAACAACAACCTCAACATTGAAAAACAACAACAACCTCAACATTGAGAAAACACCAACAAATTCAACAACAACCTTCAACATTGAAAAACACCAACAAATTCAACAACAACCTCAACATTGAAAAACAACAACAACCTCAACATTGAAAAACAACAACAACCTCTACATTGAAAAACACCAACAAATTCAACAACAACCTCAACATTGAAAAACAACAACAACCTCAACATTGAAAACCACCAACAAATTCAACAACAACTTCAACATTGAAAAACACCAACAAATTCAACAACAACCTCGAAATTGAAAAACACCAACAAATTCAACAACAGCCTCAACATTGAAAAACAACAACAACCTCAACATTGAAAAACACGAACAAATTCAACAACAGCCTCAACATTGAAAAACAACAACAACCTCAACATTGAAAAACTGCAACAAATTCAACAACTACCTCAACATTGAAAAACACCAACAAATTCAACAACAACCTCAACATTTAAAAACGCCAACAAATTCAACAACAACCTCAACATTGAAAAACACCAACAAATTCAACAACAACCTCAACATTGAAAAACAACAACAACCTCAACATTGAAAAACACCAACAAATTCAACAACAAATTCAACATTGAAAAATACCAACAAATTCAACAACAACCTCAACATTGAAAAACACCAACAAATTCAACAACAACCTCCACATTGAAAAACACCAACTAATTCAACAACAACCTCAACATTGAAAAACACCAGCAAATTCAACAACAACTTCATCATTTAAAAACACCATCAAATTCAACAACAACCTCGACATTTAAAAACACCAACAAATTCAACAACAACCTCAACATTGAAAAAGTACAACAACCTCAACATTGAAAAACACCAACACATACAACAACAACCTCAACATTGAAAAACAACAACAACCTCAACATTGAAAAACACCAACAAATTCAACAACAGCCTCAACATTGAAAAACACCAACAAATTCAACAACAACCTCAACATTGAAAAACACCAACAAATTCAACAACAACTTCAACATTGAAAAACACCATCAAATTCAACAACAACCTCGACATTTAAAAACACCAACAAATTCAACAACAACCTCAACATTGAAAAAGTACAACAACCTCAACATTGAAAAACACCAACACATACAACAACAACCTCAACATTGAAAAACAACAACAACCTCAACATTGAAAAACACCAACAAATTCAACAACAACCTCAACATTGAAAAACACCAACAAATTCAACAACAACCTCAACATTGAAAAACATCAACAACCTCAACATTGAAAAACAACAACTACCTCAACATTGAAAAACACCAACAAATTCAACAACAACCTCAACATTGAAAAACAACAACAACCTCAACATTGAAAAACACCAACAAATTCAACAACAACTTCAACATTGAAAAACACCAACAAATTCAACAACAACCTCGAAATTGAAAAACACCAACAAATTCAACAACAACCTCAACATTGAAAAACAACAACAACCTCAACATTGAATAACACCAACAAATTCAACAACAAACTCAACATTGAAAAACAACAACAACCTCAACATTGAAAAACACCAACAAATTCAACAACAACCTCAACATTTAAAAACACCAACAAATTCAACAACAACCTCAACATTGAAAAAGAACAACAACCTCAACATTGAAAAACAAGAACAAGCTCAGCATTGAAAAACACCAACAAATTCAACAACAACCTCAACAATGAAAAACACCAACAAATTCAACAACAACCTCAACATTGAAAAACAGCAACTAATTCAACAACAACGTCAACATTGAAAAACAAAAACAAATTCAACAACAACTTCAACATTGAAAAACACCAACAAATTCAACAACAACCGCGACATTGAAAAACACCAACAAATTCAAAAACAACCTCAACATTGAAAAACACCAACAAATTCAACAACAACCTCAACATTTAAAAACGCCAACAAATTCAACAACAACCTCAACATTGAAAAACACCAACAAATTCAACAACAACCTCAACATTGAAAAACAACAACAACCTCAACATTGAAAAACAACAACAACCTCAACATTGAAAAACAACAACAACCTCTACATTGAAAAAACCCAACAAATTCAACAACAACCTCAACATTGAAAAACAACAACAACCTCAACATTGAAAACCACCAACAAATTCAACAACAACTTCAACATTGAAAAACACCAACAAATTCAACAACAACCTCTACATTGAAAAACACCAACAAATTCAACAACAACCTCAACATTGAAAAACAACAACAACCTCAACATTGAAAACCACCAACAAATTCAACAACAACTTCAACATTGAAAAACACCAACAAATTCAACAACAACCTCGAAATTGAAAAACACCAACAAATTCAACAACAGCCTCAACATTGAAAAACAACAACAACCTCAACATTGAAAAACACGAACAAATTCAACAACAGCCTCAACATTGAAAAACAACAACAACCTCAACATTGAAAAACAGCAACAAATTCAACAACTACCTCAACATTGAAAAACACCAACAAATTCAACAACAACCTCAACATTGAAAAACAGCAACAAATTCAGCAACTACCTCAACATTGAAAAACAACAACAACCTCAACATTGAAAAAAACCAACAAATTCAACAACAACCTCAACATTGAAAAACAACAACAACCTCAACATTAAAAACACCAACAAATTCAACAACAACCTCAACATTGAAAAACAACAACAACCTCAACATTGAAAAACACCAACAAATTCAACAACTTCAACATTGAAAAACACCAACAAATTCAACAACAACCTCGAAATTGAAAAACACCAACAAATTCAACAACAACCGCTACATTGAAAAACAACAACAACCTCAACATTGAAAAACACCAACAAATTCAACAACAACCTCAACATTGAAAAACAACAACAACCTCAACATTGAAAAACACCAACAAATTCAACAACAACCTCAACAATGAAAAACACCAACAAATTCAACAACAACCTCAACTTTGAAAAACACCAACAAATTTAAAAACAACCTCAACTTTGAAAAACAACAACACCCTCAACATGGAAAAACACCAACAAATTCAACAACAACCTCAACATTGAAAAACAACAACAACCTCAAAATTGAAAAACACCAACAAATTCAACAACAACCTCAACATTGAAAAACAGGAACAAATTCAACAACAACCTCAACATTGAAAAACACAAACAAATTCAACAACAACTTCAACATTGAAAAACACCATCAAATTCAACAACAACCTCGACATTGAAAAACACCAACAAATTCAACAACAACCTCAACCTTGAAAAACTACAACAACCTCAACATTGAAAAACACCAACAAATACAACAACAACCTCAACATTGAAAAACAACAACAACCTCAACATTGAGAAAAAACCAACAAATTCAACAACAACCTTCAACATTGAAAAACACCAACAAATTCAACATCAACCTCTACATTGAAAAAGAACAACAACCTCAACATTGAAAAACAACAACAACCTCAACATTGAAAAACACCAACAAATTCAACAACAACCTCAACATTGAAAAACAACAACAGCCTCAACATTGAAAAACACCAACAAATTCAACAACAACTTCAACATTGAAAAACACCAACAAATTCAACAACAACCTCGAAATTGAAAAACAACAACAAATTCAACAACAACCTCAACATTGAAAAACAACAACAACCTCAACAATGAAAAACACAAACAAATTCAACAACAACCTCAACTTTGAAAAACAACAACAACCTCAACATGGAAAAACACCAACATATTCAACAACAACCTAAACAATGAAAAACAACAACAACCTCAAAATTGAAAAACACCAACAAATTCAACAACAACCTCAACATTTAAAAACAACAACAACCTCAACATTGAAAAACACCAACAAATTCAACAACAACCTCAACATTGAAAAACACCAACAAATTCAACAACAACTTCAACATTGAGAAACACCAACAAATTCAACAACAACCTCGACATTGAAAAACACCAAGAAATTCAACAACAACCTCAACATTGAATAACTACAACAACCTCAACATTGAAAAACACCATCAAATACAACAACAACCTCAACATTGAAAAAGAACAACAACCTCAACATTGAAAAACACCAACAAATTCAACAACAACCTCAACATTGAAAAACAACAACAACCTCAACATTGAAAAACAACAACAACCTCAACATTGAAAAACACCAATAAATTCAACAACAACTTCAACATTACAAAACAACAACAACCTCAACATTGAAAAACACCAACAATTTCAACAATAACTTCAACATTGAAAAACACCAACAAATTCAACAACAACCTCGAAATTGAAAAACAGCAACAAAAACAGAACAACAACCTCAACATTGAAAAACAACAACAACCTCAACATTGAAGAACACCCACAAATTCAACAACAACCTCAACATTAAAAAACAATAACAACCTCAACATTGAAAAACATCAACAAATTCAACAACAACCTCAACAATGATAAACACCAACAAATTCAACAACAACCTCAACATTGAAAAACAGCAACTAATTCAACAACAACGTCAACATTGAAAAACAAAAACAAATTCAACAACAACTTCAACATTGAAAAACACCAACAAATTCAACAACAACCGCGACATTGAAAAACACCAACAAATTCAACAACAACCTCAACATTGAAAAACACCAACAAATTCAACAACAACCTCAACATTTAAAAACGCCAACAAATTCAACAACAACCTCAACATTGAAAAACACCAACAAATTCAACAACAACCTCAACATTGAAAAACAACAACAACCTCAACATTGAAAAACACCAACAAATTCAACAACAAATTCAACATTGAAAAATACCAACAAATTCAACAACAACCTCAACATTGAAAAACACCAACAAATTCAACAACAACCTCCACATTGAACAACAATAACAACCTCAACATTGAAAAACACCAACAAATTCAACAACAACCTCACCATTTAAAAACACCAACTAATTCAACAACAACCTGGACATTGAAAAACACCAAGAAATTCAACAGCAACCTCAACATTTAAAAACTACAACAACCTCAACATTGAAAAACACCAACAAATACAACAACAACCTCAACATTGAAAAACAACAACAACCTCAACATTGAGAAAACACCAACAAATTCAACAACAACCTTCAACATTGAAAAACACCAACAAATTCAACAACAACCTCAACATTGAAAAACAACAACAACCTCAACATTGAAAAACAACAACAACCTCTACATTGAAAAACACCAACAATTTCAACAACAACCTCAACATTGAAAAACAACAACAACCTCAACATTGAAAACCACCAACAAATTCAACAACAACTTCAACATTGAAAAACACCAACAAATTCAACAACAACCTCGAAATTGAAAAACACCAACAAATTCAACAACAGCCTCAACATTGAAAAACAACAACAACCTCAACATTGAAAAACACGAACAAATTCAACAACAGCCTCAACATTGAAAAACAACAACAACCTCAACATTGAAAAACAGCAACAAATTCAACAACTACCTCAACATTGAAAAACACCAACAAATTCAACAACAACCTCAACATTTAAAAACGCCAACAAATTCAACAACAACCTCAACATTGAAAAAACCAACAAATTCAACAACAACCTCAACATTGAAAAACAACAACAACCTCAACATTGAAAAACACCAACAAATTCAACAACAAATTCAACATTGAAAAATACCAACAAATTCAACAACAACCTCAACATTGAAAAACACCAACAAATTCAACAACAACCTCCACATTGAAAAACACCAACTAATTCAACAACAACCTCAACATTGAAAAACACCAGCAAATTCAACAACAACTTCATCATTTAAAAACACCATCAAATTCAACAACAACCTCGACATTTAAAAACACCAACAAATTCAACAACAACCTCAACATTGAAAAAGTACAACAACCTCAACATTGAAAAACACCAACACATACAACAACAACCTCAACATTGAAAAACAACAACAACCTCAACATTGAAAAACACCAACAAATTCAACAACAGCCTCAACATTGAAAAACACCAACAAATTCAACAACAACCTCAACATTGAAAAACACCAACAAATTCAACAACAACTTCAACATTGAAAAACACCATCAAATTCAACAACAACCTCGACATTTAAAAACACCAACAAATTCAACAACAACCTCAACATTGAAAAAGTACAACAACCTCAACATTGAAAAACACCAACACATACAACAACAACCTCAACATTGAAAAACAACAACAACCTCAACATTGAAAAACACCAACAAATTCAACAACAACCTCAACATTGAAAAACACCAACAAATTCAACAACAACCTCAACATTGAAAAACATCAACAACCTCAACATTGAAAAACAACAACTACCTCAACATTGAAAAACACCAACAAATTCAACAACAACCTCAACATTGAAAAACAACAACAACCTCAACATTGAAAAACACCAACAAATTCAACAACAACTTCAACATTGAAAAACACCAACAAATTCAACAACAACCTCGAAATTGAAAAACACCAACAAATTCAACAACAACCTCAACATTGAAAAACAACAACAACCTCAACATTGAATAACACCAACAAATTCAACAACAAACTCAACATTGAAAAACAACAACAACCTCAACATTGAAAAACACCAACAAATTCAACAACAACCTCAACATTTAAAAACACCAACAAATTCAACAACAACCTCAACATTGAAAAAGAACAACAACCTCAACATTGAAAAACAAGAACAAGCTCAACATTGAAAAACACCAACAAATTCAACAACAACCTCAACAATGAAAAACACCAACAAATTCAACAACAACCTCAACATTGAAAAACAGCAACTAATTCAACAACAACGTCAACATTGAAAAACAAAAACAAATTCAACAACAACTTCAACATTGAAAAACACCAACAAATTCAACAACAACCGCGACATTGAAAAACACGAACAAATTCAACAACAGCCTCAACATTGAAAAACAACAACAACCTCAACATTGAAAAACAGCAACAAATTCAACAACTACCTCAACATTGAAAAACACCAACAAATTCAACAACAACCTCAACATTTAAAAACGCCAACAAATTCAACAACAACCTCAACATTGAAAAAACCAACAAATTCAACAACAACCTCAACATTGAAAAACAACAACAACCTCAACATTGAAAAACACCAACAAATTCAACAACAAATTCAACATTGAAAAATACCAACAAATTCAACAACAACCTCAACATTGAAAAACACCAACAAATTCAACAACAACCTCCACATTGAAAAACACCAACTAATTCAACAACAACCTCAACATTGAAAAACACCAGCAAATTCAACAACAACTTCATCATTTAAAAACACCATCAAATTCAACAACAACCTCGACATTTAAAAACACCAACAAATTCAACAACAACCTCAACATTGAAAAAGTACAACAACCTCAACATTGAAAAACACCAACACATACAACAACAACCTCAACATTGAAAAACAACAACAACCTCAACATTGAAAAACACCAACAAATTCAACAACAGCCTCAACATTGAAAAACACCAACAAATTCAACAACAACCTCAACATTGAAAAACACCAACAAATTCAACAACAACTTCAACATTGAAAAACACCATCAAATTCAACAACAACCTCGACATTTAAAAACACCAACAAATTCAACAACAACCTCAACATTGAAAAAGTACAACAACCTCAACATTGAAAAACACCAACACATACAACAACAACCTCAACATTGAAAAACAACAACAACCTCAACATTGAAAAACACCAACAAATTCAACAACAACCTCAACATTGAAAAACACCAACAAATTCAACAACAACCTCAACATTGAAAAACATCAACAACCTCAACATTGAAAAACAACAACTACCTCAACATTGAAAAACACCAACAAATTCAACAACAACCTCAACATTGAAAAACAACAACAACCTCAACATTGAAAAACACCAACAAATTCAACAACAACTTCAACATTGAAAAACACCAACAAATTCAACAACAACCTCGAAATTGAAAAACACCAACAAATTCAACAACAACCTCAACATTGAAAAACAACAACAACCTCAACATTGAATAACACCAACAAATTCAACAACAAACTCAACATTGAAAAACAACAACAACCTCAACATTGAAAAACACCAACAAATTCAACAACAACCTCAACATTTAAAAACACCAACAAATTCAACAACAACCTCAACATTGAAAAAGAACAACAACCTCAACATTGAAAAACAAGAACAAGCTCAACATTGAAAAACACCAACAAATTCAACAACAACCTCAACAATGAAAAACACCAACAAATTCAACAACAACCTCAACATTGAAAAACAGCAACTAATTCAACAACAACGTCAACATTGAAAAACAAAAACAAATTCAACAACAACTTCAACATTGAAAAACACCAACAAATTCAACAACAACCGCGACATTGAAAAACACCAACAAATTCAACAACAACCTCAACATTGAAAAACACCAACAAATTCAACAACAACCTCAACATTTAAAAACGCCAACAAATTCAACAACAACCTCAACATTGAAAAACACCAACAAATTCAACAACAACCTCAACATTGAAAAACAACAACAACCTCAACATTGAAAAACACCAACAAATTCAACAACAAATTCAACATTGAAAAATACCAACAAATTCAACAACAACCTCAACATTGAAAAACACCAACAAATTCAACAACAACCTCCACATTGAACAACAATAACAACCTCAACATTGAAAAATACCAACAAATTCAACAACAACCTCACCATTTAAAAACACCAACTAATTCAACAACAACCTGGACATTGAAAAACACCAACAAATTCAGCAACAACCTGAACATTTAAAAACTACAACAACCTCAACATTGAAAAACACCAACAAATACAACAACAACCTCAACATTGAAAAACAACAACAACCTCAACATTGAGAAAACACCAACAAATTCAACAACAACCTTCAACATTGAAAAACACCAACAAATTCAACAACAACCTCAACATTGAAAAACAACAACAACCTCAACATTGAAAAACAACAACAACCTCTACATTGAAAAAACCCAACAAATTCAACAACAACCTCAACATTGAAAAACAACAACAACCTCAACATTGAAAACCACCAACAAATTCAACAACAACTTCAACATTGAAAAACACCAACAAATTCAACAACAACCTCGAAATTGAAAAACACCAACAAATTCAACAACAACCTCAACATTGAAAAACAACAACAACCTCAACAATGAAAAACACCAACAAAGTCAACAACAACCTCAACATTGAAAAACAACAACAACCTCAACATTGAAAAACACCAACAAATTCAACAATAACCTCAACATTTAAAAACACCAACAAATTCAACAACAGCCTCAACATTGAAAAACAACAACAACCTCAACATTGAAAAACACCAACAAATTCAACAACAGCCTCAACATTGAAAAACAAAAACAACCTCAACATTGAAAAACAACAACAAATTCAACAACAACCTCAACATTTAAAAACACCAACAAATTCAACTACAACCTCAACATTTAAAAACGCCAACAAATTCAACAACAACCTCAACAGTGAAAAACACCAACAAATTCAACAACAACCTCAACATTGAAAAACAACAACAACCTCAACATTGAAAAACACCAACAAATTCAACAACAAATTCAACACTGAAAAATACCAACAAATTCAACAACAACCTCAACATTGAAAAACACCAACAAATTCAACAACAACCTCCACATTGAAAAACACCAACTAATTCAACAACAACCTCAACATTGAAAAACACCAGCAAATTCAACAACAACTTCAACATTGAAAAACACCATCAAATTCAACAACAACCTCGACATTTAAAAACACCAACAAATTCAACAACAACCTCAACATTGAAAAAGTACAACAACCTCAACTTTGAAAAACACCAACACATACAACAACAACCTCAACATTGAAAAACAACAACAACCTCAACATTGAAAAACACCAACAAATTCAACAACAGCCTCAACATTGAAAAACACCAACAAATTCAACAACAACCTCAACATTGAAAAACACCAACAAATTCAACAACAACTTCAACATTGAAAAACACCATCAAATTCAACAACAACCTCGACATTTAAAAACACCAACAAATTCAACAACAACCTCAACATTGAAAAAGTACAACAACCTCAACATTGAGAAACACCAACACATACAACAACAACCTCAACATTGAAAAACAACAACAACCTCAACATTGAAAAACACCAACAAATTCAACAACAACCTCAACATTGAAGAACACCAAAAAATTCAACAACAACCTCAACATTGAAAAACATCAACAACCTCAACATTGAAAAACAACAACTACCTCAACATTGAAAAACACCAACAAATTCAACAACAACCTCAACATTGAAAAACAACAACAACCTCAACATTGAAAAACACCAACAAATTCAACAATAACTTCAACATTGAAAAACACCAACAAATTCAACAACAACCTCGAAATTGAAAAACACCAACAAATTCAACAACAACCTCAACATTGAAAAACAACAACAACCTCAACATTGAATAACACCAACAAATTCAACAACAAACTCAACATTGAAAAACAACAACAACCTCAACATTGAAAAACACCAACAAATTCAACAACAACCTCAACATTGAAAAACAGCAACTAATTCAACAACAACGTCAACATTGAAAAACAAAAACAAATTCAACAACAACTTCAACATTGAAAAACACCAACAAATTCAACAACAACCGCGACATTGAAAAACACCAACAAATTCAACAACAACCTCAACATTGAAAAACACCAACAAATTCAACAACAACCTCAACATTTAAAAACGCCAACAAATTCAACAACAACCTCAACATTGAAAAACACCAACAAATTCAACAACAACCTCAACATTGAAAAACAACAACAACCTCAACATTGAAAAACACCAACAAATTCAACAACAAATTCAACATTGAAAAATACCAACAAATTCAACAACAACCTCAACATTGAAAAACACCAACAAATTCAACAACAACCTCCACATTGAACAACAATAACAACCTCAACATTGAAAAATACCAACAAATTCAACAACAACCTCACCATTTAAAAACACCAACTAATTCAACAACAACCTGGACATTGAAAAACACCAACAAATTCAACAACAACCTCAACATTTAAAAACTACAACAACCTCAACATTGAAAAACACCAACAAATACAACAACAACCTCAACATTGAAAAACAACAACAACCTCAACATTGAGAAAACACCAACAAATTCAACAACAACCTTCAACATTGAAAAACACCAACAAATTCAACAACAACCTCAACATTGAAAAACAACAACAACCTCAACATTGAAAAACAACAACAACCTCTACATTGAAAAAACCCAACAAATTCAACAACAACCTCAACATTGAAAAACAACAACAACCTCAACATTGAAAACCACCAACAAATTCAACAACAACTTCAACATTGAAAAACACCAACAAATTCAACAACAACCTCGAAATTGAAAAACACCAACAAATTCAACAACAACCTCAACATTGAAAAACAACAACAACCTCAACAATGAAAAACACCAACAAAGTCAACAACAACCTCAACATTGAAAAACAACAACAACCTCAACATTGAAAAACACCAACAAATTCAACAATAACCTCAACATTTAAAAACACCAACAAATTCAACAACAGCCTCAACATTGAAAAACAACAACAACCTCAACATTGAAAAACACCAACAAATTCAACAACAGCCTCAACATTGAAAAACAACAACAACCTCAACATTGAAAAACACCAACAAATTCAACAACAACCTCAACATTTAAAAACACCAACAAATTCAACAACAACCTCAACATTTAAAAACGCCAACAAATTCAACAACAACCTCAACATTGAAAAACACCAACAAATTCAACAACAACCTCAACATTGAAAAACAACAACAACCTCAACATTGAAAAACACCAACAAATTCAACAACAAATTCAACATTGAAAAATACCAACAAATTCAACAACAACCTGAACATTGAAAAACACCAACAAATTCAACAACAACCTCCACATTGAAAAACACCAACTAATTCAACAACAACCTCAACATTGAAAAACACCAGCAAATTCAACAACAAATTCAACATTGAAAAACACCATCAAATTCAACATCAACCTCGACATTTAAAAACACCAACAAATTCAACAACAACCTCAACATTGAAAAAGTACAACAACCTCAACTTTGAAAAACACCAACACATACAACAACAACGTCAACATTGAAAAACAACAACAACCTCAACATTGAAAAACACCAACAAATTCAACAACAGCCTCAACATTGAAAAACACCAACAAATTCAACAACAACCTCAACATTGAAAAACACCAACAAATTCAACAACAACTTCAACATTGAAAAACACCATCAAATTCAACAACAACCTCGACATTTAAAAACACCAACAAATTCAACAACAACCTCAACATTGAAAAAGTACAACAACCTCAACATTGAGAAACACCAACACATACAACAACAACCTCAACATTGAAAAACAACAACAACCTCAACATTGAAAAACACCAACAAATTCAACAACAACCTCAACATTGAAAAACACCAACAAATTCAACAACAACCTCAACATTGAAAAACATCAACAACCTCAACATTGAAAAACAACAACTACCTCAACATTGAAAAACACCAACAAATTGAACAACAACCTCAACATTGAAAAACAACAACAACCTCAACATTGAAAAACACCAACAAATTCAACAACAACTTCAACATTGAAAAACACCAACAAATTCAACAACAACCTCGAAATTGAAAAACACCAACAAATTCAACAACAACCTCAACATTGAAAAACAACAACAACCTCAACATTGAATAACACCAACAAATTCAACAACAAACTCAACATTGAAAAACAAAAACAACCTCAACATTGAAAAACACCAACAAATTCAACAACAACCTCAACATTTAAAAACACCAACAAATTCAACAACAACCTCAACATTGAAAAACAATAACAACCTCTACATTGAAAAAACCCAACAAATTCAACAACAACCTCAACATTGAAAAACAACAACAACCTCAACATTGAAAACCACCAACAAATTCAACAACAACTTCAACATTGAAAAACACCAACAAATTCAACAACAACCTCGAAATTGAAAAACACCAACAAATTCAACAACAACCTCAACATTGAAAAACAACAACAACCTCAACAATGAAAAACACCAACAAAGTCAAAAACAACCTCAACATTGAAAAACAACAACAACCTCAACATTGAAAAACACCAACAAATTCAACAATAACCTCAACATTTAAAAACACCAACAAATTCAACAACAGCCTCAACATTGAAAAACAACAACAACCTCAACATTGAAAAAAACCAACAAATTCAACAACAGCCTCAACATTGAAAAACAACAACAACCTCAACATTGAAAAACACCAACAAATTCAACAACAACCTCAACATTTAAAAACACCAACAAATTCAACAACAACCTCAACATTTAAAAACGCCAACAAATTCAACAACAACCTCAACATTGAAAAACACCAACAAATTCAACAACAACCTCAGCATTGAAAAACGACAACAACCTCACCATTGAAAAACACCAACAAATTCAACAACAAATTCAACATTGAAAAATACCAACAAATTCAACAACAACCTCAACATTGAAAAACACCAACAAATTCTACAACAACCTCCACATTGAAAAACACCAACTAATTCAACAACAACCTCAACATTGAAAAACACCAGCAAATTCAACAACAACTTCAACATTGAAAAACACCATCAAATTCAAAAACAACCTCGACATTTAAAAACACCAACAAATTCAACAACAACCTCAACATTGAAAAAGTACAACAACCTCAACTTTGAAAAACACCAACACAGACAACAACAACCTCAACATTGAAAAACAACAACAACCTCAACATTGAAAAACACCAACAAATTCAACAACTGCCTCAACATTGAAAAACACCAACAAATTCAACAACAACCTCAACATTGAAAAACAACAACAAATTCAACAACAACTTCAACATTGAAAAACACCATCAAATTCAACAACAACCTCGACATTTAAAAACACCAACAAATTCAACAACAACCTCAACATTGAAAAACACCAACAAATTCAACAACAACCTCAACATTTAAAAACACCAACAAATTCAACAACAACCTCAACATTGAAAAAGAACAACAACCTCAACATTGAAAAACAACAACAACCTCAACATTGAAAAACACCAACAAATTCAACAACAACCTCAACATTGAAAAACACCAACAAATTCAACAACAACCTCAACATTGAAAAACATCAACAACCTCAACATTGAAAAACAACAACTACCTCAACATTGAAAAACACCAACAAATTCAACAACAACCTCAACATTGAAAAACAACAACAACCTCAACATTGAAAAACACCAACAAATTCAACAACAACTTCAACATTGAAAAACACCAACAAATTCAACAACAACCTCGAAATTGAAAAACACCAACAAATTCAACAACAACCTCAACATTGAAAAACAACAACAACCTCAACATTGAATAACACCAACAAATTCAACAACAAACTCAACATTGAAAAACAACAACAACCTCAACATTGAAAAACACCAACAAATTCAACAACAACCTCAACATTTAAAAACACCAACAAATTCAACAACAACCTCAACATTGAAAAAGAACAACAACCTCAACATTGAAAAACAAGAACAAGCTCAACATTGAAAAACTCCAACAAATTCAACAACAACCTCAACAATGAAAAACACCAACAAATTCAACAACAACCTCAACATTGAAAAACAGCAACTAATTCAACAACAACGTCAACATTGAAAAACAAAAACAAATTCAACAACAACTTCAACATTGAAAAACACCAACAAATTCAACAACAACCGCGACATTGAAAAACACCAACAAATTCAACAACAACCTCAACACTGAAAAACACCAACAAATTCAACAACAACCTCAACATTTAAAAACGCCAACAAATTCAACAACAACCTCAACATTGAAAAACACCAACAAATTCAACAACAACCTCAACATTGAAAAACATCAACAACCTCAACATTGAAAAACAACAACTACCTCAACATTGAAAAACACCAACAAATTCAACAACAACCTCAACATTGAAAAACAACAACAACCTCAACATTGAAAAACACCAACAAATTCAACAACAACCTCAACATTGAAAAACACCAACAAATTCAACAACAACCTCAACATTGAAAAACACCAACAAATTCAACAACTTCAACATTGAAAAACACCAACAAATTCAACAACAACCTCGAAATTGAAAAACACCAACAAATTCAACAACAACCGCTACATTGAAAAACAACAACAACCTCAACATTGAAAAACACCAACAAATTCAACAACAACCTCAACATTGAAAAACAACAACAACCTCAACATTGAAAAACACCAACAAATTCAACAACAACCTCAACAATGAAAAACACCAACAAATTCAACAACAACCTCAACATTGAAAAACACCAGCAAATTTAAAAACAACCTCAACTTTGAAAAACAACAACAACCTCAACATGGAAAAACACCAACAAATTCAACAACAACCTCAACATTGAAAAACAACAACAACCTCAAAATTGAAAAACACCAACAAATTCAACAACAACCTCAACATTGAAAAACAGGAACAAATTCAACAACAACGTCAACATTGAAAAACACAAACAAATTCAACAACAACTTCAACATTGAAAAACACCATCAAATTCAACAACAACCTCGACATTGAAAAACACCAACAAATTCAACAACAACCTCAACATTGAAAAACTACAACAACCTCAACATTGAAAAACAACAACAAATACAACAACAACCTCAACATTGAAAAACAACAACAACCTCAACATTGAGAAAACACCAACAAATTCAACAACAACCTTCAACATTGAAAAACACCAACAAATTCAACAACAACCTCAACATTGAAAAACAACAACAACCTCAACATTGAAAAACAACAACAACCTCAACATTGAAGAACACCAACAAATTCAACAACAACCTCAACATTAAAAAACAACAACAACCTCAACATTGAAAAACACCAACAAATTCAACAACAACCTCAACAATGAAAAACACCAACAAATTCAACAACAACCTCAACATTGAAAAACACCAACAAATTTAACAACAACCTCAAATTTCAAAAACAACAACAACCTCAACATGGAAAAACACGAACAAATTCAACAACAACCTCAACATTGAAAAACAACAACAACCTCAAAATTGAAAAACACCAACAAATTCAACAACAACCTCAACATTGAAAAACAGCAACAAATTCAACAACAACCTCAACATTGAAAAACAAAAACAAATTCAACAACAACTTCAACATTGAAAAACACCAACAAATTCAACAACAACCTCGACATTGAAAAACACCAACAAATTCAACAACAACCTCAATATTGAAAAACACCAACAAATTCAACAACAACCTCAACATTTAAAAACGCCAACAAATTCAACAACAACCTCAACATTGAAAAACACCAACAAATTCAACAACAACCTCAAGATTGAAAAACAACAACAACCTCAACATTGAAAAAGACCAACAAATTCAACAACAAATTCAACATTGAAAAATACCAACAAATTCAACAACAACCTCAACATTGAAAAACACCAACAAATTCAACAACAACCTCCACATTGAACAACAACAACCTCAACATTGAAAAACAGGAAGAAATTCAACAACAACCTCAACATTAAAAAACACAAACAAATTCAACAACAACTTCAACATTGAAAAACACCTTCAAATTCAACAACAACCTCAACATTGAAAAAGAACAACAACCTCAACATTGAAAAACACCAACAAATTCAACAACAACCTCAACATTGAAAAACAACAACAACCTCAACATTGAAAAACAACAACAACCTCAACATTGAAAAACACCAATAAATTCAACAACAACCTCAACATTAAAAAACAACAACAATCTCAACATTGAAAAACACCAACAAATTCAACAATAACTTCAACATTGAAAAACACCAACAAATTCAACAACAACCTCAACATTGAAAAAGTACAACAACCTCAACTTTGAAAAACACCAACACATACAACAACAACCTCAACATTGAAAAACAACAACAACCTCAACATTGAAAAACACCAACAAATTCAACAACAGCCTCAACATTGAAAAACACCAACAAATTCAACAACAACCTCAACATTGAAAAACACCAACAAATTCAACAACAACTTCAACATTGAAAAACACCATCAAATTCAACAACAACCTCGACATTTAAAAACACCAACAAATTCAACAACAACCTCAACATTGAAAAAGTACAACAACCTCAACATTGAGAAACACCAACACATACAACAACAACCTCAACATTGAAAAACAACAACAACCTCAACATTGAAAAACACCAACAAATTCAACAACAACCTCAACATTGAAAAACACCAACAAATTCAACAACAACCTCAACATTGAAAAACATCAACAACCTCAACATTGAAAAACAACAACTACCTCAACATTGAAAAACACCAACAAATTGAACAACAACCTCAACATTGAAAAACAACAACAACCTCAACATTGAAAAACACCAACAAATTCAACAACAACTTCAACATTGAAAAACACCAACAAATTCAACAACAACCTCGAAATTGAAAAACACCAACAAATTCAACAACAACCTCAACATTGAAAAACAACAACAACCTCAACATTGAATAACACCAACAAATTCAACAACAAACTCAACATTGAAAAACAAAAACAACCTCAACATTGAAAAACACCAACAAATTCAACAACAACCTCAACATTTAAAAACACCAACAAATTCAACAACAACCTCAACATTGAAAAACAACAACAACCTCTACATTGAAAAAACCCAACAAATTCAACAACAACCTCAACATTGAAAAACAACAACAACCTCAACATTGAAAACCACCAACAAATTCAACAACAACTTCAACATTGAAAAACACCAACAAATTCAACAACAACCTCGAAATTGAAAAACACCAACAAATTCAACAACAACCTCAACATTGAAAAACAACAACAACCTCAACAATGAAAAACACCAACAAAGTCAAAAACAACCTCAACATTGAAAAACAACAACAACCTCAACATTGAAAAACACCAACAAATTCAACAACAACCTCAACATTTAAAAACGCCAACAAATTCAACAACAACCTCAACATTGAAAAACACCAACAAATTCAACAACAACCTCAGCATTGAAAAACGACAACAACCTCACCATTGAAAAACACCAACAAATTCAACAACAAATTCAACATTGAAAAATACCAACAAATTCAACAACAACCTCAACATTGAAAAACACCAACAAATTCTACAACAACCTCCACATTGAAAAACACCAACTAATTCAACAACAACCTCAACATTGAAAAACACCAGCAAATTCAACAACAACTTCAACATTGAAAAACACCATCAAATTCAAAAACAACCTCGACATTTAAAAACACCAACAAATTCAACAACAACCTCAACATTGAAAAAGTACAACAACCTCAACTTTGAAAAACACCAACACAGACAACAACAACCTCAACATTGAAAAACAACAACAACCTCAACATTGAAAAACACCAACAAATTCAACAACTGCCTCAACATTGAAAAACACCAACAAATTCAACAACAACCTCAACATTGAAAAACAACAACAAATTCAACAACAACTTCAACATTGAAAAACACCATCAAATTCAACAACAACCTCGACATTTAAAAACACCAACAAATTCAACAACAACCTCAACATTGAAAAACACCAACAAATTCAACAACAACCTCAACATTTAAAAACACCAACAAATTCAACAACAACCTCAACATTGAAAAAGAACAACAACCTCAACATTGAAAAACAACAACAACCTCAACATTGAAAAACACCAACAAATTCAACAACAACCTCAACATTGAAAAACACCAACAAATTCAACAACAACCTCAACATTGAAAAACATCAACAACCTCAACATTGAAAAACAACAACTACCTCAACATTGAAAAACACCAACAAATTCAACAACAACCTCAACATTGAAAAACAACAACAACCTCAACATTGAAAAACACCAACAAATTCAACAACAACTTCAACATTGAAAAACACCAACAAATTCAACAACAACCTCGAAATTGAAAAACACCAACAAATTCAACAACAACCTCAACATTGAAAAACAACAACAACCTCAACATTGAATAACACCAACAAATTCAACAACAAACTCAACATTGAAAAACAACAACAACCTCAACATTGAAAAACACCAACAAATTCAACAACAACCTCAACATTTAAAAACACCAACAAATTCAACAACAACCTCAACATTGAAAAAGAACAACAACCTCAACATTGAAAAACAAGAACAAGCTCAACATTGAAAAACTCCAACAAATTCAACAACAACCTCAACAATGAAAAACACCAACAAATTCAACAACAACCTCAACATTGAAAAACAGCAACTAATTCAACAACAACGTCAACATTGAAAAACAAAAACAAATTCAACAACAACTTCAACATTGAAAAACACCAACAAATTCAACAACCGCGACATTGAAAAACACCAACAAATTCAACAACAACCTCAACACTGAAAAACACCAACAAATTCAACAACAACCTCAACATTTAAAAACGCCAACAAATTCAACAACAACCTCAACATTGAAAAACACCAACAAATTCAACAACAACCTCAACATTGAAAAACATCAACAACCTCAACATTGAAAAACAACAACTACCTCAACATTGAAAAACACCAACAAATTCAACAACAACCTCAACATTGAAAAACAACAACAACCTCAACATTGAAAAACACCAACAAATTCAACAACAACCTCAACATTGAAAAACACCAACAAATTCAACAACAACCTCAACATTGAAAAACACCAACAAATTCAACAACTTCAACATTGAAAAACACCAACAAATTCAACAACAACCTCGAAATTGAAAAACACCAACAAATTCAACAACAACCGCTACATTGAAAAACAACAACAACCTCAACATTGAAAAACACCAACAAATTCAACAACAACCTCAACATTGAAAAACAACAACAACCTCAACATTGAAAAACACCAACAAATTCAACAACAACCTCAACAATGAAAAACACCAACAAATTCAACAACAACCTCAACATTGAAAAACACCAGCAAATTTAAAAACAACCTCAACTTTGAAAAACAACAACAACCTCAACATGGAAAAACACCAACAAATTCAACAACAACCTCAACATTGAAAAACAACAACAACCTCAAAATTGAAAAACACCAACAAATTCAACAACAACCTCAACATTGAAAAACAGGAACAAATTCAACAACAACGTCAACATTGAAAAACACAAACAAATTCAACAACAACTTCAACATTGAAAAACACCATCAAATTCAACAACAACCTCGACATTGAAAAACACCAACAAATTCAACAACAACCTCAACATTGAAAAACTACAACAACCTCAACATTGAAAAACAACAACAAATACAACAACAACCTCAACATTGAAAAACAACAACAACCTCAACATTGAGAAAACACCAACAAATTCAACAACAACCTTCAACATTGAAAAACACCAACAAATTCAACAACAACCTCAACATTGAAAAACAACAACAACCTCAACATTGAAAAACAACAACAACCTCAACATTGAAGAACACCAACAAATTCAACAACAACCTCAACATTAAAAAACAACAACAACCTCAACATTGAAAAACACCAACAAATTCAACAACAACCTCAACAATGAAAAACACCAACAAATTCAACAACAACCTCAACATTGAAAAACACCAACAAATTTAACAACAACCTCAAATTTCAAAAACAACAACAACCTCAACATGGAAAAAGACGAACAAATTCAACAACAACCTCAACATTGAAAAACAACAACAACCTCAAAATTGAAAAACACCAACAAATTCAACAACAACCTCAACATTGAAAAACAGCAACAAATTCAACAACAACCTCAACATTGAAAAACAAAAACAAATTCAACAACAACTTCAACATTGAAAAACACCAACAAATTCAACAACAACCTCGACATTGAAAAACACCAACAAATTCAACAACAACCTCAATATTGAAAAACACCAACAAATTCAACAACAACCTCAACATTTAAAAACGCCAACAAATTCAACAACAACCTCAACATTGAAAAACACCAACAAATTCAACAACAACCTCAAGATTGAAAAACAACAACAACCTCAACATTGAAAAAGACCAACAAATTCAACAACAAATTCAACATTGAAAAATACCAACAAATTCAACAACAACCTCAACATTGAAAAACACCAACAAATTCAACAACAACCTCCACATTGAACAACAACAACCTCAACATTGAAAAACAGGAAGAAATTCAACAACAACCTCAACATTAAAAAACACAAACAAATTCAACAACAACTTCAACATTGAAAAACACCTTCAAATTCAACAACAACCTCAACATTGAAAAAGAACAACAACCTCAACATTGAAAAACACCAACAAATTCAACAACAACCTCAACATTGAAAAACAACAACAACCTCAACATTGAAAAACAACAACAACCTCAACATTGAAAAACACCAATAAATTCAACAACAACCTCAACATTAAAAAACAACAACAATCTCAACATTGAAAAACACCAACAAATTCAACAATAACTTCAACATTGAAAAACACCAACAAATTCAACAACAACCTCAACATTGAAAAAGTACAACAACCTCAACTTTGAAAAACACCAACACATACAACAACAACCTCAACATTGAAAAACAACAACAACCTCAACATTGAAAAACACCAACAAATTCAACAACAGCCTCAACATTGAAAAACACCAACAAATTCAACAACAACCTCAACATTGAAAAACACCAACAAATTCAACAACAACTTCAACATTGAAAAACACCATCAAATTCAACAACAACCTCGACATTTAAAAACACCAACAAATTCAACAACAACCTCAACATTGAAAAAGTACAACAACCTCAACATTGAGAAACACCAACACATACAACAACAACCTCAACATTGAAAAACAACAACAACCTCAACATTGAAAAACACCAACAAATTCAACAACAACCTCAACATTGAAAAACACCAACAAATTCAACAACAACCTCAACATTGAAAAACATCAACAACCTCAACATTGAAAAACAACAACTACCTCAACATTGAAAAACACCAACAAATTGAACAACAACCTCAACATTGAAAAACAACAACAACCTCAACATTGAAAAACACCAACAAATTCAACAACAACTTCAACATTGAAAAACACCAACAAATTCAACAACAACCTCGAAATTGAAAAACACCAACAAATTCAACAACAACCTCAACATTGAAAAACAACAACAACCTCAACATTGAATAACACCAACAAATTCAACAACAAACTCAACATTGAAAAACAAAAACAACCTCAACATTGAAAAACACCAACAAATTCAACAACAACCTCAACATTTAAAAACACCAACAAATTCAACAACAACCTCAACATTGAAAAACAACAACAACCTCTACATTGAAAAAACCCAACAAATTCAACAACAACCTCAACATTGAAAAACAACAACAACCTCAACATTGAAAACCACCAACAAATTCAACAACAACTTCAACATTGAAAAACACCAACAAATTCAACAACAACCTCGAAATTGAAAAACACCAACAAATTCAACAACAACCTCAACATTGAAAAACAACAACAACCTCAACAATGAAAAACACCAACAAAGTCAAAAACAACCTCAACATTGAAAAACAACAACAACCTCAACATTGAAAAACACCAACAAATTCAACAATAACCTCAACATTTAAAAACACCAACAAATTCAACAACAGCCTCAACATTGAAAAACAACAACAACCTCAACATTGAAAAAAACCAACAAATTCAACAACAGCCTCAACATTGAAAAACAACAACAACCTCAACATTGAAAAACACCAACAAATTCAACAACAACCTCAACATTTAAAAACACCAACAAATTCAACAACAACCTCAACATTTAAAAACGCCAACAAATTCAACAACAACCTCAACATTGAAAAACACCAACAAATTCAACAACAACCTCAGCATTGAAAAACGACAACAACCTCACCATTGAAAAACACCAACAAATTCAACAACAAATTCAACATTGAAAAATACCAACAAATTCAACAACAACCTCAACATTGAAAAACACCAACAAATTCAACAACAACCTCCACATTGAAAAACACCAACTAATTCAACAACAACCTCAACATTGAAAAACACCAGCAAATTCAACAACAACTTCAACATTGAAAAACACCATCAAATTCAAAAACAACCTCGACATTTAAAAACACCAACAAATTCAACAACAACCTCAACATTGAAAAAGTACAACAACCTCAACTTTGAAAAACACCAACACATACAACAACAACCTCAACATTGAAAAACAACAACAACCTCAACATTGAAAAACACCAACAAATTCAACAACTGCCTCAACATTGAAAAACACCAACAAATTCAACAACAACCTCAACATTGAAAAACAACAACAAATTCAACAACAACTTCAACATTGAAAAACACCATCAAATTCAACAACAACCTCGACATTTAAAAACACCAACAAATTCAACAACAACCTCAACATTGAAAAACACCAACAAATTCAACAACAACCTCAACATTTAAAAACACCAACAAATTCAACAACAACCTCAACATTGAAAAAGAACAACAACCTCAACATTGAAAAACAACAACAACCTCAACATTGAAAAACACCAACAAATTCAACAACAACCTCAACATTGAAAAACACCAACAAATTCAACAACAACCTCAACATTGAAAAACATCAACAACCTCAACATTGAAAAACAACAACTACCTCAACATTGAAAAACACCAACAAATTCAACAACAACCTCAACATTGAAAAACAACAACAACCTCAACATTGAAAAACACCAACAAATTCAACAACAACTTCAACATTGAAAAACACCAACAAATTCAACAACAACCTCGAAATTGAAAAACACCAACAAATTCAACAACAACCTCAACATTGAAAAACAACAACAACCTCAACATTGAATAACACCAACAAATTCAACAACAAACTCAACATTGAAAAACAACAACAACCTCAACATTGAAAAACACCAACAAATTCAACAACAACCTCAACATTTAAAAACACCAACAAATTCAACAACAACCTCAACATTGAAAAAGAACAACAACCTCAACATTGAAAAACAAGAACAAGCTCAACATTGAAAAACTCCAACAAATTCAACAACAACCTCAACAATGAAAAACACCAACAAATTCAACAACAACCTCAACATTGAAAAACAGCAACTAATTCAACAACAACGTCAACATTGAAAAACAAAAACAAATTCAACAACAACTTCAACATTGAAAAACACCAACAAATTCAACAACAACCGCGACATTGAAAAACACCAACAAATTCAACAACAACCTCAACATTGAAAAACACCAACAAATTCAACAACAACCTCAACATTTAAAAACGCCAACAAATTCAACAACAACCTCAACATTGAAAAACACCAACAAATTCAACAACAACCTCAACATTGAAAAACATCAACAACCTCAACATTGAAAAACAACAACTACCTCAACATTGAAAAACACCAACAAATTCAACAACAACCTCAACATTGAAAAACAACAACAACCTCAACATTGAAAAACACCAACAAATTCAACAACAACCTCAACATTGAAAAACACCAACAAATTCAACAACAACCTCAACATTGAAAAACACCAACAAATTCAACAACTTCAACATTGAAAAACACCAACAAATTCAACAACAACCTCGAAATTGAAAAACACCAACAAATTCAACAACAACCGCTACATTGAAAAACAACAACAACCTCAACATTGAAAAACACCAACAAATTCAACAACAACCTCAACATTGAAAAACAACAACAACCTCAACATTGAAAAACACCAACAAATTCAACAACAACCTCAACAATGAAAAACACCAACAAATTCAACAACAACCTCAACATTGAAAAACACCAGCAAATTTAAAAACAACCTCAACTTTGAAAAACAACAACAACCTCAACATGGAAAAACACCAACAAATTCAACAACAACCTCAACATTGAAAAACAACAACAACCTCAAAATTGAAAAACACCAACAAATTCAACAACAACCTCAACATTGAAAAACAGGAACAAATTCAACAACAACGTCAACATTGAAAAACACAAACAAATTCAACAACAACTTCAACATTGAAAAACACCATCAAATTCAACAACAACCTCGACATTGAAAAACACCAACAAATTCAACAACAACCTCAACATTGAAAAACTACAACAACCTCAACATTGAAAAACAACAACAAATACAACAACAACCTCAACATTGAAAAACAACAACAACCTCAACATTGAGAAAACACCAACAAATTCAACAACAACCTTCAACATTGAAAAACACCAACAAATTCAACAACAACCTCAACATTGAAAAACAACAACAACCTCAACATTGAAAAACAACAACAACCTCAACATTGAAGAACACCAACAAATTCAACAACAACCTCAACATTAAAAAACAACAACAACCTCAACATTGAAAAACACCAACAAATTCAACAACAACCTCAACAATGAAAAACACCAACAAATTCAACAACAACCTCAACATTGAAAAACACCAACAAATTTAACAACAACCTCAACTTTCAAAAACAACAACAACCTCAACATAAAAAACACGAACAAATTCAACAACAACCTCAACATTGAAAAACAACAACAACCTCAAAATTGAAAAACACCAACAAATTCAACAACAACCTCAACATTGAAAAACAGCAACAAATTCAACAACAACCTCAACATTGAAAAACAAAAACAAATTCAACAACAACTTCAACATTGAAAAACACCAACAAATTCAACAACAACCTCGACATTGAAAAACACCAACAAATTCAACAACAACCTCAATATTGAAAAACACCAACAAATTCAACAACAACCTCAACATTTAAAAACGCCAACAAATTCAACAACAACCTCAACATTGAAAAACACCAACAAATTCAACAACAACCTCAAGATTGAAAAACAACAACAACCTCAACATTGAAAAAGACCAACAAATTCAACAACAAATTCAACATTGAAAAATACCAACAAATTCAACAACAACCTCAACATTGAAAAACACCAACAAATTCAACAACAACCTCCACATTGAACAACAACAACCTCAACATTGAAAAACAGGAAGAAATTCAACAACAACCTCAACATTAAAAAACACAAACAAATTCAACAACAACTTCAACATTGAAAAACACCTTCAAATTCAACAACAACCTCAACATTGAAAAAGAACAACAACCTCAACATTGAAAAACACCAACAAATTCAACAACAACCTCAACATTGAAAAACAACAACAACCTCAACATTGAAAAACAACAACAACCTCAACATTGAAAAACACCAATAAATTCAACAACAACCTCAACATTAAAAAACAACAACAATCTCAACATTGAAAAACACCAACAAATTCAACAATAACTTCAACATTGAAAAACACCAACAAATTCAACAACAACCTCGAAATTGAAAAACAGCAACAAAAACAGAACAATAACCTCAACATTGAAAAACAACAACAACCTCAACATTGAAGAACACCAACAAATTCAACAACAACCTCAACATTAAAAAACAACAACAACCTCAACATTGAAAAACACCAACAAATTCAACAACAACCTCAACAATGAAAAACACCAACAAATTCAACAACAACCTCAACATTGAAAAACACCAACACATTTAACAACAACCTCAACTTTCAAAAACAACAACAACCTCAACATGGAAAAACACGAACAAATTCAACAACAACCTCAACATTGAAAAACAACAACAACCTCAAAATTGAAAAACACCAACAAATTCAACAACAACCTCAACATTGAAAAACAGCAACAAATTCAACAACAACCTCAACATTGAAAAACAAAAGCAAATTCAACAACAACTTCAACATTGAAAAACACCAACAAATTCAACAACAACCTCGACATTGAAAAACACCAACAAATTCAACAACAACCTCAATATTGAAAAACACCAACAAATTCAACAACAACCTCAACATTTAAAAACGCCAACAAATTCAACAACAACCTCAACATTGAAAAACACCAACAAATTCAACAACAACCTCAAGATTGAAAAACAACAACAACCTCAACATTGAAAAACACCAACAAATTCAACAACAAATTCAACATTGAAAAATACCAACAAATTCAACAACAACCTCAACATTGAAAAACACCAACAAATTCAACAACAACCTCCACATTGAACAACAACAACCTCAACATTGAAAAACAGGAAGAAATTCAACAACAACCTCAACATTGAAAAACACAAACAAATTCAACAACAACTTCAACATTGAAAAACACCATCAAATTCAACAACAACCTCGACATTGAAAAACACCAACAAATTCAACAACAACCTCAACATTGAAAAACTACAACAACCTCAACATTGAAAAACACCAACAAATACAACAACAACCTCAACATTGAAAAACAACAACAACCTCAACATTGAGAAAACACCAACAAATTCAACAACAACCTTCAACATTGAAAAACACCAACAAATTCAACAACAACCTCAACATTGAAAAACAACAACAACCTCAACATTGAAAAACAACAACAACCTCAACATTGAAAAACACCAACAAATTCAACAACAACCTCAACATTGAAAAACAACAACAGCCTCAACATTGAAAAACACCAACAAATTCAACAACAACTTCAACATTGAAAAACGCCAACAAATTCAACAACAACCTCGAAATTGAGAAACACCAACAAATTCAACAACAACCTCAACATTGAAGAACAACAACAACCTCAACAATGAAAAACACCAACAAATTCAACAACAACCTCAACTTTGAAAAACAACAACAACCTCAACATGGAAAAACACCAACAAATTCAACAACAACCTCAACAATGAAAAACAACAACAACCTCAAAATTGAAAAACACCAACAAATTCAACAACAACCTCAACATTTAAAAACAACAACAACCTCAACATTGAAAAACACCAACAAATACAACAACAGCCTCAACATTGAAAAACACCAACAAATTCAACGACAACTTCAACATTGAGAAACACCAACAAATTCAACAACAACCTCGACATTGAAAAACACCAAGAAATTCAACAACAACCTCAACATTGAATAACTACAACAACCTCAACATTGAAAAACACCATCAAATACAACAACAACCTCAACATTGAAAAAGAACAACAACCTCAACATTGAAAAACACCAACAAATTCAACAACAACCTCAACATTGAAAAATAACAACAACCTCAACATTGAAAAACAACAACAACCTCAACATTGAAAAACACCAATAAATTCAACAACAACCTCAACATTAAAAAACAACAACAACCTCAACATTGAAAAACACCAACAAATTCAACAATAACTTCAACATTGAAAAACAGAAACAAATTCAACAACAACCTCGAAATTGAAAAACAGCAACAAAAACAGAACAACAACCTCAACATTGAAAAACAACAACAACCTCAACATTGAAGAACACCAACAAATTCAACAACAACCTCAACATTAAAAAACAACAACAACCTCTACATTGAAAAACACCAACAAATTCAACAACAACCTCAACAATGAAAAACACCAACAAATTCAACAACAACCTCAACATTGAAAAACACCAACAAATTTAACAACAACCTCAACTTTCAAAAACAACAACAACCTCAACATGGAAAAACACGAACAAATTCAACAACAACCTCAACATTGAAAAACAACAACAACCTCAAAATTGAAAAACACCAACAAATTCAACAACAACCTCAACATTGAAAAACAACAACAACCTCAACATTGAATAACACCAACAAATTCAACAACAAACTCAACATTGAAAAACAAAAACAACCTCAACATTGAAAAACACCAACAAATTCAACAACAACCTCAACATTTAAAAACACCAACAAATTCAGCAACAACCTCAACATTGAAAAACAACAACTCTACATTGAAAAAACCCAACAAATTCAACAACAACCTCAACATTGAAAAACAACAACAACCTCAACATTGAAAACCACCAACAAATTCAACAACAACTTCAACATTGAAAAACACCAACAAATTCAACAACAACCTCGAAATTGAAAAACACCAACAAATTCAACAACAACCTCAACATTGAAAAACAACAACAACCTCAACAATGAAAAACACCAACAAAGTCAAAAACAACCTCAACATTGAAAAACAACAACAACCTCAACATTGAAAAACACCAACAAATTCAACAATAACCTCAACATTTAAAAACACCAACAAATTCAACAACAGCCTCAACATTGAAAAACAACAACAACCTCAACATTGAAAAAAACCAACAAATTCAACAACAGCCTCAACATTGAAAAACAACAACAACCTCAACATTGAAAAACACCAACAAATTCAACAACAACCTCAACATTTAAAAACACCAACAAATTCAACAACAACCTCAACATTTAAAAACGCCAACAAATTCAACAACAACCTCAACATTGAAAAACACCAACAAATTCAACAACAACCTCAGCATTGAAAAACGACAACAACCTCACCATTGAAAAACACCAACAAATTCAACAACAAATTCAACATTGAAAAATACCAACAAATTCAACAACAACCTCAACATTGAAAAACACCAACAAATTCAACAACAACCTCCACATTGAAAAACACCAACTAATTCAACAACAACCTCAACATTGAAAAACACAGCAAATTCAACAACAACTTCAACATTGAAAAACACCATCAAATTCAAAAACAACCTCGACATTTAAAAACACCAACAAATTCAACAACAACCTCAACATTGAAAAAGTACAACAACCTCAACTTTGAAAAACACCAACACATACAACAACAACCTCAACATTGAAAAACAACAACAACCTCAACATTGAAAAACACCAACAAATTCAACAACTGCCTCAACATTGAAAAACACCAACAAATTCAACAACAACCTCAACATTGAAAAACAACAACAAATTCAACAACAACTTCAACATTGAAAAAACACCATCAAATTCAACAACAACCTCGACATTTAAAAACACCAACAAATTCAACAACAACCTCAACATTGAAAAACACCAACAAATTCAACAACAACCTCAACATTTAAAAACACCAACAAATTCAACAACAACCTCAACATTGAAAAAGAACAACAACCTCAACATTGAAAAACAACAACAACCTCAACATTGAAAAACACCAACAAATTCAACAACAACCTCAACATTGAAAAACACCAACAAATTCAACAACAACCTCAACATTGAAAAACATCAACAACCTCAACATTGAAAAACAACAACTACCTCAACATTGAAAAACACCAACAAATTCAACAACAACCTCAACATTGAAAAACAACAACAACCTCAACATTGAAAAAACACCAACAAATTCAACAACAACTTCAACATTGAAAAACACCAACAAATTCAACAACAACCTCGAAATTGAAAAACACCAACAAATTCAACAACAACCTCAACATTGAAAAACAACAACAACCTCAACATTGAATAACACCAACAAATTCAACAACAAACTCAACATTGAAAAACAACAACAACCTCAACATTGAAAAACACCAACAAATTCAACAACAACCTCAACATTTAAAAACACCAACAAATTCAACAACAACCTCAACATTGAAAAAGAACAACAACGTCAACATTGAAAAACAAGAACAAGCTCAACATTGAAAAACTCCAACAAATTCAACAACAACCTCAACAATGAAAAACACCAACAAATTCAACAACAACCTCAACATTGAAAAACAGCAACTAATTCAACAACAACGTCAACATTGAAAAACAAAAACAAATTCAACAACAACTTCAACATTGAAAAACACCAACAAATTCAACAACAACCGCGACATTGAAAAACACCAACAAATTCAACAACAACCTCAACATTGAAAAACACCAACAAATTCAACAACAACCTCAACATTTAAAAACGCCAACAAATTCAACAACAACCTCAACATTGAAAAACACCAACAAATTCAACAACAACCTCAACATTGAAAAACATCAACAACCTCAACATTGAAAAACAACAACTACCTCAACATTGAAAAACACCAACAAATTCAACAACAACCTCAACATTGAAAAACAACAACAACCTCAACATTGAAAAACACCAACAAATTCAACAACAACCTCAACATTGAAAAACACCAACAAATTCAACAACAACCTCAACATTGAAAAACATCAACAACCTCAACATTGAAAAACAACAACAACCTCAACATTGAAAAACACCAACAAATTCAACACAAACCTCAACATTGAAAAACAACAACAACCACAACATTGCAAAACACCAACAAATTCAACAACAACTTCAACATTGAAAAACACCAACCAATTCAACAACAACCTCGAAATTGAAAAACACCAACAAATTCAACAACAACCTCAACATTGAAAAACACCAACAACCTCAACATTGAAAAACACCAACAAATTCAACAACAAACTCAACATTGAAAAACAACAACAACCTCAACATTGAAAAACACCAACAAATTCAACAACAACCTCAACATTTAAAAACACCAACAAATTCAACAACAACCTCAACATTGAAAAAGAATAACAACCTCAACATTGAAAAACAACAACAAGCTCAACATTGAAAAACACCATCAAATTCAACAACAACTGCAACATTGAAAAACACCAACAATTTCAACAACAACCTCGACTTTGAAAAACACCATCAAATTCAACAACAACCTGAACATTGAAAAACAACAACAACCTCAACATTGAAAAAACACCAACAAATTCAACAACAACCTCAACACTGAAAAACACCAACAAATTCAA
Organism: Isurus oxyrinchus; assembly: GCA_026770705.1. Taxonomy (NCBI): domain Eukaryota; kingdom Metazoa; phylum Chordata; class Chondrichthyes; order Lamniformes; family Lamnidae; genus Isurus; species Isurus oxyrinchus. Next base: position 916,235 of record JANJGN010000097.1, read on the forward strand.
CAACAACCTCAACATTTAAAAACGCCAACAAATTCAACAACAAATTCAACATTGAAAAACACCAACAAATTCAACAACAACCTCGACATTGGAAAACAGCAACAAATTCAACAACAACCTCCACATTGAACAACAACAACCCTCAAAATTGAACAACACCAACAAATTCAACAACAACTTCAACATTGAAAAGCACCAACAAATTCAACAACAACCTCGACATTGAAAAACATCAACAAATTCAACAACAACCTCAACACTGAAAAACTACAACAACCTCAACATTGAAAAACACCAACAAATTCAACAACAACCTCAACATTGAAAAACAACAGCAACCTCAACATTGAAAAACACCAACAAATTCAACAACAACTTCAACATTGAAAAACACCAACAAATTCAACAACAACCTCGAAATTGAAAAAACAACAACAAATTCAACAACAACCTCAACATTGAAAAAAAACAACAACCTCAACATTGAATAACACCAACAAATTCAACAACAAACTCAACATTGAAAAACAACAACAACCTCAACATTGAAAAACACCAACAAATTCAACAACAACCTCAACATTTAAAAACACCAACAAATTCAACAACAACCTCAACATTGAAAAAGAACAACAACCTCAACATTGAAAAACAAGAACAAGCTCAACATTGAAAAACACCAACAAATTCAACAACAACTGCAACATTGAAAAACACCAACAATTTCAACAACAACCTCGACTTTGAAAAACACCATCAAATTCAACAACAACCTGAACATTGAAAAACAACAACAACCTCAACATTGAAAAACACCAACAAATTCAACAACAACCTCAACACTGAAAAACACCAACAAATTCAACAACAACCTCAACATTTAAAAACGCCAACAAATTCAACAACAAATTCAACATTGAAAAACACCAACAAATTCAACAACAACCTCGACATTGAAAAACAGCAACAAATTCAACAACAACCTCCACATTGAACAACAACAACCTCAACATTGAACAACACCAACAAATTCAACAACAACTTCAACATTGAAAAGCACCAACAAATTCAACAACAACCTCGACATTGAAAAACATCAACAAATTCAACAACAACCTCAAGATTGAAAAACTACAACAACCTCAACATTGAAAAACACCAACAAATTCAACAACAACCTCAACATTGAAAAACAACAACAACCTCAGCATTGAAAAACACGAACAAATTCAACAACAACCTCAACGTTGGAAAACACCAACAACTTCAACAACAACCTCAACATTGAAAAGCAACAACAACCTCAACATTGAAAAACACCAACAAATTCAACAACAACCTCAACATTGAAAAACACCAACAAATTCAGCAACAACATGAACATTGAAAAACAACAGCAACCTCAACATTGAAAAACATCAACAAATTCAACAACAACCTCAACATTGAAAAACTACAACAACCTCAACATTGAAAAACACCAACAATTTCAACAACAACCTCAACATTGAAAAACAACAACAACCTGAGCATTGAAAAACACGAACAAATTCAACAACAACCTCAACGTTGAAAAACACGAACAAATTCAACAACAACCTCAACATTGAAAAACAACAAAAACCTCAACATTGAAAAACACCAATAAATTCAACAACAACCTCAACATTGAAAAACACCAACAAATTCAGCAACAAGCTCAACATTGAAAAACACCAACAAATTCAACAACAACTGCAACATTGAAAAACACCAACAATTTCAACAACAACCTCGACTTTGAAAAACACCATCAAATTCAACAACAACCTGAACATTGAAAAACAACAACAACCTCAACATTGAAAAACAGCAAAAAAATTCAACAACAACCTCAACACTGAAAAACATTAACAAATTCAACAACAACCTCAACATTTAAAAACGCCAACAAATTCAACAACAAATTCAACATTGAAAAACACCAACAAATTCAACAACAACCTCGACATTGAAAAACAGCAACAAATTCAACAACAACCTCCACATTGAACAACAACAACCTCAACATTGAACAACACCAACAAATTCAACAACAACTTCAACATTGAAAAGCACCAACAAATTCAACAACAACCTCGACATTGAAAAACATCAACAAATTCAACAACAACCTCAAGATTGAAAAACTACAACAACCTCAACATTGAAAAACACCAACAAATTCAACAACAACCTCAACATTGAAAAACAACAACAACCTCAGCTTTGAAAAACACGAACAAATTCAACAACAACCTCAACATTGGAAAATACCAACAACTTCAACAACAACCTCAACATTGAAAAGCAACAACAACCTCAACATTGAAAAACACCAACAAATTCAACAACAACCTCAACATTGAAAAACACCAACAAATTCAGCAACAACATCAACATTGAAAAACAACAGCAGCCTCAACATTGAAAAACATCAACAAATTCAACAACAACCTCAACATTGAAAAACTACAACAACCTCAACATTGAAAAACACCAACAATTTCAACAACAAACTCAACATTGAAAAACAACAACAACCTGAGCATTGAAAAACACGAACAAATTCAACAACAACCTCAACGTTGAAAAACACCAACAAATTCAACAACAACCTCAACATTGAAAAACAACAAAAACCTCAACATTGAAAAACACCAACAAATACAACAACAACCTCAACATTGAAAAACACCAACAAATTCAGCAACAACATCAACATTGAAAAACAACAACAACCTCAACATTGAAAAAGTACAACAACCTCAACATTGAAAAACACCAACACATACAACAACAACCTCAACATTGAAAAACAACAACAACATCAACTTTGAAAAACACCAACAAATTCAACAACAACCTCAACATTGAAAAACACCAACAAATTCAACAACAACCTCCACATTGAACAACAACAACCTCAACATTGAACAACACCAACAAATTCAACAACAACTTCAACATTGAAAAGCACCAACAAATTCAACAACAACCTCGACATTGAAAAACATCAACAAATTCAACAACAACCTCAAGATTGAAAAACTACAACAACCTCAACATTGAAAAACACCAACAAATTCAACAACAACCTCAACATTGAAAAACAACAACAACCTCAGCTTTGAAAAACACGAACAAATTCAACAACAACCTCAACATTGGAAAATACCAACAACTTCAACAACAACCTCAACATTGAAAAGCAACAACAACCTCAACATTGAAAAACACCAACAAATTCAACAACAACCTCAACATTGAAAAACACCAACAAATTCAGCAACAACATCAACATTGAAAAACAACAGCAGCCTCAACATTGAAAAACATCAACAAATTCAACAACAACCTCAACATTGAAAAACTACAACAACCTCAACATTGAAAAACACCAACAATTTCAACAACAACCTCAACATTGAAAAACAACAACAACCTGAGCATTGAAAAACACGAACAAATTCAACAACAACCTCAACGTTGAAAAACACCAACAAATTCAACAACAACCTCAACATTGAAAAACAACAAAAACCTCAACATTGTAAAACACCAACAAATACAACAACAACCTCAACATTGAAAAACACCAACAAATTCAGCAACAACATCAACATTGAAAAACAACAACAACCTCAACATTGAAAAAGTACAACAACCTCAACATTGAAAAACACCAACACATACAACAACAACCTCAACATTGAAAAACAACAACAACATCAACTTTGAAAAACACCAACAAATTCAACAACAACCTCAACATTGAAAAACACCAACAAATTCAAAAACAACCTCAACATTGAAAAACATCAACAACCTCAACATTGAAAAACAACAACAACCTCATCATTGAAAAAACCCAACAAATTCAACAACAACCTCAACATTGAAAAACAACAACAACCTCAACATTGAAAAACACCAACAAATTCAACAACAACTTCAACATTGAAAAACACCAACAAATTCAACAACAACCTCGAAATTGAAAAACACCAACAAATTCAACAACAACCTCAACATTGAAAAACAACAACAACCTCAACATTGAAAAACACCAACAAATTCAACAACAAACTCAACATTGAAAAACAACAACAACCTCAACATTGAAAAACACCAACAAGTTCAACAACAACCTCAACATTTAAAAACACCAACAAATTCAACAACAACCTCAACATTGAAAAAGAACAACAACCTCAACATTGAAAAACAACAACAACCTCAACATTGAAAAACACCAACAAATTCAACAACAACTGCAACATTGAAAAACACCAACAATTTCAACAACAACCTCGACTTTGAAAAACACCATCAAATTCAACAACAACCTGAACATTGAAAAACAACAACAACCTCAACATTGAAAAACACCAACAAATTCAACAACAACCTCAACACTGAAAAACACCAACAAATTGAACAACAACCTCAACATTTAAAAACGCCAACAAATTCAACAACAAATTCAACATTGAAAAACACCAACAAATTCAACAACAACCTCGACATTGAAAAACAGCAACAAATTCAACAACAACCTCCACATTGAACAACAACAACCTCAACATTGAACAACACCAACAAATTCAACAACAACTTCAACATTGAAAAGCACCAACAAATTCAACAACAACCTCGACATTGAAAAACATCAACAAATTCAACAACAACCTCAAGATTGAAAAACTACAACAACCTCAACATTGAAAAACACCAACAAATTCAACAACAACCTCAACATTGAAAAACAATAACAACCTCAGCATTGAAAAACACGAACAAATTCAACAACAACCTCGACATTTAAAAACACCAACAAATTCAACAACAACCTCAACATTGAAAAAGTACAACAACCTCAACATTGAAAAACACCAACACATACAACAACAACCTCAACATTTAAAAACCACAACAACCTCAACATTGAAAAACACCAACAAATTCAACAACAACCTCAACATTGAAAAACACCAACAAATTCAACAACAACCTCAACATTGAAAAACGTCAACAACCTCAACATTGAAAAACAACAACAACCTCAACATTGAAAAACACCAACAAATTCAACAAAAACATCAACATTGAAAAACAACAACAACCTCAACATTGAAAAACACCAACAAATTCAACAACAACTTCAACATTGAAAAACACCAACCAATTCAACAACAACCTCGAAATTGAAAAACACCAACAAATTCAACAAAAACCTCAACATAGAAAAACACCAACAACCTCAACATTGAAAAACACCAACAAATTCAACAACAAACTCAACATTGAAAAACAACAACAACCTCAACATTGAAAAACACCAACAAATTCACCAACAACCTCAACATTTAAAAACACCAACAAATTCAACAACAACTTCAACATTGAAAAAGAATAACAACCTCAACATTGAAAAACAACAACAAGCTCAACATTGAAAAACACCATCAAATTCAACAACAACTGCAACATTGAAAAACACCAACAATTTCAACAACAACCTCGACTTTGAAAAACACCATCAAATTCAACAACAACCTGAACATTGAAAAACAACAACAACCTCAACATTGAAAAACACCAACAAATTCAACAACAACCTCAACACTGAAAAACACCAACAAATTCAACAACAACCTCAACATTTAAAAACGCCAACAAATTCAACAACAAATTCAACATTGAAAAACACCAACAAATTCAACAACAACCTCCACATTGAAAAACAGCAACAAATTCAACAACAACCTTCACATTGAACAACAACAACCTCAAAATTGAACAACACCAACAAATTCAACAACAACTTCAACATTGAAAAGCACCAACAAATTCAACAACAACCTCGACATTGAAAAACATCAACAAATTCAACAACAACCTCAACATTGAAAAACTACAACAACCTCAACATTGAAAAACACCAACAAATTCAACAACAACCTCAACATTGAAAAACAACAACAACCTCAGCATTGAAAAACACGAACAAATTCAACAACAACCTCAACGTTGGAAAACACCAACAACTTCAACAACAACCTCAACATTGAAAAGCAACAACAAATTCAGCAACAACATCAGCATTGAAAAAGAACAACAACCTCAACATTGAAAAACATCAACAAATTCAACAACAACCTCAACATTGAAAAACTACAACAACCTCAACATTGAAAAACACCAACAATTCAACAACAACCTCAACATTGAAAAACACCAACAAATTCAGCAACAACATCAACATTGAAAAACAACAGCATCCTCAACATTGAAAAACATCAACAAATTCAACAACAACCTCAACATTGAAAAACTACAACAACCTCAACATTGAAAAACAACAACAACCTGAGCATTGAAAAACACGAACAAATTCAACAACAACCTCAACGTTGAAAAACACGAACAAATTCAACAACAACCTCAACATTGAAAAACACCAACAAATTCAACAACAACTGCAACATTGAAAAACAGCAACAATTTCAACAACAACCTCGACTTTGAAAAACACCATCAAATTCAACAACAACCTGAACATTGAAAAACAACAACAACCTCAACATTGAAAAACACCAACAAATTCAACAACAACCTCAACACTGAAAAACACCAACAAATTCAACAACAACCTCAACATTTAAAAACGCCAACAAATTCAACAACAAATTCAACATTGAAAAACACCAACAAATTCAACAACAACCTCGACATTGAAAAACAGCAACAAATTCAACAACAACCTCCACATTGAACAACAACAACCTCAACATTGAACAACACCAACAAATTCAACAACAACCTCGACATTGAAAAACAGCAACAAATTCAACAACAACCTCCACATTGAACAACAACAACCTCAACATTGAACAACACCAACAAATTCAACAACAACCTCGACATTGAAAAACATCAACAAATTCAACAACAACCTCAAGATTGAAAAACTACAACAACCTCAACATTGAAAAACACCAACAATTCAACAACAACATCAACATTGAAAAACAACAACAACCTCAGCATTGAAAAACACGAACAATTTCAACAACAACCTCAACGTTGGAAAATACCAACAACTTCAACAACAACCTCAACATTGAAAAGCAACAACAACCTCAACATTGAAAAACACCAACAAATTCAACAACAACCTCAACATTGAAAAACGCCAACAAATTCAGCAACAACATCAACATTGAAAAACAACAGCAACCTCAACATTTAAAAACATCAACAAATTCAACAACAACCTCAACATTGAAAAACTACAACAACCTCAACATTGAAAAACACCAACAATTTCAACAACAACCTCATCATTGAAAAACAACAACAACCTGAGCATTGAAAAACACGAACAAATTCAACAACAACCTCAACGTTGAAAAACACCAACAAATTCAACAACAACCTCAACATTGAAAAACAACAAAAACCTCAACATTGAAAAACACCAAGAAATACAACAACAACCTCAACATTGAAAAACACCAACAAATTCAGCAACAACATCAACATTGAAAAACAACAACAACGTCAACATTGAAAAAGTACAACAACCTCAACATTGAAAAACACCAACACATACAACAACAACCTCAACATTGAAAAACAACAACAACCTCAACTTTGAAAAACACCAACAAATTCAACAACAACCTCAACATTGAGAAACACCAACAAATTCAACAACAACCTCAACATTGAAAAACATCAACAACCTCAACATTGAAAAACAACAACAACCTCATCATTGAAAAACACCAACAAATTCAACAACAACCTCAACATTGAAAAACAACAACAACCTCAACATTGAAAAACACCAACAAATTCAACAACAACTTCAACATTGAAAAACACCAACAAATTCAACAACAACCTCGAAATTGAAAAACACCAACAAATTCAACAACAACCTCAACATTGAAAAACAACAACAACCTCAACATTGAAAAACACCAACAAATTCAACAACAAACTCAACATTGAAAAACAACAACAACCTCAACATTGAAAAACACCAACAAATTCAACAACAACCTCAACATTGAAAAACACCAACAATTTCAACAACAACCTCGACTTTGAAAAACACCATCAAATTCAACAACAACCTGAACATTGAAAAACAACAACAACCTCAACATTGAAAAACACCAACAAATTCAACAACAACCTCAACACTGAAAAACACCAACAAATTCAACAACAGCCTCAAAATTTTAAAACGCCAACAAATTCAACAACAAATTCAACATTGAAAAACACCAACAAATTCAACAACAACCTCGACATTGAAAAACAGCAACAAATTCAACAACAACCTCCACATTGAACAACAACAACCTCAACATTGAACAACACCAACAAATTCAACAACAACTTCAACATTGAAAAGCACCAACAAATTCAACAACAACCTCGACATTGAAAAACATCAACAAATTCAACAACAACCTCAAGATTGAAAAACTACAACAACCTCAACATTGAAAAACACCAACAAATTCAACAACAACCTCAACATTGAAAAACAACAACAACCTCAGCATTGAAAAACACGAACAAATTCAACAACAACCTCGACATTTAAAAACACCAGCAAATTCAACAACAACCTCAACATTGAAAAAGTACAACAACCTCAACATTGAAAAACACCAACACATACAACAACAACCTCAACATTGAAAAACAACAACAACCTCAACATTGAAAAACACCAACAAATTCAACAACAACCTCAACATTGAAAAACACCAACAAATTCAACAACAACCTCCACATTGAAAAACATCAACAACCTCAACATTGAAAAACAACAACAACCTCAACATTGAAAAACACCAACAAATTCAACACAAACCTCAACATTGAAAAACAACAACAGCCTCAACATTTAAAAACACCAACAAATTCAACAACAACTTCAACATTGAAAAACACCAACAAATTCAACAACAACCTCGAAATTGAAAAACACCAACAAATTCAACAACAACCTCAACATTGAAAAACAACAACAACCTCAACATTGAAAAACACCAACAAGTTCAACAACAAACTCAACATTGAAAAACAACAACAACCTCAACATTGAAAAACACCAACAAATTCAACAACAACCTCAATATTTAAAAACACCAACAAATTCAACAACAACCTCAACATTGAAAAAGAATAACAACCTCAACATTGAAAAACAACAACAAGCTCAACATTGAAAAACACCATCAAATTCAACAACAACTGCAAAATTGAAAAACACCAACAATTTCAACAACAACCTCGACTTTGAAAAACACCATCAAATTCAACAACAACCTGAACATTGAAAAACAACAACAACCTCAACATTGAGAAAACACCAACAAATTCAACAACAACCTCAACACTGAAAAACACCAACAAATTCAACAACAACCTCAACATTTAAAAACGCCAACAAATTCAACAACAAATTCAACATTGAAAAACACCAACAAATTCAACAACAACCTCGACATTGAAAAACAGCAACAAATTCAACAACAACCTCCACATTGAACAACAACAACCTCAACATTGAACAACACCAACAAATTCAACAACAACTTCAATATTGAAAAGCACCAACAAATTCAACAACAACCTCGACATTGAAAAACATCAACAAATTCAACAACAACCTCAACATTGAAAAACTACAACAACCTCAACATTGAAAAACACCAACAAATTCAACAACAACCTCAACATTGAAAAACAACAACAACCTCAGCATTGAAAAACACGAACAAATTCAACAACAACCTCAACGTTGGAAAACACCAACAACTTCAACAACAACCTCAACATTGAAAAGCAACAACAACCTCAACATTGAATAACACCAACAAATTCAACAACAACCTCAACATTGAAAAACACCAACAAATTCAGCAACAACATCAACATTGAAAAAGAACAACAACCTCAACATTGAAAAACATCAACAAATTCAACAACAACCTCAACATTGAAAAACTACAACAACCTCAACATTGAAAAACACCAACAATTCAACAACAACCTCAACATTGAAAAACACCAGCAAATTCAGCAACAACATCAACATTGAAAAACAAGAACAACCTCAACATTGAAAAAGTACAACAACCTCAACATTGAAAAGCACCAACACATACAACAACAACCTCAACATTGAAAAACAACAACAACCTCAACATTGAAAAACACCAACAAATTCAACAACAACCTCAACATTGAAAAACACCAACAAATTCAACAACAACCTCCACATTGAAAAACATCAACAACCTCAACATTGAAAAACAACAACAACCTCAACATTGAAAAACACCAACAAATTCAACACAAACCTCAACATTGAAAAACAACAACAACCTCAACATTGAAAAACACCATCAAATTCAACAACAACTTCAACATTGAAAAACACCAACAAATTCAACAACAACCTCGAAATTGAAAAACACCAACAAATTCAACAACAACCTCAACATTGAAAAACAACAACAACCTCAACATTGAAAAACACCAACAAATTCAACAACAAACTCAACATTGAAAAACAACAACAACCTCAAAATTGAAAAACACCAACAAATTCAACAACAACCTCAACATTTAAAAACACCAACAAATTCAACAACAACCTCAACATTGAAAAAGAATAACAACCTCAACATTGAAAAACAACAACAAGCTCAACATTGAAAAACACCATCAAATTCAACAACAACTGCAAAATTGAAAAACACCAACAATTTCAACAACAACCTCGACTTTGAAAAACACCATCAAATTCAACAACAACCTGAACATTGAAAAACAACAACAACCTCAACATTGAAAAACACCAACAAATTCAACAACAACCTCAACACTGAAAAACACCAACAAATTCAACAACAACCTCGAAATTGAAAAACACCAACAAATTCAACAACAACCTCAACATTGAAAAACAACAACAACCTCAACATTGAAAAACACCAACAAATTCAACAACAAACTCAACATTGAAAAACAACAACAACCTCAACATTGAAAAACACCAACAAATTCAACAACAACCTCAACATTTAAAAACACCAACAAATTCAACAACAACCTCAACATTGAAAAAGAATAACAACCTCAACATTGAAAAACAACAACAACCTCAACATTGAAAAACACCAACAAATTCAACACAAACCTCAACATTGAAAAATAACAACAGCCTCAACATTGAAAAACACCAACAAATTCAACAACAACTTCAACATTGAAAAACACCAACAAATTCAACAACAACCTCGAAATTGAAAAACACCAACAAATTCAACAACAACCTCAACATTGAAAAACAACAACAACCTCAACATTGAAAAACACCAACAAATTCAACAACAAACTCAACATTGAAAAACAACAACAACCTCAACATTGAAAAACACCAACAAATTCAACAACAACCTCAACATTTAAAAACACCAACAAATTCAACAACAACCTCAACATTGAAAAAGAATAACAACCTCAACATTGAAAAACAACAACAAGCTCAACATTGAAAAACACCATCAAATTCAACAACAACTGCAAAATTGAAAAACACCAACAATTTCAACAACAACCTCGACTTTGAAAAACACCATCAAATTCAACAACAACCTGAACATTGAAAAACAACAACAACCTCAACATTGAGAAAACACCAACAAATTCAACAACAACCTCAACACTGAAAAACGCCAACAAATTCAACAACAAATTCAACATTGAAAAACACCAACAAATTCAACAACAACCTCGACATTGAAAAACAGCAACAAATTCAACAACAACCTCCACATTGAACAACAACAACCTCAACATTGAACAACACCAACAAATTCAACAACAACTTCAATATTGAAAAGCACCAACAAATTCAACAACAACCTCGACATTGAAAAACATCAACAAATTCAACAACAACCTCAACATTGAAAAACTACAACAACCTCAACATTGAAAAACACCAACAAATTCAACAACAACCTCAACATTGAAAAACAACAACAACCTCAGCATTGAAAAACACGAACAAATTCAACAACAACCTCAACGTTGGAAAACACCAACAACTTCAACAACAGCCTCAACATTGAAAAGCAACAACAACCTCAACATTGAATAACATCAACAAATTCAACAACAACCTCAACATTGAAAAACACCAACAAATTCAGCAACAACATCAACATTGAAAAAGAACAACAACCTCAACATTGAAAAACATCAACAAATTCAACAACAACCTCAACATTGAAAAACTACAACAACCTCAACATTGAAAAACACCAACAATTCAACAACAACCTCAACATTGAAAAACACCAGCAAATTCAGCAACAACATCAACATTGAAAAACAAGAACAACCTCAACATTGAAAAAGTACAACAACCTCAACATTGAAAAGCACCAACACATACAACAACAACCTCAACATTGAAAAACAACAACAACCTCAACATTGAAAAACACCAACAAATTCAACAACAACCTCAACATTGAAAAACACCAACAAATTCAACAACAACCTCCACATTGAAAAACATCAACAACCTCAACATTGAAAAACAACAACAACCTCAACATTGAAAAACACCAACAAATTCAACACAAACCTCAACATTGAAAACCAACAACAACCTCAACATTGAAAAACACCATCAAATTCAACAACAACTTCAACATTGAAAAACACCAACAAATTCAACAACAACCTCGAAATTGAAAAACACCAACAAATTCAACAACAACCTCAACATTGAAAAACAACAACAACCTCAACATTGAAAAACACCAACAAATTCAACAACAAACTCAACATTGAAAAACAACAACAACCTCAACATTGAAAAACACCAACAAATTCAACAACAACCTCAACATTTAAAAACACCAACAAATTCAACAACAACCTCAACATTGAAAAAGAATAACAACCTCAACATTGAAAAACAACAACAAGCTCAACATTGAAAAACACCATCAAATTCAACAACAACTGCAAAATTGAAAAACACCAACAATTTCAACAACAACCTCGACTTTGAAAAACACCATCAAATTCAACAACAACCTGAACATTGAAAAACAACAACAACCTCAACATTGAAAAACACCAACAAATTCAACAACAACCTCAACACTGAAAAACACCAACAAATTCAACAACAACCTCAACATTTAAAAACGCCAACAAATTCAACAACAAATTCAACATTGAAAAACACCAACAAATTCAACAACAACCTCGACATTGAAAAACAGCAACAAATTCAACAACAACCTCCACATTGAACAACAACAACCTCAACATTGAACAACACCAACAAATTCAACAACAACTTCAATATTGAAAAGCACCAACAAATTCAACAACAACCTCGACATTGAAAAACATCAACAAATTCAACAACAACCTCAACATTGAAAAACTACAACAACCTCAACATTGAAAAACACCAACAAATTCAACAACAACCTCAACATTGAAAAACAACAACAACCTCAGCATTGAAAAACACGAACAAATTCAACAACAACCTCAACGTTGGAAAACACCAACAACTTCAACAACAACCTCAACATTGAAAAGCAACAACAACCTCAACATTGAATAACACCAACAAATTCAACAACAACCTCAACATTGAAAAACACCAACAAATTCAGCAACAACATCAACATTGAAAAAGAACAACAACCTCAACATTGAAAAACATCAACAAATTCAACAACAACCTCAACATTGAAAAACTACAACAACCTCAACATTGAAAAACACCAACAATTCAACAACAACCTCAACATTGAAAAACACCAGCAAATTCAGCAACAACATCAACATTGAAAAACAAGAACAACCTCAACATTGAAAAAGTATAACAACCTCAACATTGAAAAACACCAACACATACAACAACAACCTCAACATTGAAAAACAACAACAACCTCAACATTGAAAAACACCAACAAATTCAACAACAACCTCAACATTGAAAAACACCAACAAATTCAACAACAACCTCAACATTGAAAAAGAATAACAACCTCAACATTGAAAAACAACAACAAGCTCAACATTGAAAAACACCATCAAATTCAACAACAACTGCAAAATTGAAAAACACCAACAATTTCAACAACAACCTCGACTTTGAAAAACACCATCAAATTCAACAACAACCTGAACATTGAAAAACAACAACAACCTCAACATTGAAAAACACCAACAAATTCAACAACAACCTCAACACTGAAAAACACCAACAAATTCAACAACAACCTCAACATTTAAAAACGCCAACAAATTCAACAACAAATTCAACATTGAAAAACACCAACAAATTCAACAACAACCTCGACATTGAAAAACAGCAACAAATTCAACAACAACCTCCACATTGAACAACAACAACCTCAACATTGAACAACACCAACAAATTCAACAACAACTTCAATATTGAAAAGCACCAACAAATTCAACAACAACCTCGACATTGAAAAACATCAACAAATTCAACAACAACCTCAACATTGAAAAACTACAACAACCTCAACATTGAAAAACACCAACAAATTCAACAACAACCTCAACATTGAAAAACAACAACAACCTCAGCATTGAAAAACACGAACAAATTCAACAACAACCTCAACGTTGGAAAACACCAACAACTTCAACAACAACCTCAACATTGAAAAGCAACAACAACCTCAACATTGAATAACACCAACAAATTCAACAACAACCTCAACATTGAAAAACACCAACAAATTCAGCAACAACATCAACATTGAAAAAGAACAACAACCTCAACATTGAAAAACATCAACAAATTCAACAACAACCTCAACATTGAAAAACTACAACAACCTCAACATTGAAAAACACCAACAATTCAACAACAACCTCAACATTGAAAAACACCAGCAAATTCAGCAACAACATCAACATTGAAAAACAAGAACAACCTCAACATTGAAAAAGTATAACAACCTCAACATTGAAAAACACCAACACATACAACAACAACCTCAACATTGAAAAACAACAACAACCTCAACATTGAAAAACACCAACAAATTCAACAACAACCTCAACATTGAAGAACACCAACAAATTCAACAACAACCTCAACATTGAAAAACATCAACAACCTCAACATTGAAAAACAACAACAACCTCAACATTGAAAAACACCAACAAATTCAACACAAACCTCAACATTGAAAAACAACAACAACCTCAACATTGAAAAACACCAACAAATTCAACAACAACTTCAACATTGAAAAACACCAACAAATTCATCAACAACCTCGAAATTGAAAAACACCAACAAATTCAACAACAACCTCAACATTGAAAAACAACAACAACCTCAACATTGAAAAACACCAAAAAATTCAACAACAACCTCAACATTGAAAAACACCAACAATTTCAACAACAACCTCAACATTGAAAAACATCAACAACCTCAACATTGAAAAACACCAACAAATTCAACAACAACCTCAACATTGAAAAACAACAACAACCTCAGCATTGAAAAACACGAACAAATTCAACAACAACCTCAACGTTGGAAAACACCAACAACTTCAACAACAACCTCAACATTGAAAAGCAACAACAACCTCAACATTGAAAAACACCAACAAATTCAACAACAACCTCAACATTGAAAAACACCAACAATTTCAGCAACAACATCAACATTGAAAAAGAACAACAACCTCAACATTGAAAAACATCAACAAATTCAACAACAACCTCAACATTGAAAAACTACAACAACCTCAACATTGAAAAACACCAACAATTCAACAACAACCTCAACATTGAAAAACACCAGCAAATTCAGCAACAACATCAACATTGAAAAACAACAACAACCTCAACATTGAAAAAGTACAACAACCTCAACATTGAAAAACACCAACACATACAACAACAACCTCAACATTGAAAAACAACAACAACCTCAACATTGAAAAACACCAACAAATTCAACAACAACCTCAACATTGAAAAACACCAACAATTTCAACAACAACCTCAACATTGAAAAACATCAACAACCTCAACATTGAAAAACAACAACAACCTCAACATTGAAAAACACCAACAAATTCACCACAAACCTCAACATTGAAAAACAACAACAACCTCAACATTGAAAAACACCAACAAATTCAACAACAACTTGAACATTGAAAAACACCAACAAATTCAACAACAACCTCGAAATTGAAAAACAACAACAAATTCAACAACAACCTCAACATTGAAAAACAACAACAACCTCAACTTTGAAAAACACCAACAAATTCAACAACAAACTCAACATTGAAAAACAACAACAACCTCAACATTGAAAAACACCAACAAATTCAACAACAAGCTCAACATTTAAAAACACCAACAAATTCAACAACAACCTCAACATTGAAAAAGAATAACAACCTCAACATTGAAAAACAACAACAAGCTCAACATTGAAAAACACCATCAAATTCAACAACAACTGCAAAATTGAAAAACACCAACAATTTCAACAACAACCTCGACTTTGAAAAACACCATCAAATTCAACAACAACCTGAACATTGAAAAACAACAACAACCTCAACATTGAAAAACACCAACAAATTCAACAACAACCTCAACACTGAAAAACACCAACAAATTCAACAACAACCTCGAAATTGAAAAACACCAACAAATTCAACAACAACCTCAACATTGAAAAACAACAACAACCTCAACATTGAAAAACACCAACAAATTCAACAACAAACTCAACATTGAAAAACAACAACAACCTCAACATTGAAAAACACCAACAAATTCAACAACAACCTCAACATTTAAAAACACCAACAAATTCAACAACAACCTCAACATTGAAAAAGAATAACAACCTCAACATTGAAAAACAACAACAACCTCAACATTGAAAAACACCAACAAATTCAACACAAACCTCAACATTGAAAAATAACAACAGCCTCAACATTGAAAAACACCAACAAATTCAACAACAACTTCAACATTGAAAAACACCAACAAATTCAACAACAACCTCGAAATTGAAAAACACCAACAAATTCAACAACAACCTCAACATTGAAAAACAACAACAACCTCAACATTGAAAAACACCAACAAATTCAACAACAAACTCAACATTGAAAAACAACAACAACCTCAACATTGAAAAACACCAACAAATTCAACAACAACCTCAACATTTAAAAACACCAACAAATTCAACAACAACCTCAACATTGAAAAAGAATAACAACCTCAACATTGAAAAACAACAACAAGCTCAACATTGAAAAACACCATCAAATTCAACAACAACTGCAAAATTGAAAAACACCAACAATTTCAACAACAACCTCGACTTTGAAAAACACCATCAAATTCAACAACAACCTGAACATTGAAAAACAACAACAACCTCAACATTGAGAAAACACCAACAAATTCAACAACAACCTCAACACTGAAAAACGCCAACAAATTCAACAACAAATTCAACATTGAAAAACACCAACAAATTCAACAACAACCTCGACATTGAAAAACAGCAACAAATTCAACAACAACCTCCACATTGAACAACAACAACCTCAACATTGAACAACACCAACAAATTCAACAACAACTTCAATATTGAAAAGCACCAACAAATTCAACAACAACCTCGACATTGAAAAACATCAACAAATTCAACAACAACCTCAACATTGAAAAACTACAACAACCTCAACATTGAAAAACACCAACAAATTCAACAACAACCTCAACATTGAAAAACAACAACAACCTCAGCATTGAAAAACACGAACAAATTCAACAACAACCTCAACGTTGGAAAACACCAACAACTTCAACAACAGCCTCAACATTGAAAAGCAACAACAACCTCAACATTGAATAACATCAACAAATTCAACAACAACCTCAACATTGAAAAACACCAACAAATTCAGCAACAACATCAACATTGAAAAAGAACAACAACCTCAACATTGAAAAACATCAACAAATTCAACAACAACCTCAACATTGAAAAACTACAACAACCTCAACATTGAAAAACACCAACAATTCAACAACAACCTCAACATTGAAAAACACCAGCAAATTCAGCAACAACATCAACATTGAAAAACAAGAACAACCTCAACATTGAAAAAGTACAACAACCTCAACATTGAAAAGCACCAACACATACAACAACAACCTCAACATTGAAAAACAACAACAACCTCAACATTGAAAAACACCAACAAATTCAACAACAACCTCAACATTGAAAAACACCAACAAATTCAACAACAACCTCCACATTGAAAAACATCAACAACCTCAACATTGAAAAACAACAACAACCTCAACATTGAAAAACACCAACAAATTCAACACAAACCTCAACATTGAAAACCAACAACAACCTCAACATTGAAAAACACCATCAAATTCAACAACAACTTCAACATTGAAAAACACCAACAAATTCAACAACAACCTCGAAATTGAAAAACACCAACAAATTCAACAACAACCTCAACATTGAAAAACAACAACAACCTCAACATTGAAAAACACCAACAAATTCAACAACAAACTCAACATTGAAAAACAACAACAACCTCAACATTGAAAAACACCAACAAATTCAACAACAACCTCAACATTTAAAAACACCAACAAATTCAACAACAACCTCAACATTGAAAAAGAATAACAACCTCAACATTGAAAAACAACAACAAGCTCAACATTGAAAAACACCATCAAATTCAACAACAACTGCAAAATTGAAAAACACCAACAATTTCAACAACAACCTCGACTTTGAAAAACACCATCAAATTCAACAACAACCTGAACATTGAAAAACAACAACAACCTCAACATTGAAAAACACCAACAAATTCAACAACAACCTCAACACTGAAAAACACCAACAAATTCAACAACAACCTCAACATTTAAAAACGCCAACAAATTCAACAACAAATTCAACATTGAAAAACACCAACAAATTCAACAACAACCTCGACATTGAAAAACAGCAACAAATTCAACAACAACCTCCACATTGAACAACAACAACCTCAACATTGAACAACACCAACAAATTCAACAACAACTTCAATATTGAAAAGCACCAACAAATTCAACAACAACCTCGACATTGAAAAACATCAACAAATTCAACAACAACCTCAACATTGAAAAACTACAACAACCTCAACATTGAAAAACACCAACAAATTCAACAACAACCTCAACATTGAAAAACAACAACAACCTCAGCATTGAAAAACACGAACAAATTCAACAACAACCTCAACGTTGGAAAACACCAACAACTTCAACAACAACCTCAACATTGAAAAGCAACAACAACCTCAACATTGAATAACACCAACAAATTCAACAACAACCTCAACATTGAAAAACACCAACAAATTCAGCAACAACATCAACATTGAAAAAGAACAACAACCTCAACATTGAAAAACATCAACAAATTCAACAACAACCTCAACATTGAAAAACTACAACAACCTCAACATTGAAAAACACCAACAATTCAACAACAACCTCAACATTGAAAAACACCAGCAAATTCAGCAACAACATCAACATTGAAAAACAAGAACAACCTCAACATTGAAAAAGTATAACAACCTCAACATTGAAAAACACCAACACATACAACAACAACCTCAACATTGAAAAACAACAACAACCTCAACATTGAAAAACACCAACAAATTCAACAACAACCTCAACATTGAAAAACACCAACAAATTCAACAACAACCTCAACATTGAAAAAGAATAACAACCTCAACATTGAAAAACAACAACAAGCTCAACATTGAAAAACACCATCAAATTCAACAACAACTGCAAAATTGAAAAACACCAACAATTTCAACAACAACCTCGACTTTGAAAAACACCATCAAATTCAACAACAACCTGAACATTGAAAAACAACAACAACCTCAACATTGAAAAACACCAACAAATTCAACAACAACCTCAACACTGAAAAACACCAACAAATTCAACAACAACCTCAACATTTAAAAACGCCAACAAATTCAACAACAAATTCAACATTGAAAAACACCAACAAATTCAACAACAACCTCGACATTGAAAAACAGCAACAAATTCAACAACAACCTCCACATTGAACAACAACAACCTCAACATTGAACAACACCAACAAATTCAACAACAACTTCAATATTGAAAAGCACCAACAAATTCAACAACAACCTCGACATTGAAAAACATCAACAAATTCAACAACAACCTCAACATTGAAAAACTACAACAACCTCAACATTGAAAAACACCAACAAATTCAACAACAACCTCAACATTGAAAAACAACAACAACCTCAGCATTGAAAAACACGAACAAATTCAACAACAACCTCAACGTTGGAAAACACCAACAACTTCAACAACAACCTCAACATTGAAAAGCAACAACAACCTCAACATTGAATAACACCAACAAATTCAACAACAACCTCAACATTGAAAAACACCAACAAATTCAGCAACAACATCAACATTGAAAAAGAACAACAACCTCAACATTGAAAAACATCAACAAATTCAACAACAACCTCAACATTGAAAAACTACAACAACCTCAACATTGAAAAACACCAACAATTCAACAACAACCTCAACATTGAAAAACACCAGCAAATTCAGCAACAACATCAACATTGAAAAACAAGAACAACCTCAACATTGAAAAAGTATAACAACCTCAACATTGAAAAACACCAACACATACAACAACAACCTCAACATTGAAAAACAACAACAACCTCAACATTGAAAAACACCAACAAATTCAACAACAACCTCAACATTGAAGAACACCAACAAATTCAACAACAACCTCAACATTGAAAAACATCAACAACCTCAACATTGAAAAACAACAACAACCTCAACATTGAAAAACACCAACAAATTCAACACAAACCTCAACATTGAAAAACAACAACAACCTCAACATTGAAAAACACCAACAAATTCAACAACAACTTCAACATTGAAAAACACCAACAAATTCATCAACAACCTCGAAATTGAAAAACACCAACAAATTCAACAACAACCTCAACATTGAAAAACAACAACAACCTCAACATTGAAAAACACCAAAAAATTCAACAACAACCTCAACATTGAAAAACACCAACAATTTCAACAACAACCTCAACATTGAAAAACATCAACAACCTCAACATTGAAAAACACCAACAAATTCAACAACAACCTCAACATTGAAAAACAACAACAACCTCAGCATTGAAAAACACGAACAAATTCAACAACAACCTCAACGTTGGAAAACACCAACAACTTCAACAACAACCTCAACATTGAAAAGCAACAACAACCTCAACATTGAAAAACACCAACAAATTCAACAACAACCTCAACATTGAAAAACACCAACAATTTCAGCAACAACATCAACATTGAAAAAGAACAACAACCTCAACATTGAAAAACATCAACAAATTCAACAACAACCTCAACATTGAAAAACTACAACAACCTCAACATTGAAAAACACCAACAATTCAACAACAACCTCAACATTGAAAAACACCAGCAAATTCAGCAACAACATCAACATTGAAAAACAACAACAACCTCAACATTGAAAAAGTACAACAACCTCAACATTGAAAAACACCAACACATACAACAACAACCTCAACATTGAAAAACAACAACAACCTCAACATTGAAAAACACCAACAAATTCAACAACAACCTCAACATTGAAAAACACCAACAATTTCAACAACAACCTCAACATTGAAAAACATCAACAACCTCAACATTGAAAAACAACAACAACCTCAACATTGAAAAACACCAACAAATTCACCACAAACCTCAACATTGAAAAACAACAACAACCTCAACATTGAAAAACACCAACAAATTCAACAACAACTTGAACATTGAAAAACACCAACAAATTCAACAACAACCTCGAAATTGAAAAACAACAACAAATTCAACAACAACCTCAACATTGAAAAACAACAACAACCTCAACTTTGAAAAACACCAACAAATTCAACAACAAACTCAACATTGAAAAACAACAACAACCTCAACATTGAAAAACACCAACAAATTCAACAACAAGCTCAACATTTAAAAACACCAACAAATTCAACAACAACCTCAACATTGAAAAAGAACAACAACCTCAACATTGAAAAACAACAACAAGCTCATCATTGAAAAACACCATCAATTTCAACAACAACTGCAACATTGAAAAACACCAACAATTTCAACAACAACCTCGACTTTGAAAAACACCTTCAAATTCAACAACAACCTGAACATTGAAAAACAACAACAACCTCAACATTGAAAAACACCAACAAATTCAACAACAACCTCAACACTGAAAAACACCAACAAATTCAACAACAACCTCAACATTTAAAAACGCCAACAAATTCAACAACAAATTCAACATTGAAAAACACAAACAAATTCAACAACAACCTCGACATTGAAAAACAGCAACAAATTCAACAACAACCTCCACATTGAACAACAACAACCTCAACATTGAACAACACCAACAAATTCAACAACAACTTCAACATTGAAAAGCACCAACAAATTCAACAACAACCTCGACATTGAAAAACTTCAACAAATTCAACAACAACCTCAAGATTGAAAAACTACAACAACCTCAACATTGAAAAACACCAACAAATTCAACAACAACCTCAACATTGAAAAACAACAACAACCTCAGCATTGAAAAACAGGAACAAATTCAACAACAACCTCAACGTTGGAAAACACCAACAACTTCAACAACAACCTCAACATTGAAAAGCAACAACAACCTCAACATTGAAAAACACCAACAAATTCAACAACAACCTCAACATTGAAAAACACCAACAAATTCAGCAACAACATCAACATTGACAAACAACAGCAACCTCAACATTGAAAAACATCAACAAATTCAACAACAACCTCAACATTGAAAAACTACAACAACCTCAAAATTGAAAAACACCAACAATTTCAACAACAACCTCAACATTGAAAAAAAACAACAACCTGAGCATTGAAAAACACGAACAAATTCAACAACAACCTCAACGTTGAAAAACACCAACAAATTCAACAACAACCTCAACATTGAAAAACAACAAAAACCTCAACATTGAAAAACACCAACAAATTCAACAACAACCTCAACATTGAAAAACACCAACAAATTCAGCAACAACCTCAACATTGAAAAACACCAACAAATTCAACAACAACTGCAACATTGAAAAACACCAACAATTTCAACAACAACCTCGACTTTGAAAAACACCATCAAATTCAACAACAACCTGAACATTGAAAAACAACAACAACCTCAACATTGAAAAACACCAACAAATTCAACAACAACCTCAACACTGAAAAACACCAACAAATTCAACAACAACCTCAACATTGAAAAGCAACAACAACCTCAACATTGAAAACACTAACAAATTCAACAACAACCTCAACATTGAAAAACACCAACAAATTCAGCAACAACATCAACATTGAAAAACAACAGCAACCTCAACATTGAAAAACATCAACAAATTCAACAACAACCTCAACATTGAAAAACTACAACAACCTCAACATTGAAAAACACCAACAATTTCAACAACAACCTCAACATTGAAAAACAACAAAAACTTCAACATTGAAAAACAGCAACAAATTCAACAACAACCTCAACATTGAAAAACACCAACAAATTCAGCAACAACCTCAACATTGAAAAACAACAACAACCTCAACATTGAAAAACACCAACAAATTCAACAACAACCTCAACATTGAAAAACAACAACAACCTCAACATTAAAAACACCAACAAATTCAAAAACAACCTCAACATTGAAAAACAACAACAACCTCAACATTGAAAAACACCAACAAATTCAACAACTTCAACATTGAAAAACACCAACAAATTCAACAACAACTTCGAAATTGAAAAACACCAACAAATTCAACAACAACCGCTACATTGAAAAACAACAACAACCTCAACATTGAAAAACACCAACAAATTCAACAACAACCTCAGCATTGAAAAACAACAACAACCTCAACATTGAAAAACACCAACAAATTCAACAACAACCTCAACAATGAAAAACACCAACAAATTCAACAACAACCTCAACATTGAAAAACACCAACAAATTTAAAAACAACCTCAACTTTGAAAAACAACAACAACCTCAACATGGAAAAACACCAACAAATTCAACAACAACCTCAACATTGAAAAACAACAACAACTTCAAAATTGAAAAACACCAACAAATTCAACAACAACCTCAACTTTTAAAGACAACAACAACCTCAACATTGAAAAACACCAACAAATTCAACAACAACCTCAACATTGAAAAACACCAACAAATTCAACAACAACTTCAACATTGAAAAACACCAACAAATTCAACAACAACCTCGACATTGAAAAACACCAACAAATTCAACAACAACCTCAACATTGAAAAACTACAACAACCTCAACAATGAAAAACACCAACAAATACAACAAAAACCTCAACGTTGAAAAACAACATCAACCTCAACATTGAAAAACACCAACAAATTCAACAACAACCTCAACATTGAAAAACAACAGCAACCTCAACATTGAAAAACAACAACAACCTCAACATTGAAAAACACCAACAAATTCAACAACAACCTCAACATTGAAAAACAACAACAACCTCAACATTAAAAAACACCAACAAATTCAACAACAACTTCAACATTGAAAAACACCGACAAATTCAACAACAACCTCGAAATTGAAAAACACCAACAAATTCAACAAAAACCTCAACATTGAAAAACAACAACAACCTCAACATTGAACAACACCAACAAATTCAACAACAACCTCAACATTGAAAAACAACAACAACCTCAACATTGAAAAACACCAACAAATTCAACAACAACCTCAACAATGATAAACACCAACAAATTCAACAACAACCTCAACATTGAAAAACACCAACAAATTTAACAACAACCTCAACTTTGAAAAACAACAACAACCTCAACATGGAAAAACACCAACAAATTCAACAACAACCTCAACATTGAAAAACAACAACAACCTCAAAATTGAAAAACACCAACAAATTCAACAACAACCTCAACATTTAAAAACAACAACAACCTCAACATTGAAAAGCACTTACAAATTCAACAACAACCTCAACATTGAAAAACACAAACAAATTCAACAACTTCAACATTGAAAAACACCAACAAATTCAACAACAACCTCGACATTGAAAAACACCAACAAATTCAACAACAACCTCAACATTGAAAAACAACAACACCCTCAACATTGAAAAACAACAACAACCTCAACATTGAAAAACACCAACAAATTCAACAACAACCTCAACATTGAAAAACAACAACAACCTCAACATTGAAAAACACCAACAAATTCAGCAACAACTTCAACATTGAAAAACACCAACAAATTCAACAACAACCTCGAAATGGATAAACACCAACAAATTCAACAACAACCTCAACATTGTAAAACAACAACAACCTCAACATTGAAAAACTACAACAACCTCAACATTGAAAAACACCAACAATTTCAACAACAACCTCAACATTGAAAAACAACAAAAACCTCAACATTGAACAACACCAACAAATTCAACAACAACCTCAACATTGAAAAACACCAACAAATTCAGCAACAACCTCAACATTGAAAAACAACAACAACATCAACATTGAAAAACACCAACAAATTCAACAACAACCTCAACATTGAAAAACAACAACAACCTCAACATTAAAAACACCAACAAATTCAAAAAGAACCTCAACATTGAAAAACAACAATAACCTCAACATTGAAAAACACCAACAAATTCAACAACTTCAACATTGAAAAACACCAACAAATTCAACAACAACCTCGAAATTGAAAAACACCAACAAATTCAACAACAACCGCTACATTGAAAAACAACAACAACCTCAACATTGAAAAACACCAACAAATTCAACAACAACCTCAACATTGAAAAACAACAACAACCTCAACATTGAAAAACACCAACAAATTCAACAACAACCTCAACAATGAAAAACACCAACAAATTCAACAACAACCTCAACATTGAAAAACACCAACAAATTTAAAAACAACCTCAACTTTGAAAAACAACAACAACCTCAACATGGAAAAACACCAACAAATTCAACAACAACCTCAACATTGAAAAACAACAACAACTTCAAAATTGAAAAACACCAACAAATTCAACAACAACCTCAACTTTTAAAGACAACAACAACCTCAACATTGAAAAACACCAACAAATTCAACAACAACTTCAACATTGAAAAACACCAACAAATTCAACAACAACCTCGACATTGAAAAACACCAACAAATTCAACAACAACCTCAACATTGAAAAACTACAACAACCTCAACAATGAAAAACACCAACAAATGCAACAACAACCTCAACGTTGAAAAACAACAACAACCTCAACATTGAAAAACACCAACAAATTCAACAACAACCTCAACATTGAAAAACAACAACAACCTCAACATTGAAAAACAACAACAACCTCAACATTGAAAAACAACAACAAATTCAACAACAACCTCAACATTGAAAAACAACAACAACCTCAACATTGAAAAAGACCAACAAATTCAACAACAACTTCAACATTGAAAAACACCAACAAATTCAACAACAACCTCGAAATTGAAAAACACCAACAAATTCAACAAAAACCTCAACATTGAAAAACAACAACAACCTCAACATTAAAAACACCAACAAATTCAAAAACAACCTCAACTTTGAAAAACAACAACAACCTCAACATTGAAAAACACCAACAAATTCAACAACTTCAACATTGAAAAACACCAACAAATTCAACAACAACCTCGAAATTGAAAAACACCAACAAATTCAACAACAACCGCTACATTGAAAAACAACAACAACCTCAACATTGAAAAACACCAACAAATTCAACAACAACCTCAGCATTGAAAAACAACAACAACCTCAACATTGAAAAACACCAACAAATTCAACAACAACCTCAACAATGAAAAACACCAACAAATTCAACAACAACCTCAACATTGAAAAACACCAACAAATTTAAAAACAACCTCAACTTTGAAAAACAACAACAACCTCAACATGGAAAAACACCAACAAATTCAACAACAACCTCAACATTGAAAAACAACAACAACTTCAAAATTGAAAAACACCAACAAATTCAACAACAACCTCAACTTTTAAAGACAACAACAACCTCAACATTGAAAAACACCAACAAATTCAACAACAACCTCAACATTGAAAAACACCAACAAATTCAACAACAACTTCAACATTGAAAAACACCAACAAATTCAACAACAACCTCGACATTGAAAAACACCAACAAATTCAACAACAACCTCAACATTGAAAAACTACAACAACCTCAACAATGAAAAACACCAACAAATACAACAACAACCTCAACGTTGAAAAACAACATCAACCTCAACATTGAAAAACACCAACAAATTCAACAACAACCTCAACATTGAAAAACAACAGCAACCTCAACATTGAAAAACAACAACAACCTCAACATTGAAAAACACCAACAAATTCAACAACAACCTCAACATTGAAAAACAACAACAACCTCAACATTAAAAAACACCAACAAATTCAACAACAACTTCAACATTGAAAAACACCAACAAATTCAACAACAACCTCGAAATTGAAAAACACCAACAAATTCAACAAAAACCTCAACATTGAAAAACAACAACAACCTCAACATTGAACAACACCAACAAATTCAACAACAACCTCAACATTGAAAAACAACAACAACCTCAACATTGAAAAACACCAACAAATTCAACAACAACCTCAACAATGATAAACACCAACAAATTCAACAACAACCTCAACATTGAAAAACACCAACAAATTTAACAACAACCTCAACTTTGAAAAACAACAACAACCTCAACATGGAAAAACACCAACAAATTCAACAACAACCTCAACATTGAAAAACAACAACAACCTCAAAATTGAAAAACACCAACAAATTCAACAACAACCTCAACATTTAAAAACAACAACAACCTCAACATTGAAAAGCACTTACAAATTCAACAACAACCTCAACATTGAAAAACACAAACAAATTCAACAACTTCAACATTGAAAAACACCAACAAATTCAACAACAACCTCGACATTGAAAAACACCAACAAATTCAACAACAACCTCAACATTGAAAAACAACAACACCCTCAACATTGAAAAACAACAACAACCTCAACATTGAAAAACACCAACAAATTCAACAACAACCTCAACATTGAAAAACAACAACAACCTCAACATTGAAAAACACCAACAAATTCAGCAACAACTTCAACATTGAAAAACACCAACAAATTCAACAACAACCTCAACATTGAAAAACAACAACACCCTCAACATTGAAAAACAACAACAACCTCAACATTGAAAAACACCAACAAATTCAACAACAACCTCAACATTGAAAAACAACAACAACCTCAACATTGAAAAACACCAACAAATTCAGCAACAACTTCAACATTGAAAAACACCAACAAATTCAACAACAACCTCGAAATGGATAAACACCAACAAATTCAACAACAACCTCAACATTGTAAAACAACAACAACCTCAACATTGAAAAACTACAACAACCTCAACATTGAAAAACACCAACAATTTCAACAACAACCTCAACATTGAAAAACAACAAAAACCTCAACATTGAAAAACAGCAACAAATTCAACAACAACCTCAACATTGAAAAACACCAACAAATTCAGCAACAACCTCAACATTGAAAAACAACAACAACCTCAACATTGAAAAACACCAACAAATTCAACAACAACCTCAACATTGAAAAACAACAACAACCTCAACATTAAAAACACCAACAAATTCAAAAACAACCTCAACATTGAAAAACAACAACAACCTCAACATTGAAAAACACCAACAAATTCAACAACTTCAACATTGAAAAACACCAACAAATTCAACAACAACCTCGAAATTGAAAAACACCAACAAATTCAACAACAACCGCTACATTGAAAAACAACAACAACCTCAACATTGAAAAACACGAACAAATTCAACAACAACCTCAACATTGAAAAACAACAACAACCTCAACATTGAAAAACACCAACAAATTCAACAACAACCTCAACAATGAAAAACACCAACAAATTCAACAACAACCTCAACATTGAAAAACACCAACAAATTTAAAAACAACCTCAACTTTGAAAAACAACAACAACCTCAACATGGAAAAACACCAACAAATTCAACAACAACCTCAACATTGAAAAACAACAACAACTTCAAAATTGAAAAACACCAACAAATTCAACAACAACCTCAACTTTTAAAGACAACAACAACCTCAACATTGAAAAACACCAACAAATTCAACAACAACTTCAACATTGAAAAACACCAACAAATTCAACAACAACCTCGACATTGAAAAACACCAACAAATTCAACAACAACCTCAACATTGAAAAACTACAACAACCTCAACAATGAAAAACACCAACAAATACAACAACAACCTCAACGTTGAAAAACAACAACAACCTCAACATTGAAAAACACCAACAAATTCAACAACAACCTCAACATTGAAAAACAACAACAACCTCAACATTGAAAAACAACAACAACCTCAACATTGAAAAACAACAACAAATTCAACAACAACCTCAACATTGAAAAACAACAACAACCTCAACATTGAAAAAGACCAACAAATTCAACAACAACTTCAACATTGAAAAACACCAACAAATTCAACAACAACCTCGAAATTGAAAAACACCAACAAATTCAACAAAAACCTCAACATTGAAAAACAACAACAACCTCAACATTAAAAACACCAACAAATTCAAAAACAACCTCAACATTGAAAAACAACAACAACCTCAACATTGAAAAACACCAACAAATTCAACAACTTCAACATTGAAAAACACCAACAAATTCAACAACAACCTCGAAATTGAAAAACACCAACAAATTCAACAACAACCGCTACATTGAAAAACAACAACAACCTCAACATTGAAAAACACCAACAAATTCAACAACAACCTCAGCATTGAAAAACAACAACAACCTCAACATTGAAAAACACCAACAAATTCAACAACAACCTCAACAATGAAAAACACCAACAAATTCAACAACAACCTCAACATTGAAAAACACCAACAAATTTAAAAACAACCTCAACTTTGAAAAACAACAACAACCTCAACATGGAAAAACACCAACAAATTCAACAACAACCTCAACATTGAAAAACAACAACAACTTCAAAATTGAAAAACACCAACAAATTCAACAACAACCTCAACATTTAAAGACAACAACAACCTCAACATTGAAAAACACCAACAAATTCAACAACAACCTCAACATTGAAAAACACCAACAAATTCAACAACAACTTCAACATTGAAAAACACCAACAAATTCAACAACAACCTCGACATTGAAAAACACCAACAAATTCAACAACAACCTCAACATTGAAAAACTACAACAACCTCAACAATGAAAAACACCAACAAATACAACAACAACCTCAACGTTGAAAAACAACATCAACCTCAACATTGAAAAACACCAACAAATTCAACAACAACCTCAACATTGAAAAACAACAGCAACCTCAACATTGAAAAACAACAACAACCTCAACATTGAAAAACACCAACAAATTCAACAACAACCTCAACATTGAAAAACAACAACAACCTCAACATTAAAAAACACCAACAAATTCAACAACAACTTCAACATTGAAAAACACCAACAAATTCAACAACAACCTCGAAATTGAAAAACACCAACAAATTCAACAAAAACCTCAACATTGAAAAACAACAACAACCTCAACATTGAACAACACCAACAAATTCAACAACAACCTCAACATTGAAAAACAACAACAACCTCAACATTGAAAAACACCAACAAATTCAACAACAACCTCAACAATGATAAACACCAACAAATTCAACAACAACCTCAACATTGAAAAACACCAACAAATTTAACAACAACCTCAACTTTGAAAAACAACAACAACCTCAACATGGAAAAACACCAACAAATTCAACAACAACCTCAACATTGAAAAACAACAACAACCTCAAAATTGAAAAACACCAACAAATTCAACAACAACCTCAACATTTAAAAACAACAACAACCTCAACATTGAAAAGCACTTACAAATTCAACAACAACCTCAACATTGAAAAACACAAACAAATTCAACAACTTCAACATTGAAAAACACCAACAAATTCAACAACAACCTCGACATTGAAAAACACCAACAAATTCAACAACAACCTCAACATTGAAAAACAACAACACCCTCAACATTGAAAAACAACAACAACCTCAACATTGAAAAACACCAACAAATTCAACAACAACCTCAACATTGAAAAACAACAACAACCTCAACATTGAAAAACACCAACAAATTCAGCAACAACTTCAACATTGAAAAACACCAACAAATTCAACAACAACCTCGAAATGGATAAACACCAACAAATTCAACAACAACCTCAACATTGTAAAACAACAACAACCTCAACATTGAAAAACTACAACAACCTCAACATTGAAAAACACCAACAATTTCAACAACAACCTCAACATTGAAAAACAACAAAAACCTCAACATTGAAAAACAGCAACAAATTCAACAACAACCTCAACATTGAAAAACACCAACAAATTCAGCAACAACCTCAACATTGAAAAACAACAACAACCTCAACATTGAAAAACACCAACAAATTCAACAACAACCTCAACATTGAAAAACAACAACAACCTCAACATTAAAAACACCAACAAATTCAAAAACAACCTCAACATTGAAAAACAACAACAACCTCAACATTGAAAAACACCAACAAATTCAACAACTTCAACATTGAAAAACACCAACAAATTCAACAACAACCTCGAAATTGAAAAACACCAACAAATTCAACAACAACCGCTACATTGAAAAACAACAACAACCTCAACATTGAAAAACACCAACAAATTCAACAACAACCTCAACATTGAAAAACAACAACAACCTCAACATTGAAAAACACCAACAAATTCAACAACAACCTCAACATTGAAAAACACCAACAAATTCAACAACAACCTCAACATTGAAAAACACCAACAAATTTAAAAACAACCTCAACTTTGAAAAACAACAACAACCTCAACATGGAAAAACACCAACAAATTCAACAACAACCTCAACATTGAAAAACAACAACAACTTCAAAATTGAAAAACACCAACAAATTCAACAACAACCTCAACTTTTAAAGACAACAACAACCTCAACATTGAAAAACACCAACAAATTCAACAACAACCTCAACATTGAAAAACACCAACAAATTCAACAACAACTTCAACATTGAAAAACACCAACAAATTCAACAACAACCTCGACATTGAAAAACACCAACAAATTCAACAACAACCTCAACATTGAAAAACTACAACAACCTCAACAATAAAAAACACCAACAAATACAACAACAACCTCAACGTTGAAAAACAACAACAACCTCAACATTGAAAAACACCAACAAATTCAACAACAACCTCAACATTGAAAAACAACAACAACCTCAACATTGAAAAACAACAACAACCTCAACATTGAAAAACAACAACAAATTCAACAACAACCTCAACATTGAAAAACAACAACAACCTCAACATTGAAAAAGACCTACAAATTCAACAACAACTTCAACATTGAAAAACACCAACAAATTCAACAACAACCTCGAAATTGAAAAACACCAACAAATTCAACAAAAACCTCAACATTGAAAAACAACAACAACCTCAACATTAAAAACACCAACAAATTCAAAAACAACCTCAACATTGAAAAACAACAACAACCTCAACATTGAAAAACACCAACAAATTCAACAACTTCAACATTGAAAAACACCAACAAATTCAACAACAACCTCGAAATTGAAAAACACCAACAAATTCAACAACAACCGCTACATTGAAAAACAACAACAACCTCAACATTGAAAAACACCAACAAATTCAACAACAACCTCAGCATTGAAAAACAACAACAACCTCAACATTGAAAAACACCAACAAATTCAACAACAACCTCAACAATGAAAAACACCAACAAATTCAACAACAACCTCAACATTGAAAAACACCAACAAATTTAAAAACAACCTCAACTTTGAAAAACAACAACAACCTCAACATGGAAAAACACCAACAAATTCAACAACAACCTCAACATTGAAAAACAACAACAACTTCAAAATTGAAAAACACCAACAAATTCAACAACAACCTCAACATTTAAAGACAACAACAACCTCAACATTGAAAAACACCAACAAATTCAACAACAACCTCAACATTGAAAAACACCAACAAATTCAACAACAACTTCAACATTGAAAAACACCAACAAATTCAACAACAACCTCGACATTGAAAAACACCAACAAATTCAACAACAACCTCAACATTGAAAAACTACAACAACCTCAACAATGAAAAACACCAACAAATACAACAACAACCTCAACGTTGAAAAACAACATCAACCTCAACATTGAAAAACACCAACAAATTCAACAACAACCTCAACATTGAAAAACAACAGCAACCTCAACATTGAAAAACAACAACAACCTCAACATTGAAAAACACCAACAAATTCAACAACAACCTCAACATTGAAAAACAACAACAACCTCAACATTAAAAAACACCAACAAATTCAACAACAACTTCAACATTGAAAAACACCAACAAATTCAACAACAACCTCGAAATTGAAAAACACCAACAAATTCAACAAAAACCTCAACATTGAAAAACAACAACAACCTCAACATTGAACAACACCAACAAATTCAACAACAACCTCAACATTGAAAAACAACAACAACCTCAACATTGAAAAACACCAACAAATTCAACAACAACCTCAACAATGATAAACACCAACAAATTCAACAACAACCTCAACATTGAAAAACACCAACAAATTTAACAACAACCTCAACTTTGAAAAACAACAACAACCTCAACATGGAAAAACACCAACAAATTCAACAACAACCTCAACATTGAAAAACAACAACAACCTCAAAATTGAAAAACACCAACAAATTCAACAACAACCTCAACATTTAAAAACAACAACAACCTCAACATTGAAAAGCACTTACAAATTCAACAACAACCTCAACATTGAAAAACACAAACAAATTCAACAACTTCAACATTGAAAAACACCAACAAATTCAACAACAACCTCGACATTGAAAAACACCAACAAATTCAACAACAACCTCAACATTGAAAAACAACAACACCCTCAACATTGAAAAACAACAACAACCTCAACATTGAAAAACACCAACAAATTCAACAACAACCTCAACATTGAAAAACAACAACAACCTCAACATTGAAAAACACCAACAAATTCAGCAACAACTTCAACATTGAAAAACACCAACAAATTCAACAACAACCTCGAAATGGATAAACACCAACAAATTCAACAACAACCTCAACATTGTAAAACAACAACAACCTCAACATTGAAAAACTACAACAACCTCAACATTGAAAAACACCAACAATTTCAACAACAACCTCAACATTGAAAAACAACAAAAACCTCAACATTGAAAAACAGCAACAAATTCAACAACAACCTCAACATTGAAAAACACCAACAAATTCAGCAACAACCTCAACATTGAAAAACAACAACAACCTCAACATTGAAAAACACCAACAAATTCAACAACAACCTCAACATTGAAAAACAACAACAACCTCAACATTAAAAACACCAACAAATTCAAAAACAACCTCAACATTGAAAAACAACAACAACCTCAACATTGAAAAACACCAACAAATTCAACAACTTCAACATTGAAAAACACCAACAAATTCAACAACAACCTCGAAATTGAAAAACACCAACAAATTCAACAACAACCGCTACATTGAAAAACAACAACAACCTCAACATTGAAAAACACCAACAAATTCAACAACAACCTCAACATTGAAAAACAACAACAACCTCAACATTGAAAAACACCAACAAATTCAACAACAACCTCAACAATGATAAACAC
The DNA here is from genome assembly GCA_026770705.1 of Isurus oxyrinchus. NCBI lineage: Eukaryota > Metazoa > Chordata > Chondrichthyes > Lamniformes > Lamnidae > Isurus > Isurus oxyrinchus. The sequence continues at coordinate 951,839 of JANJGN010000097.1, forward strand.
CAACAAATTCAACAACAACCTCAACATTGAAAAACACCAACAAATTTAACAACAACCTCAACTTTGAAAAACAACAACAACCTCAACATGGAAAAACACCAACAAATTCAACAACAACCTCAACATTGAAAAACAACAACAACCTTAAAATTGAAAAACACCAGCAAATTCAACAACAACCTCAACATTTAAAAACAACAACAACCTCAACATTGAAAAGCACTTACAAATTCAACAACTTCAACATTGAAAAACACCAACAAATTCAACAACAACCTCGACATTGAAAAACACCAACAAATTCAACAACAACCTCAACATTGAAAAACAACACCCTCAACATTGAAAAACAACAACAACCTCAACATTGAAAAACACCAACAAATTCAACAACAACCTCAACATTGAAAAACAACAACAACCTCAACATTGAAAAACACCAACAAATTCAGCAACAACTTCAACATTGAAAAACACCAACAAATTCAACAACAACCTCGAAATGGAAAAACACCAACAAATTCAACAACAACCTCAACATTGTAAAACAACAACAACCTCAACATTGAAAAACGCCAACAAATTCAACAACAACCTCAACATTGAAAAACAACAACAACCTCAACTTTGAAAAACACCAACAAATTCAAAAAGAACCTCAACATTGAAAAACAACAACAACCTTAAACATTGAAAAATACCAAAAAATTCAACACCAACCTCAACATTGAAAAACACCAACAAATTCAACAACAACCTCAACATTGAAAAACAACAACAACCTCAACATTGAAAAACAACAACAAATTCAACAACAACCTCAATAATGATAAACACCAACTAATTCAACAACAACCTCAACATTGAAATACACCAACAAATTAAACAACAACCACAACTTTGAAAAATAACAACAACCTCAACATGGAAAAACACCAACAAATTCAACAACAACCTCAACATTGACAAACAACAACAACCTCAAAATTGAAAAACACCAACAAATTCAACAACAAATTCAACATTGAAAAACACCAACAAATTCAACAACAACCTCAACATTGAAAAGCAGCAACAACCTCAACATTGAAAAACACCAAGAAATTCAACAACAACTTCAACATTGAAAAAAACCAACAAATTCAACAACAACCTCGAAATTGAAAAACACCAACAAATTCAACAACAACCTCAACATTGAAAAACACCAACAAATTCAACAGCAACCTCAACATTTAAAAACGCCAACAAATTCAACAACGACCACAACATTGTAAAACACCAACAAATTCAACAACAACCTCAACATTGAAAAACAACCACAACCTCAACATTGAGAAACACCAACAAATTCAACAACAACCTCAACATTGAAAAACAACAACAAACTCAACATTGAAAAACACCAAAAAATTCAACAACAACCTCAACATTGAAAAACAACAACAACCTCAACATAGAAAAACAACAACAAATTCATCCAGAACCTCAACATTGAAAAACACCAACAAATTCAACAACAACCTCAGCATTGAAAAACAACAACAACCTCAACATTGAAAAACACCAACAAATTCAACAGCAACCTCAACATTGAAAAACAACAACAACCTCAACATTCAAAAACAACAACAAATTCAACAACAACTTCAACATTGAAAAACACCAACAAATTCAACAACAACCTCGACTTTGAAAAACGCCATCAAATTCAACAACAACCTCAACATTGAAAAACAACAACAACCTCAACATTGAAAAACACCAACAAATTCAACAACAACTGCAACATTGAAAAACACCAACAATTTCAACAACAACCTCGACTTTGAAAAACACCATCAAATTCGACAACAACCTGAACATTGAAAAACAACAACAACCTCAACATTGAAAAACACCAACAAATTCAACAACAACCTCAACATTGAAAAACACCAACAAATTCAACAACAACCTCAACATTTAAAAACGCCAACAAATTGAACAAAAACCTCAACATTGAAAAACACCAACAAATTCAACAACAACCTCCACACTGAACAACAACAACAACCTCAACATTGAAAAACACCAACAAATTCAACAACAACCTCAACATTTAAAAACACCAACAAAAACAACAACAACCTCAACATTGAACAACACCAACAAATTCAACAACAACTTCAACATTGAAAAACACCAAAAAATTCAACAACAACCTCGACATTGAAAAACATCAACAAATTCAACAACAACCTGAACATTGAAAAACAACAACAACCTCAACATTGAAAAACACCAACAAATTCAACAACAACCTCAACATTGAAAAACAGCAACAAATTCAACAACAACTTCGACATTGAAAAATACCAACAAATTCAACAACAACCTCGAAATTGAAAAACACCAACAAATTCAAAAACAACCTCAACATTGAAAAACAACAACAACCTCAACATTGAAAAACACCAACAAATTCAACAACAAACTCAACATTGAAAAACAACAACAACCTCAACATTGAAAAACACCAACAAATTCATCAACAACCTCAACATTTAAAAACACCAACATATTCAACAACAACCTCAACATTGAAAAAGAACAACAACCTCAACATTGAAAAACAACAACAAGCTCAACATTGAAAAACACCAACAAATTCAACAACAACCTCAACACTGAAAAACACCAACAAATTCAACAACAACCTCAACATTTAAAAACGCCAACAAATTCAACAACAAATTCAACATTGAAAAACACCAACAAATTCAACAACAACCTCGACATTGAAAAACAGCAACAAATTCAACAACAACCTCCACATTGAACAACAACAACCTCAACATTGAACAACACCAACAAATTCAACAACAACTTCAACATTGAAAAGCACCAACAAATTCAACAACAACCTCGACATTGAAAAACATCAACAAATTCAACAACAACCTCAAGATTGAAAAACTACAACAACCTCAACATTGAAAAATACCAACAAATTCAACAACAACCTCAACATTGAAAAACAACAACAACCTCAGCAATGAAAAACACGAACAAATTCAACAACAACCTCGACATTTGAAAACACCAACAAATTCAACAACAACCTCAACATTGAAAAAGTACAACAACCTCAACATTGAAAAACACCAACACATACAACAACAACCTCAACATTGTTAAACAACAACAACCTCAACATTGAAAAACACCAACAAATTCAACAACAACCTCAACATTGAAAAACACCAACAAATTCAACAACAACCTCAACATTGAAAAACATCAACAACCTCAACATTGAAAAACAACAACAACCTCAACATTGAAAAACACCAACAAATTCAACACAAACCTCAACATTGAAAAACAACAACCACCTCAACATTGAAAAACACCAACAAATTCAACAACTTCAACATTGAAAAACACCAACAAATTCAACAACAACCTCGAAATTGAAAAACACCAACAAATTCAACAACAACCTCAACATTGAAAAACAACAACAACCTCAACATTGAAAAACACCAACAAATTCAACAACAAACTCAACATTGAAAAACAACAACAACCTCAACATTGAAAAACACCAACAAATTCAACAACAACCTCAACATTTAAAAACACCAACAAATTCAACAACAACCTCAACATTGAAAAAGAACAACAACCTCAACATTGAAAAACAACAACAAGCTCAACATTGAAAAACACCATCAAATTCAACAACAACTGCAACATTGAAAAACACCAACAATTTCAACAACAACCTCGACTTTGAAAAACACCATCAAATTCAACAACAACCTGAACATTGAAAAACAACAACAACCTCAACATTGAAAAACACCAACAAATTCAACAACAACCTCAACACTGAAAAACACCAACAAATTCAACAACAACCTCAACATTTAAAAACGCCAACAAATTCAACAACAAATTCAACATTGAAAAACACCAACAAATTCAACAACAACCTCGACATTGAAAAACAGCAACAAATTCAACAACAACCTCCACATTGAACAACAACAACCTCAACATTGAACAACACCAACAAATTCAACAACAACTTCAACATTGAAAAGCACCAACAAATTCAACAACAACCTCGACATTGAAAAACATCAACAAATTCAACAACAACCTCAAGATTGAAAAACTACAACAACCTCAACATTGAAAAATACCAACAAATTCAACAACAGCCTCAACATTGAAAAACAACAACAACCTCAGCAATGAAAAACACGAACAAATTCAACAACAACCTCGACATTTGAAAACACCAACAAATTCAACAACAACCTCAACATTGAAAAAGTACAACAACCTCAACATTGAAAAACACCAACAAATTCAACAACAACCTCAACATTGAAAAACACCAACAAATTCAACAACAACCTCAACATTGAAAAACATCAACAACCTCAACATTGAAAAACAACAACAACCTCAACATTGAAAAACAACAACAAATTCAACACAAACCTGAACATTGAAAAACAACAACCACCTCAACATTGAAAAACACCAACAAATTCAACAACAACCTCGAAATGGAAAAACACCAACAAATTCAACAACAACCTCAACATTGTAAAACAACAACAACCTCAACATTGAAAAACGCCAACAAATTCAACAACAACCTCAACATTGAAAAACAACAACAACCTCAACTTTGAAAAACACCAACAAATTCAAAAAGAACCTCAACATTGAAAAACAACAACAACCTTAAACATTGAAAAATACCAAAAAATTCAACACCAACCTCAACATTGAAAAACACCAACAAATTCAACAACAACCTCAACATTGAAAAACAACAACAACCTCAACATTGAAAAACAACAACAAATTCAACAACAACCTCAATAATGATAAACACCAACTAATTCAACAACAACCTCAACATTGAAATACACCAACAAATTAAACAACAACCACAACTTTGAAAAATAACAACAACCTCAACATGGAAAAACACCAACAAATTCAACAACAACCTCAACATTGACAAACAACAACAACCTCAAAATTGAAAAACACCAACAAATTCAACAACAAATTCAACATTGAAAAACACCAACAAATTCAACAACAACCTCAACATTGAAAAGCAGCAACAACCTCAACATTGAAAAACACCAAGAAATTCAACAACAACTTCAACATTGAAAAAAACCAACAAATTCAACAACAACCTCGAAATTGAAAAACACCAACAAATTCAACAACAACCTCAACATTGAAAAACACCAACAAATTCAACAACAACCTCAACATTTAAAAACGCCAACAAATTCAACAACGACCACAACATTGTAAAACACCAACAAATTCAACAACAACCTCAACATTGAAAAACAACCACAACCTCAACATTGAGAAACACCAACAAATTCAACAACAACCTCAACATTGAAAAACAACAACAAACTCAACATTGAAAAACACCAAAAAATTCAACAACAACCTCAACATTGAAAAACAACAACAACCTCAACATAGAAAAACAACAACAAATTCATCCAGAACCTCAACATTGAAAAACACCAACAAATTCAACAACAACCTCAGCATTGAAAAACAACAACAACCTCAACATTGAAAAACACCAACAAATTCAACAACAACCTCAACATTGAAAAACAACAACAACCTCAACATTCAAAAACAACAACAAATTCAAGAAAAACTTCAACATTGAAAAACACCAACAAATTCAACAACAACCTCGACTTTGAAAAACGCCATCAAATTCAACAACAACCTCAACATTGAAAAACAACAACAACCTCAACATTGAAAAACACCAACAAATTCAACAACAACTGCAACATTGAAAAACATCAACAATTTCAACAACAACCTCGACTTTGAAAAACACCATCAAATTCGACAACAACCTGAACATTGAAAAACAACAACAACCTCAACATTGAAAAACACCAACAAATTCAACAACAACCTCAACATTGAAAAACACCAACAAATTCAACAACAACCTCAACATTTAAAAACGCCAACAAATTGAACAAAAACCTCAACATTGAAAAACACCAACAAATTCAACAACAACCTCCACACTGAACAACAACAACAACCTCAACAAAGAAAAACACCAACAAATTCAACAACAACCTCAACATTGAATAACAACAACAACCTCAACATTGAAAAACACCAACAAATTCAACAACAACCTCAACATTTAAAAACACCAACAAAAACAACAACAACCTCAACATTGAACAACACCAACAAATTCAACAAGAACTTCAACATTGAAAAACACCAAAAAATTCAACAACAACCTCGACATTGAAAAACATCAACAAATTCAACAACAACCTGAACATTGAAAAACAACAACAACCTCAACATTGAAAAACACCAACAAATTCAACAACAACCTCAACATTGAAAAACAGCAACAAATTCAACAACAACTTCGACATTGAAAAATACCAACAAATTCAACAACAACCTCGAAATTGAAAAACACCAACAAATTCAAAAACAACCTCAACATTGAAAAACAACAACAACCTCAACATTGAAAAACACCAACAAATTCAACAACAAACTCAACATTGAAAAACAACAACAACCTCAACATTGAAAAACACCAACAAATTCATCAACAACCTCAACATTTAAAAACACCAACATATTCAACAACAACCTCAACATTGAAAAAGAACAACAACCTCAACATTGAAAAACAACAACAAGCTCACAATTGAAAAACACCAACAAATTCAACAACAACCTCAACACTGAATAACACCAACAAATTCAACAACAACCTCAACATTTAAAAACGCCAACAAATTCAACAACAAATTCAACATTGAAAAACACCAACAAATTCAACAACAACCTCGACATTGAAAAACAGCAACAAATTCAACAACAACCTCCACATTGAACAACAACAACCTCAACATTGAACAACACCAACAAATTCAACAACAACTTCAACATTGAAAAGCACCAACAAATTCAACAACAACCTCGACATTGAAAAACATCAACAAATTCAACAACAACCTCAAGATTGAAAAACTACAACAACCTCAACATTGAAAAATACCAACAAATTCAACAACAACCTCAACATTGAAAAACAACAACAACCTCAGCAATGAAAAACACGAACAAATTCAACAACAACCTCGACATTTGAAAACACCAACAAATTCAACAACAACCTCAACATTGAAAAAGTACAACAACCTCAACATTGAAAAACACCAACACATACAACAACAACCTCAACATTGTTAAACAACAACAACCTCAACATTGAAAAACACCAACAAATTCAACAACAACCTCAACATTGAAAAACACCAACAAATTCAACAACAACCTCAACATTGAAAAACATCAACAACCTGAACATTGAAAAACAACAACAACCTCAACATTGAAAAACACCAACAAATTCAACACAAACCTCAACATTGAAAAACAACAACCACCTCAACATTGAAAAACACCAACAAATTCAACAACTTCAACATTGAAAAACACCAACAAATTCAACAACAACCTCGAAATTGAAAAACACCAACAAATTCAACAACAACCTCAACATTGAAAAACAACAACAACCTCAACATTGAAAAACACCAACAAATTCAACAACAAACTCAACATTGAAAAACAACAACAACCTCAACATTGAAAAACACCAACAAATTCAACAACAACCTCAACATTTAAAAACACCAACAAATTCAACAACAACCTCAACATTGAAAAAGAACAACAACCTCAACATTGAAAAACAACAACAAGCTCAACATTGAAAAACACCATCAAATTCAACAACAACAGCAACATTGAAAAACACCAACAATTTCAACAACAACCTCGACTTTGAAAAACACCATCAAATTCAACAACAACCTGAACATTGAAAAACAACAACAACCTCAACATTGAAAAACACCAACAAATTCAACAACAACCTCAACACTGAAAAACACCAACAAATTCAACAACAACCTCAACATTTAAAAACGCCAACAAATTCAACAACAAATTCAACATTGAAAAACACCAACAAATTCAACAACAACCTCGACATTGAAAAACAGCAACAAATTCAACAACAACCTCCACATTGAACAACAACAACCTCAACATTGAACAACACCAACAAATTCAACAACAACTTCAACATTGAAAAGCACCAACAAATTCAACAACAACCTCGACATTGAAAAACATCAACAAATTCAACAACAACCTCAAGATTGAAAAACTACAACAACCTCAACATTGAAAAATACCAACAAATTCAACAACAACCTCAACATTGAAAAACAACAACAACCTCAGCAATGAAAAACACGAACAAATTCAACAACAACCTCGACATTTGAAAACACCAACAAATTCAACAACAACCTCAACATTGAAAAAGTACAACCTCAACATTGAAAAACACCAACAAATTCAACAACAACCTCAACATTGAAAAACACCAACAAATTCAACAACAACCTCAACATTGAAAAACATCAACAACCTCAACATTGAAAAACAACAACAACCTCAACATTGAAAAACACCAACAAATTCAACACAAACCTCAACATTGAAAAACAACAACCACCTCAACATTGAAAAACACCAACAAATTCAACAACTTCAACATTGAAAAACACCAACAAATTCAACAACAACCTCGACATTTGAAAACACCAACAAATTCAACAACAACCTCAACATTGTTAAACAACAACAACCTCAACATTGAAAAACACCAACAAATTCAACAACAACCTCAACATTGAAAAACACCAACAAATTCAACAACAACCTCAACATTGAAAAACATCAATAACCTCAACATTGAAAAACAACAACAACCTCAACATTGAAAAACACCAACAAATTCAACACAAAACTCAACATTGAAAAACAACAACCACCTCAACATTGAAAAACACCAACAAATTCAACAACTTCAACATTGAAAAACACCAACAATTTCAACAACAACCTCGAAATTGAAAAACACCAACAAATTCAACAACAACCTCAACATTGAAAAACAACAACAACCTCAACATTGAAAAACACCAACAAATTCAACAACAAACTCAACATTGAAAAACAACAACAACCTCAACATTGAAAAACAACAACAAATTCAAAAACAACCTCAACATTTAAAAACACCAACAAATTCAACAACAACCTCAACATTGAAAAAGAACAACAACCTCAACATTGAAAAACAACAACAAGCTCAACATTGAAAAACACCATCAAATTCAACAACAACTGCAACATTGAAAAACACCAACAATTTCAACAACAACCTCGACTTTGAAAAACACCATCAAATTCAACAACAACCTGAACATTGAAAAACAACAACAACCTCAACATTGAAAAACACCAACAAATTCAACAACAACCTCAACACTGAAAAACACCAACAAATTCAACAACAACCTCAACATTTAAAAACGCCAACAAATTCAACAACAAATTCAACATTGAAAAACACCAACAAATTCAACAACAACCTCGACATTGAAAAACAGCAACAAATTCAACAACAACCTCCACATTGAACAACAACAACCTCAACATTGAACAACACCAAGAAATTCAACAACAACTTCAACATTGAAAAGCACCAACAAATTCAACAACAACCTCGACATTGAAAAACATCAACAAATTCAACAACAACCTCAAGATTGAAAAACTACAACAACCTCAACATTGAAAAACACCAACAAATTCAACAACAACCTCAACACTGAAAAACAACAACAACCTCAGCATTGAAAAACACGAACAAATTCAACAACAACCTCAACGTTGGAAAACACCAACAACTTCAACAACAACCTCAACATTGAAAAGCAACAACAACCTCAACATTGAAAAACACCAACAAATTCAACAACAACCTCAACATTGAGAAACTCCAACAAATTCAGCAACAACATCAACATTGAAAAAGAACAACAACCTCAACATTGAAAAACATCAACAAATTCAACAACAACCTCAACATTGAAAAACTACAACAACCTCAAAATTGAAAAACACCAACAATTCAACAACAACCTCAACATTGAAAAACACCAACAAATTCAGCAACAACATCAACATTGAAAAACAACAACAACCTCAACATTGAAAAAGTACAACAACCTCAACATTGAAAAACACCAACACATACAACAACAACCTCAACATTGAAAAACAACAACAACCTCAACATTGAAAAACACCAACAAATTCAACACCAACCTCAACATTGAAAGACACCAACAAATTCAACAACAACCTCAACATTGAAAAACATCAACAACCTCAACATTGAAAAACAACAACAACCTCAACATTGAAAAACACCAACAAATTCAACAGAAACCTTAACATTGAAAAACAACAACAACCTCAACATTGAAAAACATCCAAAATTCAACAACAACTTCAACATTGAAAAACACCAACAAATTCAACAACAACCTCGAAATTGAAAAACACCAACAAATTCAACAACAACCTCAACATTGAAAAACAACAACAACCTCAACATTGAAAAACACCAACAAATTCAACAACAAACTCAACATTGAAAAACAACAACAACCTCAACATTGAAAAACACCAACAAATTCAACAACAACCTCAACATTTAAAAACACCAACAAATTCAACAACAACCTCAACATTGAAAAAGAACTACAACCTCAACATTGAAAAACAACAACAAGCTCAACATTGAAAAACACCATCAAATTCAACAACAACTGCAACATTGAAAAACACCAACAATTTCAACAACAACCTCGACTTTGAAAAACACCATCAAATTCAGCAACAACCTGAACATTGAAAAACAACAACAAATTCAACAACAACCTCAACACTGAAAAACACCAACAAATTCAACAACAACCTCAACATTTAAAAACGCCAACAAATTCAACAACAACCTCAACGTTGGAAAACACCAACAACTTCAACAACAACCTCAACATTGAAAAGCAACAACAACCTCAACATTGAAAAACACCAACAAATTCAACAACAACCTCAACATTGAAAAACACCAACAAATTCAGCAACAACATCAACATTGAAAAACAACAGCAACCTCAACATTGAAAAACATCAACAAATTCAACAACAACCTCAACATTGAAAAACTACAACAACCTCAAAATTGAAAAACACCAACAATTTCAACAACAACCTCAACATTGAAAAACAACAACAACCTGAGCATTGAAAAACACGAACAAATTCAACAACAACCTCAACGTTGAAAAACACCAACAAATTCAACAACAACCTCAACATTGAAAAACAACAAAAACCTCAACATTGAAAAATACCAACAAATTCAACAACAACCTCAACATTGAAAAACACCAACAAATTCAGCAACAACCTCAACATTGAAAAACACCAACAAATTCAACAACAACTGCAACATTGAAAAACACCAACAATTTCAACAACAACCTCGACTTTGAAAAACACCATCAAATTCAACAACAACCTGAACATTGAAAAACAACAACAACCTCAACATTGAAAAACACCAACAAATTCAACAACAACCTCAACACTGAAAAACACCAACAAATTCAACAACAACCTCAACATTGAAAAAGAGCAACAACCTCAACATTGAAAAACAACAACAACCTCAACATTGAAAAACACCAACAAATTCAACAACAACCTCAACATTTAAAAACACCAACAAATTCAACAACAACCTCAACATTGAAAAAGAACAACAACCTCAACATTGAAAAACAACAACAAGCTCAACATTGAAAAACACCATCAAATTCAACAACAACAGCAACATTGAAAAACACCAACAATTTCAACAACAACCTCGACTTTGAAAAACACCATCAAATTCAACAACAACCTGAACATTGAAAAACAACAACAACCTCAACATTGAAAAACACCAACAAATTCAACAACAACCTCAACACTGAAAAACACCAACAAATTCAACAACAACCTCAACATTTAAAAACGCCAACAAATTCAACAACAAATTCAACATTGAAAAACACCAACAAATTCAACAACAACCTCGACATTGAAAAACAGCAACAAATTCAACAACAACCTCCACATTGAACAACAACAACCTCAACATTGAACAACACCAACAAATTCAACAACAACTTCAACATTGAAAAGCACCAACAAATTCAACAACAACCTCGACATTGAAAAACATCAACAAATTCAACAACAACCTCAAGATTGAAAAACTACAACAACCTCAACATTGAAAAATACCAACAAATTCAACAACAACCTCAACATTGAAAAACAACAACAACCTCAGCAATGAAAAACACGAACAAATTCAACAACAACCTCGACATTTGAAAACACCAACAAATTCAACAACAACCTCAACATTGAAAAAGTACAACCTCAACATTGAAAAACACCAACAAATTCAACAACAACCTCAACATTGAAAAACACCAACAAATTCAACAACAACCTCAACATTGAAAAACATCAACAACCTCAACATTGAAAAACAACAACAACCTCAACATTGAAAAACACCAACAAATTCAACACAAACCTCAACATTGAAAAACAACAACCACCTCAACATTGAAAAACACCAACAAATTCAACAACTTCAACATTGAAAAACACCAACAAATTCAACAACAACCTCGACATTTGAAAACACCAACAAATTCAACAACAACCTCAACATTGTTAAACAACAACAACCTCAACATTGAAAAACACCAACAAATTCAACAACAACCTCAACATTGAAAAACACCAACAAATTCAACAACAACCTCAACATTGAAAAACATCAATAACCTCAACATTGAAAAACAACAACAACCTCAACATTGAAAAACACCAACAAATTCAACACAAAACTCAACATTGAAAAACAACAACCACCTCAACATTGAAAAACACCAACAAATTCAACAACTTCAACATTGAAAAACACCAACAATTTCAACAACAACCTCGAAATTGAAAAACACCAACAAATTCAACAACAACCTCAACATTGAAAAACAACAACAACCTCAACATTGAAAAACACCAACAAATTCAACAACAAACTCAACATTGAAAAACAACAACAACCTCAACATTGAAAAACAACAACAAATTCAAAAACAACCTCAACATTTAAAAACACCAACAAATTCAACAACAACCTCAACATTGAAAAAGAACAACAACCTCAACATTGAAAAACAACAACAAGCTCAACATTGAAAAACACCATCAAATTCAACAACAACTGCAACATTGAAAAACACCAACAATTTCAACAACAACCTCGACTTTGAAAAACACCATCAAATTCAACAACAACCTGAACATTGAAAAACAACAACAACCTCAACATTGAAAAACACCAACAAATTCAACAACAACCTCAACACTGAAAAACACCAACAAATTCAACAACAACCTCAACATTTAAAAACGCCAACAAATTCAACAACAAATTCAACATTGAAAAACACCAACAAATTCAACAACAACCTCGACATTGAAAAACAGCAACAAATTCAACAACAACCTCCACATTGAACAACAACAACCTCAACATTGAACAACACCAAGAAATTCAACAACAACTTCAACATTGAAAAGCACCAACAAATTCAACAACAACCTCGACATTGAAAAACATCAACAAATTCAACAACAACCTCAAGATTGAAAAACTACAACAACCTCAACATTGAAAAACACCAACAAATTCAACAACAACCTCAACACTGAAAAACAACAACAACCTCAGCATTGAAAAACACGAACAAATTCAACAACAACCTCAACGTTGGAAAACACCAACAACTTCAACAACAACCTCAACATTGAAAAGCAACAACAACCTCAACATTGAATAACACCAACAAATTCAACAACAACCTCAACATTGAGAAACTCCAACAAATTCAGCAACAACATCAACATTGAAAAAGAACAACAACCTCAACATTGAAAAACATCAACAAATTCAACAACAACCTCAACATTGAAAAACTACAACAACCTCAAAATTGAAAAACACCAACAATTCAACAACAACCTCAACATTGAAAAACACCAACAAATTCAGCAACAACATCAACATTGAAAAACAACAACAACCTCAACATTGAAAAAGTACAACAACCTCAACATTGAAAAACACCAACACATACAACAACAACCTCAACATTGAAAAACAACAACAACCTCAACATTGAAAAACACCAACAAATTCAACACCAACCTCAACATTGAAAGACACCAACAAATTCAACAACAACCTCAACATTGAAAAACATCAACAACCTCAACATTGAAAAACAACAACAACCTCAACATTGAAAAACACCAACAAATTCAACAGAAACCTTAACATTGAAAAACAACAACAACCTCAACATTGAAAAACATCCAAAATTCAACAACAACTTCAACATTGAAAAACACCAACAAATTCAACAACAACCTCGAAATTGAAAAACACCAACAAATTCAACAACAACCTCAACATTGAAAAACAACAACAACCTCAACATTGAAAAACACCAACAAATTCAACAACAAACTCAACATTGAAAAACAACAACAACCTCAACATTGAAAAACACCAACAAATTCAACAACAACCTCAACATTTAAAAACACCAACAAATTCAACAACAACCTCAACATTGAAAAAGAACTACAACCTCAACATTGAAAAACAACAACAAGCTCAACATTGAAAAACACCATCAAATTCAACAACAACTGCAACATTGAAAAACACCAACAATTTCAACAACAACCTCGACTTTGAAAAACACCATCAAATTCAGCAACAACCTGAACATTGAAAAACAACAACAAATTCAACAACAACCTCAACACTGAAAAACACCAACAAATTCAACAACAACCTCAACATTTAAAAACGCCAACAAATTCAACAACAACCTCAACGTTGGAAAACACCAACAACTTCAACAACAACCTCAACATTGAAAAGCAACAACAACCTCAACATTGAAAAACACCAACAAATTCAACAACAACCTCAACATTGAAAAACACCAACAAATTCAGCAACAACATCAACATTGAAAAACAACAGCAACCTCAACATTGAAAAACATCAACAAATTCAACAACAACCTCAACATTGAAAAACTACAACAACCTCAAAATTGAAAAACACCAACAATTTCAACAACAACCTCAACATTGAAAAACAACAACAACCTGAGCATTGAAAAACACGAACAAATTCAACAACAACCTCAACGTTGAAAAACACCAACAAATTCAACAACAACCTCAACATTGAAAAACAACAAAAACCTCAACATTGAAAAATACCAACAAATTCAACAACAACCTCAACATTGAAAAACACCAACAAATTCAGCAACAACCTCAACATTGAAAAACACCAACAAATTCAACAACAACTGCAACATTGAAAAACACCAACAATTTCAACAACAACCTCGACTTTGAAAAACACCATCAAATTCAACAACAACCTGAACATTGAAAAACAACAACAACCTCAACATTGAAAAACACCAACAAATTCAACAACAACCTCAACACTGAAAAACACCAACAAATTCAACAACAACCTCAACATTTAAAAACGCCAACAAATTCAACAACAAATTCAACATTGAAAAACACCAACAAATTCAACAACAACCTCGACATTGAAAAACAGCAACAAATTCAACAACAACCTCCACATTGAACAACAACAACCTCAACATTGAACAACACCAAGAAATTCAACAACAACTTCAACATTGAAAAGCACCAACAAATTCAACAACAACCTCGACATTGAAAAACATCAACAAATTCAACAACAACCTCTAGATTGAAGAACTACAACAACCTCAACATTGAAAAACACCAACAAATTCAACAACAACCTCAACATTGAAAAACAACAACAACCTCAGCATTGAAAAACACGAACAAATTCAACAACAACCTCAACGTTGGAAAACACCAACAACTTCAACAACAACCTCAACATCGAAAAGCAACAACACCCTCAACATTGAAAAACACCAACAAATTCAACAACAACCTCAACATTGAAAAACACCAACAAATTCAGCAACAACATCAACACTGAAAAACAACAGCAACCTCAACATTGAAAAACATCAACAAATTCAACAGCAACCTCAACATTGAAAAACTACAACAACCTCAACTTTGAAAAACACCAACAATTTCAACAACAACCTCAACATTGAAAAACAACAACAACCTGAGCATTGAAAAACACGAACAAATTCAACAACAACCTCAACGTTGAAAAACACCAACAAATTCAACAACAACCTCAACATTGAAAAACAACAAAAACCTCAACATTGAAAAACACCAACAAATTCAGCAACAACCTCAACATTGAAAAACACCAACAAATTCAGCAACAACCTCAACATTGAAAAACAACAACAACCTCAAAATTGAAAAACACCAACAAATTCAACAACAACCTCAACATTGAAAAACAACAACAACCTCAACATTAAAAACACCAACAAATTCAAAAACAACCTCAACATTGAAAAACAACAACAACCTCAACATTGAAAAACACCAACAAATTCAACAACTTCAACATTGAAAAACACCAACAAATTCAACAACAACCGCTACATTGAAAAACAACAACAACCTCAACATTGAAAAACACCAACAAATTCAACAACAACCTCAACATTGAAAAACAACAACAACCTCAACATTGAAAAACACCAACAAATTCAACAACAACCTCAACAATGAAAAACACCAACAAATTCAACAACAACCTCAACATTGAAAAACACCAACAAATTTAAAAACAACCTCAACTTTGAAAAACAACAACAACCTCAACATGGAAAAACAACAACAAATTCAACAACAACCTCAACATTGAAAAACAACAACAACCTCAAAATTGAAAAACACCAACAAATTCAACAACAACCTCAACTTTTAAAGACAACAACAACCTCAACTTTGAAAAACACCAACAAATTCAACAACAACCTCAACATTGAAAAACACCAACAAATTCAACAACAACTTCAACATTGAAAAACACCAACAAATTCAACAACAACCTCGACATTGAAAAACACCAACAAATTCAACAACAACCTCAACATTGAAAAACTACAACAACCTCAACAATGAAAAACGCCAACAAATACAACAACAACCTCAACATTGAAAAACAACAACAACCTCAACATTGAAAAACAACAACAACCTCAACATTGAAAAAACCCAACAAATTCAACAACAACCTCAACATTGAAAAACAACAACAACCTCAACATTGAAAAACACCAACAAATTCAACAACAACTTCAACATTGAAAAACACCAACAAATTCAACAACAACCTCGAAATTGAAAAACACCAACAAATTCAACAAAAACCTCAACATTGAAAAACAAAAACAACCTCAACATTGAACAGCACCAACAAATTCAACAACAACCTCAACATTGAAAAACAACAACAACCTCAACATTGAAAAACACCAACAAATTCAACAACAACCTCAACAATGATAAACACCAACAAATTCAACAACAACCTCAACATTGAAAAACACCAACAAATTTAACAACAACCTCAACTTTGAAAAACAACAACAACCTCAACATGGAAAAACACCAACAAATTCAACAACAACCTCAACATTGAAAAACAACAACCTCAAAATTGAAAAACACCAACAAATTCAACAACAACCTCAACATTTAAAAACAACAACAACCTCAACATTGAAAAGCACTTACAAATTCAACAACAACCTCAACATTGAAAAACACAAACAAATTCAACAACTTCAACATTGAAAAACACCAACAAATTCAACAACAACCTCGACATTGAAAAACACCAACAAATTCAACAACAACCTCAACATTGAAAAACAACAACACCCTCAACATTGAAAACAACAACAACCTCAACATTGAAAAACACCAACAAATTCAACAACAACCTCAACATTGAAAAACAACAACAACCTCAACATTGAAAAACACCATCAAATTCAGCAACAACTTCAACATTGAAAAACACCAACAAATTCAACAACAACCTCGAAATGGAAAAACGCCAACAAATTCAACAACAACCTCAACATTGTAAAACAACAACAACCTCAACATTGAAAAACACCAACAAATTCAACAACAACCTCAACATTGAAAAACAACAACAACCTCAACTTTGAAAAACACCAACAGATTCAAAAAGAACCTCAACATTGAAAAACAACAACAAATTCAACAACAACCTCAACATTGAAAAACAACAACAACCTCAACATTGAAAAACAACAACAAATTCAACAACAACCTCAATAATGATAAACACCAACTAATTCAACAACAACCTCAACATTGAAATACACCAACAAATTAAACAACAACCACAACTTTGAAAAATAACAACAACCTCAACATGGAAAAACACCAACAAATTCAACAACAACCTCAACATTGAAAAACAACAACAACCTCAAAATTGAAAAACACCAACAAATTCAACAACAACCTCAACATTGAAAAGCAAAAACAACCTCAACATTGAAAAACACTAACAAATTCAACAACAACTTCAACATTGAAAAAAACCAACAAATTCAACAACAACCTCGAAATTGAAAAACACCAACAAATTCAACAACAACCTCAACATTGAAAAACACCAACAAATTCAACAACAACCTCAACATTTAAAAACGCCAACAAATTCAACAACGACCACAACATTGTAAAACACCAACAAATTCAACAACAACCTGAACATTGAAAAACAACAACAACCTCAACATTGAGAAACACCAACAAATTCAACAACAACCTCAACATTGAAAAACAACAACAAACTCAACATTGAAAAACACCAAAAAATTCAACAACAACCTCAACATTGAAAAACCACAACAACCTCAACATAGAAAAACACCAACAAATTCATCCAGAACCTCAACATTGAAAAACACCAACAAATTCAACAACAACCTCAGCATTGAAAAACAACAACAACCTCAACATTGAAAAACACCAACAAATTCAACAACAACCTCAACATTGAAAAACAACAACAACCTCAACATTCAAAAACAACAACAAATTCAACAACAACTTCAACATTGAAAAACACCAACAAATTCAACAACAACCTCGACATTGAAAAACGCCATCAAATTCAACAACAACCTCAACATTGAAAAACAACAACAACCTCAACATTGAAAAACACCAACAAATTCAACAACAACTGCAACATTGAAAAACACCAACAATTTCAACAACAACCTCGACTTTGAAAAACACCATCAAATTCGACAACAACCTGATCATTGAAAAACAACAACAACCTCAACATTGAAAAACACCACAAATTCAACAACAACCTCAACATTGAAAAACACCAACAAATTCAACAACAACCTCAACATTTAAAAACGCCAACAAATTGAACAAAAACCTCAACATTGAAAAACACCAACAAATTCAACAACAACCTCAACATTGAAAAACAACAACAACCTCAACATTGAAAAACACCAACAAATTCAACAACAAATTCAACATTGAAAAACACCAACAAATTCATGAACAACCTCGACATTGAAAAACAGCAACAAATTCAACAACAACCTCCACACTGAACAACAACAACAACCTCAACAAAGAAAAACACCAACAAATTCAACAACAACCTCAACATTGAATAACAACAACAACCTCAACATTGAAAAACACCAACAAATTCAACAACAACCTCAACATTTAAAAACACCAACAAATTCGCAACAACCTCAACATTGAACAACACCAACAAATTCAACAACAACTTCAACATTGAAAAACACCAACAAATTCAACAACAACCTCGACATTGAAAAACATCAACAAATTCAACAACAACCTCAACATTGAAAAACTACAACAACCTCAACATTGAAAAACTACAACAACCTCAGCATTGAAAAACACGAACAAATTCAACAACAACCTCAACGTTGGAAAACACCAACAAATTCAACAACAACCTCAACATTGAAAAACAACAACAACCTCAACATTGAAAAACACCAACAAATTCAAGAACAACCTCAACATTGAAAAACACCAACAAATTCAGCAACAACATCAACATTGAAAAAGTACAACAACCTCAACATTGAAAAACAACAACAAATTCAACAACAACCTCAACAATGATAAACACCAACAAATTCAACAACAACCTCAACATTGAAAAACAACAACAACCTCAACATTCAAAAACAACAACAAATTCAACAACAACTTCAACATTGAAAAACACCAACAAATTCAACAACAACCTCGACATTGAAAAACGCCATCAAATTCAACAACAACCTCAACATTGAAAAACAACAACAACCTCAACATTGAAAAACACCAACATATTCAACAACAACCTCAACATTGAAAAACACCAACAAATTCAACAACAACCTCAACATTTAAAAACGCCAACAAATTGAACAAAATCCTCAACATTGAAAAACACCAACAAATTCAACAACAACCTCAACATTGAAAAACAACAACAACCTCAACATTGAAAAACACCAACAAATTCAACAACAAATTCAACATTGAAAAACACCAACAAATTCAACAACAACCTCGACATTGAAAAATAGCAACAAATTCAACAACAACCTCCACACTGAACAACAACAACAACCTCAACAAAGAAAAACACCAACAAATTCAACAACAACCTCAACATTGAATAACAACAACAACCTCAACATTGAAAAACACCAACAAATTCAACAACAACCTCAACATTTAAAAACACCAACAAATTCAACAACAACCTCAACATTGAACAACACCAACAAATTCAACAACAACTTCAACATTGAAAAACACCAACAAATTCAACAACAACCTCGACATTGAAAAACATCAACCAATTCAACAACAACCTCAAAATTGAAAAACTACAACAACCTCAACATTGAAAAACACCAACAAATTCAACAACAACCTCAGCATTGAAAAACACCAACAAATTCAACAACAACCTCAACGTTGGAAAACACCAACAAATTCAACAACAACCTCAACATTGAAAAACAGCAACAACCTCAACATTGAAAAACACCAACAAATTCAAGAACAACCTCAACATTGAAAAACACCAACAAATTCAGCAACAACATCAACATTGAAAAACAACAACAACCTCAACATTGAAAAACATCAACAAATTCAACAACAACCTCAACATTGAAAAACTACAACAACCTCAACATTGAAAAACAACAACAAATTCAACAACAACCTCAACAATGATAAACACCAACAAATTCAACAACAACCTCAACATTGAAAAACACCAACAAATTAAACAACAACCACAACTTTGAAAAATAACAACAACCTCAACATGGAAAAACACCAACAAATTCAACAACAACCTCAACATTGAAAAACAACAACAATTTCAACAACAACCTCGACATTGAAAAACACCAACAAATTCAACAACAACCTCAACATTGAAAAACAACAACACCCTCAACATTGAAAACAACAACAACCTCAACATTGAAAAACACCAACAAATTCAACAACAACCTCAACATTGAAAAACAACAACAACCTCAACATTGAAAAACACCATCAAATTCAGCAACAACTTCAACATTGAAAAACACCAACAAATTCAACAACAACCTCGAAATGGAAAAACGCCAACAAATTCAACAACAACCTCAACATTGTAAAACAACAACAACCTCAACATTGAAAAACACCAACAAATTCAACAACAACCTCAACATTGAAAAACAACAACAACCTCAACTTTGAAAAACACCAACAAATTCAAAAAGAACCTCAACATTGAAAAACAACAACAACCTCAACATTGAAAAATACCAAAAAATTCAACACCAACCTCAACATTGAAAAACACCAACAAATTCAACAACAACCTCAACATTGAAAAACAACAACAACCTCAACATTGAAAAACAACAACAAATTCAACAACAACCTCAATAATGATAAACAGCAACTAATTCAACAACAACCTCAACATTGAAATACACCAACAAATTAAACAACAACCACAACTTTGAAAAATAACAACAACCTCAACATGGAAAAACACCAACAAATTCAACAACAACCTCAACATTGAAAAACAACAACAACCTCAAAATTGAAAAACACCAACAAATTCAACAACAACCTCAACATTGAAAAGCAACAACAACCTCAACATTGAAAAACACTAACAAATTCAACAACAACTTCGACATTGAAAAAAACCAACAAATTCAACAACAACCTCGAAATTGAAAAACACCAACAAATTCAACAACAACCTCAACATTGAAAAACACCAACAAATTCAACAACAACCTCAACATTTAAAAACGCCAACAAATTCAACAACGACCACAACATTGTAAAACACCAACAAATTCAACAACAACCTCAACATTGAAAAACAACAACAACCTCAACATTGAGAAACACCAACAAATTCAACAACAACCTCAACATTGAAAAACAACAACAAACTCAACATTGGAAAACACCAAAAAATTCAACAACAACCTCAACATTGAAAAACCACAACAACCTCAACATAGAAAAACACCAACAAATTCATCCAGAACCTCAACATTGAAAAACACCAACAAATTCAACAACAACCTCAGCATTGAAAAACAACAACAACCTCAACATTGAAAAACACCAACAAATTCAACAACAACCTCAACATTGAAAAACAACAACAACCTCAACATTCAAAAACAACAACAAATTCAACAACAACTTCAACATTGAAGAACACCAACAAATTCAACAACAACCTCGACATTGAAAAACGCCATCAAATTCAACAACAACCTCAAGATTGAAAAACAACAACAACCTCAACATTGAAAAACACCAACAAATTCAACAACAACTGCAACATTGAACAACACCAACAATTTCAACAACAACCTCGACTTTGAAAAACACCATCAATTTCGACAACAACCTGATCATTGAAAAACAACAACAACCTCAACATTGAAAAACACCAACAAATTCAACAACAACCTCAACATTGAAAAACACCAACAAATTCAACAACAACCTCAACATTGAAAAACGCCAACAAATTGAACAAAAACCTCAACATTGAAAAACACCAACAAATTCAACAACAACCTCAACATTGAAAAACAACAACAACCTCAACATTGAAAAACACCAACAAATTCAACAACAAATTCAACATTGAAAAACACCAACAAATTCAACAACAACCTCGACATTGAAAAACAGCAACAAATTCAACAACAACCTCCACACTGAACAACAACAACAACCTCAACAAAGAAAAACACCAACAAATTCAACAACAACCTCAACATTGAATAACAACAACAACCTCAACATTGAAAAACACCAACAAATTCAACAACAACCTCAACATTTAAAAACACCAACAAATTCGCAACAACCTCAACATTGAACAACACCAACAAATTCAACAACAACTTCAACATTGTAAAACACCAACAAATTCAACAACAACCTCGACATTGAAAAACATCAACAAATTCAACAACAACCTCAACATTGAAAAACTACAACAACCTCAACATTGAAAAACTACAACAACCTCAGCATTGAAAAACACGAACAAATTCAACAACAACCTCAACGTTGGAAAACACCAACAAATTCAACAACAACCTCAACATTGAAAAACAACAACAACCTCAACATTGAAAAACACCAACAAATTCAAGAACAACCTCAACATTGAAAAACACCAACAAATTCAGCAACAACATCAACATTGAAAAAGTACAACAACCTCAACATTGAAAAACAACAACAAATTCAACAACAACCTCAACAATGATAAACACCAACAAATTCAACAACAACCTCAACATTGAAAAACAACAACAACCTCAACATTCAAAAACAACAACAAATTCAACAACAACTTCAACATTGAAAAACACCAACAAATTCAACAACAACCTCGACATTGAAAAACGCCATCAAATTCAACAACAACCTCAACATTGAAAAACAACAACAACCTCAACATTGAAAAACACCAACAAATTCAACAACAACCTCAACATTGAAAAACACCAACAAATTCAACAACAACCTCAACATTTTAAAACGCCAACAAATTGAACAAAATCCTCAACATTGAAAAACACCAACAAATTCAACAACAACCTCAACATTGAAAAACAACAACAACCTCAACATTGAAAAACACCAACAAATTCAACAACAAATTCAACATTGAAAAACACCAACAAATTCAACAACAACCTCGACATTGAAAAATAGCAACAAATTCAACAACAACCTCCACACTGAACAACAACAACAACCTCAACAAAGAAAAACACCAACAAATTCAACAACAACCTCAACATTGAATAACAACAACAACCTCAACATTGAAAAACACCAACAAATTCAACAACAACCTCAACATTTTAAAACACCAACAAATTCAACAACAACCTCAACATTGAACAACACCAACAAATTCAACAACAACTTCAACATTGAAAAACACCAACAAATTCAACAACAACCTCGACATTGAAAAACATCAACAAATTCAACAACAACCTCAACATTGAAAAACTACAACAACCTCAACATTGAAAAACACCAACAAATTCAACAACAACCTCAGCATTGAAAAACACCAACAAATTCAACAACAACCTCAACGTTGGAAAACACCAACAAATTCAACAACAACCTCAACATTGAAAAACAACAACAACCTCAACATTGAAAAACACCAACAAATTCAAGAACAACCTCAACATTGAAAAACACCAACAAATTCAGCAACAACATCAACATTGAAAAACAACAACAACCTCAACATTGAAAAACATCAACAAATTCAACAACAAACTCAACATTGAAAAACTACAACAACCTCAACATTGAAAAACAACAACAAATTCAACAACAACCTCGAAATGGAAAAACGCCAACAAATTCAACAACAACCTCAACATTGTAAAACAACAACAACCTCAACATTGAAAAACACCAACAAATTCAACAACAACCTCAACATTGAAAAACAACAACAACCTCAACTTTGAAAATCACCAACAAATTCAAAAAGAACCTCAACATTGAAAAACAACAACAACCTCAACATTGAAAAATACCAAAAAATTCAACACCAACCTCAACATTGAAAAACACCAACAAATTCAACAACAACCTCAACATTGAAAAACAACAACAACCTCAACATTGAAAAACAACAACAAATTCAACAACAACCTCAATAATGATAAACAGCAACTAATTCAACAACAACCTCAACATTGAAATACACCAACAAATTAAACAACAACCACAACTTTGAAAAATAACAACAACCTCAACATGGAAAAACACGAACAAATTCAACAACAACCTCAACATTGAAAAACAACAACAACCTCAAAATTGAAAAACACCAACAAATTCAACAACAACCTCAACATTGAAAAGCAACAACAACCTCAACATTGAAAAACACTAACAAATTCAACAACAACTTCAACATTGAAAAAAACCAACAAATTCAACAACAACCTCGAAATTGAAAAACACCAACAAATTCAACAACAACCTCAACATTGAAAAACACCAACAAATTCAACAACAACCTCAACATTTAAAAACGCCAACAAATTCAACAACGACCACTACATTGTAAAACACCAACAAATTCAACAACAACCTCAACATTGAAAAACAACAACAACCTCAACATTGAGAAACACCAACAAATTCAACAACAACCTCAACATTGAAAAACAACAACAAACTCAACATTGAAAAACACCAAAAAATTCAACAACAACCTCAACATTGAAAAACCACAACAACCTCAACATAGAAAAACACCAACAAATTCATCCAGAACCTCAACATTGAAAAACACCAACAAATTCAACAACAACCTCAGCATTGAAAAACAACAACAACCTCAACATTGAAAAACACCAACAAATTCAACAACAACCTCAACATTGAAAAACAACAACAACCTCAACATTCAAAAACAACAACAAATTCAACAACAACTTCAACATTGAAGAACACCAACAAATTCAACAACAACCTCGACATTGAAAAACGCCATCAAATTCAACAACAACCTCAACATTGAAAAACAACAACAACCTCAACATTGAAAAACACCAACAAATT
This sequence comes from Isurus oxyrinchus, assembly GCA_026770705.1. Taxonomy (NCBI): domain Eukaryota; kingdom Metazoa; phylum Chordata; class Chondrichthyes; order Lamniformes; family Lamnidae; genus Isurus; species Isurus oxyrinchus. The sequence goes on from JANJGN010000097.1 coordinate 978,197, forward strand.
CAACAACAACTGCAACATTGAACAACACCAACAATTTCAACAACAACCTCGACTTTGAAAAACACCATCAAATTCGACAACAACCTGATCATTGAAAAACAACAACAACCTCAACATTGAAAAACACCAACAAATTCAACAACAACCTCAACATTGAAAAACACCAACAAATTCAACAACAACCTCAACATTGAAAAACGCCAACAAATTGAACAAAAACCTCAACATTGAAAAACACCAACAAATTCAACAACAACCTCAACATTGAAAAACAACAACAACCTCAACATTGAAAAACACCAACAAATTCAACAACAAATTCAACATTGAAAAACACCAACAAATTCAACAACAACCTCGACATTGAAAAACAGCAACAAATTCAACAACAACCTCCACACTGAACAACAACAACCTCAACAAAGAAAAACACCAACAAATTCAACAACAACCTCAACATTGAATAACAACAACAACCTCAACATTGAAAAACACCAACAAATTCAACAACAACCTCAACATTTAAAAACACCAACAAATTCGCAACAACCTCAACATTGAACAACACCAACAAATTCAACAACAACTTCAACATTGTAAAACACCAACAAATTCAACAACAACCTCGACATTGAAAAACATCAACAAATTCAACAACAACCTCAACATTGAAAAACTACAACAACCTCAACATTGAAAAACTACAACAACCTCAGCATTGAAAAACACGAACAAATTCAACAACAACCTCAACGTTGGAAAACACCAACAAATTCAACAACAACCTCAACATTGAAAAACAACAACAACCTCAACATTGAAAAACACCAACAAATTCAAGAACAACCTCAACATTGAAAAACACCAACAAATTCAAGAACAACCTCAACATTGAAAAACACCAACAAATTCAACAACAACCTCAACAATGATAAACACCAACAAATTCAACAACAACCTCAACATTGAAAAACAACAACAACCTCAACATTCAAAAACAACAACAAATTCAACAACAACTTCAACATTGAAAAACACCAACAAATTCAACAACAACCTCGACATTGAAAAACGCCATCAAATTCAACAACAACCTCAACATTGAAAAACAACAACAACCTCAACATTGAAAAACACCAACAAATTCAACAACAACCTCAACATTGAAAAACACCAACAAATTCAACAACAACCTCAACATTTTAAAACGCCAACAAATTGAACAAAATCCTCAACATTGAAAAACACCAACAAATTCAACAACAACCTCAACATTGAAAAACAACAACAACCTCAACATTGAAAAACACCAACAAATTCAACAACAAATTCAACATTGAAAAACACCAACAAATTCAACAACAACCTCGACATTGAAAAATAGCAACAAATTCAACAACAACCTCCACACTGAACAACAACAACAACCTCAACAAAGAAAAACACCAACAAATTCAACAACAACCTCAACATTGAATAACAACAACAACCTCAACATTGAAAAACACCAACAAATTCAACAACAACCTCAACATTTAAAAACACCAACAAATTCAACAACAACCTCAACATTGAACAACACCAACAAATTCAACAACAACTTCAACATTGAAAAACACCAACAAATTCAACAACAACCTCGACATTGAAAAACATCAACAAATTCAACAACAACCTCAACATTGAAAAACTACAACAACCTCAACATTGAAAAACACCAACAAATTCAACAGCAACCTCAGCATTGAAAAACACCAACAAATTCAACAACAACCTCAACGTTGGAAAACACCAACAAATTCAACAACAACCTCAACATTGAAAAACAACAACAACCTCAACATTGAAAAACACCAACAAATTCAAGAACAACCTCAACATTGAAAAACACCAACAAATTCAGCAACAACATCAACATTGAAAAACAACAACAACCTCAACATTGAAAAACATCAACAAATTCAACAACAACCTCAACATTGAAAAACTACAACAACCTCAACATTGAAAAACAACAACAAATTCAACAACAACCTCAACAATGATAAACACCAACAAATTCAACAACAACCTCAACATTGAAAAACACCAACAAATTAAACAACAACCACAACTTTGAAAAATAACAACAACCTCAACATGGAAAAACACCAACAAATTCAACAACAACCTCAACATTGAAAAACAACAACAACCTCAAAATTGAAAAACACCAACAAATTCAACAACAACCTCAACATTTAAAAACAACAACAACCTCAACATTGAATAGCACCAACAAATTCAACAACAACCTCAACATTGAAAAACACAAACAAATTCAGCAACTTCAACATTGAAAAACACCAACAAATTCAACAACAACCTCGAAATTGAAAAACACCAACAAATTCAACAACAACCGCTACATTGAAAAACAACAACAACCTCAACATTGAAAAACACCAACAAATTCAACAACAACCTCAACATTGAAAAAAAACAGCAACCTCAACATTGAAAAACACCAACAAATTCAACAACAACCTCAACAATGAAAAACACCAACAAATTCAACAACAACCTCAACATTGAAAAACACCAACAAATTTAAAAACAACGTCAACTTTGAAAAACAACATCAACCTCAACATGGAAAAACACCAACAAATTCAACAACAACTTCAACATTGAAAAACAACAACAACCTCAAAATTGAAAAACACCAACAAATTCAACAACAACCTCAACTTTTAAAGACAACAACAACCTCAACATTGAAAAACACCAACAAATTCAACAACAACCTCAACATTGAAAAACACCAACAAATTCAACAACAACTTCAACATTGAAAAACACCAACAAATTCAACAACAACCTCGACATTGAAAAACACCAACAAATTCAACAACAACCTCAACATTGAAAAACTACAACAACCTCAACAATGAAAAACAACAACAAATACAACAACAACCTCAACGTTGAAAAACAACAACAACCTCAACATTGAAAAACACCAACAAATTCAACAACAAACAACCTCAACATTGAAAAACAACAACAACCTCAAGATTGAAAAACAACAACAACCTCAACATTGAAAAACACCTACAAATTCAACAACAACCTCAACATTGAAAAACAACAACAACCTCAACATTGAAAAAGCACCAACAAATTCAACAACAACTTCAACATTGAAAAACACCAACAAATTCAACAACAACCTCGAAATTGAAAAACACCAACAAATTCAACAAAAACCTCAACATTGAAAAACAACAACAACCTCAAAATTGAAGAACACCAACAAATTCAACAACAACTTCAACATTGAAAAACACCAACAAATTCAACAACAACCTCGAAATTGAAAAACACCAACAAATTCAACAAAAACCTCAACATTGAAAAACAACAACAACTTCAACATTGAAAAACACCAACAAATTCAACAACAACCTCGACATTGAAAAACACCAACAAATTCAACAACAACCTCAACATTGAAAAACAACAACACCCTCAACATTGAAAAACAACAACAACCTCAACATTGAAAAACACCAACAAATTCAACAACAACCTCTACATTGAAAAACAACAACAACCTCAACATTGAAAAACACCAACAAATTCAGCAACAACTTCAACATTGAAAAACACCAACAAATTCAACAACAACCTCGAAATGGAAAAACACCAACAAATTCAACAACAACCTCAACATTGTAAAACAACAACAACCTCAACATTGAAAAACGCCAACAAATTCAACAACAACCTCAACAATGATAAACACCAACAAATTCAACAACAACCTCAACATTGAAAAACAACAACAACCTCAACATTCAAAAACAACAACAAATTCAATAACAACTTCAACATTGAAAAACACCAACAAATTCAACAACAACCTCGACATTGAAAAACGCCATCAAATTCAACAACAACCTCAACATTGAAAAACAACAACAACCTCAACATTGAAAAACACCAACAAATTCAACAACAACCTCAACATTGAAAAACACCAACAAATTCAACAACAACCTCAACATTTAAAAACGCCAACAAATTGAACAAAATCCTCAACATTGAAAAACACCAACAAATTCAACAACAACCTCAACATTGAAAAACAACAACAACCTCAACATTGAAAAACACCAACAAATTCAACAACAAATTCAACATTGAAAAACACCAACAAATTCAACAACAACCTCGACATTGAAAAATAGCAACAAATTCAACAACAACCTCCACACTGAACAACAACAACAACCTCAACAAAGAAAAACACCAACAAATTCAACAACAACCTCAACATTGAATAACAACAACAACCTCAACATTGAAAAACACCAACAAATTCAACAACAACCTCAACATTTAAAAACACCAACAAATTCAACAACAACCTCAACATTGAACAACACCAACAAATTCAACAACAACTTCAACATTGAAAAACACCAACAAATTCAACAACAACCTCGACATTGAAAAACATCAACAAATTCAACAACAACCTCAGCATTGAAAAACACCAACAAATTCAACAACAACCTCAACGTTGGAAAACACCAACAAATTCAACAACAACCTCAACTTTGAAAAACAACAACGACCTCAACATTGAAAAACACCAACAAATTCAAGAACAACCTCAACATTGAAAAACACAAACAAATTCAGCAACAACATCAACATTGAAAAACAACAACAACCTCAACATTGAAAAACATCAACAAATTCAACAACAACCTCAACATTGAAAAACTACAACAACCTCAACATTGAAAAACAACAACAAATTCAACAACAACCTCAACAATGATAAACACCAACAAATTCAACAACAACCTCAACATTGAAAAACACCAACAAATTAAACAACAACCACAACTTTGAAAAATAACAACAACCTCAACATGGAAAAACACCAACAAATTCAACAACAACCTCAACATTGAAAAACAACAACAACCTCAAAATTGAAAAACACCAACAAATTCAACAACAACCTCAACATTTAAAAACAACAACAACCTCAACATTGAATAGCACCAACAAATTCAACAACAACCTCAACATTGAAAAACACAAACAAATTCAGCAACTTCAACATTGAAAAACACCAACAAATTCAACAACAACCTCGAAATTGAAAAACACCAACAAATTCAACAACAACCGCTACATTGAAAAACAACAACAACCTCAACATTGAAAAACACCAACAAATTCAACAACAACCTCAACATTGAAAAAAAACAGCAACCTCAACATTGAAAAACACCAACAAATTCAACAACAACCTCAACAATGAAAAACACCAACAAATTCAACAACAACCTCAACATTGAAAAACACCAACAAATTTAAAAACAACGTCAACTTTGAAAAACAACATCAACCTCAACATGGAAAAACACCAACAAATTCAACAACAACTTCAACATTGAAAAACAACAACAACCTCAAAATTGAAAAACACCAACAAATTCAACAACAACCTCAACTTTTAAAGACAACAACAACCTCAACATTGAAAAACACCAACAAATTCAACAACAACCTCAACATTGAAAAACACCAACAAATTCAACAACAACTTCAACATTGAAAAACACCAACAAATTCAACAACAACCTCGACATTGAAAAACACCAACAAATTCAACAACAACCTCAACATTGAAAAACTACAACAACCTCAACAATGAAAAACACCAACAAATACAACAACAACCTCAACGTTGAAAAACAACAACAACCTCAACATTGAAAAACACCAACAAATTCAACAACAAACAACCTCAACATTGAAAAACAACAACAACCTCAAGATTGAAAAACAACAACAACCTCAACATTGAAAAACACCTACAAATTCAACAACAACCTCAACATTGAAAAACAACAACAACCTCAACATTGAAAAAGCACCAACAAATTCAACAACAACTTCAACATTGAAAAACACCAACAAATTCAACAACAACCTCGAAATTGAAAAACACCAACAAATTCAACAAAAACCTCAACATTGAAAAACAACAACAACCTCAAAATTGAAGAACACCAACAAATTCAACAACAACCTCAACATTGAAAAACACAAACAAATTCAACAACTTCAACATTGAAAAACACCAACAAATTCAACAACAACCTCGACATTGAAAAACACCAACAAATTCAACAAAAACCTCAACATTGAAAAACAACAACACCCTCAACATTGAAAAACAACAACAACCTCAACATTGAAAAACACCAACAAATTCAACAACAACCTCAACATTGAAAAACAACAACAACCTCAACATTGAAAAACACCAACAAATTCAGCAACAACTTCAACATTGAAAAACACCAACAAATTCAACAACAACCTCGAAATGGAAAAACACCAACAAATTCAACAACAACCTCAACATTGTAAAACAACAACAACCTCAACATTGAAAAACGCCAACAAATTCAACAACAACCTCAACAATGATAAACACCAACAAATTCAACAACAACCTCAACATTGAAAAACAACAACAACCTCAACATTCAAAAACAACAACAAATTCAATAACAACTTCAACATTGAAAAACACCAACAAATTCAACAACAACCTCGACATTGAAAAACGCCATCAAATTCAACAACAACCTCAACATTGAAAAACAACAACAACCTCAACATTGAAAAACACCAACAAATTCAACAACAACCTCAACATTGAAAAACACCAACAAATTCAACAACAACCTCAACATTTAAAAACGCCAACAAATTGAACAAAATCCTCAACATTGAAAAACACCAACAAATTCAACAACAACCTCAACATTGAAAAACAACAACAACCTCAACATTGAAAAACACCAACAAATTCAACAACAAATTCAACATTGAAAAACACCAACAAATTCAACAACAACCTCGACATTGAAAAATAGCAACAAATTCAACAACAACCTCCACACTGAACAACAGCAACAACCTCAACAAAGAAAAACACCAACAAATTCAACAACAACCTCAACATTGAATAACAACAACAACCTCAACATTGAAAAACACCAACAAATTCAACAACAACCTCAACATTTAAAAACACCAACAAATTCAACAACAACCTCAACATTGAACAACACCAACAAATTCAACAACAACTTCAACATTGAAAAACACCAACAAATTCAACAACAACCTCGACATTGAAAAACATCAACAAATTCAACAACAACCTCAACATTGAAAAACTACAACAACCTCAACATTGAAAAACACCAACAAATTCAACAACAACCTCAGCATTGAAAAACACCAACAAATTCAACAACAACCTCAACGTTGGAAAACACCAACAAATTCAACAACAACCTCAACATTGAAAAACAACAACAACCTCAACATTGAAAAACACCAACAAATTCAAGAACAACCTCAACATTGAAAAACACCAACAAATTCAGCAACAACATCAACATTGAAAAACAACAACAACCTCAACATTGAAAAACATCAACAAATTCAACAACAACCTCAACATTGAAAAACTACAACAACCTCAACATTGAAAAACAACAACAAATTCAACAACAACCTCAACAATGATAAACACCAACAAATTCAACAACAACCTCAACATTGAAAAACACCAACAAATTAAACAACAACCACAACTTTGAAAAATAACAACAACCTCAACATGGAAAAACACCAACAAATTCAACAACAACCTCAACATTGAAAAACAACAACAACCTCAAAATTGAAAAACACCAACAAATTCAACAACAACCTCAACATTTAAAAACAACAAACAACCTCAACATTGAATAGCACCAACAAATTCAACAACAACCTCACATTGAAAAACACAAACAAATTCAGCAACTTCAACATTGAAAAACACCAACAAATTCAACAACAACCTCGAAATTGAAAAACACCAACAAATTCAACAACAACCGCTACATTGAAAAACAACAACAACCTCAACATTGAAAAACACCAACAAATTCAACAACAACCTCAACATTGAAAAAAAACAGCAACCTCAACATTGAAAAACACCAACAAATTCAACAACAACCTCAACAATGAAAAACACCAACAAATTCAACAACAACCTCAACATTGAAAAACACCAACAAATTTAAAAACAACCTCAACTTTGAAAAACAACATCAACCTCAACATGGAAAAACACCAACAAATTCAACAACAACCTCAACTTTTAAAGACAACAACAACCTCAACATTGAAAAACACCAACAAATTCAACAACAACCTCAACATTGAAAAACACCAACAAATTCAACAACAACTTCAACATTGAAAAACACCAACAAATTCAACAACAACCTCGACATTGAAAAACACCAACAAATTCAACAACAACCTCAACATTGAAAAACTACAACAACCTCAACAATGAAAAACACCAACAAATACAACAACAACCTCAACGTTGAAAAACAACAACAACCTCAACATTGAAAAACACCAACAAATTCAACAACAAACAACCTCAACATTGAAAAACAACAACAACCTCAAGATTGAAAAAACAACAACAACCTCAACATTGAAAAACACCAACAAATTCAACAACAACCTCAACATTGAAAAACAACAACAACCTCAACATTGAAAAACACCACAAATTCAATAACAACTTCAACATTGAAAAACACCAACAAATTCAACAACAACCTCGACATTGAAAAACGCCATCAAATTCAACAACAACCTCAACATTGAAAAACAACAACAACCTCAACATTGAAAAACACCAACAAATTCAACAACAACCTCAACATTGAAAAACACCAACAAATTCAACAACAACCTCAACATTTAAAAACGCCAACAAATTGAACAAAATCCTCAACATTGAAAAACACCAAGAAATTCAACAACAACCTCAACATTGAAAAACAACAACAACCTCAACATTGAAAAACACCAACAAATTCAACAACAAATTCAACATTGAAAAACACCAACAAATTCAACAACAACCTCGACATTGAAAAATAGCAACAAATTCAACAACAACCTCCACACTGAACAACAACAACAACCTCAACAAAGAAAAACACCAACAAATTCAACAACAACCTCAACATTGAATAACAACAACAACCTCAACATTGAAAAACACCAACAAATTCAACAACAACCTCAACATTTAAAAACACCAACAAATTCAACAACAACCTCAACATTGAACAACACCAACAAATTCAACAACAACTTCAACATTGAAAAACACCAACAAATTCAACAACAACCTCGACATTGAAAAACATCAACAAATTCAACAACAACCTCAGCATTGAAAAACACCAACAAATTCAACAACAACCTCAACGTTGGAAAACACCAACAAATTCAACAACAACCTCAACATTGAAAAACAACAACAACCTCAACATTGAAAAACACCAACAAATTCAAGAACAACCTCAACATTGAAAAACACCAACAAATTCAGCAACAACATCAACATTGAAAAACAACAACAACCTCAACATTGAAAAACATCAACAAATTCAACAACAACCTCAACATTGAAAAACTACAACAACCTCAACATTGAAAAACAACAACAAATTCAACAACAACCTCAACAATGATAAACACCAACAAATTCAACAACAACCTCAACATTGAAAAACACCAACAAATTAAACAACAACCACAACTTTGAAAAATAACAACAACCTCAACATGGAAAAACACCAACAAATTCAACAACAACCTCAACATTGAAAAACAACAACAACCTCAAAATTGAAAAACACCAACAAATTCAACAACAACCTCAACATTTAAAAACAACAACAACCTCAACATTGAATAGCACCAACAAATTCAACAACAACCTCAACATTGAAAAACACAAACAAATTCAGCAACTTCAACATTGAAAAACACCAACAAATTCAACAACAACCTCGAAATTGAAAAACACCAACAAATTCAACAACAACCGCTACATTGAAAAACAACAACAACCTCAACATTGAAAAACACCAACAAATTCAACAACAACCTCAACATTGAAAAAAAACAGCAACCTCAACATTGAAAAACACCAACAAATTCAACAACAACCTCAACAATGAAAAACACCAACAAATTCAACAACAACCTCAACATTGAAAAACACCAACAAATTTAAAAACAACGTCAACTTTGAAAAACAACATCAACCTCAACATGGAAAAACACCAACAAATTCAACAACAACTTCAACATTGAAAAACAACAACAACCTCAAAATTGAAAAACACCAACAAATTCAACAACAACCTCAACTTTTAAAGACAACAACAACCTCAACATTGAAAAACACCAACAAATTCAACAACAACCTCAACATTGAAAAACACCAACAAATTCAACAACAACTTCAACATTGAAAAACACCAACAAATTCAACAACAACCTCGACATTGAAAAACACCAACAAATTCAACAACAACCTCAACATTGAAAAACTACAACAACCTCAACAATGAAAAACACCAACAAATACAACAACAACCTCAACGTTGGAAAACACCAACAAATTCAACAACAACCTCAACATTGAAAAACAACAACAACCTCAACATTGAAAAACACCAACAAATTCAAGAACAACCTCAACATTGAAAAACACCAACAAATTCAGCAACAACATCAACATTGAAAAACAACAACAACCTCAACATTGAAAAACATCAACAAATTCAACAACAACCTCAACATTGAAAAACTACAACAACCTCAACATTGAAAAACAACAACAAATTCAACAACAACCTCAACAATGATAAACACCAACAAATTCAACAACAACCTCAACATTGAAAAACACCAACAAATTAAACAACAACCACAACTTTGAAAAATAACAACAACCTCAACATGGAAAAACACCAACAAATTCAACAACAACCTCAACATTGAAAAACAACAACAACCTCAAAATTGAAAAACACCAACAAATTCAACAACAACCTCAACATTTAAAAACAACAACAACCTCAACATTGAATAGCACCAACAAATTCAACAACAACCTCAACATTGAAAAACACAAACAAATTCAGCAACTTCAACATTGAAAAACACCAACAAATTCAACAACAACCTCGAAATTGAAAAACACCAACAAATTCAACAACAACCGCTACATTGAAAAACAACAACAACCTCAACATTGAAAAACACCAACAAATTCAACAACAACCTCAACATTGAAAAAAAACAGCAACCTCAACATTGAAAAACACCAACAAATTCAACAACAACCTCAACAATGAAAAACACCAACAAATTCAACAACAACCTCAACATTGAAAAACACCAACAAATTTAAAAACAACGTCAACTTTGAAAAACAACATCAACCTCAACATGGAAAAACACCAACAAATTCAACAACAACTTCAACATTGAAAAACAACAACAACCTCAAAATTGAAAAACACCAACAAATTCAACAACAACCTCAACTTTTAAAGACAACAACAACCTCAACATTGAAAAACACCAACAAATTCAACAACAACCTCAACATTGAAAAACACCAACAAATTCAACAACAACTTCAACATTGAAAAACACCAACAAATTCAACAACAACCTCGACATTGAAAAACACCAACAAATTCAACAACAACCTCAACATTGAAAAACTACAACAACCTCAACAATGAAAAACACCAACAAATACAACAACAACCTCAACGTTGAAAAACAACAACAACCTCAACATTGAAAAACACCAACAAATTCAACAACAAACAACCTCAACATTGAAAAACAACAACAACCTCAAGATTGAAAAACAACAACAACCTCAACATTGAAAAACACCTACAAATTCAACAACAACCTCAACATTGAAAAACAACAACAACCTCAACATTGAAAAAGCACCAACAAATTCAACAACAACTTCAACATTGAAAAACACCAACAAATTCAACAACAACCTCGAAATTGAAAAACACCAACAAATTCAACAAAAACCTCAACATTGAAAAACAACAACAACCTCAAAATTGAAGAACACCAACAAATTCAACAACAACCTCAACATTGAAAAACGCAAACAAATTCAACAACTTCAACATTGAAAAACACCAACAAATTCAACAACAACCTCGACATTGAAAAACACCAACAAATTCAACAACAACCTCAACATTGAAAAACAACAACACCCTCAACATTGAAAAACAACAACAACCTCAACATTGAAAAACACCAACAAATTCAACAACAACCTCAAAATTGAAAAACAACAACAACCTCAACATTGAAAAACACCAACAAATTCAGCAACAACTTCAACATTGAAAAACACCAACAAATTCAACAACAACCTCGAAATGGAAAAACACCAACAAATTCAACAACAACCTCAACATTGTAAAACAACAACAACCTCAACATTGAAAAACGCCAACAAATTCAACAACAACCTCAACAATGATAAACACCAACAAATTCAACAACAACCTCAACATTGAAAAACAACAACAACCTCAACATTCAAAAACAACAACAAATTCAATAACAACTTCAACATTGAAAAACACCAACAAATTCAACAACAACCTCGACATTGAAAAACGCCATCAAATTCAACAACAACCTCAACATTGAAAAACAACAACGACCTCAACATTGAAAAACACCAACAAATTCAACAACAACCTCAACATTGAAAAACACCAACAAATTCAACAACAACCTCAACATTTAAAAACGCCAACAAATTGAACAAAATCCTCAACATTGAAAAACACCAACAAATTCAACAACAACCTCAACATTGAAAAACAACAACAACCTCAACATTGAAAAACACCAACAAATTCAACAACAAATTCAACATTGAAAAACACCAACAAATTCAACAACAACCTCGACATTGAAAAATAGCAACAAATTCAACAACAACCTCCACACTGAACAACAACAACAACCTCAACAAAGAAAAACACCAACAAATTCAACAACAACCTCAACATTGAATAACAACAACAGCCTCAACATTGAAAAACACCAACAAATTCAACAACAACCTCAACATTTAAAAACACCAACAAATTCAACAACAACCTGAACATTGAACAACACCAACAAATTCAACAACAACTTCAACATTGAAAAACACCAACAAATTCAACAACAACCTCGACATTGAAAAACATCAACAAATTCAACAACAACCTCAACATTGAAAAACTACAACAACCTCAACATTGAAAAACACCAACAAATTCAACAACAACCTCAGCATTGAAAAACACCAACAAATTCAACAACAACCTCAACGTTGGAAAACACCAACAAATTCAACAACAACCTCAACATTGAAAAACAACAACAACCTCAACATTGAAAAACACCAACAAATTCAAGAACAACCTCAACATTGAAAAACACCAACAAATTCAGCAACAACATCAACATTGAAAAACAACAACAACCTCAACATTGAAAAACATCAACAAATTCAACAACAACCTCAACATTGAAAAACTACAACAACCTCAACATTGAAAAACAACAACAAATTCAACAACAACCTCAACAATGATAAACACCAACAAATTCAACAACAACCTCAACATTGAAAAACACCAACAAATTAAACAACAACCACAACTTTGAAAAATAACAACAACCTCAACATGGAAAAACACCAACAAATTCAACAACAACCTCAACATTGAAAAACAACAACAACCTCAAAATTGAAAAACACCAACAAATTCAACAACAACCTCAACATTTAAAAACAACAACAACCTCAACATTGAATAGCACCAACAAATTCAACAACAACCTCACATTGAAAAACACAAACAAATTCAGCAACTTCAACATTGAAAAACACCAACAAATTCAACAACAACCTCGAAATTGAAAAACACCAACAAATTCAACAACAACCGCTACATTGAAAAACAACAACAACCTCAACATTGAAAAACACCAACAAATTCAACAACAACCTCAACATTGAAAAAAAACAGCAACCTCAACATTGAAAAACACCAACAAATTCAACAACAACCTCAACAATGAAAAACACCAACAAATTCAACAACAACCTCAACATTGAAAAACACCAACAAATTTAAAAACAACCTCAACTTTGAAAAACCACATCAACCTCAACATGGAAAAACACCAACAAATTCAACAACAACCTCAACTTTTAAAGACAACAACAACCTCAACATTGAAAAACACCAACAAATTCAACAACAACCTCAACATTGAAAAACACCAACAAATTCAACAACAACTTCAACATTGAAAAACACCAACAAATTCAACAACAACCTCGACATTGAAAAACACCAACAAATTCAACAACAACCTCAACATTGAAAAACTACAACAACCTCAACAATGAAAAACACCAACAAATACAACAACAACCTCAACGTTGAAAAACAACAACAACCTCAACATTGAAAAACACCAACAAATTCAACAACAAACAACCTCAACATTGAAAAACAACAACAACCTCAAGATTGAAAAACAACAACAACCTCAACATTGAAAAACACCAACAAAATCAACAACAACCTCAACATTGAAAAACAACAACAACCTCAACATTGAAAAACACCAACAAATTCAACAACAACTTCAACATTGAAAAACACCAACAAATTCAACAACAACCTCGAAATTGAAAAACACCAACAAATTCAACAAAAACCTCAACATTGAAAAACAACAACAACCTCAAAATTGAAAAACACCAACAAATTCAACAAAAACCTCAACATTGAAAAACACAAACAAATTCAACAACTTCAACATTGAAAAACACCAACAAATTCAACAACAACCTCGACATTGAAAAACACCAACAAATTCAACAACAACCTCAACATTGAAAAACAACAACACCCTCAACATTGAAAAACAACAACAACCTCAACATTGAAAAACACCAACAAATTCAACAACAACCTCAACATTGAAAAACAACAACAACCTCAACATTGAAAAACACCAACAAATTCAGCAACAACTTCAACATTGAAAAACACCAACAAATTCAACAACAACCTCGAAATGGAAAAACACCAACAAATTCAACAACAACCTCAATATTGTAAAACAACAACAACCTCAACATTGAAAAACGCCAAGAAATTCAACAACAACCTCAACATTGAAAAACAACAACAACCTCAACTTTGAAAAACACCAACAAATTCAAAAACAACCTCAACATTGAAAAACAACAACAACCTCAACATTGAAAAATACCAAAAAATTCAACACCAAACTCAACATTGAAAAACACCAACAAATTCAACAACAACATCAACATTGAAAAACAACAACAACCTCAACATTGAAAAACAACAACAAATTCAACAACAACCTCAATAATGATAAACACCAACTAATTCAACAACAACCTCAACATTGAAATAAACCAACAAATTAAACAACAACCACAACTTTGAAAAATAACAACAACCTCAACATGGAAAAACACCAACAAATTCAACAACAACCTCAACATTGAAAAACAGCAACAACCTCAAAATTGAAATACACCAACAAATTCAACAACAACCTCAACATTGAAAAGCAACAACAACCTCAACATTGAAAAACACCAACAAATTCAACAACAACTTCAACATTGAAAAAAACCAACAAATTCAACAACAACCTCGAAATTGAAAAACACCAACAAATTCAACAACAACCTCAACATTGAAAAACACCAACAAATTTAAAAACAACCTCAACTTTGAAAAACAACATCAACCTCAACATGGAAAAACACCAACAAATTCAACAACAACTTCAACATTGAAAAACAACAACAACCTCAAAATTGAAAAACACCAACAAATTCAACAACAACCTCAACTTTTAAAGACAACAACAACCTCAACATTGAAAAACACCAACAAATTCAACAACAACCTCAACATTGAAAAACACCAACAAATTCAACAACAACTTCAACATTGAAAAACACCAACAAATTCAACAACAACCTCGACATTGAAAAACACCAACAAATTCAACAACAACCTCAACATTGAAAAACTACAACAACCTCAACAATGAAAAACACCAACAAATACAACAACAACCTCAACGTTGAAAAACAACAACAACCTCAACATTGAAAAACACCAACAAATTCAACAACAACCTCAACATTGAAAAACAACAACAACCTCAAGATTGAAAAACAACAACAACCTCAACATTGAAAAACACCAACAAATTCAACAACAACCTCAACATTGAAAAACAACAACAACCTCAACATTGAAAAACACCAACAAATTCAACAACAACTTCAACATTGAAAAACACCAACAAATTCAACAACAACCTCGAAATTGAAAAACACCAACAAATTCAACAAAAACCTCAACATTGAAAAACAACAACAACCTCAACATTGAACAACACCAACAAATTCAACAACAACCTCAACATTGAAAAACAACAACAACCTCAACATTTTAAAACACCAACAAATTCAACAACAACCTCAACAATGATAAACACCAACAAATTCAACAACAACCTCAACATTGAAAAACACCAACAAATTTAACAACAACCTCAACTTTGAAAAACAACAAGAACCTCAACATGGAAAAACACCAACAAATTCAACAACAACCTCAACATTGAAAAACAACAACAACCTCAAAATTGAAAAACACCAACAAATTCAACAACAACCTCAACATTGAAAAACACAAACAAATTCAACAACTTCAACATTGAAAAACACCAACAAATTCAACAACAACCTCGACATTGAAAAACACCAACAAATTCAACAACAACCTCAACATTGAAAAACAACAACACCCTCAACATTGAAAAACAACAACAACCTCAACATTGAAAAACACCAACAAATTCAACAACAACCTCAACATTGAAAAACAACAACAACCTCAACATTGAAAAACACCAACAAATTCAGCAACAACTTCAACATTGAAAAACACCAACAAATACAACAACAACCTCGAAATGGAAAAACACCAACAAATTCAACAACAACCTCAACATTGTAAAACAACAACAACCTCAACATTGAAAAACGCCAACAAATTCAACAACAAACTCAACATTGAGAAACAACAACAACCTCAACTTTGAAAAACACCAACAAATTCAAAAACAACCTCAACATTGAAAAACAACAACAACCTCAACATTGAAAAATACCAAAAAATTCAACACCAACCTCAACATTGAAAAACACCAACAAATTCAACAACAACCTCAACATTGAAAAACAACAACAACCTCAACATTGAAAAACAACAACAAATTCAACAACAACCTCAATAATGATAAACACCAACTAATTCAACAACAACCTCAACATTGAAATACACCAACAAATTAAACAACAACCACAACTTTGAAAAATAACAACAAACTCAACATGGAAAAACACCAACAAATTCAACAACAACCTCAACATTGAAAAACAACAACAACCTCAAAATTGAAAAACACCAACAAATTCAACAACAACCTCAACATTTAAAAACAACAACAACCTCAACATTGAATAGCACCAACAAATTCAACAACAACCTCAACATTGAAAAACACAAACAAATTCAACAACTTCAACATTGAAAAACACGAACAAATTCAACAACAACCTCGAAATTGAAAAACACCAACAAATTCAACAACAACCGCTACATTGAAAAACAACAACAACCTCAACATTGAAAAACACCAACAAATTCAACAACAACCTCAACATTGAAAAAAAACAGCAACCTCAACATTGAAAAACACCAACAAATTCAACAACAACCTCAACAATGATAAACACCAACAAATTCAACAACAACCTCAACATTGAAAAACACCAACAAATTTAAAAACAACCTCAACTTTGAAAAACAACATCAACCTCAACATGGAAAAACACCAACAAATTCAACAACAACTTCAACATTGAAAAACAACAACAACCTCAAAATTGAAAAACACCGACAAATTCAACAACAACCTCAACTTTTAAAGACAACAACAACCTCAACATTGAAAAACACCAACAAATTCAACAACAACCTCAACATTGAAAAACACCAACAAATTCAACAACAACCTCGACATTGAAAAACACCAACAAATTCAACAACAACCTCAACATTGAAAAACTACAACAACCTCAACAATGAAAAACACCAACAAATACAACAACAACCTCAACGTTGAAAAACAACAACAACCTCAACATTGAAAAACACCAACAAATTCAACAACAAACAACCTCAACATTGAAAAACAACAACAACCTCAAGATTGAAAAACAACAACAACCTCAACATTGAAAAACACCAACAAATTCAACAACAACCTCTACATTGAAAAACAACAACAACCTCAACATTGAAAAACAGCAACAAATTCAACAACAAATTCAACATTGAAAAACACCAACAAATTCAACAACAACCTCGAAATTGAAAAACACCAACAAATTCAACAAAAACCTCAACATTGAAAAACAACAACAACCTCAACATTGAACAACACCAACAAATTCAACAACAACCTCAACATTGAAAAACAACAACAACCTCAACATTTAAAAACACCAACAAATTCAACAACAACCTCAACAATGATAAACACCAACAAATTCAACAACAACCTCAACATTGAAAAACACCAACAAATTCAACAACAACCTCAACATTGAAAAACTACAACAACCTCAACAATGAAAAACACCAACAAATACAACAACAACCTCAACGTTGAAAAACAACAACAACCTCAACATTGAAAAACACCAACAAATTCAACAACAAACAACCTCAACATTGAAAAACAACAACAACCTCAAGATTGAAAAACAACAACAACCTCAACATTGAAAAACACCAACAAATTCAACAACAACCTCAACATTGAAAAACAACAACAACCTCAACATTGAAAAACACCAACAAATTCAACAACAACTTCAACATTGAAAAACACCAACAAATTCAACAACAACCTCGAAATTGAAAAACACCAACAAATTCAACAAAAACCTCAACATTGAAAAACAACAACAACCTCAAAATTGAAAAACACCAACAAATTCAACAAAAACCTCAACATTGAAAAACACAAACAAATTCAACAACTTCAACATTGAAAAACACCAACAAATTCAACAACAACCTCGACATTGAAAAACACCAACAAATTCAACAACAACCTCAACATTGAAAAACAACAACACCCTCAACATTGAAAAACAACAACAACCTCAACATTGAAAAACACCAACAAATTCAACAACAACCTCAACATTGAAAAACAACAACAACCTCAACATTGAAAAACACCAACAAATTCAGCAACAACTTCAACATTGAAAAACACCAACAAATTCAACAACAACCTCGAAATGGAAAAACACCAACAAATTCAACAACAACCTCAACATTGTAAAACAACAACAACCTCAACATTGAAAAACGCCAACAAATTCAACAACAACCTCAACATTGAAAAACAACAACAACCTCAACTTTGAAAAACACCAACAAATTCAAAAACAACCTCAACATTGAAAAACAACAACAACCTCAACATTGAAAAATACCAAAAAATTCAACACCAACCTCAACATTGAAAAACACCAACAAATTCAACAACAACCTCAACATTGAAAAACAACAACAACCTCAACATTGAAAAACAACAACAAATTCAACAACAACCTCAATAATGATAAACACCAACTAATTCAACAACAACCTCAACATGGAAATACACCAACAAATTAAACAACAACCACAACTTTGAAAAATAACAACAACCTCAACATGGAAAAACACCAACAAATTCAACAACAACCTCAACATTGAAAAACAGCAACAACCTCAAAATTGAAATACACCAACAAATTCAACAACAACCTCAACATTGAAAAGCAACAACAACCTCAACATTGAAAAACACCAACAAATTCAACAACAACTTCAACATTGAAAAAAACCAACAAATTCAACAACAACCTCGAAATTGAAAAACACCAACAAATTCAACAACAACCTCAACATTGAAAAACACCAACAAATTTAAAAACAACCTCAACTTTGAAAAACAACATCAACCTCAACATGGAAAAACACCAACAAATTCAACAACAACTTCAACATTGAAAAACAACAACAACCTCAAAATTGAAAAACACCAACAAATTCAACAACAACCTCAACTTTTAAAGACAACAACAACCTCAACATTGAAAAACACCAACAAATTCAACAACAACCTCAACATTGAAAAACACCAACAAATTCAACAACAACTTCAACATTGAAAAACACCAACAAATTCAACAACAACCTCGACATTGAAAAACACCAACAAATTCAACAACAACCTCAACATTGAAAAACTACAACAACCTCAACAATGAAAAACACCAACAAATACAACAACAACCTCAACGTTGAAAAACAACAACAACCTCAACATTGAAAAACACCAACAAATTCAACAACAACCTCAACATTGAAAAACAACAACAACCTCAAGATTGAAAAACAACAACAACCTCAACATTGAAAAACACCAACAAATTCAACAACAACCTCAACATTGAAAAACAACAACAACCTCAACATTGAAAAACACCAACAAATTCAACAACAACTTCAACATTGAAAAACACCAACAAATTCAACAACAACCTCGAAATTGAAAAACACCAACAAATTCAACAAAAACCTGAACATTGAAAAACAACAACAACCTCAATATTGAACAACACCAACAAATTCAACAACAACCTCAACATTGAAAAACAACAACAACCTCAACATTTTAAAACACCAACAAATTCAACAACAACCTCAACAATGATAAACACCAACAAATTCAACAACAACCTCAACATTGAAAAACACCAACAAATTTAACAACAACCTCAACTTTGAAAAACAACAACAACCTCAACATGGAAAAACACCAACAAATTCAACAACAACCTCAACATTGAAAAACAACAACAACCTCAAAATTGAAAAACACCAACAAATTCAACAACAACCTCAAAATTGAAAAACACAAACAAATTCAACAACTTCAACATTGAAAAACACCAACAAATTCAACAACAACCTCGACATTGAAAAACACCAACAAATTCAACAACAACCTCAACATTGAAAAACAACAACACCCTCAACATTGAAAAACAACAACAACCTCAACATTGAAAAACACCAACAAATTCAACAACAACCTCAACATTGAAAAACAACAACAACCTCAACATTGAAAAACACCAACAAATTCAGCAACAACTTCAACATTGAAAAACACCAACAAATTGAACAACAACCTCGAAATGGAAAAACACCAACAAATTCAACAACAACCTCAACATTGTAAAACAACAACAACCTCAACATTGAAAAACGCCAACAAATTCAACAACAAACTCAACATTGAGAAACAACAACAACCTCAACTGTGAAAAACACCAACAAATTCAAAAACAACCTCAACATTGAAAAACAACAACAACCTCAACATTGAAAAATACCAAAAAATTCAACACCAACCTCAACATTGAAAAACACCAACAAATTCAACAACAACCTCAACATTGAAAAACAACAACAACCTCAACATTGAAAAACAACAACAAATTCAACAACAACCTCAATAATGATAAACACCAACTAATTCAACAACAACCTCAACATTGAAATACACCAACAAATTAAACAACAACCACAACTTTGAAAAATAACAACAAACTCAACATGGAAAAACACCAACAAATTCAACAACAACCTCAACATTGAAAAACAACAACAACCTCAAAATTGAAAAACACCAACAAATTCAACAACAACCTCAACATTTAAAAACAACAACAACCTCAACATTGAATAGCACCAACAAATTCAACAACAACCTCAACATTGAAAAACACAAACAAATTCAACAACTTCAACATTGAAAAACACGAACAAATTCAACAACAACCTCGAAATTGAAAAACACCAACAAATTCAACAACAACCGCTACATTGAAAAACAACAACAACCTCAACATTGAAAAACACCAACAAATTCAACAACAACCTCAACATTGAAAAAAAACAGCAACCTCAACATTGAAAAACACCAACAAATTCAACAAAAACCTCAACAATGAAAAACACCAACAAATTCAACAACAACCTCAACATTGAAAAACACCAACAAATTTAAAAACAACCTCAACTTTGAAAAACAACATCAACCTCAACATGGAAAAACACCAACAAATTCAACAACAACTTCAACATTGAAAAACAACAACAACCTCAAAATTGAAAAACACCGACAAATTCAACAACAACCTCAACTTTTAAAGACAACAACAACCTCAACATTGAAAAACACCAACAAATTCAACAACAACCTCAACATTGAAAAACACCAACAAATTCAACAACAACCTCGACATTGAAAAACACCAACAAATTCAACAACAACCTCAACATTGAAAAACTACAACAACCTCAACAATGAAAAACACCAACAAATACAACAACAACCTCAACGTTGAAAAACAACAACAACCTCAACATTGAAAAACACCAACAAATTCAACAACAAACAACCTCAACATTGAAAAACAACAACAACCTCAAGATTGAAAAACAACAACAACCTCAACATTGAAAAACACCAACAAATTCAACAACAACCTCTACATTGAAAAACAACAACAACCTCAACATTGAAAAACAGCAACAAATTCAACAACAACTTCAACATTGAAAAACACCAACAAATTCAACAACAACCTCGAAATTGAAAAACACCAACAAATTCAACAAAAACCTCAACATTGAAAAACAGCAACAACCTCAACATTGAACAACACCAACAAATTCAACAACAACCTCAACATTGAAAAACAACAACAACCTCAACATTTAAAAACACCAACAAATTCAACAACAACCTCAACAATGATAAACACCAACAAATTCAACAACAACCTCAACATTGAAAAACACCAACAAATTTAACAACAACCTCAACTTTGAAAAACAACAACAACCTCAACATGGAAAAACACCAACAAATTCAACAACAACCTCAACATTGAAAAACAACAACAACCTCAAAATTGAAAAACACCAACAAATTCAACAACAACCTCAACATTGAAAAACACAAACAAATTCAACAACTTCAACATTGAAAAACACCAACAAATTCAACAACAACCTCGACATTGAAAAACACCAACAAATTCAACAACAAACTCAACATTGAAAAACAACAACACCCTCAACATTGAAAAACAACAACAACCTCAACATTGAAAAACACCAACAAATTCAACAACAACCTCAACATTGAAAAACAACAACAACCTCAACATTGAAAAACACCAACAAATTCAGCAACAACTTCAACATTGAAAAACACCAACAAATTCAACAACAACCTCGAAATGGAAAAACACCAACAAATTCAACAACAACCTCAACATTGTAAAACAACAACAACCTCAACATTGAAAAACGCCAACAAATTCAACAACAACCTCAACATTGAAAAACAACAACAACCTCAACTTTGAAAAACACCAACAAATTCAAAAACAACCTCAACATTGAAAAACAACAACAACCTCAACATTGAAAAATACCAAAAAATTCAACACCAACCTCAACATTGAAAAACACCAACAAATTCAACAACAACCTCAACATTGAAAAACAACAACAACCTCAACATTGAAAAACAACAACAAATTCAACAACAACCTCAATAATGATAAACACCAACTAATTCAACAACAACCTCAACATTGAAATACACCAACAAATTAAACAACAACCACAACTTTGAAAAATAACAACAACCTCAACATGGAAAAACACCAACAAATTCAACAACAACCTCAACATTGAAAAACAACAACAACCTCAAAATTGAAAATCACCAACAAATTCAACAACAACCTCAACATTGAAAAGCACCAACAAATTCAACAACAACCTCAACATTGAAAAACACCAACAAATTTAAAAACAACCTCAACTTTGAAAAACAACATCAACCTCAACATGGAAAAACACCAACAAATTCAACAACAACTTCAACATTGAAAAACAACAACAACCTCAAAATTGAAAAACACCAACAAATTCAACAACAACCTCAACTTTTAAAGACAACAACAACCTCAACATTGAAAAACACCAACAAATTCAACAACAACCTCAACATTGAAAAACACCAACAAATTCAACAACAACTTCAACATTGAAAAACACCAACAAATTCAACAACAACCTCGACATTGAAAAACACCAACAAATTCAACAACAACCTCAACATTGAAAAACTACAACAACCTCAACAATGAAAAACACCAACAAATACAACAACAACCTCAACGTTGAAAAACAACAACAACCTCAACATTGAAAAACACCAACAAATTCAACAACAACCTCAACATTGAAAAACAACAACAACCTCAAGATTGAAAAACAACAACAACCTCAACATTGAAAAACACCAACAAATTCAACAACAACCTCAACATTGAAAAACAATAACAACCTCAACATTGAAAAACACCAACAAATTCAACAACAACTTCAACATTGAAAAACACCAACAAATTCAACAACAACCTCGAAATTGAAAAACACCAACAAATTCAACAAAAACCTCAACATTGAAAAACAACAACAACCTCAACATTGAACAACACCAACAAATTCAACAACTTCCTCAACATTGAAAAACAACAACAACCTCAACATTTAAAAACACCAACAAATTCAACAACAACCTCAACAATGATAAACACCAACAAATTCAACAACAACCTCAACATTGAAAAACACCAACAAATTTAACAACAACCTCAACTTTGAAAAACAACAACAACCTCAACATGGAAAAACACCAACAAATTCAACAACAACCTCAACATTGAAAAACAACAACAACCTCAAAATTGAAAAACACCAACAAATTCAACAACAACCTCAACATTGAAAAACAACAACAACCTCAACATTGAAAAGCACTTACAAATTCAACAACAACCTCAACATTGAAAAACACAAACAAATTCAACAACTTCAACATTGAAAAACACCAACAAATTCAACAACAACCTCGACATTGAAAAACACCAACAAATTCAACAACAACCTCAACATTGAAAAACAACAACACCCTCAACATTGAAAAACAACAACAACCTCAACATTGAAAAACACCAACAAATTCAACAACAACCTCAACATTGAAAAACAACAACAACCTCAACATTGAAAAACACCAACAAATTCAGCAACAACTTCAACATTGAAAAACACCAACAAATTCAACAACAACCTCAACATTGAAAAACAACAACACCCTCAACATTGAAAAACAACAACAACCTCAAAATTGAAAAACACCAACAAATTCAACAACAACCTCAACATTGAAAAACAACAACAACCTCAACATTGAAAAACGCCAACAAATTCAGCAACAACTTCAACATTGAAAAACACCAACAAATTCAACAACAACCTCGAAATGGATAAATACCAACAAATTCAACAACAACCTCAACATTGTAAAACAACAACAACCTCAACATTGAAAAACTACAACAACCTCAACATTGAAAAACACCAACAATTTCAACAACAACCTCAACATTGAAAAACAACAAAAACCTCAACATTGAAAAACAGCAACAAATTCAACAACAACCTCAACATTGAAAAACAACAACAAATTCAGCAACAACCTCAACATTGAAAAACAACAACAACCTCAACATTGAAAAACACCAACAAATTCAACAACAACCTCAACATTGAAAAACAACAACAACCTCAACATTAAAAACACCAACAAATTCAAAAACAACCTCAACATTGAAAAACAACAACAACCTCAACATTGAAAAACACCAACAAATTCAACAACTTCAACATTGAAAAACACCAACAAATTCAACAACAACCTCGAAATTGAAAAACACCAACAAATTCAACAACAACCGCTACATTGAAAAACAACAACAACCTCAACATTGAAAAACACCAACAAATTCAACAACAACCTCAACATTGAAAAACAACAACAACCTCAACATTGAAAAACACCAACAAATTCAACAACAACCTCAACAATGAAAAACACCAACAAATTCAACAACAACCTCAACATTGAAAAACACCAACAAATTTAAAAACAACCTCAACTTTGAAAAACAACAACAACCTCAACATGGAAAAACACCAACAAATTCAACAACAACCTCAACATTGAAAAACAACAACAACTTCAAAATTGAAAAACACCAACAAATTCAACAACAACCTCAACTTTTAAAGACAACAACAACCTCAACATTGAAAAACACCAACAAATTCAACAACAACTTCAACATTGAAAAACACCAACAAATTCAACAACAACCTCGACATTGAAAAACACCAACAAATTCAACAACAACCTCAACATTGAAAAACTACAACAACCTCAACAATGAAAAACACCAACAAATACAACAACAACCTCAACGTTGAAAAACAACAACAACCTCAACATTGAAAAACACCAACAAATTCAACAACAACCTCAACATTGAAAAACAACAACAACCTCAACATTGAAAAACAACAACAACCTCAACATTGAAAAACAACAACAAATTCAACAACAACCTCAACATTGAAAAACAACAACAACCTCAACATTGAAAAAGACCAACAAATTCAACAACAACTTCAACATTGAAAAACACCAACAAATTCAACAACAACCTCGAAATTGAAAAACACCAACAAATTCAACAAAAACCTCAACATTGAAAAACAACAACAACCTCAACATTGAACAACACCAACAAATTCAACAACAACCTCAACATTGAAAAACAACAACAACCTCAACATTGAAAAACACCAACAAATTCAACAACAACCTCAACAATGATAAACACCAACAAATTCAACAACAACCTCAACATTGAAAAACACCAACAAATTTAACAACAACCTCAACTTTGAAAAACAACAACAACCTCAACATGGAAAAACACCAACAAATTCAACAACAACCTCAACATTGAAAAACAACAACAACCTCAAAATTGAAAAACACCAACAAATTCAACAACAACCTCAACATTTAAAAACAACAACAACCTCAACATTGAAAAGCACTTACAAATTCAACAACAACCTCAACATTGAAAAACACAAACAAATTCAACAACTTCAACATTGAAAAACACCAACAAATTCAACAACAACCTCGACATTGAAAAACACCAACAAATTCAACAACAACCTCAACATTGAAAAACAACAACACCCTCAACATTGAAAAACAACAACAACCTCAACATTGAAAAACACCAACAAATTCAACAACAACCTCAACATTGAAAAACAACAACAACCTCAACATTGAAAAACACCAACAAATTCAGCAACAACTTCAACATTTAAAAACACCAACAAATTCAACAACAACCTCGAAATGGATAAACACCAACAAATTCAACAACAACCTCAACATTGTAAAACAACAACAACCTCAACATTGAAAAACTACAACAACCTCAACATTGAAAAACACCAACAATTTCAACAACAACCTCAACATTGAAAAACAACAAAAACCTCAACATTGAAAAACAGCAACAAATTCAACAACAACCTCAACATTGAAAAACACCAACAAATTCAGCAACAACCTCAACATTGAAAAACAACAACAACCTCAACATTGAAAAACACCAACAAATTCAACAACAACCTCAACATTGAAAAACAACAACAACCTCAACATTAAAAACACCAACAAATTCAAAAACAACCTCAACATTGAAAAACAACAACAACCTCAACATTGAAAAACACCAACAAATTCAACAACTTCAACATTGAAAAACACCAACAAATTCAACAACAACCTCGAAATTGAAAAACACCAACAAATTCAACAACAACCGCTACATTGAAAAACAACAACAACCTCAACATTGAAAAACACCAACAAATTCAACAACAACCTCAACATTGAAAAACAACAACAACCTCAACATTGAAAAACACCAACAAATTCAACAACAACCTCAACATTGAAAAACACCAACAAATTCAACAACAACCTCAACATTGAAAAACACCAACAAATTTAAAAACAACCTCAACTTTGAAAAACAACAACAACCTCAACATGGAAAAACACCAACAAATTCAACAACAACCTCAACATTGAAAAACAACAACAACTTCAAAATTGAAAAACACCAACAAATTCAACAACACCCTCAACTTTTAAAGACAACAACAACCTCAACATTGAAAAACACCAACAAATTCAACAACAACCTCAACATTGAAAAACACCAACAAATTCAACAACAACTTCAACATTGAAAAACACCAACAAATTCAACAACAACCTCGACATTGAAAAACACCAACAAATTCAACAACAACCTCAACATTGAAAAACTACAACAACCTCAACAATAAAAAACACCAACAAATACAACAACAACCTCAACGTTGAAAAACAACAACAACCTCAACATTGAAAAACACCAACAAATTCAACAACAACCTCAACATTGAAAAACAACAACAACCTCAACATTGAAAAACAACAACAACCTCAACATTGAAAAACAACAACAAATTCAACAACAACCTCAACATTGAAAAACAACAACAACCTCAACATTGAAAAACACCAACAAATTCAACAACAACTTCAACATTGAAAAACACCAACAAATTCAACAACAACCTCGAAATTGAAAAACACCAACAAATTCAACAAAAACCTCAACATTGAAAAACAACAACAACCTCAACATTGAACAACACCAACAAATTCAACAACAACCTCAACATTGAAAAACAACAACAACCTCAACATTGAAAAACACCAACAAATTCAACAACAACCTCAACAATGATAAACACCAACAAATTCAACAACAACCTCAACATTGAAAAACACCAACAAATTTAACAACAACCTCAACTTTGAAAAACAACAACAACCTCAACATGGAAAAACACCAACAAATTCAACAACAACCTCAACATTGAAAAACAACAACAACCTCAAAATTGAAAAACACCAACAAATTCAACAACAACCTCAACATTGAAAAACAACAACAACCTCAAGATTGAAAAACAACAACAACCTCAACATTGAAAAACACCAACAAATTCAACAACAACCTCAACATTGAAAAACAATAACAACCTCAACATTGAAAAACACCAACAAATTCAACAACAACTTCAACATTGAAAAACACCAACAAATTCAACAACAACCTCGAAATTGAAAAACACCAACAAATTCAACAAAAACCTCAACATTGAAAAACAACAACAACCTCAACATTGAACAACACCAACAAATTCAACAACTTTCTCAACATTGAAAAACAACAACAACCTCAACATTTAAAAACACCAACAAATTCAACAACAACCTCAACAATGATAAACACCAACAAATTCAACAACAACCTCAACATTGAAAAACACCAACAAATTTAACAACAACCTCAACTTTGAAAAACAACAACAACCTCAACATGGAAAAACACCAACAAATTCAACAACAACCTCAACATTGAAAAACAACAACAACCTCAAAATTGAAAAACACCAACAAATTCAACAACAACCTCAACATTGAAAAACAACAACAACCTCAACATTGAAAAGCACTTACAAATTCAACAACAACCTCAACATTGAAAAACACAAACAAATTCAACAACTTCAACATTGAAAAACACCAACAAATTCAACAACAACCTCGACATTGAAAAACACCAACAAATTCAACAACAACCTCAACATTGAAAAACAACAACACCCTCAACATTGAAAAACAACAACAACCTCAACATTGAAAAACACCAACAAATTCAACAACAACCTCAACATTGAAAAACAACAACAACCTCAACATTGAAAAACACCAACAAATTCAGCAACAACTTCAACATTGAAAAACACCAACAAATTCAACAACAACCTCAACATTGAAAAACAACAACACCCTCAACATTGAAAAACAACAACAACCTCAACATTGAAAAACACCAACAAATTCAACAACAACCTCAACATTGAAAAACAACAACAACCTCAACATTGAAAAACACCAACAAATTCAGCAACAACTTCAACATTGAAAAACACCAACAAATTCAACAACAACCTCGAAATGGATAAACACCAACAAATTCAACAACAACCTCAACATTGTAAAACAACAACAACCTCAACATTGAAAAACTACAACAACCTCAACATTGAAAAACACCAACAATTTCAACAACAACCTCAACATTGAAAAACAACAAAAACCTCAACATTGAAAAACAGCAACAAATTCAACAACAACCTCAACATTGAAAAACACCAACAAATTCAGCAACAACCTCAACATTGAAAAACAACAACAACCTCAACATTGAAAAACACCAACAAATTCAACAACAACCTCAACATTGAAAAACAACAACAACCTCAACATTAAAAACACCAACAAATTCAAAAACAACCTCAACATTGAAAAACAACAACAACCTCAACATTGAA
The DNA here is from genome assembly GCA_026770705.1 of Isurus oxyrinchus. NCBI lineage: Eukaryota > Metazoa > Chordata > Chondrichthyes > Lamniformes > Lamnidae > Isurus > Isurus oxyrinchus. The sequence continues at coordinate 1,008,907 of JANJGN010000097.1, forward strand.
AAACACCAACAAATTCAACAACTTCAACATTGAAAAACACCAACAAATTCAACAACAACCTCGAAATTGAAAAACACCAACAAATTCAACAACAACCGCTACATTGAAAAACAACAACAACCTCAACATTGAAAAACACCAACAAATTCAACAACAACCTCAACATTGAAAAACAACAACAACCTCAACATTGAAAAACACCAACAAATTCAACAACAACCTCAACAATGAAAAACACCAACAAATTCAACAACAACCTCAACATTGAAAAACACCAACAAATTTAAAAACAACCTCAACTTTGAAAAACAACAACAACCTCAACATGGAAAAAACACCAACAAATTCAACAACAACCTCAACATTGAAAAACAACAACAACTTCAAAATTGAAAAACACCAACAAATTCAACAACAACCTCAACTTTTAAAGACAACAACAACCTCAACATTGAAAAACACCAACAAATTCAACAACAACTTCAACATTGAAAAACACCAACAAATTCAACAACAACCTCGACATTGAAAAACACCAACAAATTCAACAACAACCTCAACATTGAAAAACTACAACAACCTCAACAATGAAAAACACCAACAAATACAACAACAACCTCAACGTTGAAAAACAACAACAACCTCAACATTGAAAAACACCAACAAATTCAACAACAACCTCAACATTGAAAAACAACAACAACCTCAACATTGAAAAACAACAACAACCTCAACATTGAAAAACAACAACAAATTCAACAACAACCTCAACATTGAAAAACAACAACAACCTCAACATTGAAAAAGACTAACAAATTCAACAACAACTTCAACATTGAAAAACACCAACAAATTCAACAACAACCTCGAAATTGAAAAACACCAACAAATTCAACAAAAACCTCAACATTGAAAAACAACAACAACCTCAACATTAAAAACACCAACAAATTCAAAAACAACCTCAACATTGAAAAACAACAACAACCTCAACATTGAAAAACACCAACAAATTCAACAACTTCAACATTGAAAAACACCAACAAATTCAACAACAACCTCGAAATTGAAAAACACCAACAAATTCAACAACAACCGCTACATTGAAAAACAACAACAACCTCAACATTGAAAAACACCAACAAATTCAACAACAACCTCAGCATTGAAAAAACAACAACAACCTCAACATTGAAAAACACCAACAAATTCAACAACAACCTCAACAATGAAAAACACCAACAAATTCAACAACAACCTCAACATTGAAAAACACCAACAAATTTAAAAACAACCTCAACTTTGAAAAACAACAACAACCTCAACATGGAAAAACACCAACAAATTCAACAACAACCTCAACATTGAAAAACAACAACAACTTCAAAATTGAAAAACACCAACAAATTCAACAACAACCTCAACTTTTAAAGACAACAACAACCTCAACATTGAAAAACACCAACAAATTCAACAACAACCTCAACATTGAAAAACACCAACAAATTCAACAACAACTTCAACATTGAAAAACACCAACAAATTCAACAACAACCTCGACATTGAAAAACACCAACAAATTCAACAACAACCTCAACATTGAAAAACTACAACCTCAACAATGAAAAACACCAACAAATACAACAACAACCTCAACGTTGAAAAACAACATCAACCTCAACATTGAAAAACACCAACAAATTCAACAACAACCTCAACATTGAAAAACAACAGCAACCTCAACATTGAAAAACAACAACAACCTCAACATTGAAAAACACCAACAAATTCAACAACAACCTCCACATTGAAAAACAACAACAACCTCAACATTAAAAAACACCAACAAATTCAACAACAACTTCAACATTGAAAAACACCAACAAATTCAACAACAACCTCGAAATTGAAAAACACCAACAAATTCAACAAAAACCTCAACATTGAAAAACAACAACAACCTCAACATTGAACAACACCAACAAATTCAACAACAACCTCAACATTGAAAAACAACAACAAATTCAACAACAACCTCAACATTGAAAAACACCAACAAATTCAACAACAACTTCAACATTGAAAAACACCAACAAATTCAACAACAACCTCGACATTGAAAAACACCAACAAATTCAACAACAACCTCAACATTGAAAAACTACAACAACCTCAACAATAAAAAACACCAACAAATACAACAACAACCTCAACGTTGAAAAACAACAACAACCTCAACATTGAAAAACACCAACAAATTCAACAACAACCTCAACATTGAAAAACAACAACAACCTCAACATTGAAAAACAACAACAACCTCAACATTGAAAAACAACAACAAATTCAACAACAACCTCAACATTGAAAAACAACAACAACCTCAACATTGAAAAACACCAACAAATTCAACAACAACTTCAACATTGAAAAACACCAACAAATTCAACAACAACCTCGAAATTGAAAAACACCAACAAATTCAACAAAAACCTCAACATTGAAAAACAACAACAACCTCAACATTGAACAACACCAACAAATTCAACAACAACCTCAACATTGAAAAACAACAACAACCTCAACATTGAAAAACACCAACAAATTCAACAACAACCTCAACAATGATAAACACCAACAAATTCAACAACAACCTCAACATTGAAAAACACCAACAAATTTAACAACAACCTCAACTTTGAAAAACAACAACAACCTCAACATGGAAAAACACCAACAAATTCAACAACAACCTCAACATTGAAAAACAACAACAACCTCAAAATTGAAAAACACCAACAAATTCAACAACAACCTCAACATTGAAAAACAACAACAACCTCAAGATTGAAAAACAACAACAACCTCAACATTGAAAAACACCAACAAATTCAACAACAACCTCAACATTGAAAAACAATAACAACCTCAACATTGAAAAACACCAACAAATTCAACAACAACTTCAACATTGAAAAACACCAACAAATTCAACAACAACCTCGAAATTGAAAAACACCAACAAATTCAACAAAAACCTCAACATTGAAAAACAACAACAACCTCAACATTGAACAACACCAACAAATTCAACAACTTCCTCAACATTGAAAAACAACAACAACCTCAACATTTAAAAACACCAACAAATTCAACAACAACCTCAACAATGATAAACACCAACAAATTCAACAACAACCTCAACATTGAAAAACACCAACAAATTTAACAACAACCTCAACTTTGAAAAACAACAACAACCTCAACATGGAAAAACACCAACAAATTCAACAACAACCTCAACATTGAAAAACAACAACAACCTCAAAATTGAAAAACACCAACAAATTCAACAACAACCTCAACATTGAAAAACAACAACAACCTCAACATTGAAAAGCACTTACAAATTCAACAACAACCTCAACATTGAAAAACACAAACAAATTCAACAACTTCAACATTGAAAAACACCAACAAATTCAACAACAACCTCGACATTGAAAAACACCAACAAATTCAACAACAACCTCAACATTGAAAAACAACAACACCCTCAACATTGAAAAACAACAACAACCTCAACATTGAAAAACACCAACAAATTCAACAACAACCTCAACATTGAAAAACAACAACAACCTCAACATTGAAAAACACCAACAAATTCAGCAACAACTTCAACATTGAAAAACACCAACAAATTCAACAACAACCTCAACATTGAAAAACAACAACACCCTCAACATTGAAAAACAACAACAACCTCAACATTGAAAAACACCAACAAATTCAACAACAACCTCAACATTGAAAAACAACAACAACCTCAACATTGAAAAACACCAACAAATTCAGCAACAACTTCAACATTGAAAAACACCAACAAATTCAACAACAACCTCGAAATGGATAAACACCAACAAATTCAACAACAACCTCAACATTGTAAAACAACAACAACCTCAACATTGAAAAACTACAACAACCTCAACATTGAAAAACACCAACAATTTCAACAACAACCTCAACATTGAAAAACAACAAAAACCTCAACATTGAAAAACAGCAACAAATTCAACAACAACCTCAACATTGAAAAACACCAACAAATTCAGCAACAACCTCAACATTGAAAAACAACAACAACCTCAACATTGAAAAACACCAACAAATTCAACAACAACCTCAACATTGAAAAACAACAACAACCTCAACATTAAAAACACCAACAAATTCAAAAACAACCTCAACATTGAAAAACAACAACAACCTCAACATTGAAAAACACCAACAAATTCAACAACTTCAACATTGAAAAACACCAACAAATTCAACAACAACCTCGAAATTGAAAAACACCAACAAATTCAACAACAACCGCTACATTGAAAAACAACAACAACCTCAACATTGAAAAACACCAACAAATTCAACAACAACCTCAACATTGAAAAACAACAACAACCTCAACATTGAAAAACACCAACAAATTCAACAACAACCTCAACAATGAAAAACACCAACAAATTCAACAACAACCTCAACATTGAAAAACACCAACAAATTTAAAAACAACCTCAACTTTGAAAAACAACAACAACCTCAACATGGAAAAACACCAACAAATTCAACAACAACCTCAACATTGAAAAACAACAACAACTTCAAAATTGAAAAACACCAACAAATTCAACAACAACCTCAACTTTTAAAGACAACAACAACCTCAACATTGAAAAACACCAACAAATTCAACAACAACTTCAACATTGAAAAACACCAACAAATTCAACAACAACCTCGACATTGAAAAACACCAACAAATTCAACAACAACCTCAACATTGAAAAACTACAACAACCTCAACAATGAAAAACACCAACAAATACAACAACAACCTCAACGTTGAAAAACAACAACAACCTCAACATTGAAAAACACCAACAAATTCAACAACAACCTCAACATTGAAAAACAACAACAACCTCAACATTGAAAAACAACAACAACCTCAACATTGAAAAACAACAACAAATTCAACAACAACCTCAACATTGAAAAACAACAACAACCTCAACATTGAAAAAGACTAACAAATTCAACAACAACTTCAACATTGAAAAACACCAACAAATTCAACAACAACCTCGAAATTGAAAAACACCAACAAATTCAACAAAAACCTCAACATTGAAAAACAACAACAACCTCAACATTAAAAACACCAACAAATTCAAAAACAACCTCAACATTGAAAAACAACAACAACCTCAACATTGAAAAACACCAACAAATTCAACAACTTCAACATTGAAAAACACCAACAAATTCAACAACAACCTCGAAATTGAAAAACACCAACAAATTCAACAACAACCGCTACATTGAAAAACAACAACAACCTCAACATTGAAAAACACCAACAAATTCAACAACAACCTCAGCATTGAAAAACAACAACAACCTCAACATTGAAAAACACCAACAAATTCAACAACAACCTCAACAATGAAAAACACCAACAAATTCAACAACAACCTCAACATTGAAAAACACCAACAAATTTAAAAACAACCTCAACTTTGAAAAACAACAACAACCTCAACATGGAAAAACACCAACAAATTCAACAACAACCTCAACATTGAAAAACAACAACAACTTCAAAATTGAAAAACACCAACAAATTCAACAACAACCTCAACTTTTAAAGACAACAACAACCTCAACATTGAAAAACACCAACAAATTCAACAACAACCTCAACATTGAAAAACACCAACAAATTCAACAACAACTTCAACATTGAAAAACACCAACAAATTCAACAACAACCTCGACATTGAAAAACACCAACAAATTCAACAACAACCTCAACATTGAAAAACTACAACCTCAACAATGAAAAACACCAACAAATACAACAACAACCTCAACGTTGAAAAACAACATCAACCTCAACATTGAAAAACACCAACAAATTCAACAACAACCTCAACATTGAAAAACAACAGCAACCTCAACATTGAAAAACAACAACAACCTCAACATTGAAAAACACCAACAAATTCAACAACAACCTCCACATTGAAAAACAACAACAACCTCAACATTAAAAAACACCAACAAATTCAACAACAACTTCAACATTGAAAAACACCAACAAATTCAACAACAACCTCGAAATTGAAAAACACCAACAAATTCAACAAAAACCTCAACATTGAAAAACAACAACAACCTCAACATTGAACAACACCAACAAATTCAACAACAACCTCAACATTGAAAAACAACAACAACCTCAACATTGAAAAACACCAACAAATTCAACAACAACCTCAACAATGATAAACACCAACAAATTCAACAACAACCTCAACATTGAAAAACACCAACAAATTTAACAACAACCTCAACTTTGAAAAACAACAACAACCTCAACATGGAAAAACACCAACAAATTCAACAACAACCTCAACATTGAAAAACAACAACAACCTCAAAATTGAAAAACACCAACAAATTCAACAACAACCTCAACATTTAAAAACAACAACAACCTCAACATTGAAAAGCACTTACAAATTCAACAACAACCTCAACATTGAAAAACACAAACAAATTCAACAACTTCAACATTGAAAAACACCAACAAATTCAACAACAACCTCGACATTGAAAAACACCAACAAATTCAACAACAACCTCAACATTGAAAAACAACAACACCCTCAACATTGAAAAACAACAACAACCTCAACATTGAAAAACACCAACAAATTCAACAACAACCTCAACATTGAAAAACAACAGCAACCTCAACATTGAAAAACACCAACAAATTCAGCAACAACTTCAACATTGAAAAACACCAACAAATTCAACAACAACCTCGAAATGGATAAACACCAACAAATTCAACAACAACCTCAACATTGTAAAACAACAACAACCTCAACATTGAAAAACTACAACAACCTCAACATTGAAAAACACCAACAATTTCAACAACAACCTCAACATTGAAAAACAACAAAAACCTCAACATTGAAAAACAGCAACAAATTCAACAACAACCTCAACATTGAAAAACACCAACAAATTCAGCAACAACCTCAACATTGAAAAACAACAACAACCTCAACATTGAAAAACACCAACAAATTCAACAACAACCTCAACATTGAAAAACAACAACAACCTCAACATTAAAAACACCAACAAATTCAAAAACAACCTCAACATTGAAAAACAACAACAACCTCAACATTGAAAAACACCAACAAATTCAACAACTTCAACATTGAAAAACACCAACAAATTCAACAACAACCTCGAAATTGAAAAACACCAACAAATTCAACAACAACCGCTACATTGAAAAACAACAACAACCTCAACATTGAAAAACACCAACAAATTCAACAACAACCTCAACATTGAAAAACAACAACAACCTCAACATTGAAAAACACCAACAAATTCAACAACAACCTCAACATTGAAAAACACCAACAAATTCAACAACAACCTCAACATTGAAAAACACCAACAAATTTAAAAACAACCTCAACTTTGAAAAACAACAACAACCTCAACATGGAAAAACACCAACAAATTCAACAACAACCTCAACATTGAAAAAGAACAACAACTTCAAAATTGAAAAACACCAACAAATTCAACAACAACCTCAACTTTTAAAGACAACAACAACCTCAACATTGAAAAACACCAACAAATTCAACAACAACCTCAACATTGAAAAACACCAACAAATTCAACAACAACTTCAACATTGAAAAACACCAACAAATTCAACAACAACCTCGACATTGAAAAACACCAACAAATTCAACAACAACCTCAACATTGAAAAACTACAACAACCTCAACAATAAAAAACACCAACAAATACAACAACAACCTCAACGTTGAAAAACAACAACAACCTCAACATTGAAAAACACCAACAAATTCAACAACAACCTCAACATTGAAAAACAACAACAACCTCAACATTGAAAAACAACAACAACCTCAACATTGAAAAACAACAACAAATTCAACAACAACCTCAACATTGAAAAACAACAACAACCTCAACATTGAAAAACACCAACAAATTCAACAACAACTTCAACATTGAAAAACACCAACAAATTCAACAACAACCTCGAAATTGAAAAACACCAACAAATTCAACAAAAACCTCAACATTGAAAAACAACAACAACCTCAACATTGAACAACACCAACAAATTCAACAACAACCTCAACATTGAAAAACAACAACAACCTCAACATTGAAAAACAAGAACAAATTCAACAACAACCTCAACAATGATAAACACCAACAAATTCAACAACAACCTCAACATTGAAAAACACCAACAAATTTAACAACAACCTCAACTTTGAAAAACAACAACAACCTCAACATGGAAAAACACCAACAAATTCAACAACAACCTCAACATTGAAAAACAACAACAACCTCAAAATTGAAAAACACCAACAAATTCAACAACAACCTCAACATTTAAAAACAACAACAACCTCAACATTGAAAAGCACTTACAAATTCAACAACTTCAACATTGAAAAACACCAACAAATTCAACAACAACCTCGACATTGAAAAACACCAACAAATTCAACAACAACCTCAACATTGAAAAACAACAACACCCTCAACATTGAAAAACAACAACAACCTCAACATTGAAAAACACCAACAAATTCAACAACAACCTCAACATTGAAAAACAACAACAACCTCAACATTGAAAAACACCAACAAATTCAGCAACAACTTCAACATTGAAAAACACCAACAAATTCAACAACAACCTCGAAATGGAAAAACACCAACAAATTCAACAACAACCTCAACATTGTAAAACAACAACAACCTCAACATTGAAAAACGCCAACAAATTCAACAACAACCTCAACATTGAAAAACAACAACAACCTCAACTTTGAAAAACACCAACAAATTCAAAAAGAACCTCAACATTGAAAAACAACAACAACCTTAAACATTGAAAAATACCAAAAAATTCAACACCAACCTCAACATTGAAAAACACCAACAAATTCAACAACAACCTCAACATTGAAAAACAACAACAACCTCAACATTGAAAAACAACAACAAATTCAACAACAACCTCAATAATGATAAACACCAACTAATTCAACAACAACCTCAACATTGAAATACACCAACAAATTAAACAACAACCACAACTTTGAAAAATAACAACAACCTCAACATGGAAAAACACCAACAAATACAACAACAACCTCAACATTGACAAACAACAACAACCTCAAAATTGAAAAACACCAACAAATTCAACAACAAATTCAACATTGAAAAACACCAACAAATTCAACAACAACCTCAACATTGAAAAGCAGCAACAACCTCAACATTGAAAAACACCAAGAAATTCAACAACAACTTCAACATTGAAAAAAACCAACAAATTCAACAACAACCTCGAAATTGAAAAACACCAACAAATTCAACAACAACCTCAACATTGAAAAACACCAACAAATTCAACAACAACCTCAACATTTAAAAACGCCAACAAATTCAACAACGACCACAACATTGTAAAACACCAACAAATTCAACAACAACCTCAACATTGAAAAACAAGCACAACCTCAACATTGAGAAACACCAACAAATTCAACAACAACCTCAACATTGAAAAACAACAACAAACTCAACATTGAAAAACACCAAAAAATTCAACAACAACCTCAACATTGAAAAACAACAACAACCTCAACATAGAAAAACAACAACAAATTCATCCAGAACCTCAACATTGAAAAACACCAACAAATTCAACAACAACCTCAGCATTGAAAAACAACAACAACCTCAACATTGAAAAACACCAACAAATTCAACAACAACCTCAACATTGAAAAACAACAACAACCTCAACATTCAAAAACAACAACAAATTCAACAACAACTTCAACATTGAAAAACACCAACAAATTCAACAACAACCTCGACTTTGAAAAACGCCATCAAATTCAACAACAACCTCAACATTGAAAAACAACAACAACCTCAACATTGAAAAACACCAACAAATTCAACAACAACTGCAACATTGAAAAACACCAACAATTTCAACAACAACCTCGACTTTGAAAAACACCATCAAATTCGACAACAACCTGAACATTGAAAAACAACAACAACCTCAACATTGAAAAACACCAACAAATTCAACAACAACCTCAACATTGAAAAACACCAACAAATTCAACAACAACCTCAACATTTAAAAACGCCAACAAATTGAACAAAAACCTCAACATTGAAAAACACCAACAAATTCAACAACAACCTCCACACTGAACAACAACAACAACCTCAACAAAGAAAAACACCAACAAATTCAACAACAACCTCAACATTGAATAACAACAACAACCTCAACATTGAAAAACACCAACAAATTCAACAACAACCTCAACATTTAAAAACACCAACAAAAACAACAACAACCTCAACATTGAACAACACCAACAAATTCAACAACAACTTCAACATTGAAAAACACCAAAAAATTCAACAACAACCTCGACATTGAAAAACATCAACAAATTCAACAACAACCTGAACATTGAAAAACAACAACAACCTCAACATTGAAAAACACCAACAAATTCAACAACAACCTCAACATTGAAAAACAGCAACAAATTCAACAACAACTTCGACATTGAAAAATACCAACAAATTCAACAACAACCTCGAAATTGAAAAACACCAACAAATTCAAAAACAACCTCAACATTGAAAAACAACAACAACCTCAACATTGAAAAACACCAACAAATTCAACAACAAACTCAACATTGAAAAACAACAACAACCTCAACATTGAAAAACACCAACAAATTCATCAACAACCTCAACATTTAAAAACACCAACATATTCAACAACAACCTCAACATTGAAAAAGAACAACAACCTCAACATTGAAAAACAACAACAAGCTCAACATTGAAAAACACCAACAAATTCAACAACAACCTCAACACTGAAAAACACCAACAAATTCAACAACAACCTCAACATTTAAAAACGCCAACAAATTCAACAACAAATTCAACATTGAAAAACACCAACAAATTCAACAACAACCTCGACATTGAAAAACAGCAACAAATTCAACAACAACCTCCACATTGAACAACAACAACCTCAACATTGAACAACACCAACAAATTCAACAACAACTTCAACATTGAAAAGCACCAACAAATTCAACAACAACCTCGACATTGAAAAACATCAACAAATTCAACAACAACCTCAAGATTGAAAAACTACAACAACCTCAACATTGAAAAATACCAACAAATTCAACAACAACCTCAACATTGAAAAACAACAACAACCTCAGCAATGAAAAACACGAACAAATTCAACAACAACCTCGACATTTGAAAACACCAACAAATTCAACAACAACCTCAACATTGAAAAAGTACAACAACCTCAACATTGAAAAACACCAACACATACAACAACAACCTCAACATTGTTAAACAACAACAACCTCAACATTGAAAAACACCAACAAATTCAACAACAACCTCAACATTGAAAAACACCAACAAATTCAACAACAACCTCAACATTGAAAAACATCAACAACCTCAACATTGAAAAACAACAACAACCTCAACATTGAAAAACACCAACAAATTCAACAGAAACCTCAACATTGAAAAACAACAACCACCTCAACATTGAAAAACACCAACAAATTCAACAACTTCAACATTGAAAAACACCAACAAATTCAACAACAACCTCGAAATTGAAAAACACCAACAAATTCAACAACAACCTCAACATTGAAAAACAACAACAACCTCAACATTGAAAAACACCAACAAATTCAACAACAAACTCAACATTGAAAAACAACAACAACCTCAACATTGAAAAACACCAACAAATTCAACAACAACCTCAACATTTAAAAACACCAACAAATTCAACAACAACCTCAACATTGAAAAAGAACAACAACCTCAACATTGAAAAACAACAACAAGCTCAACATTGAAAAACACCATCAAATTCAACAACAACTGCAACATTGAAAAACACCAACAATTTCAACAACAACCTCGACTTTGAAAAACACCATCAAATTCAACAACAACCTGAACATTGAAAAACAACAACAACCTCAACATTGAAAAACACCAACAAATTCAACAACAACCTCAACACTGAAAAACACCAACAAATTCAACAACAACCTCAACATTTAAAAACGCCAACAAATTCAACAACAAATTCAACATTGAAAAACACCAACAAATTCAACAACAACCTCGACATTGAAAAACAGCAACAAATTCAACAACAACCTCCACATTGAACAACAACAACCTCAACATTGAACAACACCAACAAATTCAACAACAACTTCAACATTGAAAAGCACCAACAAATTCAACAACAACCTCGACATTGAAAAACATCAACAAATTCAACAACAACCTCAAGATTGAAAAACTACAACAACCTCAACATTGAAAAATACCAACAAATTCAACAACAGCCTCAACATTGAAAAACAACAACAACCTCAGCAATGAAAAACACGAACAAATTCAACAACAACCTCGACATTTGAAAACACCAACAAATTCAACAACAACCTCAACATTGAAAAACAACAACAACCTCAACTTTGAAAAACACCAACAAATTCAAAAAGAACCTCAACATTGAAAAACAACAACCACCTCAACATTGAAAAACACCAAAAAATTCAACACCAACCTCAACATTGAAAAACACCAACAAATTCAACAACAACCTCAACATTGAAAAACAACAACAACCTCAACATTGAAAAACAACAACAAATTCAACAACAACCTCAATAATGATAAACACCAACTAATTCAACAACAACCTCAACATTGAAATACACCAACAAATTAAACAACAACCACAACTTTGAAAAATAACAACAACCTCAACATGGAAAAACACCAACAAATTCAACAACAACCTCAACATTGACAAACAACAACAACCTCAAAATTGAAAAACACCAACAAATTCAACAACAAATTCAACATTGAAAAACACCAACAAATTCAACAACAACCTCAACATTGAAAAACATCAACAACCTCAACATTGAAAAACAACAACAACCTCAACATAGAAAAACAACAACAAATTCAACACAAACCTCAACATTGAAAAACAACAACCACCTCAACATTGAAAAACACCAACAAATTCAACAACAACCTCGAAATGGAAAAACACCAACAAATTCAACAACAACCTCAACATTGTAAAACAACAACAACCTCAACATTGAAAAACGCCAACAAATTCAACAACAACCTCAACATTGAAAAACAACAACAACCTCAACTTTGAAAAACACCAACAAATTCAAAAAGAACCTCAACATTGAAAAACAACAACCACCTCAACATTGAAAAACACCAAAAAATTCAACACCAACCTCAACATTGAAAAACACCAACAAATTCAACAACAACCTCAACATTGAAAAACAACAACAACCTCAACATTGAAAAACAACAACAAATTCAACAACAACCTCAATAATGATAAACACCAACTAATTCAACAACAACCTCAACATTGAAATACACCAACAAATTAAACAACAACCACAACTTTGAAAAATAACAACAACCTCAACATGGAAAAACACCAACAAATTCAACAACAACCTCAACATTGACAAACAACAACAACCTCAAAATTGAAAAACACCAACAAATTCAACAACAAATTCAACATTGAAAAACACCAACAAATTCAACAACAACCTCAACATTGAAAAGCAGCAACAACCTCAACATTGAAAAACACCAAGAAATTCAACAACAACTTCAACATTGAAAAAAACCAACAAATTCAACAACAACCTCGAAATTGAAAAACACCAACAAATTCAACAACAACCTCAACATTGAAAAACACCAACAAATTCAACAACAACCTCAACATTTAAAAACGCCAACAAATTCAACAACGACCACAACATTGTAAAACACCAACAAATTCAACAACAACCTCAACATTGAAAAACAACCACAACCTCAACATTGAGAAACACCAACAAATTCAACAACAACCTCAACATTGAAAAACAACAACAAACTCAACATTGAAAAACACCAAAAAATTCAACAACAACCTCAACATTGAAAAACAACAACAACCTCAACATAGAAAAACAACAACAAATTCATCCAGAACCTCAACATTGAAAAACACCAACAAATTCAACAACAACCTCAGCATTGAAAAACAACAACAACCTCAACATTGAAAAACACCAACAAATTCAACAACAACCTCAACATTGAAAAACAACAACAACCTCAACATTCAAAAACAACAACAAATTCAACAACAACCTCGACTTTGAAAAACGCCATCAAATTCAACAACAACCTCAACATTGAAAAACACCATCAAATTCGACAACAACCTGAACATTGAAAAACAACAACAACCTCAACATTGAAAAGCACCAACAAATTCAACAACAACCTCAACATTGAAAAACACCAACAAATTCAACAACAACCTCAACATTTAAAAACGCCAACAAATTGAACAAAAACCTCAACATTGAAAAACACCAACAAATTCAACAACAACCTCCACACTGAACAACAACAACAACCTCAACAAAGAAAAACACCAACAAATTCAACAACAACCTCAACATTGAATAACAACAACAACCTCAACATTGAAAAACACCAACAAATTCAACAACAACCTCAACATTTAAAAACACCAACAAAAACAACAACAACCTCAACATTGAACAACACCAACAAATTCAACAACAACTTCAACATTGAAAAACACCAAAAAATTCAACAACAACCTCGACATTGAAAAACATCAACAAATTCAACAACAACCTGAACATTGAAAAACAACAACAACCTCAACATTGAAAAACACCAACAAATTCAACAACAACCTCAACATTGAAAAACAGCAACAAATTCAACAACAACTTCGACATTGAAAAATACCAACAAATTCAACAACAACCTCGAAATTGAAAAACACCAACAAATTCAAAAACAACCTCAACATTGAAAAACAACAACAACCTCAACATTGAAAAACACCAACAAATTCAACAACAAACTCAACATTGAAAAACAACAACAACCTCAACATTGAAAAACACCAACAAATTCATCAACAACCTCAACATTTAAAAACACCAACATATTCAACAACAACCTCAACATTGAAAAAGAACAACAACCTCAACATTGAAAAACAACAACAAGCTCAACATTGAAAAACACCAACAAATTCAACAACAACCTCAACACTGAAAAACACCAACAAATTCAACAACAACCTCAACATTTAAAAACGCCAACAAATTCAACAACAAATTCAACATTGAAAAACACCAACAAATTCAACAACAACCTCGACATTGAAAAACAGCAACAAATTCAACAACAACCTCCACATTGAACAACAACAACCTCAACATTGAACAACACCAACAAATTCAACAACAACTTCAACATTGAAAAGCACCAACAAATTCAACAACAACCTCGACATTGAAAAACATCAACAAATTCAACAACAACCTCAAGATTGAAAAACTACAACAACCTCAACATTGAAAAATACCAACAAATTCAACAACAACCTCAACATTGAAAAACAACAACAAACTCAGCAATGAAAAACACGAACAAATTCAACAACAACCTCGACATTTGAAAACACCAACAAATTCAACAACAACCTCAACATTGAAAAAGTACAACAACCTCAACATTGAAAAACACCAACACATACAACAACAACCTCAACATTGTTAAACAACAACAACCTCAACATTGAAAAACACCAACAAATTCAACAACAACCTCAACATTGAAAAACACCAACAAATTCAACAACAACCTCAACATTGAAAAACATCAACAACCTGAACATTGAAAAACAACAACAGCCTCAACATTGAAAAACACCAACAAATTCAACACAAACCTCAACATTGAAAAACAACAACCACCGCAACATTGAAAAACACCAACAAATTCAACAACTTCAACATTGAAAAACACCAACAAATTCAACAACAACCTCGAAATTGAAAAACACCAACAAATTCAACAACAACCTCAACATTGAAAAACAACAACAACCTCAACATTGAAAAACACCAACAAATTCAACAACAAACTCAACATTGAAAAACAACAACAACCTCAACATTGAAAAACACCAACAAATTCAACAACAACCTCAACATTTAAAAACACCAACAAATTCAACAACAACCTCAACATTGAAAAAGAACAACAACCTCAACATTGAAAAACAACAACAAGCTCAACATTGAAAAACACCATCAAATTCAACAACAACTGCAACATTGAAAAACACCAACAATTTCAACAACAACCTCGACTTTGAAAAACACCATCAAATTCAACAACAACCTGAACATTGAAAAACAACAACAACCTCAACATTGAAAAACACCAACAAATTCAACAACAACCTCAACACTGAAAAACACCAACAAATTCAACAACAACCTCAACATTTAAAAACGCCAACAAATTCAACAACAAATTCAACATTGAAAAACACCAACAAATTCAACAACAACCTCGACATTGAAAAACAGCAACAAATTCAACAACAACCTCCACATTGAACAACAACAACCTCAACATTGAACAACACCAACAAATTCAACAACAACTTCAACATTGAAAAGCACCAACAAATTCAACAACAACCTCGACATTGAAAAACATCAACAAATTCAACAACAACCTCAAGATTGAAAAACTACAACAACCTCAACATTGAAAAATACCAACAAATTCAACAACAACCTCAACATTGAAAAACAACAACAACCTCAGCAATGAAAAACACGAACAAATTCAACAACAACCTCGACATTTGAAAACACCAACAAATTCAACAACAACCTCAACATTGAAAAAGTACAACAACCTCAACATTGAAAAACACCAACAAATTCAACAACAACCTCCACATTGAAAAACACCAACAAATTCAACAACAACCTCAACATTGAAAAACATCAACAACCTCAACATTGAAAAACAACAACAACCTCAACATTGAAAAACACCAACAAATTCAACACAAACCTCAACATTGAAAAACAACAACCACCTCAACATTGAAAAACACCAACAAATTCAACAACTTCAACATTGAAAAACACCAACAAATTCAACAACAACCTCGACATTTGAAAACACCAACAAATTCAACAACAACCTCAACATTGTTAAACAACAACAACCTCAACATTGAAAAACAACAACAACCTCAACTTTGAAAAACACCAACAAATTCAAAAAGAACCTCAACATTGAAAAACAACAACCACCTCAACATTGAAAAACACCAAAAAATTCAACACCAACCTCAACATTGAAAAACACCAACAAATTCAACAACAACCTCAACATTGAAAAACAACAACAACCTCAACATTGAAAAACAACAACAAATTCAACAACAACCTCAATAATGATAAACACCAACTAATTCAACAACAACCTCAACATTGAAATACACCAACAAATTAAACAACAACCACAACTTTGAAAAATAACAACAACCTCAACATGGAAAAACACCAACAAATTCAACAACAACCTCAACATTGACAAACAACAACAACCTCAAAATTGAAAAACACCAACAAATTCAACAACAAATTCAACATTGAAAAACACCAACAAATTCAACAACAACCTCAACATTGAAAAACATCAACAACCTCAACATTGAAAAACAACAACAACCTCAACATTGAAAAACAACAACAAATTCAACACAAACCTCAACATTGAAAAACAACAACCACCTCAACATTGAAAAACACCAACAAATTCAACAACAACCTCGAAATGGAAAAACACCAACAAATTCAACAACAACCTCAACATTGTAAAACAACAACAACCTCAACATTGAAAAACGCCAACAAATTCAACAACAACCTCAACATTGAAAAACAACAACAACCTCAACTTTGAAAAACACCAACAAATTCAAAAAGAACCTCAACATTGAAAAACAACAACCACCTCAACATTGAAAAACACCAAAAAATTCAACACCAACCTCAACATTGAAAAACACCAACAAATTCAACAACAACCTCAACATTGAAAAACAACAACAACCTCAACATTGAAAAACAACAACAAATTCAACAACAACCTCAATAATGATAAACACCAACTAATTCAACAACAACCTCAACATTGAAATACACCAACAAATTAAACAACAACCACAACTTTGAAAAATAACAACAACCTCAACATGGAAAAACACCAACAAATTCAACAACAACCTCAACATTGACAAACAACAACAACCTCAAAATTGAAAAACACCAACAAATTCAACAACAAATTCAACATTGAAAAACACCAACAAATTCAACAACAACCTCAACATTGAAAAGCAGCAACAACCTCAACATTGAAAAACACCAAGAAATTCAACAACAACTTCAACATTGAAAAAAACCAACAAATTCAACAACAACCTCGAAATTGAAAAACACCAACAAATTCAACAACAACCTCAACATTGAAAAACACCAACAAATTCAACAACAACCTCAACATTTAAAAACGCCAACAAATTCAACAACGACCACAACATTGTAAAACACCAACAAATTCAACAACAACCTCAACATTGAAAAACAACCACAACCTCAACATTGAGAAACACCAACAAATTCAACAACAACCTCAACATTGAAAAACAACAACAAACTCAACATTGAAAAACACCAAAAAATTCAACAACAACCTCAACATTGAAAAACAACAACAACCTCAACATAGAAAAACAACAACAAATTCATCCAGAACCTCAACATTGAAAAACACCAACAAATTCAACAACAACCTCAGCATTGAAAAACAACAACAACCTCAACATTGAAAAACACCAACAAATTCAACAACAACCTCAACATTGAAAAACAACAACAACCTCAACATTCAAAAACAACAACAAATTCAACAACAACTTCAACATTGAAAAACACCAACAAATTCAACAACAACCTCGACTTTGAAAAACGCCATCAAATTCAACAACAACCTCAACATTGAAAAACAACAACAACCTCAACATTGAAAAACACCAACAAATTCAACAACAACTGCAACATTGAAAAACACCAACAATTTCAACAACAACCTCGACTTTGAAAAACACCATCAAATTCGACAACAACCTGAACATTGAAAAACAACAACAACCTCAACATTGAAAAACACCAACAAATTCAACAACAACCTCAACATTGAAAAACACCAACAAATTCAACAACAACCTCAACATTTAAAAACGCCAACAAATTGAACAAAAACCTCAACATTGAAAAACACCAACAAATTCAACAACAACCTCCACACTGAACAACAACAACAACCTCAACAAAGAAAAACACCAACAAATTCAACAACAACCTCAACATTGAATAACAACAACAACCTCAACATTGAAAAACACCAACAAATTCAACAACAACCTCAACATTTAAAAACACCAACAAAAACAACAACAACCTCAACATTGAACAACACCAACAAATTCAACAACAACTTCAACATTGAAAAACACCAAAAAATTCAACAACAACCTCGACATTGAAAAACATCAACAAATTCAACAACAACCTGAACATTGAAAAACAACAACAACCTCAACATTGAAAAACACCAACAAATTCAACAACAACCTCAACATTGAAAAACAGCAACAAATTCAACAACAACTTCGACATTGAAAAATACCAACAAATTCAACAACAACCTCGAAATTGAAAAACACCAACAAATTCAAAAACAACCTCAACATTGAAAAACAACAACAACCTCAACATTGAAAAACACCAACAAATTCAACAACAAACTCAACATTGAAAAACAACAACAACCTCAACATTGAAAAACACCAACAAATTCATCAACAACCTCAACATTTAAAAACACCAACATATTCAACAACAACCTCAACATTGAAAAAGAACAACAACCTCAACATTGAAAAACAACAACAAGCTCAACATTGAAAAACACCAACAAATTCAACAACAACCTCAACACTGAAAAACACCAACAAATTCAACAACAACCTCAACATTTAAAAACGCCAACAAATTCAACAACAAATTCAACATTGAAAAACACCAACAAATTCAACAACAACCTCGACATTGAAAAACAGCAACAAATTCAACAACAACCTCCACATTGAACAACAACAACCTCAACATTGAACAACACCAACAAATTCAACAACAACTTCAACATTGAAAAGCACCAACAAATTCAACAACAACCTCGACATTGAAAAACATCAACAAATTCAACAACAACCTCAAGATTGAAAAACTACAACAACCTCAACATTGAAAAATACCAACAAATTCAACAACAACCTCAACATTGAAAAACAACAACAAACTCAGCAATGAAAAACACGAACAAATTCAACAACAACCTCGACATTTGAAAACACCAACAAATTCAACAACAACCTCAACATTGAAAAAGTACAACAACCTCAACATTGAAAAACACCAACACATACAACAACAACCTCAACATTGTTAAACAACAACAACCTCAACATTGAAAAACACCAACAAATTCAACAACAACCTCAACATTGAAAAACACCAACAAATTCAACAACAACCTCAACATTGAAAAACATCAACAACCTGAACATTGAAAAACAACAACAGCCTCAACATTGAAAAACACCAACAAATTCAACACAAACCTCAACATTGAAAAACAACAACCACCTCAACATTGAAAAACACCAACAAATTCAACAACTTCAACATTGAAAAACACCAACAAATTCAACAACAACCTCGAAATTGAAAAACACCAACAAATTCAACAACAACCTCAACATTGAAAAACAACAACAACCTCAACATTGAAAAACACCAACAAATTCAACAACAAACTCAACATTGAAAAACAACAACAACCTCAACATTGAAAAACACCAACAAATTCAACAACAACCTCAACATTTAAAAACACCAACAAATTCAACAACAACCTCAACATTGAAAAAGAACAACAACCTCAACATTGAAAAACAACAACAAGCTCAACATTGAAAAACACCATCAAATTCAACAACAACTGCAACATTGAAAAACACCAACAATTTCAACAACAACCTCGACTTTGAAAAACACCATCAAATTCAACAACAACCTGAACATTGAAAAACAACAACAACCTCAACATTGAAAAACACCAACAAATTCAACAACAACCTCAACACTGAAAAACACCAACAAATTCAACAACAACCTCAACATTTAAAAACGCCAACAAATTCAACAACAAATTCAACATTGAAAAACACCAACAAATTCAACAACAACCTCGACATTGAAAAACAGCAACAAATTCAACAACAACCTCCACATTGAACAACAACAACCTCAACATTGAACAACACCAACAAATTCAACAACAACTTCAACATTGAAAAGCACCAACAAATTCAACAACAACCTCGACATTGAAAAACATCAACAAATTCAACAACAACCTCAAGATTGAAAAACTACAACAACCTCAACATTGAAAAATACCAACAAATTCAACAACAACCTCAACATTGAAAAACAACAACAACCTCAGCAATGAAAAACACGAACAAATTCAACAACAACCTCGACATTTGAAAACACCAACAAATTCAACAACAACCTCAACATTGAAAAAGTACAACAACCTCAACATTGAAAAACACCAACAAATTCAACAACAACCTCCACATTGAAAAACACCAACAAATTCAACAACAACCTCAACATTGAAAAACATCAACAACCTCAACATTGAAAAACAACAACAACCTCAACATTGAAAAACACCAACAAATTCAACACAAACCTCAACATTGAAAAACAACAACCACCTCAACATTGAAAAACACCAACAAATTCAACAACTTCAACATTGAAAAACACCAACAAATTCAACAACAACCTCGACATTTGAAAACACCAACAAATTCAACAACAACCTCAACATTGTTAAACAACAACAACCTCAACATTGAAAAACACCAACAAATTCAACAACAACCTCAACATTGAAAAACACCAACAAATTCAACAACAACCTCAACATTGAAAAACATCAATAACCTCAACATTGAAAAACAACAACAACCTCAACATTGAAAAACACCAACAAATTCAACACAAACCTCAACATTGAAAAACAACAACCACCTCAACATTGAAAAACACCAACAAATTCAACAACTTCAACATTGAAAAACACCAACAATTTCAACAACAACCTCGAAATTGAAAAACACCAACAAATTCAACAACAACCTCAACATTGAAAAACAACAACAACCTCAACATTGAAAAACACCAACAAATTCAACAACAAACTCAACATTGAAAAACAACAACAACCTCAACATTGAAAAACAACAACAAATTCAAAAACAACCTCAACATTTAAAAACACCAACAAATTCAACAACAACCTCAACATTGAAAAAGAACAACAACCTCAACATTGAAAAACAACAACAAGCTCAACATTGAAAAACACCATCAAATTCAACAACAACTGCAACATTGAAAAACACCAACAATTTCAACAACAACCTCGACTTTGAAAAACACCATCAAATTCAACAACAACCTGAACATTGAAAAACAACAACAACCTCAACATTGAAAAACACCAACAAATTCAACAACAACCTCAACACTGAAAAACACCAACAAATTCAACAACAACCTCAACATTTAAAAACGCCAACAAATTCAACAACAAATTCAACATTGAAAAACACCAACAAATTCAACAACAACCTCGACATTGAAAAACAGCAACAAATTCAACAACAACCTCCACATTGAACAACAACAACCTCAACATTGAACAACACCAACAAATTCAACAACAACTTCAACATTGAAAAGCACCAACAAATTCAACAACAACCTCGACATTGAAAAACATCAACAAATTCAACAACAACCTCAAGATTGAAAAACTACAACAACCTCAACATTGAAAAACACCAACAAATTCAACAACAACCTCAACACTGAAAAACAACAACAACCTCAGCACTGAAAAACACGAACAAATTCAACAACAACCTCAACGTTGGAAAACACCAACAACTTCAACAACAACCTCAACATTGAAAAGCAACAACAACCTCAACATTGAAAAACACCAACAAATTCAACAACAACCTCAACATTGAAAAACTCCAACAAATTCAGCAACAACATCAACATTGAAAAAGAACAACAACCTCAACATTGAAAAACATCAACAAATTCAACAACAACCTCAACATTGAAAAACTACAACAACCTCAACATTGAAAAACACCAACAATTCAACAACAACCTCAACATTGAAAAACACCAACAAATTCAGCAACAACATCAACATTGAAAAACAACAACAACCTCAACATTGAAAAAGTACAACAACCTCAACATTGAAAAACACCAACACATACAACAACAACCTCAACATTGAAAAACAACAACAACCTCAACATTGAAAAACACCAACAAATTCAACACCAACCTCAACATTGAAAGACACCAACAAATTCAACAACAACCTCAACATTGAAAAACATCAACAACCTCAACATTGAAAAACAACAACAACCTCAACATTGAAAAACACCAACAAATTCAACAGAAACCTCAACATTGAAAAACAACAACAACCTCAACATTGAAAAACATCCAAAATTCAACAACAACTTCAACATTGAAAAACACCAACAAATTCAACAACAACCTCGAAATTGAAAAACACCAACAAATTCAACAACAACCTCAACATTGAAAAACAACAACAACCTCAACATTGAAAAACACCAACAAATTCAACAACAAACTCAACATTGAAAAACAACAACAACCTCAACATTGAAAAACACCAACAAATTCAACAACAACCTCAACATTTAAAAACACCAACAAATTCAACAACAACCTCAACATTGAAAAAGAACAACAACCTCAACATTGAAAAACAACAACAAGCTCAACATTGAAAAACACCATCAAATTCAACAACAACTGCAACATTGAAAAACACCAACAATTTCAACAACAACCTCGACTTTGAAAAACACCATCAAATTCAGCAACAACCTGAACATTGAAAAACAACAACAAATTCAACAACAACCTCAACACTGAAAAACACCAACAAATTCAACAACAACCTCAACATTTAAAAACGCCAACAAATTCAACAACAACCTCAACGTTGGAAAACACCAACAACTTCAACAACAACCTCAACATTGAAAAGCAACAACAACCTCAACATTGAAAAACACCAACAAATTCAACAACAACCTCAACATTGAAAAACACCAACAAATTCAGCAACAACATCAACATTGAAAAACAACAGCAACCTCAACTTTGAAAAACATCAACAAATTCAACAACAACCTCAACATTGAAAAACTACAACAACCTCAAAATTGAAAAACACCAACAATTTCAACAACAACCTCAACATTGAAAAACAACAACAACCTGAGCATTGAAAAACACGAACAAATTCAACAACAACCTCAACGTTGAAAAACACCAACAAATTCAACAACAACCTCAACATTGAAAAACAACAAAAACCTCAACATTGAAAAATACCAACAAATTCAACAACAACCTCAACATTGAAAAACACCAACAAATTCAGCAACAACCTCAACATTGAAAAACACCAACAAATTCAACAACAACTGCAACATTGAAAAGCACCAACAATTTCAACAACAACCTCGACTTTGAAAAACACCATCAAATTCAACAACAACCTGAACATTGAAAAACAACAACAACCTCAACATTGAAAAACACCAACAAATTCAACAACAACCTCAACACTGAAAAACACCAACAAATTCAACAACAACCTCAACATTTAAAAACGCCAACAAATTCAACAACAAATTCAACATTGAAAAACACCAACAAATTCAACAACAACCTCGACATTGAAAAACAGCAACAAATTCAACAACAACCTCCACATTGAACAACAACAACCTCAACATTGAACAACACCAAGAAATTCAACAACAACTTCAACATTGAAAAGCACCAACAAATTCAACAACAACCTCGACATTGAAAAACATCAACAAATTCAACAACAACCTCTAGATTGAAGAACTACAACAACCTCAACATTGAAAAACACCAACAAATTCAACAACAACCTCAACATTGAAAAACAACAACAACCTCAGCATTGAAAAACACGAACAAATTCAACAACAACCTCAACGTTGGAAAACACCAACAACTTCAACAACAACCTCAACATCGAAAAGCAACAACACCCTCAACATTGAAAAACACCAACAAATTCAACAACAACCTCAACATTGAAAAACACCAACAAATTCAGCAACAACATCAACACTGAAAAACAACAGCAACCTCAACATTGAAAAACATCAACAAATTCAACAACAACCTCAACATTGAAAAACTACAACAACCTCAACATTGAAAAACACCAACAATTTCAACAACAACCTCAATATTGAAAAACAACAACAACCTGAGCATTGAAAAACACGAACAAATTCAACAACAACCTCAACGTTGAAAAACACCAACAAATTCAACAACAACCTCAACATTGAAAAACAACAAAAACCTCAACATTGAAAAACACCAACAAATTCAGCAACAACCTCAACATTGAAAAACACCAACAAATTCAGCAACAACCTCAACATTGAAAAACAACAACAACCTCAAAATTGAAAAACACCAACAAATTCAACAACAACCTCAACATTGAAAAACAACAACAACCTCAACATTAAAAACACCAACAAATTCAAAAACAACCTCAACATTGAAAAACAACAACAACCTCAACATTGAAAAACACCAACAAATTCAACAACTTCAACATTGAAAAACACCAACAAATTCAACAACAACCGCTACATTGAAAAACAACAACAACCTCAACATTGAAAAACACCAACAAATTCAACAACAACCTCAACATTGAAAAACAACAACAACCTCAACATTGAAAAACACCAACAAATTCAACAACAACCTCAACAATGAAAAACACCAACAAATTCAACAACAACCTCAAAATTGAAAAACACCAACAAATTCAACAACAACCTCAACTTTGAAAAACAACAACAACCTCAGCATGGAAAAACAACAACAAATTCAACAACAACCTCAACATTGAAAAACAACAACAACCTCAAAATTGAAAAACACCAACAAATTCAACAACAACCTCAACTTTTAAAGACAACAACAACCTCAACTTTGAAAAACACCAACAAATTCAACAACAACCTCAACATTGAAAAACACCAACAAATTCAACAACAACTTCAACATTGAAAAACACCAACAAATTCAACAACAACCTCGACATTGAAAAACACCAACAAATTCAACAACAACCTCAACATTGAAAAACTACAACAACCTCAACAATGAAAAACGCCAACAAATACAACAACAACCTCAACGTTGAAAAACAACAACAACCTCAACATTGAAAAACACCAACAAATTCAACAACAACCTCAACATTGAAAAACAACAACAACCTCAACATTGAAAAACAACAACAACCTCAACATTGAAAAAACCCAACAAATTCAACAACAACCTCAACATTGAAAAACAACAACAACCTCAACATTGAAAAACACCAACAAATTCAACAACAACTTCAACATTGAAAAACACCAACAAATTCAACAACAACCTCGAAATTGAAAAACACCAACAAATTCAACAAAAACCTCAACATTGAAAAACAAAAACAACCTCAACATTGAACAGCACCAACAAATTCAACAACAAACTCAACATTGAAAAACAACAACAACCTCAACATTGAAAAACACCAACAAATTCAACAACAACCTCAACAATGATAAACACCAACAAATTCAACAACAACCTCAACATTGAAAAACACCAACAAATTTAACAACAACCTCAACTTTGAAAAACAACAACAACCTCAACATGGAAAAACACCAACAAATTCAACAACAACCTCAACATTGAAAAACAACAACCTCAAAATTGAAAAACACCAACAAATTCAACAACAACCTCAACATTTAAAAACAACAACAACCTCAACATTGAAAAGCACTTACAAATTCAACAACAACCTCAACATTGAAAAACACAAACAAATTCAACAACTTCAACATTGAAAAACACCAACAAATTCAACAACAACCTCGACATTGAAATACACCAACAAATTCAACAACAACCTCAACATTGAAAAACAACAACACCCTCAACATTGAAAACAACAACAACCTCAACATTGAAAAACACCAACAAATTCAACAACAACCTCAACATTGAAAAACAACAACAACCTCAACATTGAAAAACACCATCAAATTCAGCAACAACTTCAACATTGAAAAACACCAACAAATTCAACAACAACCTCGAAATGGAAAAACGCCAACAAATTCAACAACAACCTCAACATTGTAAAACAACAACAACCTCAACATTGAAAAACACCAACAAATTCAACAACAACCTCAACATTGAAAAACAACAACAACCTCAACTTTGAAAAACACCAACAAATTCAAAAAGAACCTCAACATTGAAAAACAACAACAACCTCAACATTGAAAAATACCAAAAAATTCAACACCAACCTCAACATTGAAAAACACCAACAAATTCAACAACAACCTCAACATTGAAAAACAACAACAACCTCAACATTGAAAAACAACAACAAATTCAACAACAACCTCAATAATGATAAACACCAACTAATTCAACAACAACCTCAACATTGAAATACACCAACAAATTAAACAACAACCACAACTTTGAAAAATAACAACAACCTCAACATGGAAAAACACCAACAAATTCAACAACAACCTCAACATTGAAAAACAACAACAACCTCAAAATTGAAAAACACCAACAAATTCAACAACAACCTCAATATTGAAAAGCAAAAACAACCTCAACATTGAAAAACACTAACAAATTCAACAACAACTTCAACATTGAAAAAAACCAACAAATTCAACAACAACCTCGAAATTGAAAAACACCAACAAATTCAACAACAACCTCAACATTGAAAAACACCTACAAATTCAACAACAACCTCAACATTTAAAAACGCCAACAAATTCAACAACGACCACAACATTGTAAAACACCAACAAATTCAACAACAACCTGAACATTGAAAAACAACAACAACCTCAACATTGAGAAACACCAACAAATTCAACAACAACCTCAACATTGAAAAACAACAACAAACTCAACATTGAAAAACACCAAAAAATTCAACAACAACCTCAACATTGAAAAACCACAACAACCTCAACATAGAAAAACACCAACAAATTCATCCAGAACCTCAACATTGAAAAACACCAACAAATTCAACAACAACCTCAGCATTGAAAAACAACAACAACCTCAACATTGAAAAACACCAACAAATTCAACAACAACCTCAACATTGAAAAACAACAACAACCTCAACATTCAAAAACAACAACAAATTCAACAACAACTTCAACATTGAAAAACACCAACAAATTCAACAACAACCTCGACATTGAAAAACGCCATCAAATTCAACAACAACCTCAACATTGAAAAACAACAACAACCTCAACATTGAAAAACACCAACAAATTCAACAACAACTGCAACATTGAAAAACACCAACAATTTCAACAACAACCTCGACTTTGAAAAACACCATCAAATTCGACAACAACCTGATCATTGAAAAACAACAACAACCTCAACATTGAAAAACACCAACAAATTCAACAACAACCTCAACATTGAAAAACACCAACAAATTCAACAACAACCTCAACATTTAAAAACGCCAACAAATTGAACAAAAACGTCAACATTGAAAAACACCAACAAATTCAACAACAACCTCAACATTGAAAAACAACAACAACCTCAACATTGAAAAACACCAACAAATGCAACAACAAATTCAACATTGAAAAACACCAACAAATTCATCAACAACCTCGACATTGAAAAACAGCAACAAATTCAACAACAACCTCCACACTGAACAACAACAACAACCTCAACAAAGAAAAACACCAACAAATTCAACAACAACCTCAACATTGAATAACAACAACAACCTCAACATTGAAAAACACCAACAAATTCAACAACAACCTCAACATTTAAAAACACCAACAAATTCGCAACAACCTCAACATTGAACAACACCAACAAATTCAACAACAACTTCAACATTGAAAAACACCAACAAATTCAACAACAACCTCGACATTGAAAAACATCAACAAATTCAACAACAACCTCAACATTGAAAAACTACAACAACCTCAACATTGAAAAACTACAACAACCTCAGCATTGAAAAACACGAACAAATTCAACAACAACCTCAACGTTGGAAAACACCAACAAATTCAACAACAACCTCAACATTGAAAAACAACAACAACCTCAACATTGAAAAACACCAACAAATTCAAGAACAACCTCAACATTGAAAAACACCAACAAATTCAGCAACAACATCAACATTGAAAAAGTACAACAACCTCAACATTGAAAAACAACAACAAATTCAACAACAACCTCAACAATGATAAACACCAACAAATTCAACAACAACCTCAACATTGAAAAACAACAACAACCTCAACATTCAAAAACAACAACAAATTCAACAACAACTTCAACATTGAAAAACACCAACAAATTCAACAACAACCTCGACATTGAAAAACGCCATCAAATTCAACAACAACCTCAACATTGAAAAACAACAACAACCTCAACATTGAAAAACACCAACAAATTCAACAACAACCTCAACATTGAAAAACACCAACAAATTCAACAACAACCTCAACATTTAAAAACGCCAACAAATTGAACAAAATCCTCAACATTGAAAAACACCAACAAATTCAACAACAACCTCAACATTGAAAAACAACAACAACCTCAACATTGAAAAACACCAACAAATTCAACAACAAATTCAACATTGAAAAACACCAACAAATTCAACAACAACCTCGACATTGAAAAATAGCAACAAATTCAACAACAACCTCCACACTGAACAACAACAACAACCTCAACAAAGAAAAACACCAACAAATTCAACAACAACCTCAACATTGAATAACAACAACAACCTCAACATTGAAAAACACCAACAAATTCAACAACAACCTCAACATTTAAAAACACCAACAAATTCAACAACAACCTCAACATTGAACAACACCAACAAATTCAACAACAACTTCAACATTGAAAAACACCAACAAATTCAACAACAACCTCGACATTGAAAAACATCAACCAATTCAACAACAACCTCAAAATTGAAAAACTACAACAACCTCAACATTGAAAAACACCAACAAATTCAACAACAACCTCAGCATTGAAAAACACCAACAAATTCAACAACAACCTCAACGTTGGAAAACACCAACAAATTCAACAACAACCTCAACATTGAAAAACAACAACAACCTCAACATTGAAAAACACCAACAAATTCAAGAACAACCTCAACATTGAAAAACACCAACAAATTCAGCAACAACATCAACATTGAAAAACAACAACAACCTCAACATTGAAAAACATCAACAAATTCAACAACAACCTCAACATTGAAAAACTACAACAACCTCAACATTGAAAAACAACAACAAATTCAACAACAACCTCAACAATGATAAACACCAACAAATTCAACAACAACCTCAACATTGAAAAACACCAACAAATTAAACAACAACCACAACTTTGAAAAATAACAACAACCTCAACATGGAAAAACACCAACAAATTCAACAACAACCTCAACATTGAAAAACAACAACAAATTCAACAACAACCTCGACATTGAAAAACACCAACAAATTCAACAACAACCTCAACATTGAAAAACAACAACACCCTCAACATTGAAAACAACAACAACCTCAACATTGAAAAACACCAACAAATTCAACAACAACCTCAACATTGAAAAACAACAACAACCTCAACATTGAAAAACACCATCAAATTCAGCAACAACTTCAACATTGAAAAACACCAACAAATTCAAGAACAACCTCGAAATGGAAAAACGCCAACAAATTCAACAACAACCTCAACATTGTAAAACAACAACAACCTCAACATTGAAAAACACCAACAAATTCAACAACAACCTCAACATTGAAAAACAACAACAACCTCAACTTTGAAAAACACCAACAAATTCAAAAAGAACCTCAAGATTGAAAAACAACAACAACCTCAACATTGAAAAATACCAAAAAATTCAACACCAACCTCAACATTGAAAAACACCAACAAATTCAACAACAACCTCAACATTGAAAAACAACAACAACCTCAACATTGAAAAACAACAACAAATTCAACAACAACCTCAATAATGATAAACAGCAACTAATTCAACAACAACCTCAACATTGAAATACACCAACAAATTAAACAACAACCACAACTTTGAAAAATAACAACAACCTCAACATGGAAAAACACCAACAAATTCAACAACAACCTCAACATTGAAAAACAACAACAACCTCAAAATTGAAAAACACCAACAAATTCAACAACAACCTCAACATTGAAAAGCAACAACAACCTCAACATTGAAAAACACTAACAAATTCAACAACAACTTCAACATTGAAAAAAACCAACAAATTCAACAACAACCTCGAAATTGAAAAACACCAACAAATTCAACAACAACCTCAACATTGAAAAACACCAACAAATTCAACAACAACCTCAACATTTAAAAACGCCAACAAATTCAACAACGACCACAACATTGTAAAACACCAACAAATTCAACAACAACCTCAACATTGAAAAACAACAACAACCTCAACATTGAGAAACACCAACAAATTCAACAACAACCTCAACATTGAAAAACAACAACAAACTCAACATTGGAAAACACCAAAAAATTCAACAACAACCTCAACATTGAAAAACCACAACAACCTCAACATAGAAAAACACCAACAAATTCATCCAGAACCTCAACATTGAAAAACACCAACAAATTCAACAACAACCTCAGCATTGAAAAACAACAACAACCTCAACATTGAAAAACACCAACAAATTCAACAACAACCTCAACATTGAAAAACAACAACAACCTCAACATTCAAAAACAACAACAAATTCAACAACAACCTCAATAATGATAAACACCAACTAATTCAACAACAACCTCAACATTGAAATACACCAACAAATTAAACAACAACCACAACTTTGAAAAATAACAACAACCTCAACATGGAAAAACACCAACAAATTCAACAACAACCTCAACATTGAAAAACAACAACAACCTCAAAATTGAAAAACACCAACAAATTCAACAACAACCTCAACATTAAAAAGCAAAAACAACCTCAACATTGAAAAACACTAACAAATTCAACAACAACTTCAACATTGAAAAAAACCAACAAATTCAACAACAACCTCGAAATTGAAAAACACCAACAAATTCAACAACAACCTCAACATTGAAAAACACCAACAAATTCAACAACAACCTCAACATTTAAAAACGCCAACAAATTCAACAACGACCACAACATTGTAAAACACCAACAAATTCAACAACAACCTGAACATTGAAAAACAACAACAACCTCAACATTGAGAAACACCAACAAATTCAACAACAACCTCAACATTGAAAAACAACAACAAACTCAACATTGAAAAACACCAAAAAATTCAACAACAACCTCAACATTGAAAAACCACAACAACCTCAACATAGAAAAACACCAACAAATTCATCCAGAACCTCAACATTGAAAAACACCAACAAATTCAACAACAACCTCAGCATTGAAATACAACAACAACCTCAACATTGAAAAACACCAACAAATTCAACAA
Source organism: Isurus oxyrinchus (assembly GCA_026770705.1). Lineage (NCBI taxonomy): Eukaryota > Metazoa > Chordata > Chondrichthyes > Lamniformes > Lamnidae > Isurus > Isurus oxyrinchus. The sequence continues at coordinate 1,042,147 of JANJGN010000097.1, forward strand.
CAACCTCAACATTGAAAAACAACAACAACCTCAACATTCAAAAACACCAACAAATTCAACAACAACTGCAACATTGAAAAACACCAACAATTTCAACAACAACCTCGACTTTGAAAAACACCATCAAATTCGACAACAACCTGATCATTGAAAAACAACAACAACCTCAACATTGAAAAACACCAACAAATTCAACAACAACCTCAACATTGAAAAACACCAACAAATTCAACAACAACCTCAACATTTAAAAACGCCAACAAATTGAACAAAAACCTCAACATTGAAAAACACCAACAAATTCAACAACAACCTCAACATTGAAAAACAACAACAACCTCAACATTGAAAAACACCAACAAATTCAACAACAAATTCAACATTGAAAAACACCAACAAATTCATCAACAACCTCGACATTGAAAAACAGCAACAAATTCGCAACAACCTCAACATTGAACAACACCAACAAATTCAACAACAACTTCAACATTGAAAAACACCAACAAATTCAACAACAACCTCGACATTGAAAAACATCAACAAATTCAACAACAACCTCAACATTGAAAAACTACAACAACCTCAACATTGAAAAACTACAACAACCTCAGCATTGAAAAACACGAACAAATTCAACAACAACCTCAACGTTGGAAAACACCAACAAATTCAACAACAACCTCAACATTGAAAAACAACAACAACCTCAACATTGAAAAACACCAACAAATTCAAGAACAACCTCAACATTGAAAAACACCAACAAATTCAGCAACAACATCACCATTGAAAAAGTACAACAACCTCAACATTGAAAAACACCAACAAATTCAACAACAACCTCAACATTTAAAAACACCAACAAATTCGCAACAACCTCAACATTGAACAACACCAACAAATTCAACAGCAACTTCAACATTGAAAAACACCAACAAATTCAACAACAACCTCGACATTGAAAAACATCAACAAATTCAACAACAACCTCCACACTGAACAACAACAACAACCTCAACAAAGAAAAACACCAACAAATTCAACAACAACCTCAACATTGAATAACAACAACAACCTCAACATTGAAAAACACCAACAAATTCAACAACAACCTCAACATTTAAAAACACCAACAAATTCGCAACAACCTCAACATTGAACAACACCAACAAATTCAACAACAACTTCAACATTGAAAAACACCAACAAATTCAACAACAACCTCGACATTGAAAAACATCAACAAATTCAACAACAACCTCAACATTGAAAAACTACAACAACCTCAACATTGAAAAACTACAACAACCTCAGCATTGAAAAACACGAACAAATTCAACAACAACCTCAACGTTGGAAAACACCAACAAATTCAACAACAACCTCAACATTGAAAAACAACAACAACCTCAACATTGAAAAACACCAACAAATTCAAGAACAACCTCAACATTGAAAAACACCAACAAATTCAGCAACAACATCACCATTGAAAAAGTACAACAACCTCAACATTGAAAAACAACAACAAATTCAACAACAACCTCAACAATGATAAACACCAACAAATTCAACAACAACCTCAACATTGAAAAACAACAACAACCTCAACATTCAAAAACAACAACAAATTCAACAACAACTTCAACATTGAAAAACACCAACAAATTCAACAACAACCTCGACATTGAAAAACGCCATCAAATTCAACAACAACCTCAACATTGAAAAACAACAACAACCTCAACATTGAAAAACACCAACAAATTCAACAACAACCTCAACATTGAAAAACACCAACAAATTCAACAACAACCTCAACATTTAAAAACGCCAACAAATTGAACAAAATCCTCAACATTGAAAAACACCAACAAATTCAACAACAACCTCAACATTGAAAAACAACAACAACCTCAACATTGAAAAACACCAACAAATTCAACAACAAATTCAACATTGAAAAACACCAACAAATTCAACAACAACCTCGACATTGAAAAATAGCAACAAATTCAACAACAACCTCCACACTGAACAACAACAACAACCTCAACAAAGAAAAACACCAACAAATTCAACAACAACCTCAACATTGAATAACAACAACAACCTCAACATTGAAAAACACCAACAAATTCAACAACAACCTCAACATTTAAAAACACCAACAAATTCAACAACAACCTCAACATTGAACAACACCAACAAATTCAACAACAACTTCAACATTGAAAAACACCAACAAATTCAACAACAACCTCGACATTGAAAAACATCAACCAATTCAACAACAACCTCAAAATTGAAAAACTACAACAACCTCAACATTGAAAAACACCAACAAATTCAACAACAACCTCAGCATTGAAAAACACCAACAAATTCAACAACAACCTCAACGTTGGAAAACACCAACAAATTCAACAACAACCTCAACATTGAAAAACAACAACAACCTCAACATTGAAAAACACCAACAAATTCAAGAACAACCTCAACATTGAAAAACACCAACAAATTCAGCAACAACATCAACATTGAAAAACAACAACAACCTCAACATTGAAAAACATCAACAAATTCAACAACAACCTCAACATTGAAAAACTACAACAACCTCAACATTGAAAAACAACAACAAATTCAACAACAACCTCAACAATGATAAACACCAACAAATTCAACAACAACCTCAACATTGAAAAACACCAACAAATTAAACAACAACCACAACTTTGAAAAATAACAACAACCTCAACATGGAAAAACACCAACAAATTCAACAACAACCTCAACATTGAAAAACAACAACAAATTCAACAACAACCTCGACATTGAAAAACACCAACAAATTCAACAACAACCTCAACATTGAAAAACAACAACACCCTCAACATTGAAAACAACAACAACCTCAACATTGAAAAACACCAACAAATTCAACAACAACCTCAACATTGAAAAACAACAACAACCTCAACATTGAAAAACACCATCAAATTCAGCAACAACTTCAACATTGAAAAACACCAACAAATTCAACAACAACCTCGAAATGGAAAAACGCCAACAAATTCAACAACAACCTCAACATTGTAAAACAACAACAACCTCAACATTGAAAAACACCAACAAATTCAACAACAACCTCAACATTGAAAAACAACAACAACCTCAACTTTGAAAAACACCAACAAATTCAAAAAGAACCTCAACATTGAAAAACAACAACAACCTCAACATTGAAAAATACCAAAAAATTCAACACCAACCTCAACATTGAAAAACACCAACAAATTCAACAACAACCTCAACATTGAAAAACAACAACAACCTCAACATTGAAAAACAACAACAAATTCAACAACAACCTCAATAATGATAAACAGCAACTAATTCAACAACAACCTCAACATTGAAATACACCAACAAATTAAACAACAACCACAACTTTGAAAAATAACAACAACCTCAACATGGAAAAACACCAACAAATTCAACAACAACCTCAACATTGAAAAACAACAACAACCTCAAAATTGAAAAACACCAACAAATTCAACAACAACCTCAACATTGAAAAGCAACAACAACCTCAACATTGAAAAACACTAACAAATTCAACAACAACTTCAACATTGAAAAAAAACAACAAATTCAACAACAACCTCGAAATTGAAAAACACCAACAAATTCAACAACAACCTCAACATTGAAAAACACCAACAAATTCAACAACAACCTCAACATTTAAAAACGCCAACAAATTCAACAACGACCACAACATTGTAAAACACCAACAAATTCAACAACAACCTCAACATTGAAAAACAACAACAACCTCAACATTGAGAAACACCAACAAATTCAACAACAACCTCAACATTGAAAAACAACAACAAACTCAACATTGGAAAACACCAAAAAATTCAACAACAACCTCAACATTGAAAAACCACAACAACCTCAACATAGAAAAACACCAACAAATTCATCCAGAACCTCAACATTGAAAAACACCAACAAATTCAACAACAACCTCAGCATTGAAAAACAACAACAACCTCAACATTGAAAAACACCAACAAATTCAACAACAACCTCAACATTGAAAAACAACAACAACCTCAACATTCAAAAACAACAACAAATTCAACAACAACTTCAACATTGAAGAACACCAACAAATTCAACAACAACCTCGACATTGAAAAACGCCATCAAATTCAACAACAACCTCAACATTGAAAAACAACAACAACCTCAACATTGAAAAACACCAACAAATTCAACAACAACTGCAACATTGAACAACACCAACAATTTCAACAACAACCTCGACTTTGAAAAACACCATCAAATTCGACAACAACCTGATCATTGAAAAACAACAACAACCTCAACATTGAAAAACACCAACAAATTCAACAACAACCTCAACATTGAAAAACACCAACAAATTCAACAACAACCTCAACATTGAAAAACGCCAACAAATTGAACAAAAACCTCAACATTGAAAAACACCAACAAATTCAACAACAACCTCAACACTGAAAAACAACAACAACCTCAACATTGAAAAACACCAACAAATTCAACAACAAATTCAACATTGAAAAACACCAACAAATTCAACAACAACCTCGACATTGAAAAACAGCAACAAATTCAACAACAACCTCCACACTGAACAACAACAACAACCTCAACAAAGAAAAACACCAACAAATTCAACAACAACCTCAACATTGAATAACAACAACAACCTCAACATTGAAAAACACCAACAAATTCAACAACAACCTCAACATTTAAAAACACCAACAAATTCGCAACAACCTCAACATTGAACAACACCAACAAATTCAACAACAACTTCAACATTGTAAAACACCAACAAATTCAACAACAACCTCGACATTGAAAAACATCAACAAATTCAACAACAACCTCAACATTGAAAAACTACAACAACCTCAACATTGAAAAACTACAACAACCTCAGCATTGAAAAACACGAACAAATTCAACAACAACCTCAACGTTGGAAAACACCAACAAATTCAACAACAACCTCAACATTGAAAAACAACAACAACCTCAACATTGAAAAACACCAACAAATTCAAGAACAACCTCAACATTGAAAAACACCAACAAATTCAGCAACAACATCAACATTGAAAAAGTACAACAACCTCAACATTGAAAAACAACAACAAATTCAACAACAACCTCAACAATGATAAACACCAACAAATTCAACAACAACCTCAACATTGAAAAACAACAACAACCTCAACATTCAAAAACAACAACAAATTCAACAACAACTTCAACATTGAAAAACACCAACAAATTCAACAACAACCTCGACATTGAAAAACGCCATCAAATTCAACAACAACCTCAACATTGAAAAACAACAACAACCTCAACATTGAAAAACACCAACAAATTCAACAACAACCTCAACATTGAAAAACACCAACAAATTCAACAACAACCTCAACATTTTAAAACGCCAACAAATTGAACAAAATCCTCAACATTGAAAAACACCAACAAATTCAACAACAACATCAACATTGAAAAACAACAACAACCTCAACATTGAAAAACACCAACAAATTCAACAACAAATTCAACATTGAAAAACACCAACAAATTCAACAACAACCTCGACATTGAAAAATAGCAACAAATTCAACAACAACCTCCACACTGAACAACAACAACAACCTCAACAAAGAAAAACACCAACAAATTCAACAACAACCTCAACATTGAATAACAACAACAACCTCAACATTGAAAAACACCAACAAATTCAACAACAACCTCAACATTTAAAAACACCAACAAATTCAACAACAACCTCAACATTGAACAACACCAACAAATTCAACAACAACTTCAACATTGAAAAACACCAACAAATTCAACAACAACCTCGACATTGAAAAACATCAACAAATTCAACAACAACCTCAACATTGAAAAACTACAACAACCTCAACATTGAAAAACACCAACAAATTCAACAACAACCTCAGCATTGAAAAACACCAACAAATTCAACAACAACCTCAACGTTGGAAAACACCAACAAATTCAACAACAACCTCAACATTGAAAAACAACAACAACCTCAACATTGAAAAACACCAACAAATTCAAGAACAACCTCAACATTGAAAAACACCAACAAATTCAGCAACAACATCAACATTGAAAAACAACAACAACCTCAACATTGAAAAACATCAACAAATTCAACAACAACCTCAACATTGAAAAACTACAACAACCTCAACATTGAAAAACAACAACAAATTCAACAACAACCTCGAAATGGAAAAACGCCAACAAATTCAACAACAACCTCAACATTGTAAAACAACAACAACCTCAACATTGAAAAACACCAACAAATTCAACAACAACCTCAACATTGAAAAACAACAACAACCTCAACTTTGAAAAACACCAACAAATTCAAAAAGAACCTCAACATTGAAAAACAACAACAACTTCAACATTGAAAAATACCAAAAAATTCAACACCAACCTCAACATTGAAAAACACCAACAAATTCAACAACAACCTCAACATTGAAAAACAACAACAACCTCAACATTGAAAAACAACAACAAATTCAACAACAACCTCAATAATGATAAACAGCAACTAATTCAACAACAACCTCAACATTGAAATACACCAACAAATTAAACAACAACCACAACTTTGAAAAATAACAACAACCTCAACATGGAAAAACACGAACAAATTCAACAACAACCTCAACATTGAAAAACAACAACAACCTCAAAATTGAAAAACACCAACAAATTCAACAACAACCTCAACATTGAAAAGCAACAACAACCTCAACATTGAAAAACACTAACAAATTCAACAACAACTTCAACATTGAAAAAAACCAACAAATTCAACAACAACCTCGAAATTGAAAAACACCAACAAATTCAACAACAACCTCAACATTGAAAAACACCAACAAATTCAACAACAACCTCAACATTTAAAAACGCCAACAAATTCAACAACGACCACAACATTGTAAAACACCAACAAATTCAACAACAACCTCAACATTGAAAAACAACAACAACCTCAACATTGAGAAACACCAACAAATTCAACAACAACCTCAACATTGAAAAACAACAACAAACTCAACATTGAAAAACACCAAAAAATTCAACAACAACCTCAACATTGAAAAACCACAACAACCTCAACATAGAAAAACACCAACAAATTCATCCAGAACCTCAACATTGAAAAACACCAACAAATTCAACAACAACCTCAGCATTGAAAAACAACAACAACCTCAACATTGAAAAACACCAACAAATTCAACAACAACCTCAACATTGAAAAACAACAACAACATCAACATTCAAAAACAACAACAAATTCAACAACAACTTCAACATTGAAGAACACCAACAAATTCAACAACAACCTCGACATTGAAAAACGCCATCAAATTCAACAACAACCTCAACATTGAAAAACAACAACAACCTCAACATTGAAAAACACCAACAAATTCAACCACAACTGCAACATTGAACAACACCAACAATTTCAACAACAACCTCGACTTTGAAAAACACCATCAAATTCGACAACAACCTGATCATTGAAAAACAACAACAACCTCAACATTGAAAAACACCAACAAATTCAACAACAACCTCAACATTGAAAAACACCAACAAATTCAACAACAACCTCAACATTGAAAAACGCCAACAAATTGAACAAAAACCTCAACATTGAAAAACACCAACAAATTCAACAACAACCTCAACATTGAAAAACAACAACAACCTCAACATTGAAAAACACCAACAAATTCAACAACAAATTCAACATTGAAAAACACCAACAAATTCAACAACAACCTCGACATTGAAAAACAGCAACAAATTCAACAACAACCTCCACACTGAACAACAACAACAACCTCAACAAAGAAAAACACCAACAAATTCAACAACAACCTCAACATTGAATAACAACAACAACCTCAACATTGAAAAACACCAACAAATTCAACAACAACCTCAACATTTAAAAACACCAACAAATTCGCAACAACCTCAACATTGAACAACACCAACAAATTCAACAACAACTTCAACATTGTAAAACACCAACAAATTCAACAACAACCTCGACATTGAAAAACATCAACAAATTCAACAACAACCTCAACATTGAAAAACTACAACAACCTCAACATTGAAAAACTACAACAACCTCAGCATTGAAAAACACGAACAAATTCAACAACAACCTCAACGTTGGAAAACACCAACAAATTCAACAACAACCTCAACATTGAAAAACAACAACAACCTCAACATTGAAAAACACCAACAAATTCAAGAACAACCTCAACATTGAAAAACACCAACAAATTCAGCAACAACATCAACATTGAAAAAGTACAACAACCTCAACATTGAAAAACAACAACAAATTCAACAACAACCTCAACAATGATAAACACCAACAAATTCAACAACAACCTCAACATTGAAAAACAACAACAACCTCAACATTCAAAAACAACAACAAATTCAACAACAACTTCAACATTGAAAAACACCAACAAATTCAACAACAACCTCGACATTGAAAAACGCCATCAAATTCAACAACAACCTCAACATTGAAAAACAACAACAACCTCAACATTGAAAAACACCAACAAATTCAACAACAACCTCAACATTGAAAAACACCAACAAATTCAACAACAACCTCAACATTTTAAAACGCCAACAAATTGAACAAAATCCTCAACATTGAAAAACACCAACAAATTCAACAACAACCTCAACATTGAAAAACAACAACAACCTCAACATTGAAAAACACCAACAAATTCAACAACAAATTCAACATTGAAAAACACCAACAAATTCAACAACAACCTCGACATTGAAAAATAGCAACAAATTCAACAACAACCTCCACACTGAACAACAACAACAACCTCAACAAAGAAAAACACCAACAAATTCAACAACAACCTCAACATTGAATAACAACAACAACCTCAACATTGAAAAACACCAACAAATTCAACAACAACCTCAACATTTAAAAACACCAACAAATTCAACAACAACCTCAACATTGAACAACACCAACAAATTCAACAACAACTTCAACATTGAAAAACACCAACAAATTCAACAACAACCTCGACATTGAAAAACATCAACAAATTCAACAACAACCTCAACATTGAAAAACTACAACAACCTCAACATTGAAAAACACCAACAAATTCAACAACAACCTCAGCATTGAAAAACACCAACAAATTCAACAACAACCTCAACGTTGGAAAACACCAACAAATTCAACAACAACCTCAACATTGAAAAACAACAACAACCTCAACATTGAAAAACACCAACAAATTCAAGAACAACCTCAACATTGAAAAACACCAACAAATTCAGCAACAACATCAACATTGAAAAACAACAACAACCTCAACATTGAAAAACATCAACAAATTCAACAACAACCTCAACATTGAAAAACTACAACAACCTCAACATTGAAAAACACCAACAAATTCAACAACAACCTCGACATTGAAAAACGCCATCAAATTCAACAACAACCTCAACATTGAAAAACAACAACAACCTCAACATTGAAAAACACCAACAAATTCAACCACAACTGCAACATTGAACAACACCAACAATTTCAACAACAACCTCGACTTTGAAAAACACCATCAAATTCGACAACAACCTGATCATTGAAAAACAACAACAACCTCAACATTGAAAAACACCAACAAATTCAACAACAACCTCAACATTGAAAAACACCAACAAATTCAACAACAACCTCAACATTGAAAAACGCCAACAAATTGAACAAAAACCTCAACATTGAAAAACACCAACAAATTCAACAACAACCTCAACATTGAAAAACAACAACAACCTCAACATTGAAAAACACCAACAAATTCAACAACAAATTCAACATTGAAAAACACCAACAAATTCAACAACAACCTCGACATTGAAAAACAGCAACAAATTCAACAACAACCTCCACACTGAACAACAACAACAACCTCAACAAAGAAAAACACCAACAAATTCAACAACAACCTCAACATTGAATAACAACAACAACCTCAACATTGAAAAACACCAACAAATTCAACAACAACCTCAACATTTAAAAACACCAACAAATTCGCAACAACCTCAACATTGAACAACACCAACAAATTCAACAACAACTTCAACATTGTAAAACACCAACAAATTCAACAACAACCTCGACATTGAAAAACATCAACAAATTCAACAACAACCTCAACATTGAAAAACTACAACAACCTCAACATTGAAAAACTACAACAACCTCAGCATTGAAAAACACGAACAAATTCAACAACAACCTCAACGTTGGAAAACACCAACAAATTCAACAACAACCTCAACATTGAAAAACAACAACAACCTCAACATTGAAAAACACCAACAAATTCAAGAACAACCTCAACATTGAAAAACACCAACAAATTCAGCAACAACATCAACATTGAAAAAGTACAACAACCTCAACATTGAAAAACAACAACAAATTCAACAACAACCTCAACAATGATAAACACCAACAAATTCAACAACAACCTCAACATTGAAAAACAACAACAACCTCAACATTCAAAAACAACAACAAATTCAACAACAACTTCAACATTGAAAAACACCAACAAATTCAACAACAACCTCGACATTGAAAAACGCCATCAAATTCAACAACAACCTCAACATTGAAAAACAACAACAACCTCAACATTGAAAAACACCAACAAATTCAACAACAACCTCAACATTGAAAAACACCAACAAATTCAACAACAACCTCAACATTTTAAAACGCCAACAAATTGAACAAAATCCTCAACATTGAAAAACACCAACAAATTCAACAACAACCTCAACATTGAAAAACAACAACAACCTCAACATTGAAAAACACCAACAAATTCAACAACAAATTCAACATTGAAAAACACCAACAAATTCAACAACAACCTCGACATTGAAAAATAGCAACAAATTCAACAACAACCTCCACACTGAACAACAACAACAACCTCAACAAAGAAAAACACCAACAAATTCAACAACAACCTCAACATTGAATAACAACAACAACCTCAACATTGAAAAACACCAACAAATTCAACAACAACCTCAACATTTAAAAACACCAACAAATTCAACAACAACCTCAACATTGAACAACACCAACAAATTCAACAACAACTTCAACATTGAAAAACACCAACAAATTCAACAACAACCTCGACATTGAAAAACATCAACAAATTCAACAACAACCTCAACATTGAAAAACTACAACAACCTCAACATTGAAAAACACCAACAAATTCAACAACAACCTCAGCATTGAAAAACACCAACAAATTCAACAACAACCTCAACGTTGGAAAACACCAACAAATTCAACAACAACCTCAACATTGAAAAACAACAACAACCTCAACATTGAAAAACACCAACAAATTCAAGAACAACCTCAACATTGAAAAACACCAACAAATTCAGCAACAACATCAACATTGAAAAACAACAACAACCTCAACATTGAAAAACATCAACAAATTCAACAACAACCTCAACATTGAAAAACTACAACAACCTCAACATTGAAAAACAACAACAAATTCAACAACAACCTCAACAATGATAAACACCAACAAATTCAACAACAACCTCAACATTGAAAAACACCAACAAATTAAACAACAACCACAACTTTGAAAAATAACAACAACCTCAACATGGAAAAACACCAACAAATTCAACAACAACCTCAACATTGAAAAACAACAACAACCTCAAAATTGAAAAACACCAACAAATTCAACAACAACCTCAACATTTAAAAACAAAAACAACCTCAACATTGAATAGCACCAACAAATTCAACAACAACCTCAACATTGAAAAACACAAACAAATTCAGCAACTTCAACATTGAAAAACACCAACAAATTTAACAACAACCTCGAAATTGAAAAACACCAACAAATTCAACAACAACCGCTACATTGAAAAACAACAACAACCTCAACATTGAAAAACACCAACAAATTCAACAACAACCTCAACATTGAAAAAAAACAGCAACCTCAACATTGAAAAACACCAACAAATTCAACAACAACCTCAACAATGAAAAACACCAACAAATTCAACAACAACCTCAACATTGAAAAACACCAACAAATTTAAAAACAACGTCAACTTTGAAAAACAACATCAACCTCAACATGGAAAAACACCAACAAATTCAACAACAACTTCAACATTGAAAAACAACAACAACCTCAAAATTGAAAAACACCAACAAATTCAACAACAACCTCAACTTTTAAAGACAACAACAACCTCAACATTAAAAAACACCAACAAATTCAACAACAACCTCAACATTGAAAAACACCAACAAATTCAACAACAACTTCAACATTGAAAAACACCAACAAATTCAACAACAACCTCGACATTGAAAAACACCAACAAATTCAACAACAACCTCAACATTGAAAAACTACAACAACCTCAACAATGAAAAACAACAACAAATACAACAACAACCTCAACGTTGAAAAACAACAACAACCTCAACATTGAAAAACACCAACAAATTCAACAACAAACAACCTCAACATTGAAAAACAACAACAACCTCAAGATTGAAAAACAACAACAACCTCAACATTGAAAAACACCTACAAATTCAACAACAACCTCAACATTGAAAAACAACAACAACCTCAACATTGAAAAAGCACCAACAAATTCAACAACAACTTCAACATTGAAAAACACCAACAAATTCAACAACAACCTCGACATTGAAAAATAGCAACAAATTCAACAACAACCTCCACACTGAACAACAACAACAACCTCAACAAAGAAAAACACCAACAAATTCAACAACAACCTCAACATTGAATAACAACAACAACCTCAACATTGAAAAACACCAACAAATTCAACAACAACCTCAACATTTAAAAACACCAACAAATTCAACAACAACCTCAACATTGAACAACACCAACAAATTCAACAACAACTTCAACATTGAAAAACACCAACAAATTCAACAACAACCTCGACATTGAAAAACATCAACAAATTCAACAACAACCTCAACATTGAAAAACTACAACAACCTCAACATTGAAAAACACCAACAAATTCAACAACAACCTCAGCATTGAAAAACACCAACAAATTCAACAACAACCTCAACGTTGGAAAACACCAACAAATTCAACAACAACCTCAACATTGAAAAACAACAACAACCTCAACATTGAAAAACACCAACAAATTCAAGAACAACCTCAACATTGAAAAACACCAACAAATTCAGCAACAACATCAACATTGAAAAACAACAACAACCTCAACATTGAAAAACATCAACAAATTCAACAACAACCTCAACATTGAAAAACTACAACAACCTCAACATTGAAAAACAACAACAAATTCAACAACAACCTCAACAATGATAAACACCAACAAATTCAACAACAACCTCAACATTGAAAAACACCAACAAATTAAACAACAACCACAACTTTGAAAAATAACAACAACCTCAACATGGAAAAACACCAACAAATTCAACAACAACCTCAACATTGAAAAACAACAACAACCTCAAAATTGAAAAACACCAACAAATTCAACAACAACCTCAACATTTAAAAACAACAACAACCTCAACATTGAATAGCACCAACAAATTCAACAACAACCTCAACATTGAAAAACACAAACAAATTCAGCAACTTCAACATTGAAAAACACCAACAAATTCAACAACAACCTCGAAATTGAAAAACACCAACAAATTCAACAACAACCGCTACATTGAAAAACAACAACAACCTCAACATTGAAAAACACCAACAAATTCAACAACAACCTCAACATTGAAAAAAAACAGCAACCTCAACATTGAAAAACACCAACAAATTCAACAACAACCTCAACAATGAAAAACACCAACAAATTCAACAACAACCTCAACATTGAAAAACACCAACAAATTTAAAAACAACGTCAACTTTGAAAAACAACATCAACCTCAACATGGAAAAACACCAACAAATTCAACAACAACTTCAACATTGAAAAACAACAACAACCTCAAAATTGAAAAACACCAACAAATTCAACAACAACCTCAACTTTTAAAGACAACAACAACCTCAACATTAAAAAACACCAACAAATTCAACAACAACCTCAACATTGAAAAACACCAACAAATTCAACAACAACTTCAACATTGAAAAACACCAACAAATTCAACAACAACCTCGACATTGAAAAACACCAACAAATTCAACAACAACCTCAACATTGAAAAACTACAACAACCTCAACAATGAAAAACAACAACAAATACAACAACAACCTCAACGTTGAAAAACAACAACAACCTCAACATTGAAAAACACCAACAAATTCAACAACAAACAACCTCAACATTGAAAAACAACAACAACCTCAAGATTGAAAAACAACAACAACCTCAACATTGAAAAACACCTACAAATTCAACAACAACCTCAACATTGAAAAACAACAACAACCTCAACATTGAAAAAGCACCAACAAATTCAACAACAACCTCGAAATTGAAAAACACCAACAAATTCAACAAAAACCTCAACATTGAAAAACAACAACAACCTCAAAATTGAAGAACACCAACAAATTCAACAACAACCTCAACATTGAAAAACACAAACAAATTCAACAACTTCAACATTGAAAAACACCAACAAATTCAACAACAACCTCGACATTGAAAAACACCAACAAATTCAACAACAACCTCAACATTGAAAAACAACAACACCCTCAACATTGAAAAACAACAACAACCTCAACATTGAAAAACACCAACAAATTCAACAACAACCTCAACATTGAAAAACAACAACAACCTCAACATTGAAAAACACCAACAAATTCAGCAACAACTTCAACATTGAAAAACACCAACAAATTCAACAACAACCTCGAAATGGAAAAACACCAACAAATTCAACAACAACCTCAACATTGTAAAACAACAACAACCTCAACATTGAAAAACGCCAACAAATTCAACAACAACCTCAACAATGGTAAACACCAACAAATTCAACAACAACCTCAACATTGAAAAACATCAACAACCTCAACATTCAAAAACAACAACAAATTCAATAACAACTTCAACATTGAAAAACACCAACAAATTCAACAACAACCTCGACATTGAAAAACGCCATCAAATTCAACAACAACCTCAACATTGAAAAGCAACAACAACCTCAACATTGAAAAACACCAACAAATTCAACAACAACCTCAACATTGAAAAACACCAACAAATTCAACAACAACCTCAACATTTAAAAACGCCAACAAATTGAACAAAATCCTCAACATTGAAAAACACCAACAAATTCAACAACAACCTCAACATTGAAAAACAACAACAACCTCAACATTGAAAAACACCAACAAATTCAACAACAAATTCAACATTGAAAAACACCAACAAATTCAACAACAACCTCGACATTGAAAAATAGCAACAAATTCAACAACAACCTCCACACTGAACAACAACAACAACCTCAACAAAGAAAAACACCAACAAATTCAACAACAACCTCAACATTGAATAACAACAACAACCTCAACATTGAAAAACACCAACAAATTCAACAACAACCTCAACATTTAAAAACACCAACAAATTCAACAACAACCTCAACATTGAACAACACCAACAAATTCAACAACAACTTCAACATTGAAAAACACCAACAAATTCAACAACAACCTCGACATTGAAAAACATCAACAAATTCAACAACAACCTCAGCATTGAAAAACACCAACAAATTCAACAACAACCTCAACGTTGGAAAACACCAACAAATTCAACAACAACCTCAACATTGAAAAACAACAACAACCTCAACATTGAAAAACACCAACAAATTCAAGAACAACCTCAACATTGAAAAACAACAACAAATTCAACAACAACCTCAACAATGATAAACACCAACAAATTCAACAACAACCTCAACATTGAAAAACACCAACAAATTAAACAACAACCACAACTTTGAAAAATAACAACAACCTCAACATGGAAAAACACCAACAAATTCAACAACAACCTCAACATTGAAAAACAACAACAACCTCAAAATTGAAAAACACCAACAAATTCAACAACAACCTCAACATTTAAAAACAACAACAACCTCAACATTGAATAGCACCAACAAATTCAACAACAACCTCAACATTGAAAAACACAAACAAATTCAGCAACTTCAACATTGAAAAACACCAACAAATTCAACAACAACCTCGAAATTGAAAAACACCAACAAATTCAACAACAACCGCTACATTGAAAAACAACAACAACCTCAACATTGAAAAACACCAACAAATTCAACAACAACCTCAACATTGAAAAAAAACAGCAACCTCAACATTGAAAAACACCAACAAATTCAACAACAACCTCAACAATGAAAAACACCAACAAATTCAACAACAACCTCAACATTGAAAAACACCAACAAATTTAAAAACAACGTCAACTTTGAAAAACAACATCAACCTCAACATGGAAAAACACCAACAAATTCAACAACAACTTCAACATTGAAAAACAACAACAACCTCAAAATTGAAAAACACCAACAAATTCAACAACAACCTCAACTTTTAAAGACAACAACAACCTCAACATTGAAAAACACCAACAAATTCAACAACAACCTCAACATTGAAAAACACCAACAAATTCAACAACAACTTCAACATTGAAAAACACCAACAAATTCAACAACAACCTCGACATTGAAAAACACCAACAAATTCAACAACAACCTCAACATTGAAAAACTACAACAACCTCAACAATGAAAAACACCAACAAATACAACAACAACCTCAACGTTGAAAAACAACAACAACCTCAACATTGAAAAACACCAACAAATTCAACAACAAACAACCTCAACATTGAAAAACAACAACAACCTCAAGATTGAAAAACAACAACAACCTCAACATTGAAAAACACCTACAAATTCAACAACAACCTCAACATTGAAAAACAACAACAACCTCAACATTGAAAAAGCACCAACAAATTCAACAACAACTTCAACATTGAAAAACACCAACAAATTCAACAACAACCTCGAAATTGAAAAACACCAACAAATTCAACAAAAACCTCAACATTGAAAAACAACAACAACCTCAAAATTGAAGAACACCAACAAATTCAACAACAACCTCAACATTGAAAAATACAAACAAATTCAACAACTTCAACATTGAAAAACACCAACAAATTCAACAACAACCTCGACATTGAAAAACACCAACAAATTCAACAACAACCTCAACATTGAAAAACAACAACACCCTCAACATTGAAAAACAACAACAACCTCAACATTGAAAAACACCAACAAATTCAACAACAACCTCAACATTGAAAAACAACAACAACCTCAACATTGAAAACACCAACAAATTCAGCAACAACTTCAACATTGAAAAACACCAACAAATTCAACAACAACCTCGAAATGGAAAAACACCAACAAATTCAACAACAACCTCAACATTGTAAAACAACAACAACCTCAACATTGAAAAACGCCAACAAATTCAACAACAACCTCAACAATGATAAACACCAACAAATTCAACAACAACCTCAACATTGAAAAACAACAACAACCTCAACATTCAAAAACAACAACAAATTCAATAACAACTTCAACATTGAAAAACACCAACAAATTCAACAACAACCTCGACATTGAAAAACGCCATCAAATTCAACAACAACCTCAACATTGAAAAACAACAACAACCTCAACATTGAAAAACACCAACAAATTCAACAACAAATTCAACATTGAAAAACACCAACAAATTCAACAACAACCTCGACATTGAAAAATAGCAACAAATTCAACAACAACCTCCACACTGAACAACAACAACAACCTCAACAAAGAAAAACACCAACAAATTCAACAACAACCTCAACATTGAATAACAACAACAACCTCAACATTGAAAAACACCAACAAATTCAACAACAACCTCAACATTTAAAAACACCAACAAATTCAACAACAACCTCAACATTGAACAACACCAACAAATTCAACAACAACTTCAACATTGAAAAACACCAACAAATTCAACAACAACCTCGACATTGAAAAACATCAACAAATTCAACAACAACCTCAACATTGAAAAACTACAACAACCTCAACATTGAAAAACACCAACAACTTCAACAACAACCTCAGCATTGAAAAACACCAACAAATTCAACAACAACCTCAACGTTGGAAAACACCAACAAATTCAACAACAACCTCAACATTGAAAAACAACAACAACCTCAACATTGAAAAACACCAACAAATTCAAGAACAACCTCAACATTGAAAAACACCAACAAATTCAGCAACAACATCAACATTGAAAAACAACAACAACCTCAACATTGAAAAACATCAACAAATTCAACAACAACCTCAACATTGAAAAACTACAACAACCTCAACATTGAAAAACAACAACAAATTCAACAACAACCTCAACAATGATAAACACCAACAAATTCAACAACAACCTCAACATTGAAAAACACCAACAAATTAAACAACAACCACAACTTTGAAAAATAACAACAACCTCAACATGGAAAAACACCAACAAATTCAACAACAACCTCAACATTGAAAAACAACAACAACCTCAAAATTGAAAAACACCAACAAATTCAACAACAACCTCAACATTTAAAAACAACAACAACCTCAACATTGAATAGCACCAACAAATTCAACAACAACCTCACATTGAAAAACACAAACAAATTCAGCAACTTCAACATTGAAAAACACCAACAAATTCAACAACAACCTCGAAATTGAAAAACACCAACAAATTCAACAACAACCGCTACATTGAAAAACAACAACAACCTCAACATTGAAAAACACCAACAAATTCAACAACAACCTCAACATTGAAAAAAAACAGCAACCTCAACATTGAAAAACACCAACAAATTCAACAACAACCTCAACAATGAAAAACACCAACAAATTCAACAACAACCTCAACATTGAAAAACACCAACAAATTTAAAAACAACCTCAACTTTGAAAAACAACATCAACCTCAACATGGAATAACACCAACAAATTCAACAACAACTTCAACATTGAAAAACAACAACAACCTCAAAATTGAAAAACACCAACAAATTCAACAACAACCTCAACTTTTAAAGACAACAACAACCTCAACATTGAAAAACACCAACAAATTCAACAACAACCTCAACATTGAAAAACACCAACAAATTCAACAACAACTTCAACATTGAAAAACACCAACAAATTCAACAACAACCTCGACATTGAAAAACACCAACAAATTCAACAACAACCTCAACATTGAAAAACTACAACAACCTCAACAATGAAAAACACCAACAAATACAACAACAACCTCAACGTTGAAAAACAACAACAACCTCAACATTGAAAAACACCAACAAATTCAACAACAAACAACCTCAACATTGAAAAACAACAACAACCTCAAGATTGAAAAACAACAACAACCTCAACATTGAAAAACACCAACAAATTCAACAACAACCTCAACATTGAAAAACAACAACAACCTCAACATTGAAAAACACCAACAAATTCAACAACAACTTCAACATTGAAAAACACCAACAAATTCAACAACAACCTCGAAATTGAAAAACACCAACAAATTCAACAAAAACCTCAACATTGAAAAACAACAACAACCTCAAAATTGAAAAACACCAACAAATTCAACAAAAACCTCAACATTGAAAAACACAAACAAATTCAACAACTTCAACATTGAAAAACACCAACAAATTCAACAACAACCTCGACATTGAAAAACACCAACAAATTCAACAACAACCTCAACATTGAAAAACAACAACACCCTCAACATTGAAAAACAACAACAACCTCAACATTGAAAAACACCAACAAATTCAACAACAACCTCAACATTGAAAAACAACAACAACCTCAACATTGAAAAACACCAACAAATTCAGCAACAACTTCAACATTGAAAAACACCAACAAATTCAACAACAACCTCGAAATGGAAAAACACCAACAAATTCAACAACAACCTCAATATTGTAAAACAACAACAACCTCAACATTGAAAAACGCCAACAAATTCAACAACAACCTCAACATTGAAAAACAACAACAACCTCAACTTTGAAAAACACCAACAAATTCAAAAACAACCTCAACATTGAAAAACAACAACAACCTCAACATTGAAAAATACCAAAAAATTCAACACCAACCTCAACATTGAAAAACACCAACAAATTCAACAACAACCTCAACATTGAAAAACAACAACAACCTCAACATTGAAAAACAACAACAAATTCAACAACAACCTCAATAATGATAAACACCAACTAATTCAACAACAACCTCAACATTGAAATAAACCAACAAATTAAACAACAACCACAACTTTGAAAAATAACAACAACCTCAACATGGAAAAACACCAACAAATTCAACAACAACCTCAACATTGAAAAACAGCAACAACCTCAAAATTGAAATACACCAACAAATTCAACAACAACCTCAACATTGAAAAGCAACAACAACCTCAACATTGAAAAACACCAACAAATTCAACAACAACTTCAACATTGAAAAAAACCAACAAATTCAACAACAACCTCGAAATTGAAAAACACCAACAAATTCAACAACAACCTCAACATTGAAAAACACCAACAAATTTAAAAACAACCTCAACTTTGAAAAACAACATCAACCTCAACATGGAAAAACACCAACAAATTCAACAACAACTTCAACATTGAAAAACAACAACAACCTCAAAATAGAAAAACACCAACAAATTCAACAACAACCTCAACTTTTAAAGACAACAACAACCTCAACATTGAAAAACACCAACAAATTCAACAACAACCTCAACATTGAAAAACACCAACAAATTCAACAACAACTTCAATATTGAAAAACACCAACAAATTCAACAACAACCTCGACATTGAAAAACACCAACAAATTCAACAACAACCTCAACATTGAAAAACTACAACAACCTCAACAATGAAAAACACCAACAAATACAACAACAACCTCAACGTTGAAAAACAACAACAACCTCAACATTGAAAAACACCAACAAATTCAACAACAACCTCAACATTGAAAAACAACAACAACCTCAAGATTGAAAAACAACAACAACCTCAACATTGAAAAACACCAACAAATTCAACAACAACCTCAACATTGAAAAACAACAACAACCTCAACATTGAAAAACACCAACAAATTCAACAACAACTTCAACATTGAAAAACACCAACAAATTCAACAACAACCTCGAAATTGAAAAACACCAACAAATTCAACAAAAACCTCAACATTGAAAAACAACAACAACCTCAACATTGAACAACACCAACAAATTCAACAACAACCTCAACATTGAAAAACAACAACAACCTCAACATTTTAAAACACCAACAAATTCAACAACAACCTCAACAATGATAAACACCAACAAATTCAACAACAACCTCAACATTGAAAAACACCAACAAATTTAACAACAACCTCAACTTTGAAAAACAACAACAACCTCAACATGGAAAAACACCAACAAATTCAACAACAACCTCAACATTGAAAAACAACAACAACCTCAAAATTGAAAAACACCAACAAATTCAACAACAACCTCAACATTGAAAAACACAAACAAATTCAACAACTTCAACATTGAAACACACCAACAAATTCAACAACAACCTCAACATTGAAAAACACCAACAAATTCAACAACAACTTCAATATTGAAAAACACCAACAAATTCAACAACAACCTCGACATTGAAAAACACCAACAAATTCAACAACAACCTCAACATTGAAAAACTACAACAACCTCAACAATGAAAAACACCAACAAATACAACAACAACCTCAACGTTGAAAAACAACAACAACCTCAACATTGAAAAACACCAACAAATTCAACAACAACCTCAACATTGAAAAACAACAACAACCTCAAGATTGAAAAACAACAACAACCTCAACATTGAAAAACACCAACAAATTCAACAACAACCTCAACATTGAAAAACAACAACAACCTCAACATTGAAAAACACCAACAAATTCAACAACAACTTCAACATTGAAAAACACCAACAAATTCAACAACAACCTCGAAATTGAAAAACACCAACAAATTCAACAAAAACCTCAACATTGAAAAACAACAACAACCTCAACATTGAACAACACCAACAAATTCAACAACAACCTCAACATTGAAAAACAACAACAACCTCAACATTTTAAAACACCAACAAATTCAACAACAACCTCAACAATGATAAACACCAACAAATTCAACAACAACCTCAACATTGAAAAACACCAACAAATTTAACAACAACCTCAACTTTGAAAAACAACAACAACCTCAACATGGAAAAACACCAACAAATTCAACAACAACCTCAACATTGAAAAACAACAACAACCTCAAAATTGAAAAACACCAACAAATTCAACAACAACCTCAACATTGAAAAACACAAACAAATTCAACAACTTCAACATTGAAACACACCAACAAATTCAACAACAACCTCGACATTGAAAAACACCAACAAATTCAACAACAACCTCAACATTGAAAAACAACAACACCCTCAACATTGAAAAACAACAACAACCTCAACATTGAAAAACACCAACAAATTCAACAACAACCTCAACATTGAAAAACAACAACAACCTCAACATTGAAAAACACCAACAAATTCAGCAACAACTTCAACATTGAAAAACACCAACAAATTCAACAACAACCTCGAAATGGAAAAACACCAACAAATTCAACAACAACCTCAACATTGTAAAACAACAACAACCTCAACATTGAAAAACGCCAACAAATTCAACAACAAACTCAACATTGAGAAACAACAACAACCTCAACTTTGAAAAACACCAACAAATTCAAAAACAACCTCAACATTGAAAAACAACAACAACCTCAACATTGAAAAATACCAAAAAATTCAACACCAACCTCAACATTGAAAAACACCAACAAATTCAACAACAACCTCAACATTGAAAAACAACAACAACCTCAATATTGAAAAACAACAACAAATTCAACAACAACCTCAATAATGATAAACACCAACTAATTCAACAACAACCTCAACATTGAAATACACCAACAAATTAAACAACAACCACAACTTTGAAAAATAACAACAAACTCAACATGGAAAAACACCAACAAATTCAACAACAACCTCAACATTGAAAAACAACAACAACCTCAAAATTGAAAAACACCAACAAATTCAACAACAACCTCAACATTTAAAAACAACAACAACCTCAACATTGAATAGCACCAACAAATTCAACAACAACCTCAACATTGAAAAACACAAACAAATTCAACAACTTCAACATTGAAAAACACGAACAAATTCAACAACAACCTCGAAATTGAAAAACAACAACAAATTCAACAACAACCGCTACATTGAAAAACAACAACAACCTCAACATTGAAAAACACCAACAAATTCAACAACAACCTCAACATTGAAAAAAAACAGCAACCTCAACATTGAAAAACACCAACAAATTCAACAACAACCTCAACAATGATAAACACCAACAAATTCAAAAACAACCTCAACATTGAAAAACACCAACAAATTTAAAAACAACCTCAACTTTGAAAAACAACATCAACCTCAACATGGAAAAACACCAACAAATTCAACAACAACTTCAATATTGAAAAACAACAACAACCTCAAAATTGAAAAACACCGACAAATTCAACAACAACCTCAACTTTTAAAGACAACAACAACCTCAACATTGAAAAACACCAACAAATTCAACAACAACCTCAACATTGAAAAACACCAACAAATTCAACAACAACCTCGACATTGAAAAACACCAACAAATTCAACAACAACCTCAACATTGAAAAACTACAACAACCTCAACAATGAAAAACACCAACAAATACAACAACAACCTCAACGTTGAAAAACAACAACAACCTCAACATTGAAAAACACCAACAAATTCAACAACAAACAACCTCAACATTGAAAAACAACAACAACCTCAAGATTGAAAAACAACAACAACCTCAACATTGAAAAACACCAACAAATTCAACAACAACCTCTACATTGAAAAACAACAACAACCTCAACATTGAAAAACAGCAACAAATTCAACAACAAATTCAACATTGAAAAACACCAACAAATTCAACAACAACCTCGAAATTGAAAAACACCAACAAATTCAACAAAAACCTCAACATTGAAAAACAACAACAACCTCAACATTGAACAACACCAACAAATTCAACAACAACCTCAACATTGAAAAACAACAACAACCTCAACATTTAAAAACACCAACAAATTCAACAACAACCTCAACAATGATAAACACCAACAAATTCAACAACAACCTCAACATTGAAAAACACCAACAAATTCAACAACAACCTCAACATTGAAAAACTACAACAACCTCAACAATGAAAAACACCAACAAATACAACAACAACCTCAACGTTGAAAAACAACAACAACCTCAACATTGAAAAACACCAACAAATTCAACAACAAACAACCTCAACATTGAAAAACAACAACAACCTCAAGATTGAAAAACAACAACAACCTCAACATTGAAAAACACCAACAAATTCAACAACAACCTCAACATTGAAAAACAACAACAACCTCAACATTGAAAAACACCAACAAATTCAACAACAACTTCAACATTGAAAAACACCAACAAATTCAACAACAACCTCGAAATTGAAAAACACCAACAAATTCAACAAAAACCTCAACATTGAAAAACAACAACAACCTCAAAATTGAAAAACACCAACAAATTCAACAAAAACCTCAACATTGAAAAACACAAACAAATTCAACAACGTCAACATTGAAAAACACCAACAAATTCAACAACAACCTCGACATTGAAAAACACCAACAAATTCAACAACAACCTCAACATTGAAAAACAACAACACCCTCAACATTGAAAAACAACAACAACCTCAACATTGAAAAACACCAACAAATTCAACAACAACCTCAACATTGAAAAACAACAACAACCTCAACATTGAAAAACACCAACAAATTCAGCAACAACTTCAACATTGAAAAACACCAACAAATTCAACAACAACCTCGAAATGGAAAAACACCAACAAATTCAACAACAACCTCAACATTGTAAAACAACAACAACCTCAACATTGAAAAACGCCAACAAATTCAACAACAACCTCAACATTGAAAAACAACAACAACCTCAACTTTGAAAAACACCAACAAATTCAAAAACAACCTCAACATTGAAAAACAACAACAACCTCAACATTGAAAAATACCAAAAAATTCAACACTAACCTCAACATTGAAAAACACCAACAAATTCAACAACAACCTCAACATTGAAAAACAACAACAACCTCAACATTGAAAAACAACAACAAATTCAACAACAACCTCAATAATGATAAACACCAACTAATTCAACAACAACCTCAACATTGAAATACACCAACAAATTAAACAACAACCACAACTTTGAAAAATAACAACAACCTCAACATGGAAAAACACCAACAAATTCAACAACAACCTCAACATTGAAAAACAGCAACAACCTCAAAATTGAAATACACCAACAAATTCAACAACAACCTCAACATTGAAAAGCAACAACAACCTCAACATTGAAAAACACCAACAAATTCAACAACAACTTCAACATTGAAAAAAACCAACAAATTCAACAACAACCTCGAAATTGAAAAACACCAACAAATTCAACAACAACCTCAACATTGAAAAACACCAACAAATTTAAAAACAACCTCAACTTTGAAAAACAACATCAACCTCAACATGGAAAAACACCAACAAATTCAACAACAACTTCAACATTGAAAAACAACAACAACCTCAAAATTGAAAAACACCAACAAATTCAACAACAACCTTAACTTTTAAAGACAACAACAACCTCAACATTGAAAAACACCAACAAATTCAACAACAACCTCAACATTGAAAAACACCAACAAATTCAACAACAACTTCAACATTGAAAAACACCAACAAATTCAACAACAACCTCGACATTGAAAAACACCAACAAATTCAACAACAACCTCAACATTGAAAAACTACAACAACCTCAACAATGAAAAACACCAACAAATACAACAACAACCTCAACGTTGAAAAACAACAACAACCTCAACATTGAAAAACACCAACAAATTCAACAACAACCTCAACATTGAAAAACAACAACAACCTCAAGATTGAAAAACAACAACAACCTCGACATTGAAAAACACCAACAAATTCAACAACAACCTCAACATTGAAAAACAACAACAACCTCAACATTGAAAAACACCAACAAATTCAACAACAACTTCAACATTGAAAAACACCAACAAATTCAACATCAACCTCGAAATTGAAAAACACCAACAAATTCAACAAAAACCTCAACATTGAAAAACAACAACAACCTCAATATTGAACAACACCAACAAATTCAACAACAACCTCAACATTGAAAAACAACAACAACCTCAACATTTTAAAACACCAACAAATTCAACAACAACCTCAACAATGATAAACACCAACAAATTCAACAACAACCTCAACATTGAAAAACACCAACAAATTTAACAACAACCTCAACTTTGAAAAACAACAACAACCTCAACATGGAAAAACACCAACAAATTCAACAACAACCTCAACATTGAAAAACAACAACAACCTCAAAATTGAAAAACACCAACAAATTCAACAACAACCTCAACATTGAAAAACACAAACAAATTCAACAACTTCAACATTGAAAAACACCAACAAATTCAACAACAACCTCGACATTGAAAAACACCAACAAATTCAACAACAACCTCAACATTGAAAAACAACAACACCCTCAACATTGAAAAACAACAACAACCTCAACATTGAAAAACACCAACAAATTCAACAACAACCTCAACATTGAAAAACAACAACAACCTCAACATTGAAAAACACCAACAAATTCAGCAACAACTTCAACATTGAAAAACACCAACAAATTCAACAACAACCTCGAAATGGAAAAACACCAACAAATTCAACAACAACCTCAACATTGTAAAACAACAACAACCTCAACATTGAAAAACGCCAACAAATTCAACAACAAACTCAACATTGAGAAACAACAACAACCTCAACTTTGAAAAACACCAACAAATTCAAAAACAACCTCGAAATTGAAAAACAACAACAACCTCAACATTGAAAAATACCAAAAAATTCAACACCAACCTCAACATTGAAAAACACCAACAAATTCAACAACAACCTCAACATTGAAAAACAACAACAACCTCAACATTGAAAAACAACAACAAATTCAACAACAACCTCAATAATGATAAACACCAACTAATTCAACAACAACCTCAACATTGAAATACACCAACAAATTAAACAACAACCACAACTTTGAAAAATAACAACAAACTCAACATGGAAAAACACCAACAAATTCAACAACAACCTCAACATTGAAAAACAACAACAACCTCAAAATTGAAAAACACCAACAAATTCAACAACAACCTCAACATTTAAAAACAACAACAACCTCAACATTGAATAGCACCAACAAATTCAACAACAACCTCAACATTGAAAAACACAAACAAATTCAACAACTTCAACATTGAAAAACACGAACAAATTCAACAACAACCTCGAAATTGAAAAACACCAACAAATTCAACAACAACCGCTACATTGAAAAACAACAACTACCTCAACATTGAAAAACACCAACAAATTCAACAACAACCTCAACATTGAAAAAAAACAGCAACCTCAACATTGAAAAACACCAACAAATTCAACAAAAACCTCAACAATGAAAAACACCAACAAATTCAACAACAACCTCAACATTGAAAAACACCAACAAATTTAAAAACAACCTCAACTTTGAAAAACAACATCAACCTCAACATGGAAAAACACCAACAAATTCAACAACAACTTCAACATTGAAAAACAACAACAACCTCAAAATTGAAAAACACCGACAAATTCAACAACAACCTCAACTTTTAAAGACAACAACAACCTCAACATTGAAAAACACCAACAAATTCAACAACAACCTCAACATTGAAAAACACCAACAAATTCAACAACAACCTCGACATTGAAAAACACCAACAAATTCAACAACAACCTCAACATTGAAAAACTACAACAACCTCAACAATGAAAAACACCAACAAATACAACAACAACCTCAACGTTGAAAAACAACAACAACCTCAACATTGAAAAACACCAACAAATTCAACAACAAACAACCTCAACATTGAAAAACAACAACAACCTCAAGATTGAAAAACAACAACAACCTCAACATTGAAAAACACCAACAAATTCAACAACAACCTCTACATTGAAAAACAACAACAACCTCAACATTGAAAAACAGCAACAAATTCAACAACAACTTCAACATTGAAAAACACCAACAAATTCAACAACAACCTCGAAATTGAAAAACACCAACAAATTCAACAAAAACCTCAACATTGAAAAACAACAACAACCTCAACATTGAACAACACCAACAAATTCAACAACAACCTCAACATTGAAAAACAACAACAACCTCAACATTTAAAAACACCAACAAATTCAACAACAACCTCAACAATGATAAACACCAACAAATTCAACAACAACATCAACATTGAAAAACACCAACAAATTTAACAACAACCTCAACTTTGAAAAACAACAACAACCTCAACATGGAAAAACACCAACAAATTCAACAACAACCTCAACATTGAAAAACAACAACAACCTCAAAATTGAAAAACACCAACAAATTCAACAACAACCTCAACATTGAAAAACACAAACAAATTCAACAACTTCAACATTGAAAAACACCAACAAATTCAACAACAACCTCGACATTGAAAAACACCAACAAATTCAACAACAAACTCAACATTGAAAAACAACAACACCCTCAACATTGAAAAACAACAACAACCTCAACATTGAAAAACACTAACAAATTCAACAACAACCTCAACATTGAAAAACAACAACAACCTCAACATTGAAAAACACCAACAAATTCAGCAACAACTTCAACATTGAAAAACACCAACAAATTCAACAACAACCTCGAAATGGAAAAAGACCAACAAATTCAACAACAACCTCAACATTGTAAAACAACAACAACCTCAACATTGAAAAACGCCAACAAATTCAACAACAACCTCAACATTGAAAAACAACAACAACCTCAACTTTGAAAAACACCAACAAATTCAAAAACAACCTCAACATTGAAAAACAACAACAACCTCAACATTGAAAAATACCAAAAATTTCAACACCAACCTCAACATTGAAAAACACCAACAAATTCAACAACAACCTCAACATTGAAAAACAACAACAACCTCAACATTGAAAAACAACAACAAATTCAACAACAACCTCAATAATGATAAACACCAACTAATTCAACAACAACCTCAACATTGAAATACACCAACAAATTAAACAACAACCACAACTTTGAAAAATAACAACAACCTCAACATGGAAAAATACCAACAAATTCAACAACAACCTCAACATTGAAAAACAACAACAACCTCAAAATTGAAAATCACCAACAAATTCAACAACAACCTCAACATTGAAAAGCAACAACAACCTCAACATTGAAAAACACCAACAAATTCAACAACAACTTCAACATTGAAAAAACCAACAAAA
The DNA here is from genome assembly GCA_026770705.1 of Isurus oxyrinchus. NCBI lineage: Eukaryota > Metazoa > Chordata > Chondrichthyes > Lamniformes > Lamnidae > Isurus > Isurus oxyrinchus. The sequence goes on from JANJGN010000097.1 coordinate 1,072,424, forward strand.
TCAACAACAACCTCGACATTGAAAAACACCAACAAATTCAACAACAACCTCAACATTGAAAAACACCAACAAATTTGAAAACAACCTCAACTTTGAAAAACAACATCAACCTCAACATGGAAAAACACCAACAAATTCAACAACAACTTCAACATTGAAAAACAACAACAACCTCAAAATTGAAAAACACCAACAAATTCAACAACAACCTCAACTTTTAAAGACAACAACAACCTCAACATTGAAAAACACCAACAAATTCAACAACAACCTCAACATTGAAAAACACCAACAAATTCAACAACAACTTCAACATTGAAAAACACCAACAAATTCAACAACAACCTCGACATTGAAAAACACCAACAAATTCAACAACAACCTCAACATTGAAAAACTACAACAACCTCAACAATGAAAAACACCAACAAATACAACAACAACCTCAACGTTGAAAAACAACAACAACCTCAACGTTGAAAAACACCAACAAATTCAACAACAACCTCAACATTGAAAAACAACAACAACCTCAACATTGAAAAACACCAACAAATTCAACAACAACTTCAACATTGAAAAACACCAACAAATTCAACAACAACCTCGAAATTGAAAAACACCAACAAATTCAACAAAAACCTCAACATTGAAAAACAACAACAACCTCAACATTGAACAACACCAACAAATTCAACAACAACCTCAACATTGAAAAACAACAACAACCTCAACATTTAAAAACACCAACAAATTCAACAACAACCTCAACAATGATAAACACCAACAAATTCAACAACAACCTCAACATTGAAAAACACCAACAAATTTAACAACAACCTCAACTTTGAAAAACAACAACAACCTCAACATGGAAAAACACCAACAAATTCAACAACAACCTCAACATTGAAAAACAACAACAACCTCAAAATTGAAAAACACCAACAAATTCAACAACAACCTCAACATTGAAAAACACAAACAAATTCAACAACTTCAACATTGAAAAACACCAACAAATTCAACAACAACCTCGACATTGAAAAACACCAACAAATTCAACAACAACCTCAACATTGAAAAACAACAACACCCTCAACATTGAAAAACAACAACAACCTCAACATTGAAAAACACCAACAAATTCAACAACAACCTCAACATTGAAAAAGAACAACAACCTCAACATTGAAAAACACCAACAAATTCAGCAACAACTTCAACATTGAAAAACACCAACAAATTCAACAACAACCTCGAAATGGAAAAACACCAACAAATTCAACAACAACCTCAACATTGTAAAACAACAACAACCTCAACATTGAAAAACGCCAACAAATTCAACAACAACCTCAACATTGAAAAACAACAACAACCTCAACTTTGAAAAACACCAACAAATTCAAAAACAACCTCAACATTGAAAAACAACAACAACCTCAACATTGAAAAATACCAAAAAATTCAACACCAACCTCAACATTGAAAAACACCAACAAATTCAAAAACAACCTCAACATTGAAAAACAACAACAACCTCAACATTGAAAAACAACAACAAATTCAACAACAACCTCAATAATGATAAACACCAACTAATTCAACAACAACCTCAACATTGAAATACACCAACAAATTAAACAACAACCACAACTTTGAAAAATAACAACAACCTCAACATGGAAAAACACCAACAAATTCAACAACAACCTCAACATTGAAAAACAACAACAACCTCAAAATTGAAAAACACCAACAAATTCCACAACAACCTCAACATTGAAAAGCAACAACAACCTCAACATTGAAAAACACCAACAAATTCAACAACAACTTCAACATTGAAAAAAACCAACAAATTCAACAACAACCTCGACATTGAAAAACACCAACAAATTCAACAACAACCTCAACATTGAAAAACACCAAGAAATTCAACAACAACCTCAACATTTAAAAACGCCAACAAATTCAACAGCGACCACAACATTGTAAAACACCAACAAATTCAACAACAACCTCAACATTGAAAAACAACAACAACCTCAACATTGAGAAATACCAACAAATTCAACAACAACCTCAACATTGAAAAACAACAACAAACTCAACATTGAAAAACACCAAAAAATTCAACAACAACCTCAACATTGAAATACAACAACAACCTCAACATAGAAAAACACCAACAAATTCATCCAGAACCTCAACATTGAAAAACACCAACAAATTCAACAACAACCTCAGCATTGAAAAACAACAACAACCTCAACATTGAAAAACACCAACAAATTCAACAACAACCTCAACATTTAAAAACGCCAACAAATTGAACAAAATCCTCAACATTGAAAAACACCAACAAATTCAACAACAACCTCAACATTGAAAAACAACAACAACCTCAACATTGAAAAACACCAACAAATTCAACAACAAATTCAACATTGAAAAACACCAACAAATTCAACAACAACCTCGACATTGAAAAATAGCAACAAATTCAACAACAACCTCCACACTGAACAACAACAACAACCTCAACAAAGAAAAACACCAACAAATTCAACAACAACCTCAACATTGAATAACAACAACAACCTCAACATTGAAAAACACCACCAAATTCAACAACAACCTCAACATTTAAAAACACCAACAAATTCAACAACAACCTCAACATTGAACAACACCAACAAATTCAACAACAACTTCAACATTGAAAAACACCAATAAATTCAACAACAACCTCGACATTGAAAAACATCAACAAATTCAACAACAACCTCAACATTGAAAAACTACAACAACCTCAACATTGAAAAACACCAACAAATTCAACAACAACCTCAGCATTGAAAAACACCAACAAATTCAACAACAACCTCAACGTTGGAAAACACCAACAAATTCAACAACAACCTCAACATTGAAAAACAACAACAACCTCAACATTGAAAAACACCAACAAATTCAAGAACAACCTCAACATTGAAAAACACCAACAAATTCAGCAACAACATCAACATTGAAAAACAACAACAACCTCAACATTGAAAAACATCAACAAATTCAACAACAACCTCAACATTGAAAAACTACAGCAACCTCAACATTGAAAAACAACAACAAATTCAACAACAACCTCAACAATGATAAACACCAACAAATTCAACAACAACCTCAACATTGAAAAACACCAACAAATTCAACAACAACCTCGAAATTGAAAAACACCAACAAATTCAACAAAAACCTCAACATTGAAAAACAACAACAACCTCAACATTGAACAACACCAACAAATTCAACAACAACCTCAACATTGAAAAACAACAACAACCTCAACATTTAAAAACACCAACAAATTCAACAACAACCTCAACAATGATAAACACCAACAAATTCAACAACAACCTCAACATTGAAAAACACCAACAAATTTAACAACAACCTCAACTTTGAAAAACAACAACAACCTCAACATGGAAAAACACCAACAAATTCAACAACAACCTCAACATTGAAAAACAACAACAACCTCAAAATTGAAAAACACCAACAAATTCAACAACAACCTCAACATTGAAAAACACAAACAAATTCAACAACAACCTCGACATTGAAAAACACCAACAAATTCAACAACAACCTCAACATTGAAAAACAACAACACCCTCAACATTGAAAAACAACAACAACCTCAACATTGAAAAACACCAACAAATTCAACAACAACCTCAACATTGAAAAAGAACAACAACCTCAACATTGAAAAACACCAACAAATTCAGCAACAACTTCAACATTGAAAAACACCAACAAATTCAACAACAACCTCGAAATGGAAAAACACCAACAAATTCAACAACAACCTCAACATTGTAAAACAACAACAACCTCAACATTGAAAAACGCCAACAAATTCAACAACAACCTCAACATTGAAAAACAACAACAACCTCAACTTTGAAAAACACCAACAAATTCAAAAACAACCTCAACATTGAAAAACAACAACAACCTCAACATTGAAAAATACCAAAAAATTCAACACCAACCTCAACATTGAAAAACACCAACAAATTCAACAACAACCTCAACATTGAAAAACAACAACAACATCAACATTGAAAAACAACAACAAATTCAACAACAACCTCAATAATGATAAACACCAACTAATTCAACAACAACCTCAACATTGAAATACACCAACAAATTAAACAACAACCACAACTTTGAAAAATAACAACAACCTCAACATGGAAAAACACCAACAAATTCAACAACAACCTCAACATTGAAAAACAACAACAACCTCAAAATTGAAAAACACCAACAAATTCCACAACAACCTCAACATTGAAAAGCAACAACAACCTCAACATTGAAAAACACCAACAAATTCAACAACAACTTCAACATTGAAAAAAACCAACAAATTCAACAACAACCTCGACATTGAAAAACACCAACAAATTCAACAACAACCTCAACATTGAAAAACACCAACAAATTTGAAAACAACCTCAACTTTGAAAAACAACATCAACCTCAACATGGAAAAACACCAACAAATTCAACAACAACTTCAACATTGAAAAACAACAACAACCTCAAAATTGAAAAACACCAACAAATTCAACAACAACCTCAACTTTTAAAGACAACAACAACCTCAACATTGAAAAACACCAACAAATTCAACAACAACCTCAACATTGAAAAACACCAACAAATTCAACAACAACTTCAACATTGAAAAACACCAACAAATTCAACAACAACCTCGACATTGAAAAACACCAACAAATTCAACAACAACCTCAACATTGAAAAACTACAACAACCTCAACAATGAAAAACACCAACAAATACAACAACAACCTCAACGTTGAAAAACAACAACAACCTCAACGTTGAAAAACACCAACAAATTCAACAACAACCTCAACATTGAAAAACAACAACAACCTCAACATTGAAAAACACCAACAAATTCAACAACAACTTCAACATTGAAAAACACCAACAAATTCAACAACAACCTCGAAATTGAAAAACACCAACAAATTCAACAAAAACCTCAACATTGAAAAACAACAACAACCTCAACATTGAACAACACCAACAAATTCAACAACAACCTCAACATTGAAAAACAACAACAACCTCAACATTTAAAAACACCAACAAATTCAACAACAACCTCAACAATGATAAACACCAACAAATTCAACAACAACCTCAACATTGAAAAACACCAACAAATTTAACAACAACCTCAACTTTGAAAAACAACAACAACCTCAACATGGAAAAACACCAACAAATTCAACAACAACCTCAACATTGAAAAACAACAACAACCTCAAAATTGAAAAACACCAACAAATTCAACAACAACCTCAACATTGAAAAACACAAACAAATTCAACAACTTCAACATTGAAAAACACCAACAAATTCAACAACAACCTCGACATTGAAAAACACCAACAAATTCAACAACAACCTCAACATTGAAAAACAACAACACCCTCAACATTGAAAAACAACAACAACCTCAACATTGAAAAACACCAACAAATTCAACAACAACCTCAACATTGAAAAAGAACAACAACCTCAACATTGAAAAACACCAACAAATTCAGCAACAACTTCAACATTGAAAAACACCAACAAATTCAACAACAACCTCGAAATGGAAAAACACCAACAAATTCAACAACAACCTCAACATTGTAAAACAACAACAACCTCAACATTGAAAAACGCCAACAAATTCAACAACAACCTCAACATTGAAAAACAACAACAACCTCAACTTTGAAAAACACCAACAAATTCAAAAACAACCTCAACATTGAAAAACAACAACAACCTCAACATTGAAAAATACCAAAAAATTCAACACCAACCTCAACATTGAAAAACACCAACAAATTCAAAAACAACCTCAACATTGAAAAACAACAACAACCTCAACATTGAAAAACAACAACAAATTCAACAACAACCTCAATAATGATAAACACCAACTAATTCAACAACAACCTCAACATTGAAATACACCAACAAATTAAACAACAACCACAACTTTGAAAAATAACAACAACCTCAACATGGAAAAACACCAACAAATTCAACAACAACCTCAACATTGAAAAACAACAACAACCTCAAAATTGAAAAACACCAACAAATTCCACAACAACCTCAACATTGAAAAGCAACAACAACCTCAACATTGAAAAACACCAACAAATTCAACAACAACTTCAACATTGAAAAAAACCAACAAATTCAACAACAACCTCGACATTGAAAAACACCAACAAATTCAACAACAACCTCAACATTGAAAAACACCAAGAAATTCAACAACAACCTCAACATTTAAAAACGCCAACAAATTCAACAGCGACCACAACATTGTAAAACACCAACAAATTCAACAACAACCTCAACATTGAAAAACAACAACAACCTCAACATTGAGAAATACCAACAAATTCAACAACAACCTCAACATTGAAAAACAACAACAAACTCAACATTGAAAAACACCAAAAAATTCAACAACAACCTCAACATTGAAATACAACAACAACCTCAACATAGAAAAACACCAACAAATTCATCCAGAACCTCAACATTGAAAAACACCAACAAATTCAACAACAACCTCAGCATTGAAAAACAACAACAACCTCAACATTGAAAAACACCAACAAATTCAACAACAACCTCAACATTTAAAAACGCCAACAAATTGAACAAAATCCTCAACATTGAAAAACACCAACAAATTCAACAACAACCTCAACATTGAAAAACAACAACAACCTCAACATTGAAAAACACCAACAAATTCAACAACAAATTCAACATTGAAAAACACCAACAAATTCAACAACAACCTCGACATTGAAAAATAGCAACAAATTCAACAACAACCTCCACACTGAACAACAACAACAACCTCAACAAAGAAAAACACCAACAAATTCAACAACAACCTCAACATTGAATAACAACAACAACCTCAACATTGAAAAACACCACCAAATTCAACAACAACCTCAACATTTAAAAACACCAACAAATTCAACAACAACCTCAACATTGAACAACACCAACAAATTCAACAACAACTTCAACATTGAAAAACACCAATAAATTCAACAACAACCTCGACATTGAAAAACATCAACAAATTCAACAACAACCTCAACATTGAAAAACTACAACAACCTCAACATTGAAAAACACCAACAAATTCAACAACAACCTCAGCATTGAAAAACACCAACAAATTCAACAACAACCTCAACGTTGGAAAACACCAACAAATTCAACAACAACCTCAACATTGAAAAACAACAACAACCTCAACATTGAAAAACACCAACAAATTCAAGAACAACCTCAACATTGAAAAACACCAACAAATTCAGCAACAACATCAACATTGAAAAACAACAACAACCTCAACATTGAAAAACATCAACAAATTCAACAACAACCTCAACATTGAAAAACTACAGCAACCTCAACATTGAAAAACAACAACAAATTCAACAACAACCTCAACAATGATAAACACCAACAAATTCAACAACAACCTCAACATTGAAAAACACAAACAAATTCAACAACAACCTCGACATTGAAAAACACCAACAAATTCAACAACAACCTCAACATTGAAAAACAACAACACCCTCAACATTGAAAAACAACAACAACCTCAACATTGAAAAACACCAACAAATTCAACAACAACCTCAACATTGAAAAAGAACAACAACCTCAACATTGAAAAACACCAACAAATTCAGCAACAACTTCAACATTGAAAAACACCAACAAATTCAACAACAACCTCGAAATGGAAAAACACCAACAAATTCAACAACAACCTCAACATTGTAAAACAACAACAACCTCAACATTGAAAAAACGCCAACAAATTCAACAACAACCTCAACATTGAAAAACAACAACAACCTCAACTTTGAAAAACACCAACAAATTCAAAAACAACCTCAACATTGAAAAACAACAACAACCTCAACATTGAAAAATACCAAAAAATTCAACACCAACCTCAACATTGAAAAACACCAACAAATTCAACAACAACCTCAACATTGAAAAACAACAACAACATCAACATTGAAAAACAACAACAAATTCAACAACAACCTCAATAATGATAAACACCAACTAATTCAACAACAACCTCAACATTGAAATACACCAACAAATTAAACAACAACCACAACTTTGAAAAATAACAACAACCTCAACATGGAAAAACACCAACAAATTCAACAACAACCTCAACATTGAAAAACAACAACAACCTCAAAATTGAAAAACACCAACAAATTCCACAACAACCTCAACATTGAAAAGCAACAACAACCTCAACATTGAAAAACACCAACAAATTCAACAACAACTTCAACATTGAAAAAAACCAACAAATTCAACAACAACCTCGACATTGAAAAACACCAACAAATTCAACAACAACCTCAACATTGAAAAACACCAAGAAATTCAACAACAACCTCAACATTTAAAAACGCCAACAAATTCAACAGCGACCACAACATTGTAAAACACCAACAAATTCAACAACAACCTCAACATTGAAAAACAACAACAACCTCAACATTGAGAAATACCAACAAATTCAACAACAACCTCAACATTGAAAAACAACAACAAACTCAACATTGAAAAACACCAAAAAATTCAACAACAACCTCAACATTGAAATACAACAACAACCTCAACATAGAAAAACACCAACAAATTCATCCAGAACCTCAACATTGAAAAACACCAACAAATTCAACAACAACCTCAGCATTGAAAAACAACAACAACCTCAACATTGAAAAACACCAACAAATTCAACAACAACCTCAACATTTAAAAACGCCAACAAATTGAACAAAATCCTCAACATTGAAAAACACCAACAAATTCAACAACAACCTCAACATTGAAAAACAACAACAACCTCAACATTGAAAAACACCAACAAATTCAACAACAAATTCAACATTGAAAAACACCAACAAATTCAACAACAACCTCGACATTGAAAAATAGCAACAAATTCAACAACAACCTCCACACTGAACAACAACAACAACCTCAACAAAGAAAAACACCAACAAATTCAACAACAACCTCAACATTGAATAACAACAACAACCTCAACATTGAAAAACACCAACAAATTCAACAACAACCTCAACATTTAAAAACACCAACAAATTCAACAACAACCTCAACATTGAACAACACCAACAAATTCAACAACAACTTCAACTTTGAAAAACACCAATAAATTCAACAACAACCTCGACATTGAAAAACATCAACAAATTCAACAACAACCTCAACATTGAAAAACTACAACAACCTCAACATTGAAAAACACCAACAAATTCAACAACAACCTCAGCATTGAAAAACACCAACAAATTCAACAACAACCTCAACGTTGGAAAACACCAACAAATTCAACAACAACCTCAACATTGAAAAACAACAACAACCTCAACATTGAAAAACACCAACAAATTCAAGAACAACCTCAACATTGAAAAACACCAACAAATTCAGCAACAACATCAACATTGAAAAACAACAACAACCTCAACATTGAAAAACATCAACAAATTCAACAACAACCTCAACATTGAAAAACTACAACAACCTCAACATTGAAAAACAACAACAAATTCAACAACAACCTCAACAATGATAAACACCAACAAATTCAACAACAACCTCAACATTGAAAAACACCAACAAATTAAACAACAACCACAACTTTGAAAAATAACAACAACCTCAACATGTAAAAACACCAACAAATTCAACAACAACCTCAACATTGAAAAACAACAACAACCTCAAAATTGAAAAACACCAACAAATTCAACAACAACCTCAACATTTAAAAACAACAACAACCTCAACATTGAATAGCACCAACAAATTCAACAACAACCTCAACATTGAAAAACACAAACAAATTCAACAACTTCAACATTGAAAAACACCCACAAATTCAACAACAACCTCGAAATTGAAAAACACCAACAAATTCAACAACAACCGCTACATTGAAAAACAACAACAACCTCAACATTGAAAAACACCAACAAATTCAACAACAACCTCAACATTGAAAAAAAACAGCAACCTCAACATTGAAAAACACCAACAAATTCAACAACAACCTCAACAATGAAAAACACCAACAAATTCAACAACAACCTCAACATTGAAAAACACCAACAAATTTAAAAACAACCTCAACTTTGAAAAACAACATCAACCTCAACATGGAAAAACACCAACAAATTCAACAACAACTTCAACATTGAAAAACAACAACAACCTCAAAATTGAAAAACACCAACAAATTCAACAACAACCTCAACTTTTAAAGACAACAACAACCTCAACATTGAAAAACACCAACAAATTCAACAACAACCTCAACATTGAAAAACACCAACAAATTCAACAACAACTTCAACATTGAAAAACACCAACAAATTCAACAACAACCTCGACATTGAAAAACACCAACAAATTCAACAACAACCTCAACATTGAAAAACTACAACAACCTCAACAATGAAAAACACCAACAAATACAACAACAACCTCAACGTTGAAAAACAACAACAACCTCAACATTGAAAAACACCAACAAATTCAACAACAACCTCAACATTGAAAAACAACAACAACCTCAAGATTGAAAAACAACAACAACCTCAACATTGAAAAACACCAACAAATTCAACAACAACCTCAACATTGAAAAACAACAACAACCTCAACATTGAAAAACACCAACAAATTCAACAACAACTTCAACATTGAAAAACACCAACAAATTCAACAACAACCTCGAAATTGAAAAACACCAACAAATTCAACAAAAACCTCAACATTGAAAAACAACAACAACCTCAACATTGAACAACACCAACAAATTCAACAACAACCTCAACATTGAAAAACAACAACAACCTCAACATTTAAAAACACCAACAAATTCAACAACAACCTCAACAATGATAAACACCAACAAATTCAACAAGAACCTCAACATTGAAAAACACAAACAAATTTAACAACAACCTCAACTTTGAAAAACAACAACAACCTCAACATGGAAAAACACCAACAAATTCAACAACACCCTCAACATTGAAAAACAACAACAACCTCAAAATTGAAAAACACCAACATATTCAACAACAACCTCAACATTGAAAAACACAAACAAATTCAACAACTTCAACATTGAAAAACACCAACAAATTCAACAACAACCTCGACATTGAAAAACACCAACAAATTCAACAACAACCTCAACATTGAAAAACAACAACACCCTCAACATTGAAAAACAACAACAACCTCAACATTGAAAAACACCAACAAATTCAACAACAACCTCAACATTGAAAAACAACAACAACCTCAACATTGAAAAACACCAACAAATTCAGCAACAACTTCAACATTGAAAAACACCAACAAATTCAACAACAACCTCGAAATGGAAAAACACCAACAAATTCAACAACAACCTCAACATTGTAAAACAACAACAACCTCAACATTGCAAAACGCCAACAAATTCAACAACAACCTCAACATTGAAAAACAACAACAACCTCAACTTTGAAAAACACCAACAAATTCAAAAACAACCTCAACATTGAAAAACAACAACAACCTCAACATTGAAAAATACCAAAAAATTCAACACCAACCTCAACATTGAAAAACACCAACAAATTCAACAACAACCTCAACATTGAAAAACAACAACAACCTCAACATTGAAAAACAACAACAAATTCAACAACAACCTCAATAATGATAAACACCAACTAATTCAACAACAACCTCAACATTGAAATACACCAACAAATTAAACAACAACCTCAACATTGAAAAACAACAACAACCTCAAAAATGAAAAACACCAACAAATTCAACAACAACCTCAACATTGAAAAGCAACAACAACCTCAACATTGAAAAACACCAACAAATTCAACAACAACTTCAACATTGAAAAAAACCAACAAATTCAACAACAACCTCGACATTGAAAAACACCAACAAATTCAACAACAACCTCAACATTGAAAAACACCAACAAATTTAAAAACAACCTCAACTTTGAAAAACAACATCAACCTCAACATGGAAAAACACCAACAAATTCAACAACAACTTCAACATTGAAAAACAACAACAACCTCAAAATTGAAAAACACCAACAAATTCAACAACAACCTCAACTTTTAAAGACAACAACAACCTCAACATTGAAAAACACCAACAATTCAACAACAACCTCAACATTGAAAAACACCAACAAATTCAACAACAACTTCAACATTGAAAAACACCAACAAATTCAACAACAACCTCGACATTGAAAAACACCAACAAATTCAACAACAACCTCAACATTGAAAAACTACAACAACCTCAACAATGAAAAACACCAACAAATACAACAACAACCTCAACGTTGAAAAACAACAACAACCTCAACATTGAAAAACACCAACAAATTCAACAACAACCTCAACATTGAAAAACAACAACAACCTCAAGATTGAAAAACAACAACAACCTCAACATTGAAAAACACCAACAAATTCAACAACAACCTCAACATTGAAAAACAACAACAACCTCAACATTGAAAAACACCAACAAATTCAACAACAACTTCAACATTGAAAAACACCAACAAATTCAACAACAACCTCGAAATTGAAAAACACCAACAAATTCAACAAAAACCTCAACATTGAAAAACAACAACAACCTCAACATTGAACAACACCAACAAATTCAACAACAACCTCAACATTGAAAAACAACAACAACCTCAATATTTAAAAACACCAACAAATTCAACAACAACCTCAACAATGATAAACACCAACAAATTCAACAACAACCTCAACATTGAAAAACACCAACAAATTTAACAACAACCTCAACTTTGAAAAACAACAACAACCTCAACATGGAAAAACACCAACAAATTCAACAACAACCTCAACATTGAAAAACAACAACAACCTCAAAATTGAAAAACACCAACAAATTCAACAACAACCTCAACATTGAAAAACACAAACAAATTCAACAACTTCAACATTGAAAAACACCAACAAATTCAACAACAACCTCGACATTGAAAAACACCAACAAATTCAACAACAACCTCAACATTGAAAAACAACAACACCCTCAACATTGAAAAACAACAACAACCTCAACATTGAAAAACACCAACAAATTCAACAACAACCTCAACATTGAAAAACAACAACAACCTCAACATTGAAAAACACCAACAAATTCAGCAACAACTTCAACATTGAAAAACACCAACAAATTCAACAACAACCTCGAAATGGAAAAACACCAAGAAATTCAACAACAACCTCAACATTGTAAAACAACAACAACCTCAACATTGAAAAACGCCAACAAATTCAACAACAACCTCAACATTGAAAAACAACAACAACCTCAACTTTGAAAAACACCAACAAATTCAAAAACAACCTCAACATTGAAAAACAACAACAACCTCAACATTGAAAAATACCAAAAAATTCAACACCAACCTCAACATTGAAAAACACCAACAAATTCAACAACAACCTCAATAATGATAAACACCAACTAATTCAACAACAACCTCAACATTGAAATACACCAACAAATTAAACAACAACCACAACTTTGAAAAATAACAACAACCTCAACATGGAAAAACACCAACAAATTCAACAACAACCTCAACATTGAAAAACAACAACAACCTCAAAATTGAAAAACACCAACAAATTCAACAACAACCTCAACATTGAAAAGCAACAACAACCTCAACATTGAAAAACACCAACAAATTCAACAACAACTTCAACATTGAAAAAAACCAACAAATTCAACAACAACCTCGACATTGAAAAACACCAACAAATTCAACAACAACCTCAACATTGAAAAACACCAAGAAATTCAACAACAACCTCAACATTTAAAAACGCCAACAAATTCAACAACGACCACAACATTGTAAAACACCAACAAATTCAACAACAACTTCAACATTGAAAAACAACAACAACCTCAACATTGAGAAATACCAACAAATTCAACAACAACCTCAACATTGAAAAACACCAAAAAATTCAACAACAACCTCAACATTGAAATACAACAACAACCTCAACATAGAAAAACACCAACAAATTCATCCAGAACCTCAACATTGAAAAACACCAACAAATTCAACAACAACCTCAGCATTGAAAAACAACAACAACCTCAACATTGAAAAACACCAACAAATTCAACAACAACCTCAACATTGAAAAACAACAACAACCTCAACATTCAAAAACAACAACAAATTCAACAACAACTTCAACATTGAAAAACACCAACAAATTCAACAGCAACCTCAACATTGAAAAACACCAACAAATTCTACAACAACCTCAACATTGAAAAACAACAAAAACCTCAAGATTGAAAAACAACAACAACCTCAACATTGAAAAACACCAACAAATTCAACAACAACCTCAACATTGAAAAACAACAACAACCTCAACATTGAAAAACACCAACAAATTCAACAACAACTTCAACATTGAAAAACACCAACAAATTCAACAACAACCTCGAAATTGAAAAACACCAACAAATTCAACAAAAACGTCAACATTGAAAAACAACAACAACCTCAACATTGAACAACACCAACAAATTCAACAACAACCTCAACATTGAAAAACAACAACAACCTCAACATTTAAAAACACCAACAAATTCAACAACAACCTCAACAATGATAAACACGAACAAATTCAACAACAACCTCAACATTGAAAAACACCAACAAATTTAACAACAACCTCAACTTTGAAAAACAACAACAACCTCAACATGGAAAAACACCAACAAATTCAACAACAACCTCAACATTGAAAAACAACAACAACCTCAAAATTGAAAAACACCAACAAATTCAACAACAACCTCAACATTGAAAAACACAAACAAATTCAACAACTTCAACATTGAAAAACACCAACAAATTCAACAACAACCAAGACATTGAAAAACACCAACAAATTCAACAACAACCTCAACATTGAAAAACAACAACTCCCTCAACATTGAAAAACAACAACAACCTCAACATTGAAAAACACCAACAAATTCAACAACAACCTCAACATTGAAAAACAACAACAACCTCAACATTGAAAAACACCAACAAATTCAGCAACAACTTCAACATTGAAAAACACCAACAAATTCAACAACAACCTCGAAATGGAAAAACACCAAGAAATTCAACAACAACCTCAACATTGTAAAACAACAACAACCTCAACATTGAAAAACGCCAACAAATTCAACAACAACCTCAACATTGAAAAACAACAACAACCTCAACTTTGAAAAACACCAACAAATTCAAAAACAACCTCAACATTGAAAAACAACAACAACCTCAACATTGAAAAATACCAAAAAATTCAACACCAACCTCAACATTGAAAAACACCAACAAATTCAACAACAACCTCAATAATGATAAACACCAACTAATTCAACAACAACCTCAACATTGAAATACACCAACAAATTAAACAACAACCACAACTTTGAAAAATAACAACAACCTCAACATGGAAAAACACCAACAAATTCAACAACAACCTCAACATTGAAAAACAACAACAACCTCAAAATTGAAAAACACCAACAAATTCAACAACAACCTCAACATTGAAAAGCAACAACAACCTCAACATTGAAAAACACCAACAAATTCAACAACAACTTCAACATTGAAAAAAACCAACAAATTCAACAACAACCTCAACATTGAAAAACACCAAGAAATTCAACAACAACCTCAACATTTAAAAACGCCAACAAATTCAACAACGACCACAACATTGTAAAACACCAACAAATTCAACAACAACCTCAACATTGAAAAACAACAACAACCTCAACATTGAGAAATACCAACAAATTCAACAACAACCTCAACATTGAAAAACAACAACAAACTCAACATTGAAAAACACCAAAAAATTCAACAACAACCTCAACATTGAAATACAACAACAACCTCAACATAGAAAAACACCAACAAATTCATCCAGAACCTCAACATTGAAAAACACCAACAAATTCAACAACAACCTCAGCATTGAAAAACAACAACAACCTCAACATTGAAAAACACCAACAAATTCAACAACAACCTCAACATTGAAAAACAACAACAACCTCAACATTCAAAAACAACAACAAATTCAACAACAACTTCAACATTGAAAAACACCAACAAATTCAACAGCAACCTCAACATTGAAAAACACCAACAAATTCTACAACAACCTCAACATTGAAAAACAACAAAAACCTCAACATTGAAAAACACCAACAAATTCAACAACAACCTCAACATTGAAAAACACCAACAAATTCAGCAACACCCTCAACATTGAAAAACAACAACAACCTCAACATTGTAAAACACCAACAAATTCAACAACAACCTCAACATTGAAAAACAACAACAAACTCAACATTGAAAAACACCAACAAATTCAGCAACAACTTCAACATTGAAAAACTCCAACAAATTCAACAACAACCTCGAAATGGAAAAACACCAACAAATTCAACAACAACCTCAACATTGTAAAACAACAACAACCTCAACATTGAAAAACGCCAACAAATTCAACAACAACCTCAACATTGAAAAACAACAACAACCTCAACTTTGAAAAACACCAACAAATTCAAAAAGAACCTCAACATTGAAAAACAACAACAACCTCAACATTGAAAAATACCAAAAAATTCAACACCAACCTCAAAATTGAAAAACACCAACAAATTCAACAACAACCTCAACATTGAAAAACAACAACAACCTCAACATTGAAAAACAACAACAAATTCAACAACAACCTCAATAATGATAAACACCAACTAATTCAACAACAACCTCAACATTGAAATACACCAACAAATTAAACAACAACCACAACTTTGAAAAATAACAACAACCTCAACATGGAAAAACACCAACAAATTCAACTACAACCTCAACATTGAAAAACAACAACATCCTCAAAATTGAAAAACACCAACAAATTCAACAACAACCTCAACATTGAAAAGCAACAACAACCTCAACATTGAAAAACACCAACAAATTCAACAACTTCAACATTGAAAAAAACCAACAAATTCAACAACATCCTCGACATTGAAAAACACCAACAAATTCAACAACGACCTCAACATTGAAAAACAACAACAACCTCAACATTGAAAAACAACAACAACCTCAACATTGAAAAACACCAACAAATTCAACAACAACTGCAACATTGAAAAACACCAACAATTTCAACAACAACCTCGACTTTGAAAAACACCATCAAATTCGACAACAACCTGAACATTGAAAAGCAGCAACAACCTCAACATTGAAAAACACCAACAAATTCAACAACAACCTCAACATTGAAAAACACCAACAAATTCAACAACAACCTCAACATTTAAAAACGCCAACAAATTGAACAAAAACCTCAACATTGAAAAACACCAACAAATTCAACAACAACCTCAACATTGAAAAACAACAACAACCTCAACATTGAAAAACACCAACAAATTCAACAACAAATTCAACATTGAAAAACACCAACAAATTCAACAACAACCTCGACATTGAAAAACAGCAACAAATTCAACAACAACCTCCACACTGAACAACAACAACAACCTCAACAAAGAAAAACACCAACAAATTCAACAACAACCTCAACATTGAATAACAACAACAACCTCAACATTGAAAAACACCAACAAATTCAACAACAACCTCAACATTGAACAACACCAACAAATTCAACAACAACTTCAACATTGAAAAACACCCACAAATTCAACAACAACCTCGACATTGAAAAACATCAACAAATTCAACAACAACCTCAACATTGAAAAACTACAACAACCTCAACATTGAAAAACAACAACAAATTCAACAACAACCTCAACAATGATAAACACCAACAAATTCAACAACAACCTCAACATTGAAAAACAACAACAACCTCAAAATTCAAAAACAACAACAAATTCAACAACAACTTCAACATTGAAAAACACCAACAAATTCAACAACAACCTCGACATTGAAAAACGCCATCAAATTCAACAACAACCTCAACATTGAAAAACACCAACAAATTCAACAACAACTGCAACATTGAAAAACACCAACAATTTCAACAACAACCTCGACTTTGAAAAACACCATCAAATTCGACAACAACCTGAACATTGAAAAACAACAACAACCTCAACATTGAAAAAAACCAACAAATTCAACAACAACCTCAACATTGAAAAACACCAACAAATTCAACAACAACCTCAACATTTAAAAACGCCAACAAATTGAACAAAATCCTCAACATTGAAAAACACCAACAAATTCAACAACAACCTCAACATTGAAAAACAACAACAACCTCAACATTGAAAAACACCAACAAATTCAACAACAAATTCAACATTGAAAAACACCAACAAATTCAACAACAACCTCGACATTGAAAAACACCAACAAATTCAACAACAACCTCAACATTTAAAAACGCCAACAAATTGAACAAAATCCTCAACATTGAAAAACACCAACAAATTCAACAACAACCTCAACATTGAAAAACAACAACAACCTCAACATTGAAAAACACCAACAAATTCAACAACAAATTCAACATTGAAAAACACCAACAAATTCAACAACAACCTCGACATTGAAAAACAGCAACAAATTCAACAACAACCTCCACACTGAACAACAACAACAACCTCAACAAAGAAAAACACCAACAAATTCAAAAACAACCTCAACATTGAATAACAACAACAACCTCAACATTGAAAAACACCAACAAATTCAACAACAACCTCAACATTTAAAAACACCAACAAATTCAACAACAACCTCAACATTGATCAACACCAACAAATTCAACAACAACTTCAACATTGAAAAACACCAACAAATTCAACAACAACCTCGACATTGAAAAACATCAACAAATTCAACAACAACCTCAACATTGAAAAACTACAACAACCTCAACATTGAAAAACACCAACAAATTCAACAACAACCTCAGCATTGAAAAACACCAACAAATTCAACAACAACCTCAATGTTGGAAAACACCAACAAATTCAACAACAACCTCAACATTGAAAAACAACAACAACCTCAACATTGAAAAACACTAACAAATTCAAGAACAACCTCAACATTGAAAAACACCAACAAATTCAGCAACAACATCAACATTGAAAAACAACAACAACCTCAACATTGAAAAACATCAACAAATTCAACAACAACCTCAACATTGAAAAACTACAACAACCTCAACATTAAAAAACAACAACAAATTCAACAACAACCTCAACAATGATAAACACCAACAAATTCAACAACAACCTCAACATTGAAAAACACCAACAAATTAAACAACAACCACAACTTTGAAAAATAACAACAACCTCAACATGGAAAAACACCAACAAATTCAACAACAACCTCAACATTGAAAAACAACAACAACCTCAAAATTGAAAAACACCAACAAATTCAACAACAACCTCAACATTTAAAAACAACAACAACCTCAACATTGAATAGCACCAACAAATTCAACAACAACCTCAACATTGAAAAACACAAACAAATTCAACAACTTCAACATTGAAAAACACCAACAAATTCAACAACAACCTCGAAATTGAAAAACACCAACAAATTCAACAACAACCGCTACATTGAAAAACAACAACAACCTCAACATTGAAAAACACCAACAAATTCAACAACAACTTCAACATTGAAAAAAAACAACAACTTCAACATTGAAAAACACCAACAAATTCAACAACAACCTCAACAATGAAAAACACCAACAAATTCAACAACAACCTCAACATTGAAAAACACCAACAAATTTAAAAACAACCTCAACTTTGAAAAACAACAACAACCTCAACATGGAAAAACACCAACAAATTCAACAACAACTTCAACATTGAAAAACAACAACAACCTCAAAATTGAAAAACACCAACAAATTCAACAACAACCTCAACTTTTAAAGACAACAACAACCTCAACATTGAAAAACACCAACAAATTCAACAACAACCTCAACATTTAAAAACACCAACAAATTCAACAACAACTTCAACATTGAAAAACACCAACAAATTCAACAACAACCTCAACATTGAAAAACACCAACAAATTCAACAACAACGTCAACATTGAAAAACACCAACAAATTCAACAACAACCTCGACATTGAAAAACACCAACAAATTCAACAACAACCTCAACATTGAAAAACTACAACAATCTCAACAATGAAAAACACCAACAAATACAACAACAACCTCAACGTTGAAAAACAACAACAACCTCAACATTGAAAAACACCAACAAATTCAACAACAACCTCAACATTGAAAAACAACAACAACCTCAAGATTGAAAAATAACAACAACCTCAACATTGAAAAACACCAACAAATTCAAAAACAACCTCAACATTGAAAAACAACAACAACCTCAACATTGAAAAACACCAACAAATTCAACAACAACTTCAACATTGAAAAACACCAACAAATTCAACAACAACCTCGAAATTGAAAAACACCAACAAATTCAACAAAAACCTCAACATTGAAAAACAACAACAACCTCAACATTGAACAACACCAACAAATTCAACAACAACCTCAACATTGAAAAACAACAACAACCTCAACATTTAAAAACACCAACAAATTCAACAACAACCTCAACAATGATAAACACCAACAAATTCAACAACAACCTCAACATTGAAAAACACCAACAAATTTAACAACAACCTCAACTTTGAAAAACAACAACAACCTCAACATGGAAAAACACCAACAAATTCAACAACAACCTCAACATTGAAAAACAACAACAACCTCAAAATTGAAAAACACCAACAAATTCAACAACAACCTCAACATTGAAAAACACAAACAAATTCAACAACTTCAACATTGAAAAACACCAACAAATTCAACAACAACCTCGACATTGAAAAACACCAACAAATTCAACAACAACCTCAACATTGAAAAACAACAACACCCTCAACATTGAAAAACAACAACAACCTCAACATTGAAAAACACCAACAAATTCAACAACAACCTCAACATTGAAAAACAACAACAACATCAACATTGAAAAACACCAACAAATTCAGCAACAACTTCAACATTGAAAAACACCAACAAATTCAACAACAACCTCGAAATGGAAAAACACCAACAAATTCAACAACAACCTCAACATTGTAAAACAACAACAACCTCAACATTGAAAAACGCCAACAAATTCAACAACAACCTCAACATTGAAAAACAACAACAACCTCAACTTTGAAAAACACCAACAAATTCAAAAACAACCTCAACATTGAAAAACAACAACAACCTCAACATTGAAAAATACCAAAAAATTCAACACCAACCTCAACATTGAAAAACACCAACAAATTCAACAACAACCTGAACATTGAAAAACAACAACAACCTCAACATTGAAAAACAACAACAAATTCAACAACAACCTCAATAATAATAAACACCAACTAATTCAACAACAACCTCAACATTGAAATACACCAACAAATTAAACAACAACCACAACTTTGAAAAATAACAACAACCTCAACATGGAAAAACACGAACAAATTCAACAACAACCTCAACATTGAAAAACAACAACAACCTCAAAATTGAAAAACACCAACAAATTCAACAACAACCTCAACATTGAAAAGCAACAACAACCTCAACATTGAAAAACACCAACAAATTCAACAACAACCTCAGCATTGAAAAACAACAACAACCTCAACATTGAAAAACACCAACAAATTCAACAACAACCTCAACATTGAAAAAAACCAACAAATTCAACAACAACCTCGACATTGAAAAACACCAACAAATTCAACAACAACCTCAACATAGAAAAACACCAAGAAATTCAACACCAACCTCAACATTGAAAAACTCCAACAAATTCAACAACAACCTCAACATTGAAAAACAACAACAACCTCAACATTGAAAAACAACAACAAATTCAACAACAACCTCAATAATGATAAACACCAACTAATTCAACAACAACCTCAACATTGAAATACACCAACAAATTAAACAACAACCACAACTTTGAAAAATAACAACAACCTCAACATAGAAAAACACCAACAAATTCAACAACAACCTCAACATTGAAAAACAACAACAACCTCAAAATTGAAAAACACCAACAAATTGAACAACAACCTCAACATTGAAAAGCAACAACAACCTCAACATTGAAAAACACCAACAAATTCAACAACAACCTCAGCATTGAAAAACAACAACAACCTCAACATTGAAAAACACCAACAAATTCAACAACAACCTCAACATTGAAAAAAACCAACAAATTCAACAACAACCTCGACATTGAAAAACACCAACAAATTCAACAACAACCTCAACATAGAAAAACACCAAGAAATTCAACAACAACCTCAACATTTAAAAACGCCAACAAATTCAACAACGACCACAACATTGTAAAACACCAACAAATTCAACAACAACCTCAACATTGAAAAACAACAACAACCTCAACATTGAGAAATACCAACAAATTCAACAACAACCTCAACATTGAAAAACAACACAAACTCAACATTGAAAAACACCAAAAAATTCAACAACAACCTCAACATTGAAATACAACAACAACCTCAACATAGAAAAACACCAACAAATTCATCCAGAACCTCAACATTGAAAAACACCAACAAATTCAACAACAACCTCAGCATTGAAAAACAACAACAACCTCAACATTGAAAAACACCAACAAATTCAACAACAACCTCAACATTGAAAAACAACAACAACCTCAACATTCAAAAACAACAACAAATTCAACAACAACTTCAACATTGAAAAACACCAACAAATTCAACAGCAACCTCAACATTGATAAACACCAACAAATTCTACAACAACCTCAACATTGAAAAACAACAAAAACCTCAACATTGAAAAACACCAACAAATTCAACAACAACCTCAACATTGAAAAACACCAACAAATTCAGCAACACCCTCAACATTGAAAAACAACAACAACCTCAACATTGTAAAACACCAACAAATTCAACAACAACCTCAACATTGAAAAACAACAACAACCTCAACATTGAAAAACACCAACAAATTCAGCAACAACTTCAACATTGAAAAACACCAACAAATTCAAAAACAACCTCGAAATGGAAAAACACCAACAAATTCAACAACAACCTCAACATTGTAAAACAACAACAACCTCAACATTGAAAAACGCCAACAAATTCAACAACAACCTCAACATTGAAAAACAACAACAACCTCAACTTTGAAAAACACCAACAAATTCAAAAAGAACCTCAACATTGAAAAACAACAACAACCTCAACATTGAAAAATACCAAAAAATTCAACACCAACCTCAACATTGAAAAACACCAACAAATTCAACAACAACCTCAACATTGAAAAACAACAACAACCTCAACATTGAAAAACAACAACAAATTCAACAACAACCTCAATAATGATAAACACCAACTAATTCAACAACAACCTCAACATTGAAATACACCAACAAATTAAACAACAACGACAACTTTGAAAAATAACAACAACCTCAACATGGAAAAACACCAACAAATTCAACAACAACCTCAACATTGAAAAACAACAACAACCTCAAAATTGATAAACACCAACAAATTCAACAACAACCTCAACATTGAAAAGCAACAACAACCTCAACATTGAAAAACACCAACAAATTCAACAACAACTTCAACATTGAAAAAAACCAACAAATTCAACAACAACCTCGAAATTGAAAAACACCAACAAATTCAACAACTACCTCAACATTGAAAAACACCAACAAATTCAACAACAACCTCAACATTTAAAAACGCCAACAAATTCAACAACGACCAAAACATTGTAAAACACCAACAAATTCAACAACAACCTCAACATTGAAAAACAACAACAACCTCAACATTGAGAAACACCAACAAATTCAACAACAACCTCAACATTGAAAAACAACAACAAACTCAACATTGAAAAACACCAAAAAATTCAACAACAACCTCAACATTGAAAAACAACAATAACCTCAACATAGAAAAACACCAACAAATTCATCCAGAACCTCAACATTGAAAAACACCAACAAATTCCACAACAACCTCAACATTGAAAAACAACAACAACCTCAACATTCAAAAACAACAACAAATTCAACAACAACTTCAACATTGAAAAACACCAACAAATTCAACAACAACCTCGACATTGAAAAACGCCATCAAATTCAACAACAACCTCAACATTGAAAAACAACAACAACCTCAACATTGAAAAACACCAACAAATTCAACAACAACTGCAACATTGAAAAACACCAACAATTTCAACAACAACCTCGACTTTGAAAAACACCATCAAATTCGACAACAACCTGAACATTGAAAAACAGCAACAACCTCAACATTGAAAAACACCAACAAATTCAACAACAACCTCAACATTGAAAAACACCAACAAATTCAACAACAACCTCAACATTTAAAAACGCCAACAAATTGAACAAAAACCTCAACATTGAAAAACACCAACAAATTCAACAACAACCTCAACATTGAAAAACAACAACAACCTCAACATTGAAAAACACCAACAAATTCAACAACAAATTCAACATTGAAAAACACCAACAAATTCAACAACAACCTCGACCTTGAAAAACAGCAACAAATTCAACAACAACCTCCACACTGAACAACAACAACAACCTCAACAAAGAAAAACACCAACAAATTCAACAACAACCTCGACATTGAAAAACACCAACAAATTCAACAACAACCTCAACATTGAAAAACAACAACACCCTCAACATTGAAAAACAACAACAACCTCAACATTGAAAAACACCAACAAATTCAACAACAACCTCAACATTGAAAAACAACAACAACATCAACATTGAAAAACACCAACAAATTCAGCAACAACTTCAACATTGAAAAACACCAACAAATTCAACAACAACCTCGAAATGGAAAAACACCAACAAATTCAACAACAACCTCAACATTGTAAAACAACAACAACCTCAACATTGAAAAACGCCAACACATTCAACAACAACCTCAACATTGAAAAACAACAACAACCTCAACTTTGAAAAACACCAACAAATTCAAAAACAACCTCAACATTGAAAAACAACAACAACCTCAACATTGAAAAATACCAAAAAATTCAACACCAACCTCAACATTGAAAAACACCAACAAATTCAACAACAACCTGAACATTGAAAAACAACAACAACCTCAACATTGAAAAACAACAACAAATTCAACAACAACCTCAATAATGATAAACACCAACTAATTCAACAACAACCTCAACATTGAAATACACCAACAAATTAAACAACAACCACAACTTTGAAAAATAACAACAACCTCAACATGGAAAAACACCAACAAATTCAACAACAACCTCAACATTGAAAAACAACAACAACCTCAAAATTGAAAAACACCAACAAATTCAACAACAACCTCAACATTGAAAAGCAACAACAACCTCAACATTGAAAAACACCAACAAATTCAACAACAACCTCAGCATTGAAAAACAACAACAACCTCAACATTGAAAAACACCAACAAATTCAACAGCAACCTCAACATTGAAAAAAACCAACAAATTCAACAACAACCTCGACATTGAAAAACACCAACAAATTCAACAACAACCTCAACATAGAAAAACACCAAGAAATTCAACAACAACCTCAACATTTAAAAACGCCAACAAATTCAACAACGACCACAACATTGTAAAACACCAACAAATTCAACAACAACCTCAACATTGAAAAACAACAACAACCTCAACATTGAGAAATACCAACAAATTCAACAACAACCTCAACATTGAAAAACAACACAAACTCAACATTGAAAAACACCAAAAAATTCAACAACAACCTCAACATTGAAATACAACAACAACCTCAACATAGAAAAACACCAACAAATTCATCCAGAACCTCAACATTGAAAAACACCAACAAATTCAACAACAACCTCAGCATTGAAAAACAACAACAACCTCAACTTTGAAAAACACCAACAAATTCAACAACAACCTCAACATTGAAAAACAACAACAACCTCAACATTCAAAAACAACAACAAATTCAACAACAACTTCAACATTGAAAAACACCAACAAATTCAACAGCAACCTCAACATTGATAAACACCAACAAATTCTACAACAACCTCAACATTGAAAAACAACAAAAACCTCAACATTGATAAACACCAACAAATTCAACAACAACCTCAACATTGAAAAACACCAACAAATTCAGCAACACCCTCAACATTGAAAAACAACAACAACCTCAACATTGTAAAACACCAACAAATTCAACAACAACCTCAACATTGAAAAACAACAACAACCTCAACATTGAAAAACACCAACAAATTCAGCAACAACTTCAACATTGAAAAACACCAACAAATTCAACAACAACCTCGAAATGGAAAAACACCAACAAATTCAACAACAACCTCAACATTGTAAAACAACAACAACCTCAACATTGAAAAACGCCAACAAATTCAACAACAACCTCAACATTGAAAAACAACAACAACCTCAAAATTGAAAAACACCAACAAATTGAACAACAACCTCAACATTGAAAAGCAACAACAACCTCAACATTGAAAAACACCAACAAATTCAAAAAGAACCTCAACATTGAAAAACAACAACAACCTCAACATTGAAAAATACCAAAAAATTCAACACCAACCTCAACATTGAAAAACACCAACAAATTCAACAACAACCTCAACATTGAAAAACAACAACAACCTCAACATTGAAAAACAACAACAAATTCAACAACAACCTCAATAATGATAAACACCAACTAATTCAACAACAACCTCAACATTGAAATACACCAACAAATTAAACAACAACCACAACTTTGAAAAATAACAACAACCTCAACATGGAAAAACACCAACAAATTCAACAACAACCTCAACATTGAAAAACAACAACAACCTCAAAATTGAAAAACACCAACAAATTGAACAACAACCTCAACATTGAAAAGCAACAACAACCTCAACATTGAAAAACACCAACAAATTCAACAACAACCTCAGCATTGAAAAACAACAACAACCTCAACATTGAAAAACACCAACAAATTCAACAACAACCTCAACATTGAAAAAAACCAACAAATTCAACAACAACCTCGACATTGAAAAACACCAACAAATTCAACAACAACCTCAACATAGAAAAACACCAAGAAATTCAACAACAACCTCAACATTTAAAAACGCCAACAAATTCAACAACGACCACAACATTGTAAAACACCAACAAATTCAACAACAACCTCAACATTGAAAAACAACAACAACCTCAACATTGAGAAATACCAACAAATTCAACAACAACCTCAACATTGAAAAACAACACAAACTCAACATTGAAAAACACCAAAAAATTCAACAACAACCTCAACATTGAAATACAACAACAACCTCAACATAGAAAAACACCAACAAATTCATCCAGAACCTCAACATTGAAAAACACCAACAAATTCAACAACAACCTCAGCATTGAAAAACAACAACAACCTCAACATTGAAAAACACCAACAAATTCAACAACAACCTCAACATTGAAAAACAACAACAACCTCAACATTCAAAAACAACAACAAATTCAACAACAACTTCAACATTGAAAAACACCAACAAATTCAACAGCAACCTCAACATTGATAAACACCAACAAATTCTACAACAACCTCAACATTGAAAAACAACAAAAACCTCAACATTGAAAAACACCAACAAATTCAACAACAACCTCATCATTGAACAACACCAACAAATTCAGCAACACCCTCAACATTGAAAAACAACAACAACCTCAACATTGTAAAACACCAACAAATTCAACAACAACCTCAACATTGAAAAACAACAACAACCTCAACATTGAAAAACACCAACAAATTCAGCAACAACTTCAACATTGAAAAACACCAACAAATTCAAAAACAACCTCGAAATGGAAAAACACCAACAAATTCAACAACAACCTCAACATTGTAAAACAACAACAACCTCAACATTGAAAAACGCCAACAAATTCAACAACAACCTCAACATTGAAAAACAACAACAACCTCAACTTTGAAAAACACCAACAAATTCAAAAAGAACCTCAACATTGAAAAACAACAACAACCTCAACATTGAAAAATACCAAAAAATTCAACACCAACCTCAACATTGAAAAACACCAACAAATTCAACAACAACCTCAACATTGAAAAACAACAACAACCTCAACATTGAAAAACAACAACAAATTCAACAACAACCTCAATAATGATAAACACCAACTAATTCAACAACAACCTCAACATTGAAATACACCAACAAATTAAACAACAACCACAACTTTGAAATACAACAACAACCTCAACATAGAAAAACACCAACAAATTCATCCAGAACCTCAACATTGAAAAACACCAACAAATTCAACAACAACCTCAGCATTGAAAAACAACAACAACCTCAACATTGAAAAACACCAACAAATTCAACAACAACCTCAACATTGAAAAACAACAACAACCTCAACATTCAAAAACAACAACAAATTCAACAACAACTTCAACATTGAAAAACACCAACAAATTCAACAGCAACCTCAACATTGATAAACACCAACAAATTCTACAACAACCTCAACATTGAAAAACAACAAAAACCTCAACATTGAAAAACACCAACAAATTCAACAACAACCTCAACATTGAAAAACACCAACAAATTCAGCAACACCCTCAACATTGAAAAACAACAACAACCTCAACATTGTAAAACACCAACAAATTCAACAACAACCTCAACATTGAAAAACAACAACAACCTCAACATTGAAAAACACCAACAAATTCAGCAACAACTTCAACATTGAAAAACACCAACAAATTCAAAAACAACCTCGAAATGGAAAAACACCAACAAATTCAACAACAACCTCAACATTGTAAAACAACAACAACCTCAACATTGAAAAACGCCAACAAATTCAACAACAACCTCAACATTGAAAAACAACAACAACCTCAACTTTGAAAAACACCAACAAATTCAAAAAGAACCTCAACATTGAAAAACAACAACAACCTCAACATTGAAAAATACCAAAAAATTCAACACCAACCTCAACATTGAAAAACACCAACAAATTCAACAACAACCTCAACATTGAAAAACAACAACAACCTCAACATTGAAAAACAACAACAAATTCAACAACAACCTCAATAATGATAAACACCAACTAATTCAACAACAACCTCAACATTGAAATACACCAACAAATTAAACAACAACCACAACTTTGAAAAATAACAACAACCTCAACATGGAAAAACACCAACAAATTCAACAACAACCTCAACATTGAAAAACAACAACAACCTCAAAATTGAAAAACACCAACAAATTCAACAACAACCTCAACATTGAAAAGCAACAACAACCTCAACATTGAAAAACACCAACAAATTCAACAACAACTTCAACATTGAAAAAAACCAACAAATTCAACAACAACCTCGAAATTGAAAAACACCAACAAATTCAACAACTACCTCAACATTGAAAAACACCAACAAATTCAACAACAACCTCAACATTTAAAAACGCCAACAAATTCAACAACGACCAAAACATTGTAAAACACCAACAAATTCAACAACAACCTCAACATTGAAATACAACAACAACCTCAACATTGAGAAACACCAACAAATTCAACAACAACCTCAACATTGAAAAACAACAACAAACTCAACATTGAAAAACACCAAAAAATTCAACAACAACCTCAACATTGAAAAACAACAATAACCTCAACATAGAAAAACACCAACAAATTCATCCAGAACCTCAACATTGAAAAACACCAACAAATTCAACAACAACCTCAGCATTGAAAAACAACAACAACCTCAACATTGAAAAACACCAACAAATTCCACAACAACCTCAACATTGAAAAACAACAACAACCTCAACATTCAAAAACAACAACAAATTCAACAACAACTTCAACATTGAAAAACACCAACAAATTCAACAACAACCTCGACATTGAAAAACGCCATCAAATTCAACAACAACCTCAACATTGAAAAACAACAACAACCTCAACATTGAAAAACACCAACAAATTCAACAACAACTGCAACATTGAAAAACACCAACAATTTCAACAACAACCTCGACTTTGAAAAACACCATCAAATTCGACAACAACCTGAACATTGAAAAACAGCAACAACCTCAACATTGAAAAACACCAACAAATTCAACAACAACCTCAACATTGAAAAACACCAACAAATTCAACAACAACCTCAACATTTAAAAACGCCAACAAATTGAACAAAAACCTCAACATTGAAAAACACCAACAAATTCAACAACAACCTCAACATTGAAAAACAACAACAACCTCAACATTGAAAAACACCAACAAATTCAACAACAAATTCAACATTGAAAAACACCAACAAATTCAACAACAACCTCGACATTGAAAAACAGCAACAAATTCAACAACAACCTCCACACTGAACAACAACAACAACCTCAACAAAGAAAAACACCAACAAATTCAATAACAACCTCAACATTGAATAACAACAACAACCTCAACATTGAAAAACACCAACAAATTCAACAACAACCTCAACATTTAAAAACACCAACAAATTCAACAACAACCTCAACATTGAACAAAACCAACAAATTCAACAACAACTTCAACATTGAAAAACACCAACAAATTCAACAACAACCTCGACATTGAAAAACATCAACAAATTCAACAACAACCTCAACATTGAAAAACTACAACAACCTCAACATTGAAAAACAACAACAAATTCAACAACAACCTCAAAAATGATAAACACCAACAAATTCAACAACAACAACCTCAACATTGAAAAACAACAACAACCTCAACATTCAAAAACAACAACAAATTCAACAACAACTTCAACATTGAAAAACACCAACAAATTCAACAACAACCTCGACATTGAAAAACGCCATCAAATTCAACAACATCCTCAACATTGAAAAACAACAACAACCTCAACATTGAAAAACACCAACAAATTCAACAACAACTGCAACATTGAAAAACACCAACAATTTCAACAACAACCTCGACTTTGAAAAACACCATCAAATTCGACAACAACCTGAACATTGAAAAACAACAACAACCTCAACATTGAAAAACACCAACAAATTCAACAACAACGTCAACATTGAAAAACACCAACAAATTCAACAACAACCTCAACATTTAAAAACGCCATCAATTTGAACAAAATCCTCAACATTGAAAAACACCAACAAATTCAACAACAACCTCAACATTGAAAAACAACAACAACCTCAAAATTGAAAAACACCAACAAATTCAACAACAACCTCAACATTGAAAAGCAACAACAACCTCAACATTGAAAAACACCAACAAATTCAACAACAACTTCAACATTGAAAAAAACCAACAAATTCAACAACAACCTCGAAATTGAAAAACACCAACAAATTCAACAACTACCTCAACATTGAAAAACACCAACAAATTCAACAACAACCTCAACATTTAAAAACGCCAACAAATTCAACAACGACCAAAACATTGTAAAACACCAACAAATTCAACAACAACCTCAACATTGAAAAACAACAACAACCTCAACATTGAGAAACACCAACAAATTCAACAACAACCTCAACATTGAAAAACAACAACAAACTCAACATTGAAAAACACCAAAAAATTCAACAACAACCTCAACATTGAAAAACAACAATAACCTCAACATAGAAAAACACCAACAAATTCATCCAGAACCTCAACATTGAAAAACACCAACAAATTCAACAACAACCTCAGCATTGAAAAACAACAACAACCTCAACATTGAAAAACACCAACAAATTCCACAACAACCTCAACATTGAAAAACAACAACAACCTCAACATTCAAAAACAACAACAAATTCAACAACAACCTCAACATTGAAAAACACCAACAAATACAACAACAACTGCAACATTGAAAAACACCAACAATTTCAACAACAACCTCGACTTTGAAAAACACCATCAAATTCGACAACAACCTGAATATTGAAAAACAGCAACAACCTCAACATTGAAAAACACCAACAAATTCAACAACAACCTCAACATTGAAAAACACCAACAAATTCAACAACAACCTCAACATTTAAAAACGCCAACAAATTGAACAAAAACCTCAACATTGAAAAACACCAACAAATTCAACAACAACCTCAACATTGAAAAACAACAACAACCTCAACATTGAAAAACACCAACAAATTCAACAACAAATTCAACATTGAAAAACACCAACAAATTCAACAACAACCTCGACATTGAAAAACAGCAACAAATTCAACAACAACCTCCACACTGAACAACAACAACAACCTCAACAAAGAAAAACACCACAAATTCAATAACAACCTCAACATTGAATAACAACAACAACCTCAACATTGAAAAACAACAACAACCTCAAAATTGAAAAACACCAACAAATTCAACAACAACCTCAACATTGAAAAGCAACAACAACCTCAACATTGAAAAACACCAACAAATTCAACAACAACTTCAACATTGAAAAAAACCAACAAATTCAACAACAACCTCGAAATTGAAAAACACCAACAAATTCAACAACTACCTCAACATTGAAAAACACCAACAAATTCAACAACAACCTCAACATTTAAAAACGCCAACAAATTCAACAACGACCACAACATTGTAAAACACCAACAAATTCAACAACAACCTCAACATTGAAAAACAACAACAACCTCAACATTGAGAAACACCAACAAATTCAACAACAACCTCAACATTGAAAAACAACAACAAACTCAACATTGAAAAACACCAAAAAATTCAACAACAACCTCAACATTGAAAAACAACAATAACCTCAACATAGAAAAACACCAACAAATTCATCCAGAACCTCAACATTGAAAAACACCAACAAATTCAACAACAACCTCAGCATTGAAAAACAACAACAACCTCAACATTGAAAAACACCAACAAATTCAACAACAACCTCAGCATTGATAAACAACAACAACCTCAACATTCAAAAACAACAACAAATTCAACAACAACTTCAACATTGAAAAACTACAACAACCGCAACATTGAAAAACAACAACAAATTCAACAACAACCTCAACAATGATAAACACCAACAAATTCAACAACAACCTCAACATTGAAAAACAACAACAACCTCAACATTCAAAAACAACAACAAATTCAACAACAACTTCAACATTGAAAAACACCAACAAATTCAACAACAACCTCGACATTGAAAAACGCCATCAAATTCAACAACAACCTCAACATTGAAAAACAACAACAACCTCAACATTGAAAAACACCAACAAATTCAACAACAACTGCAACATTGAAAAACACCAACAATTTCAACAACAACCTCGACTTTGAAAAACACCATCAAATTCGACAACAACCTGAACATTGAAAAACAACAACCTCAACATTGAAAAACATCAACAAATTCAACAACAACCTCAACATTGAAAAACACCAACAAATTCAACAACAACCTCAACATTTAAAAACGCCATCAATTTGAACAAAATCCTCAACATTGAAAAACACCAACAAATTCAACAACAACCTCAACATTGAAAAACAACAACAACCTCAACATTGAAAATCACCAACAAATTCAACAACAAATTCAACATTGAAAAACACCAACAAATTCGACAACAACCTCGACATTGAAAAACGCAACAAATTCAACAACAACCTCCACACTGAACAACAACAACCTCAACAAAGAAAAACACCAACAAATTCAACAACAACCTCAACATTGAATAACAACAACAACCTCAACATTGAAAAACACCAACAAATTCAACAACAACCTCAACATTTAAAAACACCAACAAATTCAACAACAACCTCAACATTGAACAACACCAACAAATTCAACAACAACTTCAACATTGAAAAACACCAACAAATTCAACAACAACCTCGACGTTGAAAAACATCAACAAATTCAACAACAACCTCAACATTGAAAAACTACAACAACCTCAACATTGAAAAACACCAACAAATTCAAGAACAACCTCAACATTGAAAAACACCAACAAATTCAGCAACAACATCAACATTGAAAAACAACAACAACCTCAACATTGAAAAACATCAACAAATTCAACAACAACCTCAACATTGAAAAACTACAACAACCTCAACATTGAAAAACAACAACAAATTCAACAACAACCTCAATAATGATAAACACCAACAAATTCAACAACAACCTCAACATTGAAAAACACCAACAAATTAAACAACAACCACAACTTTGAAAAATAACAACAACCTCAACATGGAAAAACACCAACAAATTCAACAACAACCTCAACATTGAAAAACAACAACAACCTCAAAATTGAAAAACACCAACAAATTCAACAACAACCTCAACATTTAGAAACAACAACAACCTCAACATTGAATAGCACCAACAAATTCAACAACAACCTCAACATTGAAAAACACAAACAAATTCAACAACTTCAACATTGAAAAACACCAACAAATTCAACAACAACCTCGAAATTGAAAAACACCAACAAATTCAACAACAACCGCTACATTGAAAAACAACAACAACCTCAACATTGAAAAACACCAACAAATTCAACAACAACCTCCACATTGAAAAACAACAACAACCTCAACATTGAAAAACACCAACAAATTCAACAACAACCTCAACAATGAAAAACACCAACAAATTCAACAACAACCTCAACATTGAAAAACACCAACAAATTTAAAAACAACCTCAACTTTGAAAAACAACAACAACCTCAACATGGCAAAACACCAACAAATTCAACAACAACTTCAACATTGAAAAACAACAACAACCTCAAAATTGAAAAACACCAACAAATTCAACAACAACCTCAACTTTTAAAGACAACAACAACCTCAACATTGAAAAACACCAACAAATTCAACAAACAACCTCAACATTGAAAAACACCAACAAATTCAACAACAACTTCAACATTGAAAAACACCAACAAATTCAACAACAACCTCGACATTGAAAAACACCAACAAATTCAACAACAACCTCAACATTGAAAAACTACAACAACCTCAACAATGAAAAACACCAACAAATACAACAACAACCTCAACATTGAAAAACAACAACAACCTCAACATTGTAAAACACCAACAAATTCAACAACAACCTCAACATTGAAAAACAACAACAACCTCAAGATTGAAAAACAACAACAACCTCAACATTGAAAAACACCAACAAATTCAACAACAACCTCAACATTGAAAAACAACAACAACCTCAACATTGAAAAACACCAACAAATTCAACAACAACTTCAACATTGAAAAAACACCAACAAATTCAACAACAACCTCGAAATTGAAAAACACCAACAAATTCAACAAAAACCTCAACATTGAAAAACAACAACAACCTCAACATTGAACAACACCAACAAATTCAACAACAACCTCAACATTGAAAAACAACAACAACCTCAACATTTAAAAACACCAACAAATTCAACAACAAACTCAACAATGATAAACATCCAACAAATTTAACAACAACCTCAACTTTGAAAAACAACAACAACCTCAACATGGAAAAACACCAACAAATTCAACAACAACCTCAACATTGAAAAACAACAACAACCTCAAAATTGAAAAACACCAACAAATTCAACAACAACCTCAACATTGAAAAACACAAACAAATTCAACAACTTCAACATTGAAAAACACCAACAAATTCAACAACAACCTCGACATTGAAAAACACCAACAAATTCAACAACAACCTCAACATTGAAAAACAACAACACCCTCAACATTGAAAAACAACAACAACCTCAACATTGAAAAACACCAACAAATTCAACAACAACCTCAACATTGAAAAACAACAACAACCTCAACATTGAAAAACACCAACAAATTCAGCAAAAACTTCAACATTGAAAAACACCAACAAATTCAACAACAACCTCGAAATGGAAAAACACCAACAAATTCAACAACAACCTCAACTTTGTAAAACAACAACAACCTCAACATTGAAAAACGCCAACAAATTCAACAACAACCTCAACATTGAAAAACAACAACAACCTCAACTTTGAAAAACACCAACAAATTCAAAAACAACCTCAACATTGAAAAACAACAACAACCTCAACATTGAAAAATACCAAAAAATTCAACAACAACCTCAACATGGAAAAACACCAACAAATTCAACAACAACCTCAACATTGAAAAACAACAACAACCTCAAAATTGAAAAACACCAACAAATTCAACAACAACCTCAACATTGAAAAGCAACAACAACCTCAACATTGAAAAACACCAACAAATTCAACAACAACTTCAACATTGAAAAAAACCAACAAAATCAACAACAACCTCGACATTGAAAAACACCAACAAATTCAGCAACAACCTCAACATTGAAAAACACCAAGAAATTCAACAACAACCTCAACATTTAAAAACGCCAACAAATTCAACAACGACCACAACATTGTAAAACACCAACAAATTCAACAACAACCTCAACATTGAAAAACAACAACAACCTCAACATTGAGAAATACCAACAAATTCAACAACAACCTCAACATTGAAAAACAACAACAAACTCAACATTGAAAAACACCAAAAAATTCAACAACAACCTCAACATTGAAAAACAACAACAACCTCAACATAGAAAAACACCAACAAATTCATCCAGAACCTCAACATTGAAAAACACCAACAAATTCAACAACAACCTCAGCATTGAAAAACAACAACAACCTCAACATTGAAAAACACCAACAAATTCAACAACAACCTCAACATTGAAAAACAACAACAACCTCAACATTCAAAAACAACAACAAATTCAACAACAACTTCAACATTGAAAAACACCAACAAATTCAACAGCAACCTCAACATTGAAAAACACAACAAATTCTACAACAACCTCAACATTGAAAAACAACAAAAACCTCAACATTGAAAAACACCAACAAATTCAACAACAACCTCAACATTGAAAAACACCAACAAATTCAGCAACACCCTCAACATTGAAAAACAACATCAACCTCAACATTGTAAAACACCAACAAATTCAACAACAACCTCAACATTGAAAAACAACAACAACCTCAACATTGAAAAACACCAACAAATTCAGCAACAACTTCAACATTGAAAAACACCAACAAATTCAACAACAACCTCGAAATGGAAAAACACCAACAAATTCAACAACTACCTCAACATTGTAAAACAACAACAACCTCAACATTGAAAAACGCCAACAAATTCAACAACAACCTCAACATTGAAAAACAACAACAACCTCAACTTTGAAAAACACCAACAAATTCAAAAAGAACCTCAACATTGAAAAACAACAACAAATTCAACAACAACCTCAACATTGAAAAACAACAACAACCTCAACATTGAAAAACAACAACAAATTCAACAACAACCTCAATAATGATAAACACCAACTAATTCAACAACAACTTCAACATTGAAATACACCAACAAATTAAACAACAACCACAACTTTGAAAAATAACAACAACCTCAACATGGAAAAACACCAACAAATTCAACAACAACCTCAACATTGAAAAACAACAACAACCTCAAAATTGAAAAACACCAACAAATTCAACAACAACCTCAACATTGAAAAGCAACAACAACCTCAACATTGAAAAACACCAACAAATTCAACAACAACTTCAACATTGAAAAAAACCAACAAATTCAACAACAACCTCGAAATTGAAAAACACCAACAAATTCAACAACAACCTCAACATTGAAAAACACCAACAAATTCAACAACAACCTCAACATTTAAAAACGCCAACAAATTCAACAACGACCACAACATTGTAAAACACCAACAAATTCAACAACAACCTCAACATTGAAAAACAACAACAACCTCAACATTGAGAAACACCAACAAATTCAACAACAACCTCAACATTGAAAAACAACAACAAACTCAACATTGAAAAACACCAAAAAATTCAACAACAACCTCAACATTGAAAAACAACAATAACCTCAACATAGAAAAACACCAACAAATTCATCCAGAACCTCAACATTGAAAAACACCAACAAATTCAACAACAACCTCAGCATTGAAAAACAACAACAACCTCAACATTGCAAAACACCAACAAATTCAACAACAACCTCAACATTGAAAAACAACAACAACCTCAACATTCAAAAACAACAACAAATTCAACAACAACTTCAACATTGAAAAACACCAACAAATTCAACAGCAACCTCGACATTGAAAAACGCCATCAAATTCAACAACAACCTCAACATTGAAAAACAACAACAACCTCAACATTGAAAAACACCAACAAATTCAACAACAACTGCAACATTGAAAAACACCAACAATTTCAACAACTACCTCGACTTTGAAAAACACCATCAAATTCGACAACAACCTGAACATTGAAAAACAGCAACAACCTCAACATTGAAAAACACCAACAAATTCAACAACAACCTCAACATTTAAAAACGCCAACAAATTGAACAAAAACCTCAACATTGAAAAACACCAACAAATTCAACAACAACCTCAACATTGAAAAACAACAACAACCTCAACATTGAAAAAACGCCAACAAATTGAAGAAAAACCTCAACATTGAAAAACACCAACAAATTGAACAACAACCTCAACATTGAAAAACAACAACAACCTCAACATTGAAAAACACCAACAAATTCAACAACAAATTCAACATTGAAAAACACCAACAAATTCAACAACAACCTCGACATTGAAAAACAGCAACAAATTCAACAACAACCTCCACACTGAACAACAACAACAACCTCAACAAAGAAAAACACCAACAAATTCAACAACAACCTCAACATTGAATAACAACAACAACCTCAACATTGAAAAACACCAACAAATTCAACAACAACCTCAACATTTAAAAACACCAACAAATTCAACAACAACCTCAACATTGAACAACACCAACAAATTCAACAACAACTTCAACATTGAAAAACACCAACAAATTCAACAACAACCTCAACATTGAAAAACTACAACAACCTCAACATTGAAAAACACCAACAAATTCAACAACAACCTCAGCATTGAAAAACACCAACAAATTCAACAACAACTGCAACATTGAAAAACACCAACAATTTCAACAACAACCTCGACTTTGAAAAACACCATCAAATTCGACAACAACCTGAATATTGAAA
Organism: Isurus oxyrinchus; assembly: GCA_026770705.1. NCBI lineage: Eukaryota > Metazoa > Chordata > Chondrichthyes > Lamniformes > Lamnidae > Isurus > Isurus oxyrinchus. The sequence continues at coordinate 1,112,441 of JANJGN010000097.1, forward strand.
AACAGCAACAACCTCAACATTGAAAAACACCAACAAATTCAACAACAACCTCAACATTGAAAAACACCAACAAATTCAACAACAACCTCAACATTTAAAAACGCCAACAAATTGAACAAAAACCTCAACATTGAAAAACACCAACAAATTCAACAACAACCTCAACATTGAAAAACAACAACAACCTCAACATTGAAAAACACCAACAAATTCAACAACAAATTCAACATTGAAAAACACCAACAAATTCAACAACAACCTCGACATTGAAAAACAGCAACAAATTCAACAACAACCTCCACACTGAACAACAACAACAACCTCAACAAAGAAAAACACCACAAATTCAATAACAACCTCAACATTGAATAACAACAACAACCTCAACATTGAAAAACAACAACAACCTCAAAATTGAAAAACACCAACAAATTCAACAACAACCTCAACATTGAAAAGCAACAACAACCTCAACATTGAAAAACACCAACAAATTCAACAACAACTTCAACATTGAAAAAAACCAACAAATTCAACAACAACCTCGAAATTGAAAAACACCAACAAATTCAACAACTACCTCAACATTGAAAAACACCAACAAATTCAACAACAACCTCAACATTTAAAAAACGCCAACAAATTCAACAACGACCACAACATTGTAAAAACACCAACAAATTCAACAACAACCTCAACATTGAAAAACAACAACAACCTCAACATTGAGAAACACCAACAAATTCAACAACAACCTCAACATTGAAAAACAACAACAAACTCAACATTGAAAAACACCAAAAAATTCAACAACAACCTCAACATTGAAAAACAACAATAACCTCAACATAGAAAAACACCAACAAATTCATCCAGAACCTCAACATTGAAAAACACCAACAAATTCAACAACAACCTCAGCATTGAAAAACAACAACAACCTCAACATTGAAAAACACCAACAAATTCAACAACAACCTCAGCATTGATAAACAACAACAACCTGAACATTCAAAAACAACAACAAATTCAACAACAACTTCAACATTGAAAAACTACAACAACCGCAACATTGAAAAACAACAACAAATTCAACAACAAACCTCAACAATGATAAACACCAACAAATTCAACAACAACCTCAACATTGAAAAACAACAACAACCTCAACATTCAAAAACAACAACAAATTCAACAACAACTTCAACATTGAAAAACACCAACAAATTCAACAACAACCTCGACATTGAAAAACGCCATCAAATTCAACAACAACCTCAACATTGAAAAACAACAACAACCTCAACATTGAAAAACACCAACAAATTCAACAACAACTGCAACATTGAAAAACACCAACAATTTCAACAACAACCTCGACTTTGAAAAACACCATCAAATTCGACAACAACCTGAACATTGAAAAACAACAACCTCAACATTGAAAAACATCAACAAATTCAACAACAACCTCAACATTGAAAAACACCAACAAATTCAACAACAACCTCAACATTTAAAAACGCCATCAATTTGAACAAAATCCTCAACATTGAAAAACACCAACAAATTCAACAACAACCTCAACATTGAAAAACAACAACAACCTCAACATTGAAAAACACCAACAAATTCAACAACAAATTCAACATTGAAAAACACCAACAAATTCGACAACAACCTCGACATTGAAAAACGCAACAAATTCAACAACAACCTCCACACTGAACAACAACAACCTCAACAAAGAAAAACACCAACAAATTCAACAACAACCTCAACATTGAATAACAACAACAACCTCAACATTGAAAAACACCAACAAATTCAACAACAACCTCAACATTTAAAAACACCAACAAATTCAACAACAACCTCAACATTGAACAACACCAACAAATTCAACAACAACTTCAACATTGAAAAACACCAACAAATTCAACAACAACCTCGACATTGAAAAACATCAACAAATTCAACAACAACCTCAACATTGAAAAACTACAACAACCTCAACATTGAAAAACACCAACAAATTCAAGAACAACCTCAACATTGAAAAACACCAACAAATTCAGCAACAACATCAACATTGAAAAACAACAACAACCTCAACATTGAAAAACATCAACAAATTCAACAACAACCTCAACATTGAAAAACTACAACAACCTCAACATTGAAAAACAACAACAAATTCAACAACAACCTCAATAATGATAAACACCAACAAATTCAACAACAACCTCAACATTGAAAAACACCAACAAATTAAACAACAACCACAACTTTGAAAAATAACAACAACCTCAACATGGAAAAACACCAACAAATTCAACAACAACCTCAACATTGAAAAACAACAACAACCTCAAAATTGAAAAACACCAACAAATTCAACAACAACCTCAACATTTAAAAACAACAACAACCTCAACATTGAATAGCACCAACAAATTCAACAACAACCTCAACATTGAAAAACACAAACAAATTCAACAACTTCAACATTGAAAAACACCAACAAATTCAACAACAACCTCGAAATTGAAAAACACCAACAAATTCAACAACAACCGCTACATTGAAAAACAACAACAACCTCAACATTGAAAAACACCAACAAATTCAACAACAACCTCCACATTGAAAAACAACAACAACCTCAACATTGAAAAACACCAACAAATTCAACAACAACCTCAACAATGAAAAACACCAACAAATTCAACAACAACCTCAACATTGAAAAACACCAACAAATTTAAAAACAACCTCAACTTTGAAAAACAACAACAACCTCAACATGGCAAAACACCAACAAATTCAACAACAACTTCAACATTGAAAAACAACAACAACCTCAAAATTGAAAAACACCAACAAATTCAACAACAACCTCAACTTTTAAAGACAACAACAACCTCAACATTGAAAAACACCAACAAATTCAACAACAACCTCAACATTGAAAAATACCAACAAATTCAACAACAACTTCAACATTGAAAAACACCAACAAATTCAACAACAACCTCGACATTGAAAAACACCAACAAATTCAACAACAACCTCAACATTGAAAAACTACAACAACCTCAACAATGAAAAACACCAACAAATACAACAACAACCTCAACATTGAAAAACAACAACAACCTCAACATTGTAAAACACCAACAAATTCAACAACAACCTCAACATTGAAAAACAACAACAACCTCAAGATTGAAAAACAACAACAACCTCAACATTGAAAAACACCAACAAATTCAACAACAACCTCAACATTGAAAAAACAACAACAACCTCAACATTGAAAAACACCAACAAATTCAACAACAACTTCAACATTGAAAAACACCAACAAATTCAACAACAACCTCGAAATTGAAAAACACCAACAAATTCAACAAAAACCTCAACATTGAAAAACAACAACAACCTCAACATTGAACAACACCAACAAATTCAACAACAACCTCAACATTGAAAAACAACAACAACCTCAACATTTAAAAACACCAACAAATTCAACAACAAACTCAACAATGATAAACATCCAACAAATTTAACAACAACCTCAACTTTGAAAAACAACAACAACCTCAACATGGAAAAACACCAACAAATTCAACAACAACCTCAACATTGAAAAACAACAACAACCTCAAAATTGAAAAACACCAACAAATTCAACAACAACCTCAACATTGAAAAAACAACAACAACCTCAACATTGAAAAACACCAACAAATTCAACAACAAATTCAACATTGAAAAACACCAACAAATTCGACAACAACCTCGACATTGAAAAACGCAACAAATTCAACAACAACCTCCACACTGAACAACAACAACCTCAACAAAGAAAAACACCAACAAATTCAACAACAACCTCAACATTGAATAACAACAACAACCTCAACATTGAAAAACACCAACAAATTCAACAACAACCTCAACATTTAAAAACACCAACAAATTCAACAACAACCTCAACATTGAACAACACCAACAAATTCAACAACAACTTCAACATTGAAAAACACCAACAAATTCAACAACAACCTCGACATTGAAAAAACATCAACAAATTCAACAACAACCTCAACATTGAAAAACTACAACAACCTCAACATTGAAAAACACCAACAAATTCAAGAACAACCTCAACATTGAAAAACACCAACAAATTCAGCAACAACATCAACATTGAAAAACAACAACAACCTCAACATTGAAAAACATCAACAAATTCAACAACAACCTCAACATTGAAAAACTACAACAACCTCAACATTGAAAAACAACAACAAATTCAACAACAACCTCAATAATGATAAACACCAACAAATTCAACAACAACCTCAACATTGAAAAACACCAACAAATTAAACAACAACCACAACTTTGAAAAATAACAACAACCTCAACATGGAAAAACACCAACAAATTCAACAACAACCTCAACATTGAAAAACAACAACAACCTCAAAATTGAAAAACACCAACAAATTCAACAACAACCTCAACATTTAAAAACAACAACAACCTCAACATTGAATAGCACCAACAAATTCAACAACAACCTCAACATTGAAAAACACAAACAAATTCAACAACTTCAACATTGAAAAACACCAACAAATTCAACAACAACCTCGAAATTGAAAAACACCAACAAATTCAACAACAACCGCTACATTGAAAAACAACAACAACCTCAACATTGAAAAACACCAACAAATTCAACAACAACCTCCACATTGAAAAACAACAACAACCTCAACATTGAAAAACACCAACAAATTCAACAACAACCTCAACAATGAAAAACACCAACAAATTCAACAACAACCTCAACATTGAAAAACACCAACAAATTTAAAAACAACCTCAACTTTGAAAAACAACAACAACCTCAACATGGCAAAACACCAACAAATTCAACAACAACTTCAACATTGAAGAACAACAACAACCTCAAAATTGAAAAACACCAACAAATTCAACAACAACCTCAACTTTTAAAGACAACAACAACCTCAACATTGAAAAACACCAACAAATTCAACAACAACCTCAACATTGAAAAACACCAACAAATTCAACAACAACTTCAACATTGAAAAACACCAACAAATTCAACAACAACCTCGACATTGAAAAACACCAACAAATTCAACAACAACCTCAACATTGAAAAACTACAACAACCTCAACAATGAAAAACACCAACAAATACAACAACAACCTCAACATTGAAAAACAACAACAACCTCAACATTGTAAAACACCAACAAATTCAACAACAACCTCAACATTGAAAAACAACAACAACCTCAAGATTGAAAAACAACAACAACCTCAACATTGAAAAACACCAACAAATTCAACAACAACCTCAACATTGAAAAACAACAACAACCTCAACATTGAAAAACACCAACAAATTCAACAACAACTTCAACATTGAAAAACACCAACAAATTCAACAACAACCTCGAAATTGAAAAACACCAACAAATTCAACAAAAACCTCAACATTGAAAAACAACAACAACCTCAACATTGAACAACACCAACAAATTCAACAACAACCTCAACATTGAAAAACAACAACAACCTCAACATTTAAAAACACCAACAAATTCAACAACAAACTCAACAATGATAAACATCCAACAAATTTAACAACAACCTCAACTTTGAAAAACAACAACAACCTCAACATGGAAAAACACCAACAAATTCAACAACAACCTCAACATTGAAAAACAACAACAACCTCAAAATTGAAAAACACCAACAAATTCAACAACAACCTCAACATTGAAAAACACAAACAAATTCAACAACTTCAACATTGAAAAACACCAACAAATTCAACAACAACCTCGACATTGAAAAACACCAACAAATTCAACAACAACCTCAACATTGAAAAACAACAACACCCTCAACATTGAAAAACAACAACAACCTCAACATTGAAAAACACCAACAAATTCAACAACAACCTCAACATTGAAAAACAACAACAACCTCAACATTGAAAAACACCAACAAATTCAGCAACAACTTCAACATTGAAAAACACCAACAAATTCAACAACAACCTCGAAATGGAAAAACACCAACAAATTCAACAACAACCTCAACTTTGTAAAACAACAACAACCTCAACATTGAAAAACGCCAACAAATTCAACAACAACCTCAACATTGAAAAACAACAACAACCTCAACTTTGAAAAACACCAACAAATTCAAAAACAACCTCAACATTGAAAAACAACAACAACCTCAACATTGAAAAATACCAAAAAATTCAACAACAACCTCAACATGGAAAAACACCAACAAATTCAACAACAACCTCAACATTGAAAAACAACAACAACCTCAAAATTGAAAAACACCAACAAATTCAACAACAACCTCAACATTGAAAAGCAACAACAACCTCAACATTGAAAAACACCAACAAATTCAACAACAACTTCAACATTGAAAAAAACCAACAAAATCAACAACAACCTCGACATTGAAAAACACCAACAAATTCAGCAACAACCTCAACATTGAAAAACACCAAGAAATTCAACAACAACCTCAACATTTAAAAACGCCAACAAATTCAACAACGACCACAACATTGTAAAAACACCAACAAATTCAACAACAACCTCAACATTGAAAAACAACAACAACCTCAACATTGAGAAATACCAACAAATTCAACAACAACCTCAACATTGAAAAACAACAACAAACTCAACATTGAAAAACACCAAAAAATTCAACAACAACCTCAACATTGAAAAACAACAACAACCTCAACATAGAAAAACACCAACAAATTCATCCAGAACCTCAACATTGAAAAACACCAACAAATTCAACAACAACCTCAGCATTGAAAAACAACAACAACCTCAACATTGAAAAACACCAACAAATTCAACAACAACCTCAACATTGAAAAACAACAACAACCTCAACATTCAAAAACAACAACAAATTCAACAACAACTTCAACATTGAAAAACAACAACAAATTCAACAGCAACCTCAACATTGAAAAACACCAACAAATTCTACAACAACCTCAACATTGAAAAACAACAAAAACCTCAACATTGAAAAACACCAACAAATTCAACAACAACCTCAACATTGAAAAACACCAACAAATTCAGCAACACCCTCAACATTGAAAAACAGCAACAACCTCAACATTGTAAAACACCAACAAATTCAACAACAACCTCAACATTGAAAAACGACAACAACCTCAACATTGAAAAACACCAACAAATTCAGCAACAACTTCAACATTGAAAAACACCAACAAATTCAACAACAACCTCGAAATGGAAAAACACCAACAAATTCAACAACAACCTCAACATTGTAAAACAACAACAACCTCAACATTGAAAAAACGCCAACAAATTCAACAACAACCTCAACATTGAAAAACAACAACAACCTCAACTTTGAAAAACACCAACAAATTCAAAAAGAACCTCAACATTGAAAAACAACAACAAATTCAACAACAACCTCAACATTGAAAAACAACAACAACCTCAACATTGAAAAACAACAACAAATTCAACAACAACCTCAATAATGATAAACACCAACTAATTCAACAACAACTTCAACATTGAAATACACCAACAAATTAAACAACAACCACAACTTTGAAAAATAACAACAACCTCAACATGGAAAAACACCAACAAATTCAACAACAACCTCAACATTGAAAAACAACAACAACCTCAAAATTGAAAAACACCAACAAATTCAACAACAACCTCAACATTGAAAAGCAACAACAACCTCAACATTGAAAAACACCAACAAATTCAACAACAAACTTCAACATTGAAAAAAACCAACAAATTCAACAACAACCTCGAAATTGAAAAACACCAACAAATTCAACAACAACCTCAACATTGAAAAACACCAACATATTCAACAACAACCTCAACATTTAAAAACGCCAACAAATTCAACAACGACCACAACATTGTAAAACACCAACAAATTCAACAACAACCTCAACATTGAAAAACAACAACAACCTCAACATTGAGAAACACCAACAAATTCAACAACAACCTCAACATTGAAAAACAACAACAAACTCAACATTGAAAAACACCAAAAAATTCAACAACAACCTCAACATTGAAAAACAACAATAACCTCAACATAGAAAAACACCAACAAATTCATCCAGAACCTCAACATTGAAAAACACCAACAAATTCAACAACAACCTCTGCATTGAAAAACAACAACAACCTCAACATTGCAAAACACCAACACATTCAACAACAACCTCAACATTGAAAAACAACAACAACCTCAACATTCAAAAACAACAACAAATTCAACAACAACTTCAACATTGAAAAACACCAACAAATTCAACAACAACCTCGACATTGAAAAACGCCATCAAATTCAACAACAACCTCAACATTGAAAAACAACAACAACCTCAACATTGAAAAACAACAACAAATTCAACAACAACTGCAACATTGAAAAACACCAACAATTTCAACAACAACCTCGACTTTGAAAAACACCATCAAATTCGACAACAACCTGAACATTGAAAAACAGCAACAACCTCAACATTGAAAAACACCAACAAATTCAACAACAACCTCAACATTTAAAAACGCCAACAAATTGAACAAAAACCTCAACATTGAAAAACACCAACAAATTCAACAACAACCTCAACATTGAAAAACAACAACAACCTCAACATTGAAAAACGCCAACAAATTGAAGAAAAACCTCAACATTGAAAAACACCAACAAATTCAACAACAACCTCAACATTGAAAAACAACAACAACCTCAACATTGAAAAACACCAACAAATTCAACAACAAATTCAACATTGAAAAACACCAACAAATTCAACAACAACCTCGACATTGAAAAACAGCAACAAATTCAACAACAACCTCCACACTGAACAACAACAACAACCTCAACAAAGAAAAACACCAACAAATTCAACAACAACCTCAACATTGAATAACAACAACAACCTCAACATTGAAAAACACCAACAAATTCAACAACAACCTCAACATTTAAAAACACCAACAAATTCAACAACAACCTCAACATTGAACAACACCAACAAATTCAACAACAACTTCAACATTGAAAAACACCAACAAATTCAACAACAACCTCAACATTGAAAAACTACAACAACCTCAACATTGAAAAACACCAACAAATTCAACAACAACCTCAGCATTGAAAAACACCAACAAATTCAACAACAACCTCAACGTTGGAAAACACCAACAAATTCAACAACAACCTCAACATTGAAAAACAACAACAACCTCAACATTGAAAAACACCAACAAATTCAAGAACAACCTCAACATTGAAAAACACCAACAAATTCAGCAACAACATCAACATTGAAAAACAACAACAACCTCAACATTGAAAAACATCAACAAATTCAACAACAACCTCAACATTGAAAAACTACAACAACCTCAACATTGAAAAACAACAACAAATTCAACAACAACCTCAACAATGATAAACACCAACAAATTCAACAACAACCTCAACATTGAAAAACACCAACAAATTAAACAACAACCACAACTTTGAAAAATAACAACAACCTCAACATGGAAAAACACCAACAAATTCAACAACAACCTCAACATTGAAAAACAACAACAACCTCAAAATTGAAAAACACCAACAAATTCAACAACAACCTCAACATTTAAAAACAACAACAACCTCAACATTGAATAGCACCAACAAATTCAACAACAACCTCAACATTGAAAAACACAAACAAATTCAACAACTTCAACATTGAAAAACACCAACAAATTCAACAACAAACTCGAAATTGAAAAACACCAACAAATTCAACAACAACCGCTACATTGAAAAACAACAACAACCTCAACATTGAAAAACACAAACAAATTCAACAACAACCTCAACATTGAAAAACAACAACAACCTCAGCATTGAAAAACACCAACAAATTCAACAACAACCTCAACAATGAAAAACACCAACAAATTCAACAACAACCTCAACATTGAAAAACAAAAACAAATTTAAAAACAACCTCAACTTTGAAAAACAACAACAACCTCAACATGGAAAAACACCAACAAATTCAACAACAACTTCAACATTGAAAAATAACAACAACCTCAAAATTGAAAAACACCAACAAATTCAACAACAACCTCAACTTTTAAAGACAACAACAACCTCAACATTGAAAAACACCAACAAATTCAACAACAACCTCAACATTGAAAAACAGCAACAAATTCAACAACAACTTCAACATTGAAAAAAACCAACAAATTCAACAACAACCTCGACATTGAAAAACACCTACAAATTCAACAACAACCTCAACATTGAAAAACTACAACAACCTCAACAATGAAAAACACCAACAAATACAACAACAACCTCAACGTTGAAAAACAACAACAACCTCAACATTGAAAAACACCAACAAATTCAACAACAACCTCAACATTGAAAAACAACAACAACCTCAACATTGAAAAACAACAACAACCTCAACATTGAAAAACACCAACAAATTCAACAACAACCTCAACATTGAAAAACAACCACAACCTCAACAGTGAAAAACACCAACAAATTCAACAACAACTTCAACATTGAAAAACACCAACAAATTCAACAACAACCTCGAAATTGAAAAACACCAACAAATTCAACAAAAACCTCAACATTGAAAAACAACAACAACCTCAACATTGAACAACACCAACAAATTCAACAACAACCTCAACATTGAAAAACAACAACAACCTCAACATTGAAAAACACCAACAAATTCAACAACAACCTCAACAATGATAAACACCAACAAATTCAACAACAACCTCAACATTGAAAAACACCAACAAATTTAACAACAACCTCAACTTTGAAAAACAACAACAACCTCAACATGGAAAAACACCAACAAATTCAACAACAACCTCAACATTGAAAAACAACAACAACCTCAAAATTGAAAAACACCAACAATTTCAACAACAACCTCAACATTGAAAAACACAAACAAATTCAACAACTTCAACATTGAAAAACACCAACAAATTCAACAACAACCTCGACATTGAAAAACACCAACAAATTCAACAACAACCTCAACATTGAAAAACAACAACACCCTCAACATTGAAAAACAACAACAACCTCAACATTGAAAAGCACCAACAAATTCAACAACAACCTCAACATTGAAAAACAACAACAACCGCAACATTGAAAAACTCCAACAAATTAAGCAACAAATTCAACATTGAAAAACAGCAACAAATTCAACAACAACCTCGAAATGGAAAAACACCAACAAATTCAACAACAACCTCAACATTGTAAAACAACAACAACCTCAACATTGAAAAACGCCAACAAATTCAACAACAACCTCAACATTGAAAAACAACAACAACCTCAACTTTGAAAAACACCAACAAATTCAAAAACAACCTCAACATTGAAAAACAACAACAACCTCAACATTGAAAAATACCAAAAATTTCAACACCAACCTCAACATTGAAAAACACCAACAAATTCAACAACAACCTCAACATTGAAAAAGAACAACAACCTCAACATTGAAAAACAACAACAAATTCAACAACAACCTCAATAATGATAAACACCAACTAATTCAACAACAACCTCAACATTGAAATACACCAACAAATTAAACAACAACCACAACTTTGAAAAATAACAACAACCTCAACATGGAAAAACACCAACAAATTCAACAACAACCTCAACATTGAAAAACAACAACAACCTCAAAATTGAAAAACACCAACAAATTCAACAACAACCTCAACATTGAGAAGCAACAACAACCTGAACATTGAAAAACACCAACAAATTCAACAACAACTTCAACATTGAAAAAAACCAACAAATTCAACAACAACCTCGACATTGAAAAACACCAACAAATGCAACAACAACCTCAACATTGAAAAACACCAACAAATTCAACAACAACCTCAACATTTAAAAACGCCAACAAATTCAACAACGACCACAACATTGTAAAACACCAACAAATTCAACAACAACTTCAACATTGAAAAACAACAACAACCTCAACATTGAGAAACACCAACAAATTCAACAACAACCTCAACATTGAAAAACAACAACAAACTCAACATTGAAAAATACCAAAAAATTCAACAACAACCTCAACATTGAAAAACAACAACAACCTCAACATAGAAAAACACCAACAAATTCATCCAGAACCTCAACATTGAAAAACACCAACAAATTCAACAACAACCTCAGCATTGAAAAACAACACCAACCTCAACATTGAAAAACACCAACAAATTCAACAACAACCTCAACATTGAAAAACAACAACAACCTCAACATTCAAAAACAACAACAAATTCAACAACAACTTCAACATTGAAAAACACCAACAAATTCAACAACAACCTCGACATTGAAAAACGCCATCAAATTCAACAACAACCTCAACATTGAAAAACAACAACAACCTCAACATTGAAAAACACCAACAAATTCAACAACTTCTGCAACTATGAAAAACACCAACAATTTCAACAACAACCTCGACTTTGAAAAACACCATCAAATTCGACAACAACCTGAACATTGAAAAACAACAACAACCTCAACATTGAAAAGCACCAACAAATTCAACAACAACCTCAACATTGAAAAACACCAACAAATTCAACAACAACCTCAACATTTAAAAACGCCAACAAATTGAACAAAAACCTCAACATTGAAAAACACCAACAAGTTCAACAACAACCTCAACATTGAAAAACAACAACAACCTCAACATTGAAAAACACCAACAAATTCAACAACAAATTCAACATTGAAAAACACCAACAAATTCAACAACAACCTCGACATTGAAAAACAGCAACAAATTCAACAACAACCTCCACACTGAACAACAACAACAACCTCAACAAAGAAAAACACCAACAAATTCAACAACAACCTCAACATTGAATAACAACAACAACCTCAACATTGAAAAACACCAACAAATTCAACAACAACCTCAACATTTAAAAACACCAACAAATTCAACAACAACCTCAACATTGAACAACACCAAGAAATTCAACAACAACCTCAACATTGAAAAACTACAACAACCTCAACAACAACCTCAAAATTGAAAAACAACAACAACCTCAGCATTGAAAAACACGAACAAATTCAACAACAACCTCAACGTTGGAAAACACCAACAAATTCAACAACAACCTCAACATTGAAAAACAACAACAACCTCAACATTGAAAAACACCAACAAATTCAACAACAACCTCAACATTGAAAAACAACAACAAATTCAGCAACAACATCAACATTGAAAAACAACAACAACCTCAACATTGAAAAACATCAACAAATTCAACAACAACCTCAACCTTGAAAAACTACAACAACCTCAACATTGAAAAACAACAACAAATTCAACAACAACCTCAACAATGATAAACACCAACAAATTCAACAACAACCTCAACATTGAAAAACACCAACAAATTAAACAACAACCACACTTTGAAAAATAACAACAACCTCAACATGGAAAAACAACAACAAATTCAACAACTACCTCAACATTGAAATTCAACAACAACCTCAACATTGAAAAACACAAACAAATTCAACAACTTCAACATTGAAAAACACCAACAAATTCAACAACAACCTCGACATTGAAAAACACCAACAAATTCAACAACAGCCTCAACATTGAAAAACAACAACACCCTCAACATTGAAAAACAACAACAACCTCAACATTGAAAAACACCAACAAATTCAACAACAACGTCAACATTGAAAAACAACAACAACCTCAACATTGAAAAACACCAACAAATTCAACAACAACCTCGAAATGGAAAAACACCAACAAATTCAACAACAACCTCAACATTGTAAAACAACAACAACCTCAACATTGTAAAACGCCAACAAATTCAACAACAACCTCAACATTGAAAAACAACAACAACCTCAACATTGAAAAACACCAACAAATTCAAAAACAACCACAACATTGAAAAACAACAACAACCTCAACATTGAAAAATACCAAAAAATTCAACACGAACCTCAACATTGAAAAACACCAACAAATTCAACAACAACCTCAACATTGAAAAACAACAACAACCTCAACATTGAAAAACAACAACAAATTCAACAACAACCTCAATAATGATAAACACCAACAAAATCAACAACAACCTCAACATTGAAATACACCAACAAATTAAACAACAACCAGAACTTTGAAAAATAACAACAACATCAAAATGGAAAAACACCAACAAATTCAACAACAACCTCAACATTGAAAAACAACAACAACCTCAAAATTGAAAAACACCAACAAATTCAACAACAACCTCAACATTAAAAAGCAACAACAACCTCAACATTGAAAAACACCAACAAATTCAACAACAACTTCAACATTGAAAAAAACCAACAAATTCAACAACAACCTCAACATTGAAAAAGACCAACAAATTCAACAACAACCTCAACATTTAAAAACGCCAACAAATTCAACAACGACCACAACATTGAAAAACAACAACAACCTCAACATTGAGAAACACCAACAAATTCAACAACAACCTCAACATTGAAAAACAACAACAAACTCAACATTGAAAAACACCAAAAAATTCAACAACAACCTCAACATTGAAAAACAACAACAACCTCAACATAGAAAAACACCAACAAATTCATCCAGAACCTCAACATTGAAAAACACCAAGAAATTCAACAACAACCTCAGCATTGAAAAACAACAACAACCTCAACATTGAAAAACACCAACAAATTCAACAACAACCTCAACATTGAAAAACAACAACAACCTCAACATTCAAAAACAACAACAAATTCAAAACAAACTTCAACATTGAAAAACACCAACAAATTCAACAACAACCTCGACATTGAAAAACAACAACAACCTCAACATTGAAAAACACCAACAAATTCAACAACAACTGCAACATTGAAAAACACCAACAATTTCAACAACAACCTCGACTTTGAAAAACACCATCAAATTCGACAACAACCTGAACATTGAAAAACAACAACAACCTCAACATTGAAAAACACCAACAAATTCAACAACAACCTCAACATTTAAAAACGCCAACAAATTGAACAAAAACCTCAACATTGAAAAACACCAACAAATTCAACAACAACCTCAACATTGAAAAACAACAACAACCTCGACATTGAAAAACACCAACAAATTCAACAACAACCTCCACACTGAACAACAACAACAACCTCAACAAAGAAAAACACCAACAAATTCAACAACAACCTCAACATTGAATAACAACAACAACCTCAACATTGAAAAACACCAACAAAATCAACAACAACCTCAAACTTTAAAAACACCAACAAATTCAACAACAACCTCAACATTGAACAACACCAACAAATTCAACAACAACTTCAACATTGAAAAACACCAACAAATTCAACAACAACCTCGACATTGAAAAACATCAACAAATTCAACAACAAACTCAACATTGAAAAACTACAACAACCTCAACATTGAAAAACACCAACAAACTCAACAACAACCTCAACATTGAAAAACAATAACAACCTCAGCATTGAAAAACACGAACAAATTCAGCAACAACCTCAACGTTGGAAAACACCAACAAATTCAACAACAACCTCAACATTGAAAAACAACAACAACCTCAACATTGAAAAACACCAACAAATTCAAGAACAACCTCAACATTGAAAAACACCAACAAATTCAGCAACAACATCAACATTGAAAAACAACAACAACCTCAACATTGAAAAACATCAACAAATTCAACAACAACCTCAACATTGAAAAACTACAACAACCTCAACATTGAAAAACAACAACAAATTCAACAACAACCTCAACAATGATAAACACCAACAAATTCAACAACAACCTTAACATTGAAAAACACCAACAAATTAAACAACAACCACAACTTTGAAAAATAACAACAACCTCAACATGGAAAACCACCAACAAATTCAACAACAACCTCAACATTGAAAAACAACAACAACCTCAAAATTGAAAAACACCAACAAATTCAACAACAACTTCAACATTGAAAAAAACCAACAAATTCAACAACAACCTCAACATTGAAAAACACCAACAAATTCAACAACAACCTCAACATTTAAAAACGCCAACAATTTCAACAACGACCACAACATTGTAAAACACCAACAAATTCAACAACAACCTCAACATTGAAAAACAACAACAACCTCAACATTGAGAAACACCAACAAATTCAACAACAACCTCAACATTGAAAAACAACAACAAACTCAACATTGAAAAACACCAAAAAATTCAACAACAACCTCAACATTGAAAAACAACAACAACCTCAACATAGAAAAACACCAACAAATTCATCCAGAACCTCAACATTGAAAAACACCAAAAAATTCAACAAGAACTTCAGCATTGAAAAACAACACCAACCTCAACATTGAAAAACACCAACAAATTCAACAACAACCTCAACATTGAAAAACAACAACAACCTCAACATTCAAAAACAACAACAAATTCAACAACAACTTCAACATTGAAAAACACCAACAAATTCAACAACAACCTCGACATTGAAAAACGCCATCAAATTCAACAACAACCTCAACATTGAAAAACAACAACAACCTCAACATTGAAAAACAAAAACAAATTCAACAACAACTTCAACATTGAAAAACTCCAACAAATTCAACAACAACCTCGACATTGAAAAACGCCATCAAATTCAACAACAACCTCAACATTGAAAAACAACAATAACCTCAACATTGAAAAAACCAACAAATTCAACAACAACTGCAACATAGAAAAACACCAACAATTTCAACAACAACCTCGACTTTGAAAAACACCATCAAATTCGACAACAACCTGAACATTGAAAAACAACAACAACCTCAACATTGAAAAACACCAACAAATTCAACAACAACCTCAACATTGAAAAACACCAACAAATTCAACAACAACCTGAACATTTAAAAACGCCAACAAATTGAACAAAAACCTCAACATTGAAAAACACCAACAAATTCAACAACAACCTCAACATTGAAAAACAACAACAACCTCAACATTGAAAAACACCAACAAATTCAACAACAAATTCAACATTGAAAAACACCAACAAATTCAACAACAACCTCGACATTGAAAAACAGCAACAAATTCAACAACAACCTCCACACTGAACAACAACAACAACCTCAACAAAGAAAAACACCAACAAATTCAACAACAACCTCAACATTGAATAACAACAACAACCTCAACATTGAAAAACACCAACAAATTCAACAACAACCTCAACATTTAAAAACACCAACAAATTCAACAACAACCTCAACATTGAACAACACCAACAAATTCAACAACAACTTCAACATTGAAAAACACCAACAAATTCAACAACAACCTCGACATTGAAAAACATCAACAAATTCAACAACAACCTCAACATTGAAAAACTACAACAACCACATCATTGAAAAACACCAACAAATTCAACAACAACCTCAACATTGAAAAACAACAACAACCTCAACATTGAAAAACACCAACAAATTCAACAACAACCTCAACATTGAAAAACACGAACATATTCAGCAACAACATCAACATTGAAAAACAACAACAGCCTCAACATTGAAAAACATCAACAAATTCAACAACAACCACAACATTGAAAAACACCAACAAATTCAACAACAACCTCAACATTGAAAAACTACAACAACCTCAACATTGAAAAACACCAACAAATTCAACAACAACCTCAACATTGAAAAACACCATCAAATTCAACAACGACCTCAACATTGAAAAACACCAACAAATTCAACAACAACCTCAACATTGAAAAACAACAACAACCTCAACATTGAAAAACAACAACAACCTCAACATTGAAAAACACCAACAAATTCAACAACAACCTCAACATTGAAAAACAACAACAACCTCAACATTGAAAAACACCAACAAATTCAACAACAACTTCAACATTGAAAAACACCAACAAATTCAACAACAACCTCGAAATTCAAAAACACCAACAAATTCAACAACAACCTCAACATTGAAAAACAACAACAACCTCAACAATGAAAAACAACAACAAATTCAACAACAACCTCAACATTGAAAAACAACAACAACCTCAACATTGAAAAACACCAACAAATTCAACAATAACCTCAACATTTAAAAACACCAACAAATTCAACAACAACCTCAACATTGAAAAACAACAACAACCTCGACAATGAAAAACAGCAACAAATTCAACAACAACCTCCACACTGAACAACAACAACAACCTCAACAAAGAAAAACACCAACAAATTCAACAACAACCTCAACATTGAAAAACAACAACAACCTCAACATTGAAAAATACCAACAAATTCAACATCAACCTCAACATTTAAAAACACCAACAAATTCAACAACAACCTCAACATTGAACAACACCAACAAATTCAACAATAACTTCAACATTGAAAAACACCAACAAATTCAACAACAACCTCGACATTGAAAAACATCAACAAATTCAACAACAACCTCAACATTGGAGAACTACAACAACCTCAACATTGAAAAACACCAACAAATTCAACAACAACCTCAACTTTGAAAAACAACAACAACCTCAGCATTGAACAACACGAACAAATTCAACATCAACCTCAACGTTGGAAAACACCAACAAATTCAACAACAACCTCAACATTGAAAAACAACAACAACCTCAACATTGAAAAACACCAACAAATTCAACAACAACCTCAACATTGAAAAACACCAACAAATTCAGCAACAACATCAACATTGAAAAACAACAACAACCTCAACATTGAAAAACATCAACAAATTCAGCAACAACCTCAACATTGAAAAACTGCATCAACCTCAACATTGAAAAACACCAACAAATTCAACAACAACCTCTACATTGAAAAACAACAACAACCTCGACAGAGAAAAACACCAACAAATTCATCCAGAACCTCAACATTGAAAAACACCAACAAATTCAACAACAACCTCAGCATTGAAAAACAACAACAACCTCAACATTGAAAAACACCAACAAATTCAACAACAACCTCAACATTGAAAAACAACAACAACCTCAACATTGAAAAACACCAACAAATTCAACAACAAATTCAACATTGAAAAACACCAACAAATTCAACAACACCCTCGCAATTGAAAAACAGGAACAAATTCAACAACAACCTCCACACTGAACAACAACAACAACCTCAACAAAGAAAAACACCAACAAATTCAACAACAACCTCAACATTGAAAAACAACAACAACCTCAACATTTAAAAACACCAACAAATTCAACAACAACCGCAACATTGAAAAACACCACCAAATTCAGCAACAACATCAACATTGAAAAACAACAACAACCTCAACATTGAAAAACAGCAACAAATTCAACAACAACCACAACATTGAAAAACACCAACAAATTCAACAACAACCTCAACATTGAAAAACTACAACAACCTCAACATTGAAAAACACCAACAAATTCAACAACAACCTCAACATTGAAAAACACCATCAAATTCAACAACGACCTCAACATTGAAAAACACCAACAAATTCAACAACAACCTCAACATTGAAAAACAACAACAACCTCAACATTGAAAAACAACAACAACCTCAACATTGAAAAACACCAACAAATTCAACAACAACCTCAACATTGAAAAACAACAACAACCTCTACATTGAAAAACACCAACAAATTCAACAACAACTTCAACATTGAAAAACACCAACAAATTCAACAACAACCTCGAAATTGAAAAACACCAACAAATTCAACAACAACCTCAACATTGAAAAACAACAACAACCTCAACAATGAAAAACAACAACAAATTCAACAACAACCTCAACATTGAAAAAAAACAACAACCTCAACATTGAAAAACAATAACAAATTCAACAATAACCTCAACATTTAAAAACACCAACAAATTCAACAACAACCTCAACATTGAAAAACAACAACAACCTCGACAATGAAAAACACCAACAAATTCAACAACAACCTCAACATTGAAAAACAACAACAACCTCAACATTGAAAAATACCAACAAATTCAACATCAACCTCAACATTTAAAAACACCAACAAATTCAACAACAACCTCAACATTGAACAACACCAACAAATTCAACAACAACTTCAACATTGAAAAACACCAACAAATTCAACAACAACCTCGACATTGAAAAACATCAACAAATTCAACAACAACCTCAACATTGGAGAACTACAACAACCTCAACATTGAAAAACACCAACAAATTCAACAACAACCTCAACTTTGAAAAACAACAACAACCTCAGCATTGAAAAACACGAACAAATTCAACATCAACCTCAACGTTGGAAAACACCAACAAATTCAACAACAACCTCAACATTGAAAAACAACAACAACCTCAACAATGAAAAACAACAACAAATTCAACAACAACCTCAACATTGAAAAACAACAACAACCTCAACATTGAAAAACACCAACAAATTCAACAATAACCTCAACATTTAAAAACACCAACAAATTCAACAACAACCTCAACATTGAAAAACAACAACAACCTCGACAATGAAAAACAGCAACAAATTCAACAACAACCTCCACACTGAACAACAACAACAACCTCAACAAAGAAAAACACCAACAAATTCAACAACAACCTCAACATTGAAAAACAACAACAACCTCAACATTGAAAAATACCAACAAATTCAACATCAACCTCAACATTTAAAAACACCAACAAATTCAACAACAACCTCAACATTGAACAACACCAACAAATTCAACAATAACTTCAACATTGAAAAACACCAACAAATTCAACAACAACCTCGACATTGAAAAACATCAACAAATTCAACAACAACCTCAACATTGGAGAACTACAACAACCTCAACATTGAAAAACACCAACAAATTCAACAACAACCTCAACTTTGAAAAACAACAACAACCTCAGCATTGAACAACACGAACAAATTCAACATCAACCTCAACGTTGGAAAACACCAACAAATTCAACAACAACCTCAGCATTGAAAAACAACAACAACCTCAACATTGAAAAACACCAACAAATTCAACAACAACCTCAACATTGAAAAACACCAACAAATTCAGCAACAACATCAACATTGAAAAACAACAACTACCTCAACATTGAAAAACATCAACAAATTCAGCAACAACCTCAACATTGAAAAACTGCATCAACCTCAACATTGAAAAACACCAACAAATTCAACAACAACCTCTACATTGAAAAACAACAACAACCTCGACAGAGAAAAACACCAACAAATTCATCCAGAACCTCAACATTGAAAAACACCAACAAATTCAACAACAACCTCAGCATTGAAAAACAACAACAACCTCAACATTGAAAAACACCAACAAATTCAACAACAACCTCAACATTGAAAAACAACAACAACCTCAACATTGAAAAACACCAACAAATTCAACAACAAATTCAACATTGAAAAACACCAACAAATTCAACAACACCCTCGCAATTGAAAAACAGGAACAAATTCAACAACAACCTCCACACTGAACAACAACAACAACCTCAACAAAGAAAAACACCAACAAATTCAACAACAACCTCAACATTGAAAAACAACAACAACCTCAACATTTAAAAACACCAACAAATTCAACAACAACCGCAACATTGAAAAACACCACCAAATTCAGCAACAACATCAACATTGAAAAACAACAACAACCTCAACATTGAAAAACAGCAACAAATTCAACAACAACCACAACATTGAAAAACACCAACAAATTCAACAACAACCTCAACATTGAAAAACTACAACAACCTCAACATTGAAAAACACCAACAAATTCAACAACAACCTCAACATTGAAAAACACCATCAAATTCAACAACGACCTCAACATTGAAAAACACCAACAAATTCAACAACAACCTCAACATTGAAAAACAACAACAACCTCAACATTGAAAAACAACAACAACCTCAACATTGAAAAACACCAACAAATTCAACAACAACCTCAACATTGAAAAACAACAACAACCTCTACATTGAAAAACACCAACAAATTCAACAACAACTTCAACATTGAAAAACACCAACAAATTCAACAACAACCTCGAAATTGAAAAACACCAACAAATTCAACAACAACCTCAACATTGAAAAACAACAACAACCTCAACAATGAAAAACAACAACAAATTCAACAACAACCTCAACATTGAAAAAAAACAACAACCTCAACATTGAAAAACAATAACAAATTCAACAATAACCTCAACATTTAAAAACACCAACAAATTCAACAACAACCTCAACATTGAAAAACAACAACAACCTCGACAATGAAAAACACCAACAAATTCAACAACAACCTCAACATTGAAAAACAACAACAACCTCAACATTGAAAAATACCAACAAATTCAACATCAACCTCAACATTTAAAAACACCAACAAATTCAACAACAACCTCAACATTGAACAACACCAACAAATTCAACAACAACTTCAACATTGAAAAACACCAACAAATTCAACAACAACCTCGACATTGAAAAACATCAACAAATTCAACAACAACCTCAACATTGGAGAACTACAACAACCTCAACATTGAAAAACACCAACAAATTCAACAACAACCTCAACTTTGAAAAACAACAACAACCTCAGCATTGAAAAACACGAACAAATTCAACATCAACCTCAACGTTGGAAAACACCAACAAATTCAACAACAACCTCAACATTGAAAAACAACAACAACCTCAACATTGAAAAACACCATCAAATTCAACAACGACCTCAACATTGAAAAACACCAACAAATTCAACAACAACCTCAACTTTGAAAAACAACAACAACCTCAACATTGAAAAACAACAACAACCTCAACATTGAAAAACACCAACAAATTCAACAACAACCTCGAAATTCAAAAACACCAACAAATTCAACAACAACCTCAACATTGAAAAACAACAACAACCTCAACAATGAAAAACAACAACAAATTCAACAACAACCTCAACATTGAAAAACAACAACAACCTCAACATTGAAAAACACCAACAAATTCAACAATAACCTCAACATTTAAAAACACCAACAAATTCAACAACAACCTCAACATTGAAAAACAACAACAACCTCGACAATGAAAAACAGCAACAAATTCAACAACAACCTCCACACTGAACAACAACAACAACCTCAACAAAGAAAAACACCAACAAATTCAACAACAACCTCAACATTGAAAAACAACAACAACCTCAACATTGAAAAATACCAACAAATTCAACATCAACCTCAACATTTAAAAACACCAACAAATTCAACAACAACCTCAACATTGAAAAACACCAACAAATTCAACAACAACCTCAACATTGGAGAACTACAACAACCTCAACATTGAAAAACACCAACAAATTCAACAACAACCTCAACTTTGAAAAACAACAACAACCTCAGCATTGAAAAACACGAACAAATTCAACATCAACCTCAACGTTGGAAAACACCAACAAATTCAACAACAACCTCAACATTGAAAAACAACAACAACCTCAACATTGAAAAACACCAACAAATTCAACAACAACCTCAACATTGGAGAACTACAACAACCTCAACATTGAAAAACACCAACAAATTCAACAACAACCTCAACTTTGAAAAACAACAACAACCTCAGCATTGAAAAACACGAACAAATTCAACATCAACCTCAACGTTGGAAAACACCAACAAATTCAACAACAACCTCAACATTGAAAAACAACAACAACCTCAACATTGAAAAACACCAACAAATTCATCAACAACCTCAACATTGAAAAACACCAACAAATTCAGCAACAACATCAACATTGAAAAACAACAACAACCTCAACATTGAAAAACATCAACAAATTCAGCAACAACCTCAACATTGAAAAACTGCATCAACCTCAACATTGAAAAACACCAACAAATCCAACAACAACCTCTACATTGAAAAACAACAACAACCTCGACAGAGAAAAACAACAACAAATTCATCCAGAACCTCAACATTGAAAAACACCAACAAATTCAACAACAACCTCAGCATTGAAAAACAACAACAACCTCAACATTGAAAAACACCAACAAATTCAACAACAACCTCAACATTGAAAAACAACAACAACCTCAACATTGAAAAACACCAACAAATTCAACAACAAATTCAACATTGAAAAACACCAACAAATTCAACAACACCCTCGACATTGAAAAACAGGAACAAATTCAACAACAACCTCCACACTGAACAACAACAACAACCTCAACAAAGAAAAACACCAACAAATTCAACAACAACCTCAACATTGAATAACAACAACAACCTCAACATTGAAAAACACCAACAAATTCAACAACAACCTGAACATTTAAAAACACCAACAAATTCAACAACAACCTCAACATTGAACAACACCAACAAATTCAACAACAACTTCAACATTGAAAAACACCAACAAATTCAACAACAACCTCGACATTGAAAAACATCAACAAATTCAACACCAACCTCAACATTGAAAAACTACAACAACCTCATCATTGAAAAACACCAACAAATTCAACAACAACCTCAACATTGAAAAACAACAACAACCTCAACATTGAAAAACACCAACAAATTCAACAACAACCTCAACATTGAAAAACACCAACAAATTCAGCAACAACATCAACATTGAAAAACAACAACAACCTCAACATTGAAAAACATCAACAAATTCAACAACAACCACAACATTGAAAAACACCAACAAATTCAACAACAACCTCAACATTGAAAAACACCATCAAATTCAACAACGACCTCAACATTTAAAAACACCAACAAATTCAACAACAACCTCAACACTGAAAAACTACAACAACCTCAACATTGAAAAACACCAACAATTTCAACAACAACCTCAACATTGAAAAACACCATCAAATTCAACAACGACTTCAACATTGAAAAACACCAACAAATTCAACAACAACCTCAACATTGAAAAACAACAACAACCTCAACATTGAAAAACAACAACAACCTCAACATTGAAAAACACCAACAAATTCAACAACAACCTCAACATTGAAAAACAACAACAACCTCAACATTGAAAAACACCAACAAATTCAACAACAACTTCAACATTGTAAAACACCAACAAATTCAACAACAACCTCGAAATTGAAAAACACCAACAAATTCAACAACAACCTCAACATTGAAAAACAACAACAACCTCAACAATGAAAAACAACAACAAATTCAACAACAACCTCAACATTGAAAAAAAACAACAACCTCAACATTGAAAAACAATAACAAATTCAACAATAACCTCAACATTTAAAAACACCAACAAATTCAACAACAACCTCAACATTGAAAAACAACAACAACCTCGACAATGAAAAACAGCAACAAATTCAACAACAACCTCCACACTGAACAACAACAACAACCTCAACAAAGAAAAACACCAACAAATTCAACAACAACCTCAACATTGAAAAACAACAACAACCTCAACATTGAAAAATACCAACAAATTCAACATTAACCTCAACATTTAAAAACACCAACAAATTCAACAACAACCTCAACATTGAAAAACAACAACAACCTCAACATTGAAAAAAACCAACAAATTCAACAACAACCTCAACATTTAAAAACACCAACAAATTCAACAACAACCTCAACATTGAACAACACCAACAAATTCAACAACAACTTCAACATTGAAAAACACCAACAAATTCAACAACAACCTCGACATTGAAAAACATCAACAAATTCAACAACAACCTCAACATTGAAAAACTACAACAACCTCAACATTCAAAAACACCAACAAATTCAACAACAACCTCAACATTGAAAAACAACAACAACCTCAGCATTGAAAAACACGAACAAATTCAACAACAACCTCAACGTTGGAAAACACCAACAAATTCAACAACAACCTCAACATTGAAAAACAACAACAACCTCAACATTGAAAAACACCAACAAATTCAACAACAACCTCAACATTGAAAAACACCAACAAATTCAGCAACAACATCAACATTGAAAAACAACAACAACCTCAACTTTGAAAAACATCAACAAATTCAACAACAACCTCAACATTGCAAAACTACAACAACCTCAACATTGAAAAACACCAACAAATTCAACAACAACCTCAACATTGAAAAACACCATCAAATTCAACAACGACCTCAAAATTGAAAAACAGCAACAAATTCAACAACAACCTCAACTTTGAAAAACACCAACAAATTCAACAACAACCTCAACATTTAAAAACGCCACCAAATTCAACAGCAACCTCAACATTGAAAAACACCAACAAATTCAACAACAACCTCAACATTGAAAAACAACAAAAACCTCAACATTGAAAAACACCAACAAATTCAACAACAACCTCAACATTGAAAAACACCAACAAATTCAGCAACAACCTCAACATTGAAAAACAACAACAACCTCAACATTGAAAAACACCAACAAATTCAACAACAACCTCAACATTGAAAAACAACAACAACCTCAACATTGAAAAACACCAACAAATTCAACAACAACCTCAACATTGAAAAACAACAACAACCTCAACATTGAAAAACACCAACAAATTCAACAACTTCAACATTGAAAAACACCAACAAATTCAACAACAACCTCGAAATTGAAAAACACCAACAAATTCAACAACAACCGCTACATTGAACAACAACAACAACCTCAACATTGAAAAACACCAACAAATTCAACAACAGCCTCAACATTGAAAAACAACAACAACCTCAACATTGAAAAACACCAACAAATTCAACAACAACCTCAACAATGAAAAACACCAACAAATTCAACAACAACCTCAACATTGAAAAACACCAACAAATTTAAAAACAACCTCAACTTTGAAAAACAACAACAACCTCAACATGGAAAAACACCAACAAATTCAACAACAACCTCAACATTGAAAAACAACAACCTCAAAATTGAAAAACACGAACAAATTCAACAACAACGTCAACTTTTAAAGACAACAACAACCTCAACATTGAAAAACACCCACAAATTCAACAACAACCTCAACATTGAAAAAACACCAACAAATTCACCAACAACCTCAACATTGAAAAACTACAACAACCTCAACAATGAAAAAAACCAACAAATACAACAACAACCTCAACATTGAAAAACAACAACAACCTCAACATTGAAAAACACCAACAAATTCAACAACAACCTCAACATTGAAAAACAACAACAACCTCAACATTGAAAAACAACAACAACCTCAACATTGAAAAGCACAAACAAATTCAACAACTTCAACATTGAAAAACACCAACAAATTCAACAACAACCTCGACATTGAAAAACACCAACAAATTCAACAACGACCTCAACATTGAAAAACAACAACAACCTCAACATTGAAAAACAACAACAACCTCAACATTGAAAAACACCAACAAATTCAACAACAACCTCAACATTGAAAAACAACAACAACCTCAACATTGAAAAACACCAACAAATTCAACAACAACTTCAACATTGAAAAACACCAAAAAATTCAACAACAACCTCGAAATGGAAAAACACCAACAAATTCAACAACAACCTCAACATTGTAAAACAACAACAACCTCAACATTGAAAAACACCAACAAATTCAACAACAACCTCAACATTGAAAAACAACAACAACCTCAACATTGAAAAACACCAACAAATTCAAAAACAACCTCAACATTGAAAAACAACAACAACCTCAGCATTGAAAAATACCAACAAATTCAACACCAACCTCAACATTGAAAAACAACAACAACCTCAACATTGAAAAACACCAACAAATTCAACAACAACCTCATCAATGAAAAACACCAACAAATTCAACAACAACCTCAACATTGAAAAACAACAACAACCTCAACATTGGAAAACACCAACAAATTCAACAACAACCTCAACAATGATAAACACCAACAAATTCAACAACAACCTCAACATTGAAAAACACCAACAAATTAAACAACAACCTCAACTTTGAGAAATAACAACAACCTCAACATGGAAAAACACCAACAAATTCAACAACAACCTCAACATTGAAAAACAACAACAACCTCAAAATTGAAAAACACCAACAAATTCAACAACAACCTCAACATTGAAAAACAACAACAACCTCAACAATGAAAAAAACCAACAAATACAACAACAACCTCAACATTGAAAAGCAACAACAACCTCAACATTGAAAAACACCAACAAATTCAACAACAACCTCAACATTGAAAAACACCAACAAATTCAGCAACAACATCAACATTGAAAAACAACAACAACCTCAACATTGAAAAACATCAACAAATTCAACAACAACCTCAACATTGAAAAACTACAACAACCTCAACATTGAAAAACACCAACAAATTCAACAACAACCTCAACATTGAAAAACACCATCAAATTCAACAACGACCTCAACATTGAAAAACAGCAACAAATTCAACAACAACCTCAACTTTGAAAAACACCAACAAATTCAACAACAACCTCAACATTTAAAAACGCCAACAAATTCAACAGCAACCACAACATTGAAAAACACCAACAAATTCAACAACAACCTCAACATTGAAAAACAACAAAAACCTCAACATTGAAAAACACCAACAAATTCAACAGCAACCTCAACATTGAAAAACACCAACAAATTCAGCAACAACCTCAACATTGAAAAACAACAACAACCTCAACATTGAAAAACACCAACAAATTCAACAACAACCTCAACATTGAAAAACAACAACAACCTCAACATTGAAAAACACCAACAAATTCAACAACAACCTCAACATTGAAAAACAACAACAACCTCAACATTGAAAAACACCAACAAATTCAACAACTTCAACATTGAAAAACACCAACAAATTCAACAACAACCTCGAAATTGAAAAACACCAACAAATTCAACAACAACCGCTACATTGAACAACAACAACAACCTCAACATTGAAAAACAGCATCAAATTCAACAACAACCTCAACATTGAAAAACACCATCAAATTCAACAACACCCTCAACAATGAAAAACACCAGCAAATTCAACAACAACCTCAACATTGAAAAACACCAACAAATTTAAAAACAACCTCAACTTTGAAAAACAACAACAACCTCAACATTGAAAAACACCAACAAATTCAACAACAAATTCAACATTGAAAAACACCAACAAATTCAACAACAACCTCGACATTGAAAAACAGCAACAAATTCAACAACAACCTCCACACTGAACAACAACAACCTCAACAAAGAGAAACACCAACAAATTCAACAACAACCTCAACATTGAAAAACAACAACAACCTCAACATTGAAAAAAACCAACAAATTCAACAACAACCTCAACATTTAAAAACACCAACAAATTCAACAACAACCTCAACATTGAACAACACCAACAAATTCAACAACAACTTCAACATTGAAAAACACCAACAAATTCAACAACAACCTCGACATTGAAAAACATCAACAAATTCAACAACAACCTCAACATTGAAAAACTACAACAACCTCAACATTCAAAAACACCAACAAATTCAACAACAACCTCAACATTGAAAAACAACAACAACCTCAGCATTGAAAAACACGAACAAATTCAACAACAACCTCAACGTTGGAAAACACCAACAAATTCAACAACAACCTCAACATTGAAAAACAACAACAACCTCAACATTGAAAAACACCAACAAATTCAACAACAACCTCAACATTGAAAAACACCAACAAATTCCGCAACAACATCAACATTGAAAAACAACAACAACCTCAACTTTGAAAAACATCAACAAATTCAACAACAACCTCAACATTGAAAAACTACAACAACCTCAACATTGAAAAACACCAACAAATTCAACAACAACCTCAACATTGAAAAACACCATCAAATTCAACAACGACCTCAACATTGAAAAACAGCAACAAATTCAACAACAACCTCAACTTTGAAAAACACCAACAAATTCAACAACAACCTCAACATTTAAAAACGCCACCAAATTCAACAGCAACCTCAACATTGAAAAACACCAAGAAATTCAACAACAACCTCAACATTGAAAAACAACAAAAACCTCAACATTGAAAAACACCAACAAATTCAACAACAACCTCAACATTGAAAAACACCAACAAATTCAGCAACAACATCAACATTGAAAAACAACAACAACCTCAACATTGAAAAACACCAACAAATTCAACAACAACCTCAACATTGAAAAACAACAACAACCTCAACATTGAAAAACACCAACAAATTTAAGAACAACCTCAACATTGAAAAACAACAACAACCTCAACATTGAAAAACACCAACAAATTCAACAACTTCAACATTGAAAAAC
The DNA here is from genome assembly GCA_026770705.1 of Isurus oxyrinchus. Lineage (NCBI taxonomy): Eukaryota > Metazoa > Chordata > Chondrichthyes > Lamniformes > Lamnidae > Isurus > Isurus oxyrinchus. Next base: position 1,143,334 of record JANJGN010000097.1, read on the forward strand.
ACCAACAAATTCAACAACAACCTCGAAATTGAAAAACACCAACAAATTCAACAACAACCGCTACATTGAACAACAACAACAACCTCAACATTGAAAAACACCAACAAATTCAACAACAACCTCAACATTGAAAAACAACAACAACCTCAACATTGAAAAACACCAACAAATTCAACAACAACCTCAACAATGAAAAACACCAACAAATTCAACAACAACCTCAACATTGAAAAACACCAACAAATTTAAAAACAACCTCAACTTTGAAAAACAACAACAACCTCAACATGGAAAAACACCAGCAAATTCAACAACAACCTCAACATTGAAAAACAACAACCTCAAAATTGAAAAACACCAACAAATTCAACAACAACGTCAACTTTTAAAGACAACAACAACCTCAACATTGAAAAACACCCACAAATTCAACAACAACCTCAACATTGAAAAAACACCAACAAATTCACCAACAACCTCAACATTGAAAAACTACAACAACCTCAACAATGAAAAAAACCAACAAATACAACAACAACCTCAACATTGAAAAACAACAACAACCTCAACATTGAAAAACACCAACAAATTCAACAACAACCTCAACATTGAAAAACAACAACAACCTCAACATTGAAAAACAACAACAACCTCAACATTGAAAAGCACAAACAAATTCAACAACTTCAACATTGAAAAACACCAACAAATTCAACAACAACCTCGACATTGAAAAACACCAACAAATTCAACAACGACCTCAACATTGAAAAACAACAACAACCTCAACATTGAAAAACAACAACAACCTCAACATTGAAAAACACCAAGAAATTCAACAACAACCTCAACATTGAAAAACAACAACAACCTCAACATTGAAAAACACCAACAAATTCAACAACAACTTCAACATTGAAAAACACCAAAAAATTCAACAACAACCTCGAAATGGAAAAACACCAACAAATTCAACAACAACCTCAACATTGTAAAACAACAACAACCTCAACATTGAAAAACACCAACAAATTCAACAACAACTTCAACATTGAAAAACAACAACAACCTCAACATTGAAAAACACCAACAAATTCAAAAACAACCTCAACATTGAAAAACAACAACAACCTCAACATTGAAAAATACCAACAAATTCAACACCAACCTCAACATTGAAAAACAACAACAACCTCAACATTGAAAAACACCAACAAATTCAACAACAACCTCATCAATGAAAAACACCAACAAATTCAACAACAACCTCAACATTGAAAAACAACAACAACCTCAACATTGGAAAACACCAACAAATTCAACAACAACCTCAACAATGATAAACACCAACAAATTCAACAACAACCTCAACATTGAAAAACACCAACAAATTAAACAACAACCTCAACTTTGAGAAATAACAACAACCTCAACATGGAAAAACACCAACAAATTCAACAACAACCTCAACATTGAAAAACAACAACAACCTCAAAATTGAAAAACACCAACAAATTCAACAACAACCTCAACATTGAAAAACAACAACAACCTCAACATTGAAAAACACCAACAAATTCAACAACAACTTCAACATTGAAAAGAACCAACAAATTCAACTACACCTCGACATTGAAAAACACCAACAAATTCAACAACAACCGCTACATTGAACAACAACAACAACCTCAACATTGAAAAACAGCATCAAATTCAACAACAACCTCAACATTGAAAAACACCATCAAATTCAACAACACCCTCAACAATGAAAAACACCAGCAAATTCAACAACAACCTCAACATTGAAAAACACCAACAAATTTAAAAACAACCTCAACTTTGAAAAACAACAACAACCTCAACATTGAAAAACACCAACAAATTCAACAACAAATTCAACATTGAAAAACACCAACAAATTCAACAACAACCTCGACATTGAAAAACAGCAACAAATTCAACAACAACCTCCACACTGAACAACAACAACCTCAACAAAGAGAAACACCAACAAATTCAACAACAACCTCAACATTGAAAAACAACAACAACCTCAACATTGAAAAAAACCAACAAATTCAACAACAACCTCAACATTTAAAAACACCAACAAATTCAACAACAACCTCAACATTGAACAACACCAACAAATTCAACAACAACTTCAACATTGAAAAACACCAACAAATTCAACAACAACCTCGACATTGAAAAACATCAACAAATTCAACAACAACCTCAACATTGAAAAACTACAACAACCTCAACATTCAAAAACACCAACAAATTCAACAACAACCTCAACATTGAAAAACAACAACAACCTCAGCATTGAAAAACACGAACAAATTCAACAACAACCTCAACGTTGGAAAACACCAACAAATTCAACAACAACCTCAACATTGAAAAACAACAACAACCTCAACATTGAAAAACACCAACAAATTCAACAACAACCTCAACATTGAAAAACACCAACAAATTCAGCAACAACATCAACATTGAAAAACAACAACAACCTCAACTTTGAAAAACATCAACAAATTCAACAACAACCTCAACATTGAAAAACTACAACAACCTCAACATTGAAAAACACCAACAAATTCAACAACAACCTCAACATTGAAAAACACCATCAAATTCAACAACGACCTCAACATTGAAAAACAGCAACAAATTCAACAACAACCTCAACTTTGAAAAACACCAACAAATTCAACAACAACCTCAACATTTAAAAACGCCACCAAATTCAACAGCAACCTCAACACTGAAAAACACCAAGAAATTCAACAACAACCTCAACATTGAAAAACACCAACAAATTCAACAACAACCTCAACATTGAAAAACACCAACAAATTCAGCAACAACATCAACATTGAAAAACAACAACAACCTCAACATTGAAAAACACCAACAAATTCAACAACAACCTCAACATTGAAAAACAACAACAACCTCAACATTGAAAAACACCAACAAATTTAAGAACAACCTCAACATTGAAAAACAACAACAACCTCAACATTGAAAAACACCAACAAATTCAACAACTTCAACATTGAAAAACACCAACAAATTCAACAACAACCTCGAAATTGAAAAACACCAACAAATTCAACAACAACCGCTACATTGAACAACAACAACAACCTCAACATTGAAAAACACCAACAAATTCAACAACAACCTCAACATTGAAAAACAACAACAACCTCAACATTGAAAAACACCAACAAATTCAACAACAACCTCAACAATGAAAAACACCAACAAATTCAACAACAACCTCAACATTGAAAAACACCAACAAATTTAAAAACGACCTCAACTTTGAAAAACAACAACAACCTCAACATGGAAAAACACCAGCAAATTCAACAACAACCTCAACATTGAAAAACAACAACCTCAAAATTGAAAAACACCAACAAATTCAACAACAACGTCAACTTTTAAAGACAACAACAACCTCAACATTGAAAAACACCCACAAATTCAACAACAACCTCAACATTGAAAAAACACCAACAAATTCACCAACAACCTCAACATTGAAAAACTACAACAACCTCAACAATGAAAAAAACCAACAAATACAACAACAACCTCAACATTGAAAAACAACAACAACCTCAACATTGAAAAACACCAACAAATTCAACAACAACCTCAACATTGAAAAACAACAACAACCTCAACATTGAAAAACAACAACAACCTCAACATTGAAAAGCACAAACAAATTCAACAACTTCAACATTGAAAAACACCAACAAATTCAACAACAACCTCGACATTGAAAAACACCAACAAATTCAACAACGACCTCAACATTGAAAAACAACAACAACCTCAACATTGAAAAACAACAACAACCTCAACATTGAAAAACACCAACAAATTCAACAACAACCTCAACATTGAAAAACAACAACAACCTCAACATTGAAAAACACCAACAAATTCAACAACAACTTCAACATTGAAAAACACCAAAAAATTCAACAACAACCTCGAAATGGAAAAACACCAACAAATTCAACAACAACCTCAACATTGTAAAACAACAACAACCTCAACATTGAAAAAACACCAACAAATTCAACAACAACCTCAACATTGAAAAACAACAACAACCTCAACATTGAAAAACACCAACAAATTCAAAAACAACCTCAACATTGAAAAAACAACAACAACCTCAACATTGAAAAATACCACAAATTCAACACCAACCTCAACATTGAAAAACAACAACAACCTCAACATTGAAAAACACCAACAAATTCAACAACAACCTCATCAATGAAAAACACCACAAATTCAACAACAACCTCAACATTGAAAAACAACAACAACCTCAACATTGGAAAACACCAACAAATTCAACAACAACCTTAACAATGATAACACCAACAAATTCAACAACAACCTCAACATTGAAAAACACCAAAAAATTAAACAACAACCTCAACTTTGAGAAATAACAACAACCTCAACATGGAAAAACACCAACAAATTCAACAACAACCTCAACATTGAAAAACAACAACACCTCAAATTGAAAAAACACCAACAAATTCAACAACAACCTAACATTGAAAAACAACAACAACCTCAACATTGAAAAACACCAACAAATTCAACAACAACTTCAACATTGAAAAGAACCAACAAATTCAACTACACCTCGACATTGAAAAACACCAACAAATTCAACAACAACCTCAACATTGAAAAACACCAACAAATTCAGCAACAACATCAACATTGAAAAACAACAACAACCTCAACTTTGAAAAACATCAACAAATTCAACAACAACCTCAACATTGAAAAACTACAACAACCTCAACATTGAAAAACACCAACAAATTCAACAACAACCTCAACATTGAAAAACACCATCAAATTCAACAACGACCTCAACATTGAAAAACAGCAACAAATTCAACAACAACCTCAACTTTGAAAAACACCAACAAATTCAACAACAACCTCAACATTTAAAAACGCCAAGCAAATTCAACAGCAACCTCAACATTGAAAAACACCAACAAATTCAACAACAACCTCAACATTGAAAAAACACCAACAAATTCAGCAACAACCTCAACATTGAAAAACAACAACAACCTCAACATTGAAAAACACCAACAAATTCAACAACAACCTCAACATTGAAAAACAACAACAACCTCAACATTGAAAAACACCAACAAATTCAACAACAACCTCAACATTGAAAAACAACAACAACCTCAACATTGAAAAACACCAACAAATTCAACAACTTCAACATTGAAAAACACCAACAAATTCAACAACAACCTCGAAATTGAAAAACACCAACAAATTCAACAACAACCGCTACATTGAACAACAACAACAACCTCAACATTGAAAAAACAGCAACAAATTCAACAACAACCTCAACATTGAAAAACACCAACAAATTCAACAACACCCTCAACAATGAAAAACACCAGCAAATTCAACAACAACCTCAACATTGAAAAAACACCAACAAATTTAAAAACAACCTCAACTTTGAAAAACAACAACAACCTCAACATTGAAAAACACCAACAAATTCAACAACAAATTCAACATTGAAAAACACCAACAAATTCAACAACAACGTCGACATTGAAAAACAGCAACAAATTCAACAACAACCTCCACACTGAACAACAACAACCTCACCAAAGAGAAACACCAACAAATTCAACAACAACCTCAAACATTGAAAAACAACAACAACCTCAACATTGAAAAAAACCAACAATTCAACAACAACCTCAACAGTTAAAAACACCAACAAATTCAACAACAACCTCAACATTGAACAACACCAACAAATTCAACAACAACTTCAACATTGAAAAACACCAACAAATTCAACAACAACCTCGACATTGAAAAACATCAACAAATTCAACAACAACCTCAACATTGAAAAACTACAACAACCTCAACATTCAAAAACACCAACAAATTCAACAACAACCTCAACATTGAAAAACAACAACAACCTCAGCATTGAAAAACACGAACAAATTCAACAACAACCTCAACGTTGGAAAACACCAGCAAATTCAACAACAACCTCAACATTGAAAAACAACAACAACCTCAACATTGAAAAACACCAACAAATTCAACAACAACCTCAACATTGAAAAACACCACAAATTCAGCAACAACATCAACATTGAAAAACAACAACAACCTCAACTTTGAAAAACATCAACAAATTCAACAACAACCTCAACATTGAAAAACTAAAACAACCTCAACATTGAAAAACACCAACAAATTCAACAACAACCTCAACATTGAAAAACACCATCAAATTCAACAACGACCTCAACATTGAAAAACAGCAACAAATTCAACAACAACCTCAACTTTGAAAAACACCAACAAATTCAACAACAACCTCAACATTTAAAAACGCCACCAAATTCAACAGCAACCTCAACATTGAAAAACACCAACAAATTCAACAACAACCTCAACATTGAAAAACAACACAAAAACCTCAACATTGAAAAACACCAACAATTCAACAACAACCTCAACATTGAAAAACACCAACAAATTCAGCAACAACATCAACATTGAAAAAACAACAACAACCTCAACATTGAAAAACACCAACAAATTCAACAACAACCTCAACATTGAAAAACTTCAACACCTCAACATTGAAAAACACCAACAAATTCAACAACAATCTCAACATTGAAAAACAACAACAACCTCAACATTGAAAAACACCAACAAATTCAACAACTTCAACATTGAAAAACACCACAAATTCAACAACAACCTCGAAATTGAAAAACACCAACAAATTCAACAACAACCGCTACATTGAACAACAACAACAACCTCAACATTGAAAAACACCAACAAATTCAACAACAACCTCAACATTGAAAAACAACAACAACCTCAACATTGAAAAACACCAACAAATTCAACAACAACCTCAACAATGAAAAACACCAACAAATTCAACAACAACCTCAACATTGAAAAACAACAACAACCTCAACATGGAAAAACACCAACAAATTCAACAACAACCTCAACATTGAAAAACAACAACCTCAAAATTGAAAAACACCAACAAATTCAACAACAACGTCAACTTTTAAAGACAACAACAACCTCAACATTGAAAAACACCCACAAATTCAACAACAACCTCAACATTGAAAAAACACCAACAAGTTCACCAACAACCTCCACATTGAAAAACTACAACAACCTCAACAATGAAAAAAACCAACAAATACAACAACAACCTCAACATTGAAAAACAACAACAACCTCAACATTGAAAAACACCAACAAATTCAACAACAACCTCAACATTGAAAAACAACAACAACCTCAACATTGAAAAACAACAACAACCTCAACATTGAAAAGCACAAACAAATTCAACAACTTCAACATTGAAAAACACCAACAAATTCAACAACAACCCTCGACATTGAAAAACACCAACAAATTCAACAACGACCTCAACATTGAAAAACAACAACAACCTCAACATTGAAAAACAACAACAACCTCAACATTGAAAAACACCAACAAATTCAACAACAACCTCAACATTGAAAAACAACAACAACCTCAACATTGAAAAACACCAACAAATTCAACAACAACTTCAACATTGAAAAACACCAAAAAATTCAACAACAACCTCGAAATGGAAAAACACCAACAAATTCAACAACAACCTCAACATTGTAAAACAACAACAACCTCAACATTGAAAAACACCAACAAATTCAACAACAACCTCAACATTGAAAAACAACAACAACCTCAACATTGAAAAACACCAACAAATTCAAAAACAACCTCAAGATTGAAAAACAACAACAACCTCAACATTGAAAAATACCAACAAATTCAACACCAACCTCAACATTGAAAAACAACAACAACCTCAACATTGAAAAACACCAACAAATTCAACAACAACCTCATCAATGAAAAACACCAACAAATTCAACAACAACCTCAACATTGAAAAACAACAACAACCTCAACATTGGAAAACACCAACAAATTCAACAACAACCTCAACAATGATAAACACCAACAAATTCAACAACAACCTCAACATTGAAAAACACCAACAAATTAAACAACAACCTCAACTTTGAGAAATAACAACAACCTTAACATGGAAAAACACCAACAAATTTCAACAACAACCTCAACATTGAAAAACAAAAACAACCTCAAAATTGAAAAACACCAACAAATTCAACAAATACCTCAACATTGAAAAACAACAACAACCTCAACATTGAAAAACACCAACAAATTCAACAACAACTTCAACATTGAAAAAAACCAACAAATTCAACTACAACCTCGACATTGAAAAACACCAACAAATTCAACAACAACCTCAACATTGAAAAACACCAACAAATTCAACAACAACCTCAACATTTAAAAACGCCAACAAATTCAACAACGACCTCAACATTGTAAAACACCAACAAATTCAACAACAACCTCAACATTGAAAAGCAACAACAACCTCAACATTGAAAAACACCAAAAAATTCAACCAGAACCTCAACATTGAAAAACACCAACAAGTTCAACAACAACCTCAGCATTGAAAAACAACAACAACCTCAACATTGAAAAACACCAACAAATTCAACAACAACCTCCACATTGAAAAACAACAACAACCTCAACATTCAATAACAACAACAAATTCAACAACAACTTCAACATTGAAAAACACCAACAAATTCAACAACAACCTCAACATTGAAAAAACACCAACAAATTTAAAAACAACCTCAACTTTGAAAAACAACAACAACCTCAACATGGAAAAACACCAACAAATTCAACAACAACCTCAACATTGAAAAACAACAACCTCAAAATTGAAAAACACCAACAAATTCAACAACAACGTCAACTTTTAAAGACAACAAAAACCTCAACATTGAAAAACACCCACAAATTCAACAACAACCTCAACATTGAAAAAACACCAACAAATTCACCAACAACCTCAACATTGAAAAACTACAACAACCTGAACAATGAAAAAAACCAACAAATACAACAACAACCTCAACATTGAAAAACAACAACAACCTCAACATTGAAAACACCAACAAATTCAACAACAACTTCAACATTGAAAAACAACAACAACCTCAACATTGAAAAAACAACAACAACTCACATTGAAAAGCACAAAGAAATTCACAACTTCAACATTGAAAAACACCAACAAATTCAACAACATCCTCGACATTGAAAAACACCAACAAATTCAACAACGACCTCAACATTGAAAAACAACAACAACCTCAACATTGAAAAACAACAACAACCTCAACATTGAAAAACACCAACAAATTCAACAACAACCTCAACATTGAAAAACAACAACAACCTCAACATTGAAAAACACCAACAAATTCAACAACTTCAACATTGAAAAACACCAAAAAATTCAACAACAACCTCGAAATGGAAAAACACCAACAAATTCAACAACAACCTCAACATTGTAAAACAACAACAACCTCAACATTGAAAAACACCAACAAATTCAACAACAACCTCAACATTGAAAAACAACAACAACCTCAACATTGAAAAACACCAACAAATTCAAAAACAACCTCAACATTGAAAAACAACAACAACCTCAACATTGAAAAATACCAACAAATTCAACACCAACCTCAACATTGAAAAACAACAACAACCTCAACATTGAAAAACACCAACAAATTCAACAACAACCTCATCAATGAAAAACACCAACAAATTCAACAACAACCTCAACATTGAAAAACAACAACAACCTCAACATTGGAAAACACCAACAAATTCAACAACAACCTCAACAATGATAAACACCAACAAATTCAACAACAACCTCAACATTGAAAAACACCAACAAATTAAACAACAACCTCAACTTTGAGAAATAACAACAACCTCAACATGGAAAAACACCAACAAATTCAACAACAACCTCAACATTGAAAAACAACAACAACCTCAAAATTGAAAAACACCAACAAATTCAACAACGACCTCAACATTGAAAAACAACAACAACCTCAACATTGAAAAACACCAACAAATTCAACAACAACTTCAACATTGAAAAGAACCAACAAATTCAACTACACCTCGACATTGAAAAACACCAACAAATTCAACAACAACCTCAACATTGAAAAACACCAACAAATTCAGCAACAGCATCAACATTGAAAAACAACAACAACCTCAACTTTGAAAAACATCAACAAATTCAACAACAACCTCAACATTGAAAAACTACAACAACCTCAACATTGAAAAACACCAACAAATTCAACAACAACCTCAACATTGAAAAACACCATCAAATTCAACAACGACATCAACATTGAAAAACAGCAATAAATTCAACAACAACCTCAACTTTGAAAAACACCAACAAATTCAACAACAACCTCAACATTTAAAAACGCCAACAAATTCAACAGCAACCTCAACATTGAAAAACACCAACAAATTCATCAACAACCTCAACATTGAAAAACAACAAAAACCTCAACATTGAAAAACACCAACAAATTCAACAACAACCTCAACATTGAAAAACACCAACAAATTCAGCAACAACCTCAACATTGAAAAACAACAACAACCTCAACATTGAAAAACACCAACAAATTCAACAACAACCTCAACATTGAAAAACAACAACAACCTCAACATTGAAAAACACCAACAAATTCAACAACAACCTCAACATTGAAAAACAACAACAACCTCAACATTGAAAAACACCAACAAATTCAACAACTTCAACATTGAAAAACACCAACAAATTCAACAACAACCTCGAAATTGAAAAACACCAACAAATTCAACAACAACCGCTACATTGAACAACAACAACAACCTCAACATTGAAAAACACCAACAAATTCAACAACAACCTCAACATTGAAAAACAACAACAACCTCAACATTGAAAAACACCAACAAATTCAACAACAACCTCAACAATGAAAAACACCAACAAATTCAACAACAACCTCAACATTGAAAAACACCAACAAATTTAAAAACAACCTCAACTTTGAAAAACAACAACAACCTCAACATGGAAAAACACCAACAAATTCAACAACAACCTCAACATTGAAAAACAACAACCTCAAAATTGAAAAACACCAACAAATTCAACAACAACGTCAACTTTTAAAGACAACAACAACCTCAACATTGAAAAACACCCACAAATTCAACAACAACCTCAACATTGAAAAAACACCAACAAATTCACCAACAACCTCAACATTGAAAAACTACAACAACCTCAACAATGAAAAAAAACCAACAAATACAACAACAACCTCAACATTGAAAAGCAACAACAACCTCAACATTGAAAAACACCAACAAATTCAACAACAACCTCAACATTGAAAAATACCAACAAATTCAGCAACAACATCAACATTGAAAAACAACAACAACCTCAACATTGAAAAACATCAACAAATTCAACAACAACCTCAACATTGAAAAACTACAACAACCTCAACATTGAAAAACACCAACAAATTCAACAACAACCTCAACATTGAAAAACACCATCAAATTCAACAACGACCTCAACATTGAAAAACAGCAACAAATTCAACAACAACCTCAACTTTGAAAAACACCAACAAATTCAACAACAACCTCAACATTTAAAAACGCCAACAAATTCAACAGCAACCACAACATTGAAAAACACCAACAAATTCAACAACAACCTCAACATTGAAAAACAACAAAAACCTCAACATTGAAAAACACCAACAAATTCAACAACAACCTCAACATTGAAAAACACCAACAAATTCAGCAACAACCTCAACATTGAAAAACAACAACAACCTCAACATTGAAAAACACCAACAAATTCAACAACAACCTCAACATTGAAAAGCAACAACAACCTCAACATTGAAAAACACCAACAAATTCAACAACAACCTCAACATTGAAAAACAACAACAACCTCAACATTGAAAAACACCAACAAATTCAACAACTTCAACATTGAAAAACACCAACAAATTCAACAACAACCTCGAAATTGAAAAACACCAACAAATTCAACAACAACCGCTACATTGAACAACAACAACAACCTCAACATTGAAAAACAGCAACAAATTCAACAACAACCTCAACATTGAAAAACACCAACAAATTCAACAACACCCTCAACAATGAAAAACACCAGCAAATTCAACAACAACCTCAACATTGAAAAACACCAACAAATTTAAAAACAACCTCAACTTTGAAAAACAACAACAACCTCAACATTGAAAAACACCAACAAATTCAACAACAAATTCAACATTGAAAAACACCAACAAATTCAACAACAACCTCGACATTGAAAAACAGCAACAAATTCAACAACAACCTCCACACTGAACAACAACAACCTCACCAAAGAGAAACACCAACAAATTCAACAACAACCTCAACATTGAAAAACAACAACAACCTCAACATTGAAAAAAACCAACAAATTCAACAACAACTTCAACATTTAAAAACACCAACAAATTCAACAACAACCTCGACATTGAAAAACATCAACAAATTCAACAACAACCTCAACATTGAAAAACTACAACAACCTCAACATTCAAAAACACCAACAAATTCAACAACAACCTCAACATTGAAAAACAACAACAACCTCAGCATTGAAAAACACGAACAAATTCAACAACAACCTCAACGTTGGAAAACACCAACAAATTCAACAACAACCTCAACATTGAAAAACAACAACAACCTCAACATTGAAAAACACCAACAAATTCAACAACAACCTCAACATTGAAAAACACCAACAAATTCAGCAACAACATCAACATTGAAAAACAACAACAACCTCATCTTTGAAAAACATCAACAAATTCAACAACAACCTCAACATTGAAAAACTAAAACAACCTCAACATTGAAAAACACCAACAAATTCAACAACAACCTCAACATTGAAAAACACCATCAAATTCAACAACGACCTCAACATTGAAAAACAGCAACAAATTCAACAACAACCTCAACTTTGAAAAACACCAACAAATTCAACAACAACCTCAACATTTAAAAACGCCACCAAATTCAACAGCAACCTCAACACTGAAAAACACCAACAAATTCAACAACAACCTCAACATTGAAAAACAACAAAAACCTCAACATTGAAAAACACCAACAAATTCAACAACAACCTCAACATTGAAAAACACCAACAAATTCAGCAACAACATCAACATTGAAAAACAACAACAACCTCAACATTGAAAAACACCAACAAATTCAACAACAACCTCAACATTGAAAAACTTCAACAACCTCAACATTGAAAAACACCAACAAATTCAACAACAATCTCAACATTGAAAAACAACAACAACCTCAACATTCAAAAACACCAACAAATTCAACAACAACCTCAACATTGAAAAACACCAACAACCTCAGCATTGAAAAACACGAACAAATTCAACAACAACCTCAACGTTGGAAAACACCAACAAATTCAACAACAACCTCAACATTGAAAAACAACAACAACCTCAACATTGAAAAACACCAACAAATTCATCAAGAACCTCAACATTGAAAAACACCAACAAATTCAGCAACAACATCAACATTGAAAAACAACAACAACCTCAACTTTGAAAAACATCAACAAATTCAACAACAACCTCAACATTGAAAAACTAAAACAACCTCAACATTGAAAAACACCAACAAATTCAACAACAACCTCAACATTGAAAAACACCATCAAATTCAACAACGACCTCAACATTGAAAAACAGCAACAAATTCAACAACAACCTCAACTTTGAAAAACACCAACAAATTCAACAACAACCTCAACATTTAAAAACGCCACCAAATTCAACAGCAACCTCAACACTGAAAAACACCAACAAATTCAACAACAACCTCAACATTGAAAAACAACAAAAACCTCAACATTGAAAAACACCAACAAATTCAACAACAACCTCAACATTGAAAAACACCAACAAATTCAGCAACAACATCAACATTGAAAAACAACAACAACCTCAACATTGAAAAACACCAACAAATTCAACAACAACCTCAACATTGAAAAACTTCAACAACCTCAACATTGAAAAACACCAACAAATTCAACAACAATCTCAACATTGAAAAACAACAACAACCTCAACATTGAAAAACACCAACAAATTCAACAACTTCAACATTGAAAAACACCAACAAATTCAACAACAAACTCGAAATTGAAAAACACCAACAAATTCAACAACAACCGCTACATTGAACAACAACAACAACCTCAACATTGAAAAACACCAACAAATTCAACAACAACCTCAACATTGAAAAACAACAACAACCTCAACATTGAAAAACACCAACAAATTCAACAACAACCTCAACAATGAAAAACACCAACAAATTCAACAACAACCTCAACATTGAAAAACAACAACAACCTCAACATGGAAAAACACCAACAAATTCAACAACAACCTCAACATTGAAAAACAACAACCTCAAAATTGAAAAACACCAACAAATTCAACAACAACGTCAACTTTTAAAGACAACAACAACCTCAACATTGAAAAACACCCACAAATTCAACAACAACCTCAACATTGAAAAAACACCAACAAGTTCACCAACAACCTCAACATTGAAAAACTACAACAACCTCAACAATGAAAAAAACCAACAAATACAACAACAACCTCAACATTGAAAAACAACAACAACCTCAACATTGAAAAACTCCAACAAATTCAACAACAACCTCAACATTGAAAAACAACAACAACCTCAACATTGAAAAACAACAACAACCTCAACATTGAAAAGCACAAACAAATTCAACAACTTCAACATTGAAAAACACCAACAAATTCAACAACAACCTCGACATTGAAAAACACCAACAAATTCAACAACGACCTCAACATTGAAAAACAACAACAACCTCAACATTGAAAAACAACAACAACCTCAACATTGAAAAACACCAACAAATTCAACAACAACCTCAACATTGAAAAACAACAACAACCTCAACATTGAAAAACACCAACAAATTCAACAACAACTTCAACATTGAAAAACACCAAAAAATTCAACAACAACCTCGAAATGGAAAAACACCAACAAATTCAACAACAACCTCAACATTGTAAAACAACAACAACCTCAACATTGAAAAACACCAACAAATTCAACAACAACCTCAACATTGAAAAACAACAACAACCTCAACATTGAAAAACACCAACAAATTCAAAAACAACCTCAACATTGAAAAACAACAACAACCTCAACATTGAAAAATACCAACAAATTCAACACCAACCTCAACATTGAAAAACAACAACAACCTCAACATTGAAAAACACCAACAAATTCAACAACAACCTCATCAATGAAAAACACCAACAAATTCAACAACAACCTCAACATTGAAAAACAACAACAACCTCAACATTGGAAAACACCAACAAATTCAACAACAACCTCAACAATGATAAACACCAACAAATTCAACAACAACCTCAACATTGAAAAACACCAACAAATTAAACAACAACCTCAACTTTGAGAAATAACAACAACCTTAACATGGAAAAACACCAACAAATTCAACAACAACCTCAACATTGAAAAACAACAACAACCTCAAAATTGAAAAACACCAACAAATTCAACAACAACCTCAACATTGAAAAACAACAACAACCTCAACATTGAAAAACACCAACAAATTCAACAACAACTTCAACATTGAAAAAAACCAACAAATTCAACTACAACCTCGACATTGAAAAACACCAACAAATTCAACAACAACCTCAACATTGAAAAACACCAACAAATTCAACAACAACCTCAACATTCAAAAACGCCAACAAATTCAACAACGACCTCAACATTGTAAAACACCAACAAATTCAACAACAACCTCAACATTGAAAAGCAACAACAACCTCAACATTGAAAAACACCAAAAAATTCAACCAGAACCTCAACATTGAAAAACACCAACAAATTCAACAACAACCTCAGCATTGAAAAACAACAACAACCTCAACATTGAAAAACACCAACAAATTCAACAACAACCTCCACATTGAAAAACAACAACAACCTCAACATTCAATAACAACAACAAATTCAACAACAACTTCAACATTGAAAAACACCAACAAATTCAACAACAACCTCGACATTGAAAAACGCCATCAAATTCAGCAACATCCTCAACATTGAAAAACAACAACAACCTCAACATTGAAAAACACCAACAAATTCAACAACAACTGCAACATTGAAAAACACCAACAATTTCAACAACAACCTCGACTTTGAAAAACACCATCAAATTCAACAAGAACCTGAACATTCAAAAACAACAACAACCGCAACATTGAAAAACACCAACAAATTCAACAACAACCTCAACATTGAAAAACACCAACAAATTCAACAACAACCTCAACATTTAAAAACGCCAACAAATTGAACAAAAACCTCAACATTGAAAAACACCAACAAATTCAACAACAACCTCAACATTGAAAAACAACAACAACCTCAACATTGAAAAACACCAACAAATTCAACAACAAATTCAACATTGTAAAACACCAACAAATTCAACAACAACCTCGACATTGAAAAAGAGCAACAAATTCAACAACAACCTCCACACTGAACAACAACAACAACCTCAACAAAGAAAAACACCAACAAATTCAACAACAACCTCAACATTGAAAAACACAAACAAATTCAACAACAACCTCAACATTGAAAAACACCAACAAATTCAGCAACAACCTCAACATTGAAAAACAACAACAACCTCAACATTGAAAAACACCAACAAATTCAACAACAACCTCAACATTGAAAAACAACAACAACCTCAACATTGAAAAACACCAACAAATTCAACAACAACCTCAACATTGAAAAACACAAACAACCTCAACATTGAAAAACACCAACAAATTCAACAACTTCAACATTGAAAAACACCAACAAATTCAACAACAACCTCGAAATTGAAAAACACCAACAAATTCAACAACAACCGCTACGTTGAACAACAACAACAACCTCAACATTGAAAAACACCAACAAATTCAACAACAACCTCAACATTGAAAAACAACAACAACCTCAACATTGAAAAACACCAACAAATTCAACAACAACCTCAACATTGAAAAACACCAACAAATTTAAAAACAACCTCAACTTTGAAAAACAACAACAACCTCAACATGGAAAAACACCAACAAATTCAACAACAACCTCAACATTGAAAAACAACAACCTCAAAATTGAAAAACACAAACAAATTCAACAACAACGTCAACTTTTAAAGACAACAACAACCTCAACATTGAAAAACACCCACAAATTCAACAACAACCTCAACATTGAAAAAACACCAACAAATTCACCAACAACCTCAACATTGAAAAACAACAACAACCTCAACATTGAAAAACACCAACAAATTCAACAACAACCTCAACACTGAAAAACAACAACAACCTCAACATTGAAAAACAACAACAACCTCAACATTGAAAAGCACAAACAAATTCAACAACTTCAACATTGAAAAACACCAACAAATTCAACCACAACCTCGACATTGAAAAACACCAACAAATTGAACAACGACCTCAACATTGAAAAACAACAACAACCTCAACATTGAAAAACAACAACAACCTCAACATTGAAAAACACCAACAAATTCAACAACAACCTCAACATTGAAAAACAACAACAACCTCAACATTGAAAAACACCAACAAATTCAACAACTTCAACATTGAAAAACACCAAAAAATTCAAAAACAACCTCGAAATGGAAAAACACCAACAAATTCAACAACAACCTCAACATTGTAAGACAACAACAACCTCAACATTGAAAAACACCAACAAATTCAACAACAACCTCAACATTGAAAAACAACAACAACCTCAACATTGAAAAACAACAACAAATTCAAAAACAACCTCAACATTGAAAAACAACAACAACCTCAACATTGAAAAATACCAACAAATTCAACACCAACCTCAACATTGAAAAACAACAACAACCTCAACATTGAAAAACACCAACAAATTCAACAACAACCTCATCATTGAAAAACACCAGCAAATTCAACAACAACCTCAACATTGAAAAACAACAACAACCTCAACATTAGAAAACACCAACAAATTCAACAACAACCTCAACAATGATAAACACCAACAAATTCAACAACAACCTCAACATTGAAAAACACCAACAAATTAAACAACAACCTCAGCTTTGAGAAATAACAACAACCTCAACATGGAAAAACACCAACAAATTCAACAACAACCTCAACATTGAAAAACAACAACAACCTCAAAATTGAAAAACACCAACAAATTCAACAACAACCTCAACATTGGAAAACAACAACAACCTCAACATTGAAAAACACCAACAAATTCAACAACAACTTCAACATTGAAAAAAACCAACAAATTCAACAACAACCTCGACATTGAAAAACACCAACAAATTCAACAACAACCTCAACATTGAAAAACACCAACAAATTCAACAACAACCTCAACATTTAAAAACGCCAACAAATTCAACAACGACCTCAACATTGTAAAACACCAACAAATTCAACAACAACCTCAACATTGAAAAACAACAACAACCTCAACATTGAAAAACACCAAAAAATTCAACCAGAACCTCAACATTGAAAAAACACCAACAAATTCAACAACAACCTCAGCATTGAAAAACAACAACAACCTCAAAATTGAAAAACACAAACAAATTCAACAACAACCTCCACATTGAAAAACAACAACAACCTCAACATTCAATAACAACAACAAATTCAACAACAACTTCAACATTGAAAAACACCAACAAATTCAACAACAACCTCGACATTGAAAAACGCCATCAAATTCAGCAACATCCTCAACATTGAAAAACAACAACATCCTCAACATTGAAAAACACCAACAAATTCAACAACAACTGCAACATTGAAAAACACCAACAATTTCAACAACAACCTCGACTTTGAAAAACACCATCAAATTCAACAAGAACCTGAACATTCAAAAACAACAAACAACCGCAACATTGAAAAACACCAACAAATTCAACAACAACCTCAACATTGAAAAACACCAACAAATTCAACAACAACCTCAACATTTAAAAACGCCAACAAATTGAACAAAAACCTCAACATTGAAAAACACCAACAAATTCAACAACAACCTCAACATTGAAAAACAACAACAACCTCAACATTGAAAAACACCAACAAATTCAACAACAAATTCAACATTGAAAAACACCAACAAATTCAACAACAACCTCGACATTGAAAAACAGCAACAAATTCAACAATAACCTCCACACTGAACAACAACAACAACCTCAACAAAGAAAAACACCAACAAATTCAACAACAACCTCAACATTGAAAAACAGAAACAAATTCAACAACCTCCACATTGAAAAACAACAACAACCTCAACATTCAATAACAACAACAAATTCAACAACAACTTCAACATTGAAAAACACCAACAAATTCAACAACAACCTCGACATTGAAAAACGCCATCAATTCAGCAACATCCTCAACATTGAAAAACAACAACATCCTCAACATTGAAAAACACCAACAAATTCAACAACAACTGCAACATTGAAAAACACCAACAATTTCAACAACAACCTCGACTTTGAAAAACACCATCAAATTCAACAAGAACCTGAACATTCAAAAACAACAACAACCGCAACATTGAAAAACACCAACAAATTCAACAACAACCTCAACATTGAAAAACACCAACAAATTAAACAACAACCTCAGCTTTGAGAAATAACAACAACCTCAACATGGAAAAACACCAACAAATTCAACAACAACCTCAACATTGAAAAACAACAACAACCTCAAAATTGAAAAACACCAACAAATTCAACAACAACCTCAACATTGGAAAAACAACAACAACCTCAACATTGAAAAACACCAACAAATTCAACAACAACTTCAACATTGAAAAAAACCAACAAATTCAACAACAACCTCGACATTGAAAAACACCAACAAATTCAACAACAACCTCAACATTGAAAAACACCAACAAATTCAACAACAACCTCAACATTTAAAAACGCCAACAAATTCAACAACGACCTCAACATTGTAAACACCAACAAATTCAACAACAACCTCAACATTGAAAAACAACAACAACCTCAACATTGAAAATTCCAAAAAATTCAACCAGAACCTCAACATTGAAAAACACCAACAAATTCAACAACAACCTCAGCATTGAAAAACAACAACAACCTCAACATTGAAAAACACAAACAAATTCAACAACAACCTCCACATTGAAAAACAACAACAACCTCAACATTCAATAACAACAACAAATTCAACAACAACTTCAACATTGAAAAACACCAACAAATTCAACAACAACCTCGACATTGAAAAACGCCATCAAATTCAGCAACATCCTCAACATTGAAAAACAACAACATCCTCAACATTGAAAAACACCAACAAATTCAACAACAACTGCAACATTGAAAAACACCAACAATTTCAACAACAACCTCGACTTTGAAAAACACCATCAAATTCAACAAGAACCTGAACATTCAAAAACAACAACAACCGCAACATTGAAAAACACCAACAAATTCAACAACAACCTCAACATTGAAAAACACCAACAAATTCAACAACAACCTCAACATTTAAAAACGCCAACAAATTGAACAAAAACCTCAACATTGAAAAACACCAACAAATTCAACAACAACCTCAACATTGAAAAACAACAACAACCTCAACATTGAAAAACACCAACAAATTCAACAACAAATTCAACATTGAAAAACACCAACAAATTCAACAACAACCTCGACATTGAAAAACAGCAACAAATTCAACAATAACCTCCACACTGAACAACAACAACAACCTCAACAAAGAAAAACACCAACAAATTCAACAACAACCTCAACATTGAAAAACAGAAACAAATTCAACAACCTCCACATTGAAAAACAACAACAACCTCAACATTCAATAACAACAACAAATTCAACAACAACTTCAACATTGAAAAACACCAACAAATTCAACAACAACCTCGACATTGAAAAACGCCATCAAATTCAGCAACATCCTCAACATTGAAAAACAACAACATCCTCAACATTGAAAAACACCAACAAATTCAACAACAACTGCAACATTGAAAAACACCAACAATTTCAACAACAACCTCGACTTTGAAAAACACCATCAAATTCAGCAAGAACCTGAACATTTAAAAACAACAACAACCGCAACATTGAAAAACACCAACAAATTCAACAACAACCTCAACATTGAAAAACACCAACAAATTCAACAACAACCTCAACATTTAAAAACACCAACAAATTGAACAAAAACCTCAACATTGAAAAACACCAACAAATTCAACAACAACCTCAACATTGAAAAACAACAACAACCTCAACATTGAAAAACACCAACAAATTCAACAACAAATTCAACATTGAAAAACACCAACAAATTCAACAACAACCTCGACATTGAAAAACAGCAACAAATTCAACAATAACCTCCACACTGAACAACAACAACAACCTCAACAAAGAAAAACACCAACAAATTCAACAACAACCTCAACATTGAAAAACACAAACAAATTCAACAACAACCTCAACATTGAAAAACACCAACAAATTCAGCAACAACCTCAACATTGAAAAACAACAACAACCTCAACATTGAAAAACACCAACAAATTCAACAACAACCTCAACATTGCAAAACAACAACAACCTCAACATTGAAAAACACCAACAAATTCAACAGCAACCTCAACATAGAAAAACAACAACAACCTCAACATTGAAAAACACCAACAAATTCAACAACTTCAACATTGAAAAACACCAACAAATTCAACAACAACCTCGAAATTGAAAAACACCAACAAATTCAACAACAACCGCTACATTGAACAACAACAACAACCTCAACATTGAAAAACACCAACAAATTCAACAACAACCTCAACATTGAAAAACAACAACAACCTCAACATTGAAAAACACCAACAAATTCAACAACAACCTCAACAATGAAAAACACCAACAAATTCAACAACAACCTCAACATTGAAAAACACCAACAAATTTAAAAACAACCTCAACTTTGAAAAACAACAACAACTTCAACATTGAAAAACACCAACAAATTCAACAACAACCTCGACATTGAAAAACGCCATCAAATTCAGCAACATCCTCAACATTGAAAAACAACAACATCCTCAACATTGAAAAACACCAACAAATTCAACAACAACTGCAACATTGAAAAACACCAACAATTTCAACAACAACCTCGACTTTGAAAAACACCATCAAATTCAGCAAGAACCTGAACATTTAAAAACAACAACAACCGCAACATTGAAAAACACCAACAAATTCAACAACAACCTCAACATTGAAAAACACCAACAAATTCAACAACAACCTCAACATTTAAAAACACCAACAAATTGAACAAAAACCTCAACATTGAAAAACACCAACAAATTCAACAACAACCTCAACATTGAAAAACAACAACAACCTCAACATTGAAAAACACCAACAAATTCAACAACAAATTCAACATTGAAAAACACCAACAAATTCAACAACAACCTCGACATTGAAAAACAGCAACAAATTCAACAATAACCTCCACACTGAACAACAACAACAACCTCAACAAAGAAAAACACCAACAAATTCAACAACAACCTCAACATTGAAAAACACAAACAAATTCAACAACAACCTCAACATTGAAAAACACCAACAAATTCAGCAACAACCTCAACATTGAAAAACAACAACAACCTCAACATTGAAAAACACCAACAAATTCAACAACAACCTCAACATTGCAAAACAACAACAACCTCAACATTGAAAAACACCAACAAATTCAACAGCAACCTCAACATAGAAAAACAACAACAACCTCAACATTGAAAAACACCAACAAATTCAACAACTTCAACATTGAAAAACACCAACAAATTCAACAACAACCTCGAAATTGAAAAACACCAACAAATTCAACAACAACCGCTACATTGAACAACAACAACAACCTCAACATTGAAAAACACCAACAAATTCAACAACAACCTCAACATTGAAAAACAACAACAACCTCAACATTGAAAAACACCAACAAATTCAACAACAACCTCAACAATGAAAAACACCAACAAATTCAACAACAACCTCAACATTGAAAAACACCAACAAATTTAAAAACAACCTCAACTTTGAAAAACAACAACAACCTCAACATGGAAAAACACCAACAAATTCAACAACAACCTCAACATTGAAAAACAACAACCTCCAAATTGAAAAACACCAACAAATTCAACAACAACGTCAACTTTTAAAGACAACATCAACCTCAACATTGAAAAACACCCACAAATTCAACAACAACCTCAACATTGAAAAAACACCAACAAATTCACCAACAACCTCAACAGTGAAAAACTGCAACAACCTCAACAATGAAAAAAAACCAACAAATACAACAACAACCTCAACATTGAAAAACAACAACAACCTCAACATTGAAAAACACCAACAAATTCAACAACAACCTCAACATTGAAAAACAACAACGACCTCAACATTGAAAAACAACAACAACCTCAACATTGAAAAGCACAAACAAATTCAACATCTTCAACATTGAAAAACACCAACAAATTCAACAACAACCTCGACATTGAAAAACACCAACAAATTCAACAACGACCTCAACATTGAAAAACAACAACTACCTCAAGATTGAAAAACAACAACAACCTCAACATTGAAAAACACCAACAAATTCAACAACAACCTCAACATTGAAAAACAACAACAACCTCAACATTGAAAAACACCAACAAATTCAACAACAACCTCAACATTGAAAAACAACAACAACCTCAAAATTGAAAAACACCAACAAATTCAACAACAACCTCAACATTGAAAAACAACAACAACCTCAACATTGAAAAACACCAACAAATTCAACAACAACTTCAACATTGAAAAAAACCAACAAATTCAACTACAACCTCGACATTGAAAAACACCAACAAATTCAACAACAACCTCAACATTGAAAAACACCAACAAATTCAACAACAACCTCAACATTCAAAAACGCCAACAAATTCAACAACGACCTCAACATTGTAAAACACCAACAAATTCAACAACAACCTCAACATTGAAAAGCAACAACAACCTCAACATTGAAAAACACCAAAAAATTCAACCAGAACCTCAACATTGAAAAACACCAACAAATTCAACAACAACCTCAGCATTGAAAAACAACAACAACCTCAACATTGAAAAACACCAACAAATTCAACAACAACCTCCACATTGAAAAACAACAACAACCTCAACATTCAATAACAACAACAAATTCAACAACAACTTCAACATTGAAAAACACCAACAAATTCAACAACAACCTCGACATTGAAAAACGCCATCAAATTCAGCAACATCCTCAACATTGAAAAACAACAACAACCTCAACATTGAAAAACACCAACAAATTCAACAACAACTGCAACATTGAAAAACACCAACAATTTCAACAACAACCTCGACTTTGAAAAACACCATCAAATTCAACAAGAACCTGAACATTCAAAAACAACAACAACCGCAACATTGAAAAACACCAACAAATTCAACAACAACCTCAACATTGAAAAACACCAACAAATTCAACAACAACCTCAACATTTAAAAACGCCAACAAATTGAACAAAAACCTCAACATTGAAAAACACCAACAAATTCAACAACAACCTCAACATTGAAAAACAACAACAACCTCAACATTGAAAAACACCAACAAATTCAACAACAAATTCAACATTGTAAAACACCAACAAATTCAACAACAACCTCGACATTGAAAAAGAGCAACAAATTCAACAACAACCTCCACACTGAACAACAACAACAACCTCAACAAAGAAAAACACCAACAAATTCAACAACAACCTCAACATTGAAAAACACAAACAAATTCAACAACAACCTCAACATTGAAAAACACCAACAAATTCAGCAACAACCTCAACATTGAAAAACAACAACAACCTCAACATTGAAAAACACCAACAAATTCAACAACAACCTCAACATTGAAAAACAACAACAACCTCAACATTGAAAAACACCAACAAATTCAACAACAACCTCAACATTGAAAAACACAAACAACCTCAACATTGAAAAACACCAACAAATTCAACAACTTCAACATTGAAAAACACCAACAAATTCAACAACAACCTCGAAATTGAAAAACACCAACAAATTCAACAACAACCGCTACGTTGAACAACAACAACAACCTCAACATTGAAAAACACCAACAAATTCAACAACAACCTCAACATTGAAAAACAACAACAACCTCAACATTGAAAAACACCAACAAATTCAACAACAACCTCAACATTGAAAAACACCAACAAATTTAAAAACAACCTCAACTTTGAAAAACAACAACAACCTCAACATGGAAAAACACCAACAAATTCAACAACAACCTCAACATTGAAAAACAACA
This sequence comes from Isurus oxyrinchus, assembly GCA_026770705.1. NCBI lineage: Eukaryota > Metazoa > Chordata > Chondrichthyes > Lamniformes > Lamnidae > Isurus > Isurus oxyrinchus. The sequence goes on from JANJGN010000097.1 coordinate 1,169,262, forward strand.
ACCTCAAAATTGAAAAACACAAACAAATTCAACAACAACGTCAACTTTTAAAGACAACAACAACCTCAACATTGAAAAACACCCACAAATTCAACAACAACCTCAACATTGAAAAAACACCAACAAATTCACCAACAACCTCAACATTGAAAAACAACAACAACCTCAACATTGAAAAACACCAACAAATTCAACAACAACCTCAACACTGAAAAACAACAACAACCTCAACATTGAAAAACAACAACAACCTCAACATTGAAAAGCACAAACAAATTCAACAACTTCAACATTGAAAAACACCAACAAATTCAACCACAACCTCGACATTGAAAAACACCAACAAATTGAACAACGACCTCAACATTGAAAAACAACAACAACCTCAACATTGAAAAACAACAACAACCTCAACATTGAAAAACACCAACAAATTCAACAACAACCTCAACATTGAAAAACAACAACAACCTCAACATTGAAAAACACCAACAAATTCAACAACTTCAACATTGAAAAACACCAAAAAATTCAAAAACAACCTCGAAATGGAAAAACACCAACAAATTCAACAACAACCTCAACATTGTAAGACAACAACAACCTCAACATTGAAAAACACCAACAAATTCAACAACAACCTCAACATTGAAAAACAACAACAACCTCAACATTGAAAAAAAACAACAAATTCAAAAACAACCTCAACATTGAAAAACAACAACAACTTCAACATTGAAAAATACCAACAAATTCAACACCAACCTCAACATTGAAAAACAACAACAACCTCAACATTGAAAAACACCAACAAATTCAACAACAACCTCATCATTGAAAAACACCAACAAATTCAACAACAACCTCAACATTGAAAAACAACAACAACCTCAACATTGGAAAACACCAACAAATTCAACAACAACCTCAACAATGATAAACACCAACAAATTCAACAACAACCTCAACATTGAAAAACACCAACAAATTAAACAACAACCTCAGCTTTGAGAAATAACAACAACCTCAACATGGAAAAACACCAACAAATTCAACAACAACCTCAACATTGAAAAACAACAACAACCTCAAAATTGAAAAACACCAACAAATTCAACAACAACCTCAACATTGGAAAACAACAACAACCTCAACATTGAAAAACACCAACAAATTCAACAACAACTTCAACATTGAAAAAAACCAACAAATTCAACAACAACCTCGACATTGAAAAACACCAACAAATTCAACAACAACCTCAACATTGAAAAACACCAACAAATTCAACAACAACCTCAACATTTAAAAACGCCAACAAATTCAACAACGACCTCAACATTGTAAAACACCAACAAATTCAACAACAACCTCAACATTGAAAAACAACAACAACCTCAACATTGAAAAACACCAAAAAATTCAACCAGAACCTCAACATTGAAAAACACCAACAAATTCAACAACAACCTCAGCATTGAAAAACAACAACAACCTCAACATTGAAAAACACAAACAAATTCAACAACAACCTCCACATTGAAAAACAACAACAACCTCAACATTCAATAACAACAACAAATTCAACAACAACTTCAACATTGAAAAACACCAACAAATTCAACAACAACCTCGACATTGAAAAACGCCATCAAATTCAGCAACATCCTCAACATTGAAAAACAACAACATCCTCAACATTGAAAAACACCAACAAATTCAACAACAACTGCAACATTGAAAAACACCAACAATTTCAACAACAACCTCGACTTTGAAAAACACCATCAAATTCAACAAGAACCTGAACATTCAAAAACAACAACAACCGCAACATTGAAAAACACCAACAAATTCAACAACAACCTCAACATTGAAAAACACCAACAAATTCAACAACAACCTCAACATTTAAAAACGCCAACAAATTGAACAAAAACCTCAACATTGAAAAACACCAACAAATTCAACAACAACCTCAACATTGAAAAACAACAACAACCTCAACATTGAAAAACACCAACAAATTCAACAACAAATTCAACATTGAAAAACACCAACAAATTCAACAACAACCTCGACATTGAAAAACAGCAACAAATTCAACAATAACCTCCACACTGAACAACAACAACAACCTCAACAAAGAAAAACACCAACAAATTCAACAACAACCTCAACATTGAAAAACAGAAACAAATTCAACAACCTCCACATTGAAAAACAACAACAACCTCAACATTCAATAACAACAACAAATTCAACAACAACTTCAACATTGAAAAACACCAACAAATTCAACAACAACCTCGACATTGAAAAACGCCATCAAATTCAGCAACATCCTCAACATTGAAAAACAACAACATCCTCAACATTGAAAAACACCAACAAATTCAACAACAACTGCAACATTGAAAAACACCAACAATTTCAACAACAACCTCGACTTTGAAAAACACCATCAAATTCAACAAGAACCTGAACATTCAAAAACAACAACAACCGCAACATTGAAAAACACCAACAAATTCAACAACAACCTCAACATTGAAAAACACCAACAAATTAAACAACAACCTCAGCTTTGAGAAATAACAACAACCTCAACATGGAAAAACACCAACAAATTCAACAACAACCTCAACATTGAAAAACAACAACAACCTCAAAATTGAAAAACACCAACAAATTCAACAACAACCTCAACATTGGAAAACAACAACAACCTCAACATTGAAAAACACCAACAAATTCAACAACAACTTCAACATTGAAAAAAACCAACAAATTCAACAACAACCTCGACATTGAAAAACACCAACAAATTCAACAACAACCTCAACATTGAAAAACACCAACAAATTCAACAACAACCTCAACATTTAAAAACGCCAACAAATTCAACAACGACCTCAACATTGTAAAACACCAACAAATTCAACAACAACCTCAACATTGAAAAACAACAACAACCTCAACATTGAAAAACACCAAAAAATTCAACCAGAACCTCAACATTGAAAAACACCAACAAATTCAACAACAACCTCAGCATTGAAAAACAACAACAACCTCAACATTGAAAAACACAAACAAATTCAACAACAACCTCCACATTGAAAAACAACAACAACCTCAACATTCAATAACAACAACAAATTCAACAACAACTTCAACATTGAAAAACACCAACAAATTCAACAACAACCTCGACATTGAAAAACGCCATCAAATTCAGCAACATCCTCAACATTGAAAAACAACAACATCCTCAACATTGAAAAACACCAACAAATTCAACAACAACTGCAACATTGAAAAACACCAACAATTTCAACAACAACCTCGACTTTGAAAAACACCATCAAATTCAACAAGAACCTGAACATTCAAAAACAACAACAACCGCAACATTGAAAAACACCAACAAATTCAACAACAACCTCAACATTGAAAAACACCAACAAATTCAACAACAACCTCAACATTTAAAAACGCCAACAAATTGAACAAAAACCTCAACATTGAAAAACACCAACAAATTCAACAACAACCTCAACATTGAAAAACAACAACAACCTCAACATTGAAAAACACCAACAAATTCAACAACAAATTCAACATTGAAAAACACCAACAAATTCAACAACAACCTCGACATTGAAAAACAGCAACAAATTCAACAATAACCTCCACACTGAACAACAACAACAACCTCAACAAAGAAAAACACCAACAAATTCAACAACAACCTCAACATTGAAAAACAGAAACAAATTCAACAACCTCCACATTGAAAAACAACAACAACCTCAACATTCAATAACAACAACAAATTCAACAACAACTTCAACATTGAAAAACACCAACAAATTCAACAACAACCTCGACATTGAAAAACGCCATCAAATTCAGCAACATCCTCAACATTGAAAAACAACAACATCCTCAACATTGAAAAACACCAACAAATTCAACAACAACTGCAACATTGAAAAACACCAACAATTTCAACAACAACCTCGACTTTGAAAAACACCATCAAATTCAGCAAGAACCTGAACATTTAAAAACAACAACAACCGCAACATTGAAAAACACCAACAAATTCAACAACAACCTCAACATTGAAAAACACCAACAAATTCAACAACAACCTCAACATTTAAAAACACCAACAAATTGAACAAAAACCTCAACATTGAAAAACACCAACAAATTCAACAACAACCTCAACATTGAAAAACAACAACAACCTCAACATTGAAAAACACCAACAAATTCAACAACAAATTCAACATTGAAAAACACCAACAAATTCAACAACAACCTCGACATTGAAAAACAGCAACAAATTCAACAATAACCTCCACACTGAACAACAACAACAACCTCAACAAAGAAAAACACCAACAAATTCAACAACAACCTCAACATTGAAAAACACAAACAAATTCAACAACAACCTCAACATTGAAAAACACCAACAAATTCAGCAACAACCTCAACATTGAAAAACAACAACAACCTCAACATTGAAAAACACCAACAAATTCAACAACAACCTCAACATTGCAAAACAACAACAACCTCAACATTGAAAAACACCAACAAATTCAACAGCAACCTCAACATAGAAAAACAACAACAACCTCAACATTGAAAAACACCAACAAATTCAACAACTTCAACATTGAAAAACACCAACAAATTCAACAACAACCTCGAAATTGAAAAACACCAACAAATTCAACAACAACCGCTACATTGAACAACAACAACAACCTCAACATTGAAAAACACCAACAAATTCAACAACAACCTCAACATTGAAAAACAACAACAACCTCAACATTGAAAAACACCAACAAATTCAACAACAACCTCAACAATGAAAAACACCAACAAATTCAACAACAACCTCAACATTGAAAAACACCAACAAATTTAAAAACAACCTCAACTTTGAAAAACAACAACAACCTCAACATGGAAAAACACCAACAAATTCAACAACAACCTCAACATTGAAAAACAACAACCTCCAAATTGAAAAACACCAACAAATTCAACAACAACGTCAACTTTTAAAGACAACATCAACCTCAACATTGAAAAACACCCACAAATTCAACAACAACCTCAACATTGAAAAAACACCAACAAATTCACCAACAACCTCAACAGTGAAAAACTGCAACAACCTCAACAATGAAAAAAACCAACAAATACAACAACAACCTCAACATTGAAAAACAACAACAACCTCAACATTGAAAAACACCAACAAATTCAACAACAACCTCAACATTGAAAAACAACAACAACCTCAACATTGAAAAACAACAACAACCTCAACATTGAAAAGCACAAACAAATTCAACATCTTCAACATTGAAAAACACCAACAAATTCAACAACAACCTCGACATTGAAAAACACCAACAAATTCAACAACGACCTCAACATTGAAAAACAACAACTACCTCAAGATTGAAAAACAACAACAACCTCAACATTGAAAAACACCAACAAATTCAACAACAACCTCAACATTGAAAAACAACAACAACCTCAACATTGAAAAACACCAACAAATTCAACAACAACTTCAACATTGAAAAACACCAACAAATTCAACAACAACCTCAACATTGAAAAACAACAACAACCTCAACATTGAAAAACACCAACAAATTCAAAAACAACCTCAACATTGAAAAACAACAACAACCTCAACATTGAAAAATACCAACAAATTCAACACCAACCTCAACATTGAAAAACAACAACAACCTCAACATTGAAAAACACCAACAAATTCAACAACAACCTCATCATTGAAAAACGCCAACAAATTCAACAACAACCTCAACATTGAAAAACAACAACAACCTCAACATTGAAAAACACCAACAAATTAAACAACAACCTCAATTTGAGAAATAACAACAACCTCAACATGGAAAAACACCAACAAATTCAACAACAACCTCAACATTGAAAAACAACAACAACCTCAAAATTGAAAAACACCAACAAATTCAACAACAACCTCAACATTGAAAAACAACAACAACCTCAACATTGAAAAACACCAACAAATTCAACAACAACTTCAACATTGAAAAAAACCAACAAATTCAACAACAACCTCGACATTGAAAAACACCAACAAATTCAACAACAACCTCAACATTGAAAAACACCAACAAATTCAACAACAACCTCAACATTTAAAAACGCCAACAAATTCAACAACGACCTCAACATTGTAAAACACCAACAAATTCAACAACAACCTCAACATTGAAAAACAACAGCAACCTCAACATTGAAAAACACCAAAAAATTCAACAACAACCTCAACATTGAAAAACAACAACAACCTCAACATAGAAAAACACCAACAAATTCAACCAGAACCTCAACATTGAAAAACACCAACAAATTCAACAACAACCTCAGCATTGAAAAACAACAACAACCTCAACATTGAAAAACACCAACAAATTCAACAACAACCTCAACATTGAAAAACAACAACAACCTCAACATTCAATAACAACAACAAATTCAACAACAACTTCAACATTGAAAAACACCAACAAAATCAACAACAACCTCGACATTGAAAAACGCCATCAAATTCAGCAACATCCTCAACTTTGAAAAACAACAACAACCTCAACATTGAAAAACACCAACAAATTCAACAACAACTGCAACATTGAAAAACACCAACAATTTCAACAACAACCTCGACTTTGAAAAACACCATCAAATTCAACAACAACCTGAACATTCAAAAACAACAACAACCTCAACATTGAAAAACACCAACAAATTCAACAACAACCTTAACATTGAAAAACACCAACAAATTCAACAACAACCTCAACATTTAAAAACACCAACAAATTCAACAACAACCTCAACATTGAACAACACCAACAAATTCAACAACAACTTCAACATTGAAAAACACCAACAAATTAAACAACAACCTCAACTTTGAGAAATAACAACAACCTCAACATGGAAAAACACCAACAAATTCAACAACAACCTCAACATTGAAAAACAACAACAACCTCAAAATTGAAAAACACCAACAAATTCAACAACAACCTCAACATTGGAAAACAACAACAACCTCAACATTGAAAAACACCAACAAATTCAACAACAACTTCAACATTGAAAAAAACCAACAAATTCAACAACAACCTCGACATTGAAAAACACCAACAAATTCAACAACAACCTCAACATTGAAAAACACCAACAAATTCAACAACAACCTCAACATTTAAAAACGCCAACAAATTCAACAACGACCTCAACATTGTAAAACACCAACAAATTCAACAACAACCTCAACATTGAAAAACAACAACAACCTCAACATTGAAAAACACCAAAAAATTCAACCAGAACCTCAACATTGAAAAACACCAACAAATTCAACAACAACCTCAGCATTGAAAAACAACAACAACCTCAACATTGAAAAACACAAACAAATTCAACAACAACCTCCACATTGAAAAACAACAACAACCTCAACATTCAATAACAACAACAAATTCAACAACAACTTCAACATTGAAAAACACCAACAAATTCAACAACAACCTCGACATTGAAAAACGCCATCAAATTCAGCAACATCCTCAACATTGAAAAACAACAACATCCTCAACATTGAAAAACACCAACAAATTCAACAACAACTGCAACATTGAAAAACACCAACAATTTCAACAACAACCTCGACTTTGAAAAACACCATCAAATTCAACAAGAACCTGAACATTCAAAAACAACAACAACCGCAACATTGAAAAACACCAACAAATTCAACAACAACCTCAACATTGAAAAACACCAACAAATTCAACAACAACCTCAACATTTAAAAACGCCAACAAATTGAACAAAAACCTCAACATTGAAAAACACCAACAAATTCAACAACAACCTCAACATTGAAAAACAACAACAACCTCAACATTGAAAAACACCAACAAATTCAACAACAAATTCAACATTGAAAAACACCAACAAATTCAACAACAACCTCGACATTGAAAAACAGCAACAAATTCAACAATAACCTCCACACTGAACAACAACAACAACCTCAACAAAGAAAAACACCAACAAATTCAACAACAACCTCAACATTGAAAAACACAAACAAATTCAACAGCAACCTCCACATTGAAAAACAACAACAACCTCAACATTCAATAACAACAACAAATTCAACAACAACTTCAACATTGAAAAACACCAACAAATTCAACAACAACCTCGACATTGAAAAACGCCATCAAATTCAGCAACATCCTCAACATTGAAAAACAACAACATCCTCAACATTGAAAAACACCAACAAATTCAACAACAACTGCAACATTGAAAAACACCATCAATTTCAACAACAACCTCGACTTTGAAAAACACCATCAAATTCAACAAGAACCTGAACATTCAAAAACAACAACAACCGCAACATTGAAAAACACCAACAAATTCAACAACAACCTCAACATTGAAAAACACCAACAAATTCAACAACAACCTCAACATTTAAAAACGCCAACAAATTGAACAAAAACCTCAACATTGAAAAACACCAACAAATTCAACAACAACCTCAACATTGAAAAACAACAACAACCTCAACATTGAAAAACACCAACAAATTCAACAACAAATTCAACATTGAAAAACACCAACAAATTCAACAACAACCTCGACATTGAAAAACAGCGACAAATTCAACAATAACCTCCACACTGAACAACAACAACAACCTCAACAAAGAAAAACACCAACAAATTCAACAACAACCTCAACATTGAAAAACACAAACAAATTCAACAACAACCTCAACATTGAAAAACACCAACAAATTCAGCAACAACCTCAACATTGAAAAACAACAACAACCTCAACATTGAAAAACACCAACAAATTCAACAACAACCTCAACATTGCAAAACAACAACAACCTCAACATTGAAAAACACCAACAAATTCAACAACAACCTCAACATAGAAAAACAACAACAACCTCAACATTGAAAAACACCAACAAATTCAACAACTTCAACATTGAAAAACACCAACAAATTCAACAACAACCTCGAAATTGAAAAACACCAACAAATTCAACAACAACCGCTACATTGAACAACAACAACAACCTCAACATTGAAAAACACCAACAAATTCAACAACAACCTCAACATTGAAAAACAACAACAACCTCAACATTGAAAAACACCAACAAATTCAACAACAACCTCAACAATGAAAAACACCAACAAATTCAACAACAACCTCAACATTGAAAAACACCAACAAATTTAAAAACAACCTCAACTTTGAAAAACAACAACAACCTCAACATGGAAAAACACCAACAAATTCAACAACAACCTCAACATTGAAAAACAACAACCTCCAAATTGAAAAACACCAACAAATTCAACAACAACGTCAACTTTTAAAGACAACATCAACCTCAACATTGAAAAACACCCACAAATTCAACAACAACCTCAACATTGAAAAAACACCAACAAATTCACCAACAACTTCAACATTGAAAAACTGCAACAACCTCAACAATGAAAAAAACCAACAAATACAACAACAACCTCAACATTGAAAAACAACAACAACCTCAACATTGAAAAACACCAACAAATTCAACAACAACCTCAACATTGAAAAACAACAACAACCTCAACATTGAAAAACAACAACAACCTCAACATTGAAAAGCACAAACAAATTCAACAACTTCAACATTGAAAAACACGAACAAATTCAACAACAACCTCGACATTGAAAAACACCAACAAATTCAACAACGACCTCAACATTGAAAAACAACAACTACCTCAAGATTGAAAAACAACAACAACCTCAACATTGAAAAACACCAACAAATTCAACAACAACCTCAACATTGAAAAACAACAACAACCTCAACATTGAAAAACACCAACAAATTCAACAACAACTTCAACATTGAAAAACACCAACAAATTCAACAACAACCTCGAAATGGAAAAACACCAACAAATTCAACAACAACCTCAACATTGTAAAACAACAACAACCTCAACATTGAAAAACACCAACAAATTCAACAACAACCTCAACATTGAAAAACAACAACAACCTCAACATTGAAAAACACCAACAAATTCAAAAACAACCTCAACATTGAAAAACAACAACAACCTCAACATTGAAAAATACCAACAAATTCAACACCAACCTCAACATTGAAAAACAACAACAACCTCAACATTGAAAAACACCAACAAATTCAACAACAACCTCATCATTGAAAAACGCCAACAAATTCAACAACAACCTCAACATTGAAAAACAACAACAACCTCAACATTGAAAAACACCAACAAATTAAACAACAACCTCAATTTGAGAAATAACAACAACCTCAACATGGAAAAACACCAACAAATTCAACAACAACCTCAACATTGAAAAACAACAACAACCTCAAAATTGAAAAACACCAACAAATTCAACAACAACCTCAACATTGAAAAACAACAACAACCTCAACATTGAAAAACACCAACAAATTCAACAACAACTTCAACATTGAAAAAAACCAACAAATTCAACAACAACCTCGACATTGAAAAACACCAACAAATTCAACAACAACCTCAACATTGAAAAACACCAACAAATTCAACAACAACCTCAACATTTAAAAACGCCAACAAATTCAACAACGACCTCAACATTGTAAAACACCAACAAATTCAACAACAACCTCAACATTGAAAAACAACAGCAACCTCAACATTGAAAAATACCAAAAAATTCAACAACAACCTCAACATTGAAAAACAACAACAACCTCAACATTCAATAACAACAACAAATTCAACAACAACTTGAACATTGAAAAACACCAACAAAATCAACAACAACCTCGACATTGAAAAACGCCATCAAATTCAGCAACATCCTCAACTTTGAAAAACAACAACAACCTCAACATTGAAAAACACCAACAAATTCAACAACAACTGCAACATTGAAAAACACCAACAATTTCAACAACAACCTCGACTTTGAAAAACACCATCAAATTCAACAACAACCTGAACATTCAAAAACAACAACAACCTCAACATTGAAAAACACCAACAAATTCAACAACAACCTCAACATTGAAAAACACCAACAAATTCAACAACAACCTCAACATTGAAAAACAACAGCAACCTCAACATTGAAAAACACCAAAAAATTCAACAACAACCTCAACATTGAAAAACAACAACAACCTCAACATAGAAAAACACCAACAAATTCAACCAGAACCTCAACATTGAAAAACACCAACAAATTCAACAACAACCTCAGCATTGAAAAACAACAACAACCTCAACATTGAAAAACACCAACAAATTCAACAACAACCTCAACATTGAAAAACAACAACAACCTCAACATTCAATAACAACAACAAATTCAACAACAACTTCAACATTGAAAAACACCAACAAAATCAACAACAACCTCGACATTGAAAAACGCCATCAAATTCAGCAACATCCTCAACTTTGAAAAACAACAACAACCTCAACATTGAAAAACACCAACAAATTCAACAACAACTGCAACATTGAAAAACACCAACAATTTCAACAACAACCTCGACTTTGAAAAACACCATCAAATTCAACAACAACCTGAACATTCAAAAACAACAACAACCTCAACATTGAAAAACACCAACAAATTCAACAACAACCTTAACATTGAAAAACACCAACAAATTCAACAACAACCTCAACATTTAAAAACACCAACAAATTCAACAACAACCTCAACATTGAACAACACCAACAAATTCAACAACAACTTCAACATTGAAAAACACCAACAAATTAAACAACAACCTCAACTTTGAGAAATAACAACAACCTCAACATGGAAAAACACCAACAAATTCAACAACAACCTCAACATTGAAAAACAACAACAACCTCAAAATTGAAAAACACCAACAAATTCAACAACAACCTCAACATTGGAAAACAACAACAACCTCAACATTGAAAAACACCAACAAATTCAACAACAACTTCAACATTGAAAAAAACCAACAAATTCAACAACAACCTCGACATTGAAAAACACCAACAAATTCAACAACAACCTCAACATTGAAAAACACCAACAAATTCAACAACAACCTCAACATTTAAAAACGCCAACAAATTCAACAACGACCTCAACATTGTAAAACACCAACAAATTCAACAACAACCTCAACATTGAAAAACAACAACAACCTCAACATTGAAAAACACCAAAAAATTCAACCAGAACCTCAACATTGAAAAACACCAACAAATTCAACAACAACCTCAGCATTGAAAAACAACAACAACCTCAACATTGAAAAACACAAACAAATTCAACAACAACCTCCACATTGAAAAACAACAACAACCTCAACATTCAATAACAACAACAAATTCAACAACAACTTCAACATTGAAAAACACCAACAAATTCAACAACAACCTCGACATTGAAAAACGCCATCAAATTCAGCAACATCCTCAACATTGAAAAACAACAACATCCTCAACATTGAAAAACACCAACAAATTCAACAACAACTGCAACATTGAAAAACACCAACAATTTCAACAACAACCTCGACTTTGAAAAACACCATCAAATTCAACAAGAACCTGAACATTCAAAAACAACAACAACCGCAACATTGAAAAACACCAACAAATTCAACAACAACCTCAACATTGAAAAACACCAACAAATTCAACAACAACCTCAACATTTAAAAACGCCAACAAATTGAACAAAAACCTCAACATTGAAAAACACCAACAAATTCAACAACAACCTCAACATTGAAAAACAACAACAACCTCAACATTGAAAAACACCAACAAATTCAACAACAAATTCAACATTGAAAAACACCAACAAATTCAACAACAACCTCGACATTGAAAAACAGCAACAAATTCAACAATAACCTCCACACTGAACAACAACAACAACCTCAACAAAGAAAAACACCAACAAATTCAACAACAACCTCAACATTGAAAAACACAAACAAATTCAACAGCAACCTCCACATTGAAAAACAACAACAACCTCAACATTCAATAACAACAACAAATTCAACAACAACTTCAACATTGAAAAACACCAACAAATTCAACAACAACCTCGACATTGAAAAACGCCATCAAATTCAGCAACATCCTCAACATTGAAAAACAACAACATCCTCAACATTGAAAAACACCAACAAATTCAACAACAACTGCAACATTGAAAAACACCATCAATTTCAACAACAACCTCGACTTTGAAAAACACCATCAAATTCAACAAGAACCTGAACATTCAAAAACAACAACAACCGCAACATTGAAAAACACCAACAAATTCAACAACAACCTCAACATTGAAAAACACCAACAAATTCAACAACAACCTCAACATTTAAAAACGCCAACAAATTGAACAAAAACCTCAACATTGAAAAACACCAACAAATTCAACAACAACCTCAACATTGAAAAACAACAACAACCTCAACATTGAAAAACACCAACAAATTCAACAACAAATTCAACATTGAAAAACACCAACAAATTCAACAACAACCTCGACATTGAAAAACAGCAACAAATTCAACAATAACCTCCACACTGAACAACAACAACAACCTCAACAAAGAAAAACACCAACAAATTCAACAACAACCTCAACATTGAAAAACACAAACAAATTCAACAACAACCTCAACATTGAAAAACACCAACAAATTCAGCAACAACCTCAACATTGAAAAACAACAACAACCTCAACATTGAAAAACACCAACAAATTCAACAACAACCTCAACATTGCAAAACAACAACAACCTCAACATTGAAAAACACCAACAAATTCAACAACAACCTCAACATAGAAAAACAACAACAACCTCAACATTGAAAAACACCAACAAATTCAACAACTTCAACATTGAAAAACACCAACAAATTCAACAACAACCTCGAAATTGAAAAACACCAACAAATTCAACAACAACCGCTACATTGAACAACAACAACAACCTCAACATTGAAAAACACCAACAAATTCAACAACAACCTCAACATTGAAAAACAACAACAACCTCAACATTGAAAAACACCAACAAATTCAACAACAACCTCAACAATGAAAAACACCAACAAATTCAACAACAACCTCAACATTGAAAAACACCAACAAATTTAAAAACAACCTCAACTTTGAAAAACAACAACAACCTCAACATGGAAAAACACCAACAAATTCAACAACAACCTCAACATTGAAAAACAACAACCTCCAAATTGAAAAACACCAACAAATTCAACAACAACGTCAACTTTTAAAGACAACATCAACCTCAACATTGAAAAACACCCACAAATTCAACAACAACCTCAACATTGAAAAAACACCAACAAATTCACCAACAACTTCAACATTGAAAAACTGCAACAACCTCAACAATGAAAAAAACCAACAAATACAACAACAACCTCAACATTGAAAAACAACAACAACCTCAACATTGAAAAACACCAACAAATTCAACAACAACCTCAACATTGAAAAACAACAACAACCTCAACATTGAAAAACAACAACAACCTCAACATTGAAAAGCACAAACAAATTCAACAACTTCAACATTGAAAAACACGAACAAATTCAACAACAACCTCGACATTGAAAAACACCAACAAATTCAACAACGACCTCAACATTGAAAAACAACAACTACCTCAAGATTGAAAAACAACAACAACCTCAACATTGAAAAACACCAACAAATTCAACAACAACCTCAACATTGAAAAACAACAACAACCTCAACATTGAAAAACACCAACAAATTCAACAACAACTTCAACATTGAAAAACACCAACAAATTCAACAACAACCTCGAAATGGAAAAACACCAACAAATTCAACAACAACCTCAACATTGTAAAACAACAACAACCTCAACATTGAAAAACACCAACAAATTCAACAACAACCTCAACATTGAAAAACAACAACAACCTCAACATTGAAAAACACCAACAAATTCAAAAACAACCTCAACATTGAAAAACAACAACAACCTCAACATTGAAAAATACCAACAAATTCAACACCAACCTCAACATTGAAAAACAACAACAACCTCAACATTGAAAAACACCAACAAATTCAACAACAACCTCATCATTGAAAAACGCCAACAAATTCAACAACAACCTCAACATTGAAAAACAACAACAACCTCAACATTGAAAAACACCAACAAATTAAACAACAACCTCAATTTGAGAAATAACAACAACCTCAACATGGAAAAACACCAACAAATTCAACAACAACCTCAACATTGAAAAACAACAACAACCTCAAAATTGAAAAACACCAACAAATTCAACAACAACCTCAACATTGAAAAACAACAACAACCTCAACATTGAAAAACACCAACAAATTCAACAACAACTTCAACATTGAAAAAAACCAACAAATTCAACAACAACCTCGACATTGAAAAACACCAACAAATTCAACAACAACCTCAACATTGAAAAACACCAACAAATTCAACAACAACCTCAACATTTAAAAACGCCAACAAATTCAACAACGACCTCAACATTGTAAAACACCAACAAATTCAACAACAACCTCAACATTGAAAAACAACAGCAACCTCAACATTGAAAAATACCAAAAAATTCAACAACAACCTCAACATTGAAAAACAACAACAACCTCAACATTCAATAACAACAACAAATTCAACAACAACTTGAACATTGAAAAACACCAACAAAATCAACAACAACCTCGACATTGAAAAACGCCATCAAATTCAGCAACATCCTCAACTTTGAAAAACAACAACAACCTCAACATTGAAAAACACCAACAAATTCAACAACAACTGCAACATTGAAAAACACCAACAATTTCAACAACAACCTCGACTTTGAAAAACACCATCAAATTCAACAACAACCTGAACATTCAAAAACAACAACAACCTCAACATTGAAAAACACCAACAAATTCAACAACAACCTCAACATTGAAAAACACCAACAAATTCAACAACAACCTCAACATTTAAAAACACCAACAAATTCAACAACAACCTCAACATTGAACAACACCAACAAATTCAACAACAACTTCAACATTGAAAAACACCAACAAATTCAACAACAAACTCGACATTGAAAAACATCAACAAATTCAACAACAACCTCAACATTGGAAAACAACAACAACCTCAACATTGAAAAACACCAACAAATTCAACAACAACTTCAACATTGAAAAAAACCAACAAATTCAACAACAACCTCGACATTGAAAAACACCAACAAATTCAACAACAACCTCAACATTGAAAAACACCAACAAATTCAACAACAACCTCAACATTTAAAAACGCCAACAAATTCAACAACGACCTCAACATTGTAAAACACCAACAAATTCAACAACAACCTCAACATTGAAAAACAACAACAACCTCAACATTGAAAAACACCAAAAAATTCAACCAGAACCTCAACATTGAAAAACACCAACAAATTCAACAACAACCTCAGCATTGAAAAACAACAACAACCTCAACATTGAAAAACACAAACAAATTCAACAACAACCTCCACATTGAAAAACAACAACAACCTCAACATTCAATAACAACAACAAATTCAACAACAACTTCAACATTGAAAAACACCAACAAATTCAACAACAACCTCGACATTGAAAAACGCCATCAAATTCACCAACATCCTCAACATTGAAAAACAACAACATCCTCAACATTGAAAAACACCAACAAATTCAACAGCAACTGCAACATTGAAAAACACCAACAATTTCAACAACAACCTCGACTTTGAAAAACACCATCAAATTCAACAAGAACCTGAACATTCAAAAACAACAACAACCGCAACATTGAAAAACACCAACAAATTCAACAACAACCTCAACATTGAAAAACACCAACAAATTCAACAACAACCTCAACATTTAAAAACGCCAACAAATTGAACAAAAACCTCAACATTGAAAAACACCAACAAATTCAACAACAACCTCAACATTGAAAAACAACAACAACCTCAACATTGAAAAACACCAACAAATTCAACAACAAATTCAACATTGAAAAACAGCAACAAATTCAACAATAACCTCCACACTGAACAACAACAACAACCTCAACAAAGAAAAACACCAACAAATTCAACAACAACCTCAACATTGAAAAACACAAACAAATTCAACAACCTCCACATTGAAAATCAACAACAACCTCAACATTCAATAACAACAACAAATTCAACAACAACTTCAACATTGAAAAACACCAACAAATTCAACAACAACCTCGACATTGAAAAACGCCTTCAAATTCAGCAACATCCTCAACATTGAAAAACAACAACATCCTCAACATTGAAAAACACCAACAAATTCAACAACAACTGCAACATTGAAAAACACCAACAATTTCAACAACAACCTCGACTTTGAAAAACACCATCAAATTCAACAAGAACCTGAACATTTAAAAACAACAACAACCGCAACATTGAAAAACACCAACAATTTCAACAACAACCTCAACATTGAAAAACACCAACAAATTCAACAACAACCTCAACATTTAAAAACACCAACAAATTGAACAAAAACCTCAACATTGAAAAACACTAACAAATTCAACAACAACCTCAACATTGAAAAACAACAACAACCTCAACATTGAAAAACACCAACAAATTCAACAACAACCTCGACATTGAAAAACAGCAACAAATTCAACAATAACCTCCACACTGAACAACAACAACAACCTCAACAAAGAAAAACACCAACAAATTCAACAACAACCTCAACATTGAAAAACGCAAACAAATTCAACAACAACCTCAACATTGAAAAACACCAACAAATTCAGCAACAACCTCAACATTGAAAAACAACAACAACCTCAACATTGAAAAACACCAACAAATTCAACAACAACCTCAACATTGCAAAACAACAACAACCTCAACATTGAAAAACACCAACAAATTCAACAGCAACCTCAACATAGAAAAACAAGAACAACCTCAACATTGAAAAACACCAACAAATTCAACAACTTCAACATTGAAAAACACCAACAAATTCAACAACAACCTCGAAATTGAAAAACACCAACAAATTCAACAACAACCGCTACATTGAACAACAACAACAACCTCAACATTGAAAAACACCAACAAATTCAACAACAACCTCAACATTGAAAAACAACAACAACCTCAACATTGAAAAACACCAACAAATTCAACAACAAGCTCAACAATGAAAAACACCAACAAATTCAACAACAACCTCAACATTGAAAAACACCAACAAATTTAAAAACAACCTCAACTTTGAAAAACAACAACAACCTCAACATGGAAAAACACCAACAAATTCAACAACAACCTCAACATTGAAAAACAACAACCTCCAAATTGAAAAACACCAACAAATTCAACAACAACGTCAACTTTTAAAGACAACATCAACCTCAACATTGAAAAACACCCACAAATTCAACAACAACCTCAACATTGAAAAAACACCAACAAATTCACCAACAACCTCAACAGTGAAAAACTACAACAACCTCAACAATGAAAAAAACCAACAAATACAACAACAACCTCAACATTGAAAAACAACAACAACCTCAACATTGAAAAACACCAACAAATTCAACAACAACCTCAACATTGAAAAACAACAACAACCTCAACATTGAAAAACAACAACAACCTCAACATTGAAAAGCACAAACAAATTCAACAACTTCAACATTGAAAAACACCAACAAATTCAACAACAACCTCGACATTGAAAAACACCAACAAATTCAACAACGACCTCAACATTGAAAAACAACAACTACCTCAAGATTGAAAAACAACAACAACCTCAACATTGAAAAACACCAACAAATTCAACAACAACCTCAACATTGAAAAACAACAACAACCTCAACATTGAAAAACACCAACAAATTCAACAACAACTTCAACATTGAAAAACACCAACAAATTCAACAACAACCTCAACATTGAAAAACAACAACAACCTCAACATTGAAAAACACCAACAAATTCAAAAACAACCTCAACATTGAAAAACAACAACAACCTCAACATTGAAAAATACCAACAAATTCAACACCAATCTCAACATTGAAAAACGACAACAACCTCAACATTGAAAAACACCAACAAATTCAACAACAACCTCATCATTGAAAAACGCCAACAAATTCAACAACAACCTCAACATTGAAAAACAACAACAACCTCAACATTGAAAAACACCAACAAATTAAACAACAACCTCAATTTGAGAAATAACAACAACCTCAACATGGAAAAACACCAACAAATTCAACAACAACCTCAACATTGAAAAACAACAACAACCTCAAAATTGAAAAAAACCAACAAATTCAACAACAACCTCAACATTGAAAAACAACAACAACCTCAACATTGAAAAACACCAACAAATTCAACAACAACTTCAACATTGAAAAAAACCAACAAATTCAACAACAACCTCGACATTGAAAAACACCAACAAATTCAACAACAACCTCAACATTTAAAAACGCCAACAAATTCAACAACGACCTCAACATTGTAAAACACCAACAAATTCAACAACAACCTCAACATTGAAAAACAACAGCAACCTCAACATTGAAAAACACCAAAAAATTCAACAACAACCTCAACATTGAAAAACAACAACAACCTCAACATAGAAAAACACCAACAAATTCAACCAGAACCTCAACATTGAAAAACACCAACAAATTCAACAACAACCTCAGCATTGAAAAACAACAACAACCTCAACATTGAAAAACACCAACAAATTCAACAACAACCTCAACATTGAAAAACAACAACAACCTCAACATTCAATAACAACAACAAATTCAACAACAACTTCAACATTGAAAAACACCAACAAAATCAACAACAACCTCGACATTGAAAAACGCCATCAAATTCAGCAACATCCTCAACTTTGAAAAACAACAACAACCTCAACATTGAAAAACACCAACAAATTCAACAACAACTGCAACATTGAAAAACACCAACAATTTCAACAACAACCTCGACTTTGAAAAACACCATCAAATTCAACAACAACCTGAACATTCAAAAACAACAACAACCTCAACATTGAAAAACACCAACAAATTCAACAACAACCTCAACATTGAAAAACACCAACAAATTCAACAACAACCTCAACATTTAAAAACACCAACAAATTCAACAACAACCTCAACATTGAACAACACCAACAAATTCAACAACAACTTCAACAATGAAAAACACCAACAAATTAAACAACAACCTCAACTTTGAGAAATAACAACAACCTCAACATGGAAAAACACCAACAAATTCAACAACAACCTCAACATTGAAAAACAACAACAACCTCAAAATTGAAAAACACCAACAAATTCAACAACAACCTCAACATTGGAAAACAACAACAACCTCAACATTGAAAAACACCAACAAATTCAACAACAACTTCAACATTGAAAAAAACCAACAAATTCAACAACAACCTCGACATTGAAAAACACCAACAAATTCAACAACAACCTCAACATTGAAAAACACCAACAAATTCAACAACAACCTCAACATTTAAAAACGCCAACAAATTCAACAACGACCTCAACATTGTAAAACACCAACAAATTCAACAACAACCTCAACATTGAAAAACAAAAACAACCTCAACATTGAAAAACACCAAAAAATTCAACCAGAACCTCAACATTGAAAAACACCAACAAATTCAACAACAACCTCAGCATTGAAAAACAACAACAACCTCAACATTGAAAAACACAAACAAATTCAACAACAACCTCCACATTGAAAAACAACAACAACCTCAACATTCAATAACAACAACAAATTCAACAACAACTTCAACATTGAAAAGCACAAACAAATTCAACAACTTCAACATTGAAAAACACCAACAAATTCAACAACAACCTCGACATTGAAAAACACCAACAAATTCAACAACGACCTCAACATTGAAAAACAACAACTACCTCAAGATTGAAAAACAACAACAACCTCAACATTGAAAAACACCAACAAATTCAACAACAACTTCAACATTGAAAAACACCAACAAAATCAACAACAACCTCGACATTGAAAAACGCCATCAAATTCAGCAACATCCTCAACTTTGAAAAACAACAACAACCTCAACATTGAAAAACACCAACAAATTCAACAACAACTGCAACATTGAAAAACACCAACAAATTCAAAAACAACCTCAACATTGAAAAACAACAACAACCTCAACATTGAAAAATACCAACAAATTCAACACCAACCTCAACATTGAAAAACGACAACAACCTCAACATTGAAAAACACCAACAAATTCAACAACAACCTCATCATTGAAAAACGCCAACAAATTCAACAACAACCTCAACATTGAAAAACAACAACAACCTCAACATTGAAAAACACCAACAAATTAAACAACAACCTCAATTTGAGAAATAACAACAACCTCAACATGGAAAAACACGAACAAATTCAACAACAACCTCAACATTGAAAAACAACAACAACCTCAACATTGAAAAACACCAACAAATTCAACAACAACTTCAACATTGAAAAAAACCAACAAATTCAACAACAACCTCGACATTGAAAAACACCAACAAATTCAACAACAACCTCAACATTGAAAAACACCAACAAATTCAACAACAACCTCAACATTTAAAAACGCCAACAAATTCAACAACGACCTCAACATTGTAAAACACCAACAAATTCAACAACAACCTCAACATTGAAAAACAACAGCAACCTCAACATTGAAAAACACCAAAAAATTCAACAACAACCTCAACATTGAAAAACAACAACAACCTCAACATAGAAAAACACCAACAAATTCAACCATAACCTCAACATTGAAAAACACCAACAAATTCAACAACAACCTCAGCATTGAAAAACAACAACAACCTCAACATTGAAAAACACCAACAAATTCAACAACAACCTCAACATTGAAAAACAACAACAACCTCAACATTCAATAACAACAACAAATTCAACAACAACTTCAACATTGAAAAACACCAACAAAATCAACAACAACCTCGACATTGAAAAACGCCATCAAATTCAGCAACATCCTCAACTTTGAAAAACAACAACAACCTCAACATTGAAAAACACCAACAAATTCAACAACAACTGCAACATTGAAAAACACCAACAATTTCAACAACAACCTCGACTTTGAAAAACACCATCAAATTCAACAACAACCTGAACATTCAAAAACAACAACAACCTCAACATTGAAAAACACCAACAAATTCAACAACAACCTCAACATTGAAAAACACCAACAAATTCAACAACAACCTCAACATTTAAAAACACCAACAAATTCAACAACAACCTCAACATTGAACAACACCAACAAATTCAACAACAACTTCAACAATGAAAAACACCAACAAATTAAACAACAACCTCAACTTTGAGAAATAACAACAACCTCAACATGGAAAAACACCAACAAATTCAACAACAACCTCAACATTGAAAAACAACAACAACCTCAAAATTGAAAAACACCAACAAATTCAACAACAACCTCAACATTGGAAAACAACAACAACCTCAACATTGAAAAACACCAACAAATTCAACAACAACTTCAACATTGAAAAAAACCAACAAATTCAACAACAACCTCGACATTGAAAAACACCAACAAATTCAACAACAACCTCAACATTGAAAAACACCAACAAATTCAACAACAACCTCAACATTTAAAAACGCCAACAAATTCAACAACGACCTCAACATTGTAAAACACCAACAAATTCAACAACAACCTCAACATTGAAAAACAACAACAACCTCAACATTGAAAAACACCAAAAAATTCAACCAGAACCTCAACATTGAAAAACACCAACAAATTCAACAACAACCTCAGCATTGAAAAACAACAACAACCTCAACATTGAAAAACACAAACAAATTCAACAACAACCTCCACATTGAAAAACAACAACAACCTCAACATTCAATAACAACAACAAATTCAACAACAACTTCAACATTGAAAAACACCAACAAATTCAACAACAACCTCGACATTGAAAAACGCCATCAAATTCAGCAACATCCTCAACATTGAAAAACAACAACATCCTCAACATTGAAAAACACCAACAAATTCAACAACAACTGCAACATTGAAAAACACCAACAATTTCAACAACAACCTCGACTTTGAAAAACACCATCAAATTCAACAAGAACCTGAACATTCAAAAACGACAACAACCGCAACATTGAAAAACACCAACAAATTCAACAACAACCTCAACATTGAAAAACACCAACAAATTCAACAACAACCTCAACATTGAAAAACACCAACAAATTCAACAACAACCTCAACATTTAAAAACACCAACAAATTGAACAAAAACCTCAACATTGAAAAACACTAACAAATTCAACAACAACCTCAACATTGAAAAACACCAACAAATTCAACAGCAAATTCAACATTGAAAAACACCAACAAATTCAACAACAACCTCGACATTGAAAAACAGCAACAAATTCAACAATAACCTCCACACTGAACAACAACAACAACCTCAACAAAGAAAAACACCAACAAATTCAACAACAACCTCAACATTGAAAAACACAAACAAATTCAACAACAACCTCAACATTGAAAAACACCAACAAATTCAGCAACAACCTCAACATTGAAAAACAACAACAACCTCAACATTGAAAAACACCAACAAATTCAACAACAACCTCAACATTGCAAAACAACAACAACCTCAACATTGAAAAACACCAACAAATTCAACAGCAACCTCAACATAGAAAAACAAGAACAACCTCAACATTGAAAAACACCAACAAATTCAACAACTTCAACATTGAAAAACACCAACAAATTCAACAACAACCTCGAAATTGAAAAACACCAACAAATTCAACAACAACCGCTACATTGAACAACAACAACAACCTCAACATTGAAAAACACCAACAAATTCAACAACAACCTCAACATTGAAAAACAACAACAACCTCAACATTGAAAAACACCAACAAATTCAACAACAAGCTCAACAATGAAAAACACCAACAAATTCAACAACAACCTCAACATTGAAAAACACCAACAAATTTAAAAACAACCTCAACTTTGAAAAACAACAACAACCTCAACATGGAAAAACACCAACAAATTCAACAACAACCTCAACATTGAAAAACAACAACCTCCAAATTGAAAAACACCAACAAATTCAACAACAACGTCAACTTTTAAAGACAACATCAACCTCAACATTGAAAAACACCCACAAATTCAACAACAACCTCAACATTGAAAAAACACCAACAAATTCACCAACAACCTCGACAGTGAAAAACTACAACAACCTCAACAATGAAAAAAACCAACAAATACAACAACAACCTCAACATTGAAAAACAACAACAACCTCAACATTGAAAAACACCAACAAATTCAACAACAACCTCAACATTGAAAAACAACAACAACCTCAACATTGAAAAACAACAACAACCTCAACATTGAAAAGCACAAACAAATTCAACAACTTCAACATTGAAAAACACCAACAAATTCAACAACAACCTCGACATTGAAAAACACCAACAAATTCAACAACGACCTCAACATTGAAAAACAACAACTACCTCAAGATTGAAAAACAACAACAACCTCAACATTGAAAAACACCAACAAATTCAACAACAACCTCAACATTGAAAAACAACAACAACCTCAACATTGAAAAACACCAACAAATTCAACAACAACTTCAACATTGAAAAACACCAACAAATTCAACAACAACCTCAACATTGAAAAACAACAACAACCTCAACATTGAAAAACACCAACAAATTCAAAAACAACCTCAACATTGAAAAACAACAACAACCTCAACATTGAAAAATACCAACAAATTCAACACCAACCTCAACATTGAAAAACAACAACAACCTCAACATTGAAAAACACCAACAAATTCAACAACAACCTCATCATTGAAAAACGCCAACAAATTCAACAACAACCTCAACATTGAAAAACAACAACAACCTCAACATTGAAAAACACCAACAAATTAAACAACAACCTCAATTTGAGAAATAACAACAACCTCAACATGGAAAAACACCAACAAATTCAACAACAACCTCAACATTGAAAAACAACAACAACCTCAAAATTGAAAAACACCAACAAATTCAACAACAACCTCAACATTGAAAAACAACAACAACCTCAACATTGAAAAACACCAACAAATTCAACAACAACTTCAACATTGAAAAAAACCAACAAATTCAACAACAACCTCGACATTGAAAAACACCAACAAATTCAACAACAACCTCAACATTGAAAAACACCAACAAATTCAACAACAACCTCAACATTTAAAAACGCCAACAAATTCAACAACGACCTCAACATTGTAAAACACCAACAAATTCAACAACAACCTCAACATTGAAAAACAACAGCAACCTCAACATTGAAAAACACCAAAAAATTCAACAACAACCTCAACATTGAAAAACAACAACAACCTCAACATAGAAAAACACCAACAAATTCAACCAGAACCTCAACATTGAAAAACACCAACAAATTCAACAACAACCTCAGCATTGAAAAACAACAACAACCTCAACATTGAAAAACACCAACAAATTCAACAACAACCTCAACATTGAAAAACAACAACAACCTCAACATTCAATAACAACAACAAATTCAACAACAACTTCAACATTGAAAAACACCAACAAAATCAACAACAACCTCGACATTGAAAAACGCCATCAAATTCAGCAACATCCTCAACTTTGAAAAACAACAACAACCTCAACATTGAAAAACACCAACAAATTCAACAACAACTGCAACATTGAAAAACACCAACAATTTCAACAACAACCTCGACTTTGAAAAACACCATCAAATTCAACAACAACCTGAACATTCAAAAACAACAACAACCTCAACATTGAAAAACACCAACAAATTCAACAACAACCTCAACATTGAAATACACCAACAAATTCAACAACAACCTCAACATTTAAAAACACCAACAAATTCAACAACAACCTCAACATTGAACAACACCAACAAATTCAGCAACAACTTCAACATTGAAAAACACCAACAAATTAAACAACAACCTCAACTTTGAGAAATAACAACAACCTCAACATGGAAAAACACCAACAAAATCAACAACAACCTCAACATTGAAAAACAACAACAACCTCAAAATTGAAAAACACCAACAAATTCAACAACAACCTCAACATTGGAAAACAACAACAACCTCAACATTGAAAAACACCAACAAATTCAACAACAACTTCAACATTGAAAAAAACCAACAAATTCAACAACAACCTCGACATTGAAAAACACCAACAAATTCAACAACAACCTCAACATTGAAAAACACCAACAAATTCAACAACAACCTCAACATTTAAAAACGCCAACAAATTCAACAACGACCTCAACATTGTAAAACACCAACAAATTCAACAACAACCTCAACATTGAAAAACAACAACAACCTCATCATTGAAAAACACCAAAAAATTCAACCAGAACCTCAACATTGAAAAACACCAACAAATTCAACAACAACCTCAGCATTGAAAAACAACAACAACCTCAACATTGAAAAACACAAACAAATTCAACAACAACCTCCACATTGAAAAACAGCAACAACCTCAACATTCAATAACAACAACAAATTCAACAACAACTTCAACATTGAAAAACACCAACAAATTCAACAACAACCTCGACATTGAAAAACGCCATCAAATTCAGCAACATCCTCAACATTGAAAAACAACAACATCCTCAACATTGAAAAACACCAACAAATTCAACAACAACTGCAACATTGAAAAACACCAACAATTTCAACAACAACCTCGACTTTGAAAAACACCATCAAATTCAACAAGAACCTGAACATTCAAAAACAACAACAACCGCAACATTGAAAAACACCAACAAATTCAACAACAACCTCAACATTGAAAAACACCAACAAATTCAACAACAACCTCAACATTTAAAAACGCCAACAAATTGAACAAAAACCTCAACATTGAAAAACACCAACAAATTCAACAACAACCTCAACATTGAAAAACAACAACAACCTCAACATTGAAAAACACCAACAAATTCAACAACAAATTCAACATTGAAAAACACCAACAAATTCAACAACAACCTCGACATTGAAAAACAGCAACAAATTCAACAATAACCTCCACACTGAACAACAACAACAACCTCAACAAAGAAAAACACCAACAAATTCAACAACAACCTCAACATTGAAAAACACAAACAAATTCAACAACAACCTCCACATTGAAAAACAACAACAACCTCAACATTTAATAACAACAACAAATTCAACAACAACTTCAACATTGAAAAACACCAACAAATTCAACAACAACCTCGACATTGAAAAACGCCATCAAATTCAGCAACATCCTCAACATTGAAAAACAACAACATCCTCAACATTGAAAAACAACAACAAATTCAACAACAACTGCAACATTGAAAAACACCATCAATTTCAACAACAACCTCGACTTTGAAAAACACTATCAAATTCAACAAGAACCTGAACATTCAAAAACAACAACAACCAAACATTGAAAAACACCAACAAATTCAACAACAACCTCAACATTGAAAAACACCAACAAATTCAACAACAACCTCAACATTTAAAAACGCCAACAAATTGAACAAAAACCTCAACATTGAAAAACACCAACAAATTCAACAACAACCTCAACATTGAAAAACAACAACAACCTCAACATTGAAAAACACCAACAAATTCAACAACAAATTCAACATTGAAAAACACCAACAAATTCAACAACAACCTCGACATTGAAAAACAGCAACAAATTCAACAATAACCTCCACACTGAACAACAACAACAACCTCAACAAAGAAAAACACCAACAAATTCAACAACAACCTCAACATTGAAAAACACAAACAAATTCAACAACAACCTCAACATTGAAAAACACCAACAAATTCAGCAACAACCTCAACATTGAAAAACAACAACAACCTCAACATTGAAAAACACCAACAAATTCAACAACAACCTCAACATTGCAAAACAACAACAACCTCAACATTGAAAAACACCAACAAATTCAACAACAACCTCAACATAGAAAAACAACAACAACCTCAACATTGAAAAACACCAACAAATTCAACAACTTCAACATTGAAAAACACCAACAAATTCAACAACAACCTCGAAATTGAAAAACACCAACAAATTCAACAACAACCGCTACATTGAACAACAACAACAACCTCAACATTGAAAAACACCAACAAATTCAACAACAACCTCAACATTGAAAAACAACAACAACCTCAACATTGAAAAACACCAACAAATTCAACAACAACCTCAACAATGAAAAACACCAACAAATTCAACAACAACCTCAACTTTGAAAAACAACAACAACCTCAACATGGAAAAACACCAACAAATTCAACAACAACCTCAACATTGAAAAACAACAACCTCCAAATTGAAAAACACCAACAAATTCAACAACAACGTCAACTTTTAAAGACAACATCAACCTCAACATTGAAAAACACCCACAAATTCAACAACAACCTCAACATTGAAAAAACACCAACAAATTCACCAACAACCTCAACATTGAAAAACTACAACAACCTCAACAATGAAAACAACCAACAAATACAACAACAACCTCAACATTGAAAAACAACAACAACCTCAACATTGAAAAACACCAACAAATTCAACAACAACCTCGACATTGAAAAACACCAACAAATTCAACAACGACCTCAACATTGAAAAACAACAACTACCTCAAGATTGAAAAACAACAACAACCTCAACATTGAAAAACACCAACAAATTCAACAACAACCTCAACATTGAAAAACAACAACAACCTCAACATTGAAAAACACCAACAAATTCAACAACAACTTCAACATTGAAAAACACCAACAAATTCAACAACAACCTCGAAATGGAAAAACACCAACAAATTCAACAACAACCTCAACATTGTAAAACAACAACAACCTCAACATTGAAAAACACCAACAAATTCAACAACAACCTCAACATTGAAAAACAACAACAACCTCAACATTGAAAAACACCAACAAATTCAAAAACAACCTCAACATTGAAAAACAACAACAACCTCAACATTGAAAAATACCAACAAATTCAACACCAACCTCAACATTGAAAAACAACAACAACCTCAACATTGAAAAACACCAACAAATTCAACAACAACCTCATCATTGAAAAACGCCAACAAATTCAACAACAACCTCAACATTGAAAAACAACAACAACCTCAACATTGAAAAACACCAACAAATTAAACAACAACCTCAATTTGAGAAATAACAACAACCTCAACATGGAAAAACACCAACAAATTCAACAACAACCTCAACATTGAAAAAAACCAACAAATTCAACAACAACCTCGACATTGAAAAACACCAACAAATTCAACAACAACCTCAACATTGAAAAACACCAACAAATTCAACAACAACTTCAACATTTAAAAACGCCAACAAATTCAACAACGACCTCAACATTGTAAAACACCAACAAATTCAACAACAACCTCAACATTGAAAAACAACAGCAACCTCAACATTGAAAAATACCAAAAAATTCAACAACAACCTCAACATTGAAAAACAACAACAACCTCAACATTCAATAACAACAACAAATTCAACAACAACTTGAACATTGAAAAACACCAACAAAATCAACAACAACCTCGACATTGAAAAACGCCATCAAATTCAGCAACATCCTCAACTTTGAAAAACAACAACAACCTCAACATTGAAAAACACCAACAAATTCAACAACAACTGCAACATTGAAAAACACCAACAATTTCAACAACAACCTCGACTTTGAAAAACACCATCAAATTCAACAACAACCTGAACATTCAAAAACAACAACAACCTCAACATTGAAAAACACCAACAAATTCAACAACAACCTCAACATTGAAAAACACCAACAAATTCAACAACAACCTCAACATTTAAAAACACCAACAAATTCAACAACAACCTCAACATTGAACAACACCAACAAATTCAACAACAACTTCAACATTGAAAAACACCAACAAATTCAACAACAACCTCGACATTGAAAAACATCAACAAATTCAACAACAACCTCAACATTGAAAAACTACAACAACCTCAACATTGAAAAACACCAACAAATTCAACAACAACCTCAACATTGA